>OX422217.1:292259937-293459937 GCA_949130495.1 Sambucus nigra | reverse complement strand
TTTATCTAGATAGTTTCATTCTCAGCAAGGTTGCTCATTGCATTAAAAAAAATCTAACTTATTAAAAATATAAAAAAAATTTACTTGATTTCAGTGAATCATGCACCCTTTTCATGAGCATAATAATCCATACAAATCTATTTTTCCCATCTTTATTACCATCTAAAGTTGACATTTCTATTAATCATATTCATATTCAAACACCCTGTTGTGCAAAAACATTATTTTTTTTTAAAAATTGAATACCCAAATAACATTAGATTTCCTTAATATTTATGAATTGTTTAAGGAAAATAGGAAACATTACTCAGTGAAACAACTATATCTTTACATGTTGAGAACATTAAAAGGGGAAAAAAGCCCTAGAAAATGAAATTGAAGACTATACTAAGATATTTACTGGGATAATTAAATTGGGTATTGTTTTGTGAGATACACGATGGTTTTGAAGATAGGAAATGACATTGACGTGGAATGGGTTTTAAGAGATGATAGAGAGATAGATAAAACTGACCTAGAGGAAATGGATAGGCTTTGGTAATTGAAGGGATTGGGATAGGCCAAATTAACAACTTTATAAAAATCTCCCTAAAGAGAAATAAGGTAGAGTTGTATTACATATATGGAGAGGGTCGCAAAAAAAATATGCAAAGATCCCTAAATTCGTAAAAACTACAAAAATTAGAGAGAATTAAAGAGAAGGAGAGGGGAGAGATCACCTCTTTAGACTTGCAAAAATAAAACCCTATTTAGTGTCGTGAACGTGCACAAATAACAGCAAACCAATTGTTTTTCTTCCTTTAAATAAAAAGCGGTTGAATGGTATATAAAAAATATGTTATGTCAAAAAACAAATAACAACCAGGGATCCAAAGAAGAAAACAAATTAATAAAATATTTTCCAAACAAACATAAGAGAAAATAACAAATTTTGTAAATAATGCACTTATTTGATTTGGTTGTTTGATGTCAACAAACCCGTCTGTCTAAATTGAATAACGTGTAACACTAAGACTACAGATTACTAAAAGTAAACAATCAAAAGAGATACGAGAATAATTAGATGATGAGGGTACTAAAAAATCCAGTGAATTTGTTTTGGTAAAACAAAAGTCGGACAAATTATTACTTTTCTACCTTTTGATATTCATTTGACACACACACACACACACACACACACACACACACACACACACACACAACGATGAAGTTTAAGATTTTTTTTGAGTGATGATGGTGGTGGTGGGGGGATCAATGTGAACCGTTATGAAGTCAAATGTTTATTTTTAAAGCTTCAAATACTTTGATTTATAAAAGACTCAAAATTTGACGATTGAAAAAGGTGATTAATAACATTAAAGTCTTATTAGATTGAGAAAGGAGCTTAATAGCATTAAAGTTTTATTAAATAGTATTAGAGGGATCCGCCATAGTCAACATGATAATATTTGTATGCAGTGAACATATATGACATCACGCACGTGGAATAAACAAAAGAGAAATCATTTACATTTACATATACATTTACAAGGCGCACCAATCCTCTTTAGATCTACAGCGGAGCTTTTCCAAGTTTTATATGATCATCGCATCTTTGAACAACGTCTACATGTGCTTTTTTTTCCCTAGTGCATAAAAACCCTAACCTACTCTGATTCAACAACTCTTCAAATTTAGCAACATCAAATAATCATCGAATTTCAGCATGAAAGAGAGAAAGCCAGTGAAACTCAACCTTCAACAGCAGCAACAACAACAAACACAACACCAGAATGGCCACTTGTCTCCGTTCAAGTTTGCCAAATTGTTTGATTCTGAGGCCTCCTGGGACAAGGTTTCCTATTTTTTTTTCATCTGAATTTTGACTCTTTTGTTACATAATTGTTCTCAATAAGTTCGATCCGTGCTGTTCTTGTAGTTTAGATGTTGAGAATTTATGAAAAGAGAGAGAGAAAATTTGGTAGAGTTCAATAGACTATCAATTCTTCTTTAATGTATGTGTCTTTGTATTTGTTATTTGTGTTAAAAAAGTATGGGTAGATAGATTCAATTCTAAGCTGAATTGTCGTGTGTATTGGTTTTGGTTTGTGTTTTGAATGTTAATTGTAGATTCACACACATTGGTTGTATAAATTCACACACTTTGAAGTTTATTGTTATTCAAAACAAAAAATAGGTAGCCTTTTGTGTGACATGATTATTTTGTACTTGCACGATTTCACAAATATTACCACTTTCTCTTTTGTTTGTTTGTTGATGTTTTTTTGCTTGATTTGTTTAGGGAAAGTGGTGGCAGTGGTACCATATTTAGCCTTGTAGAAATTTGCAACACGTAAAAGGATACTTGTATGTTGTGTACTCTATAATTTATTATCATAAAACTGCTTATATGGAACCAACTTCATTTGTTTATATATGTTTATTATACATAGAAGATAAGGAATGGTTAAGTAGAATAATATGAGCAGGGGTGGATATTTTGCGGAAAGTAGAATTGCGATATAACTTTGAGGATGGGAATATCAACGAATGTCTTGAAGTAGACAACTAGTGAGCGTGCTTGCACTACCTCACTGTATTATTTTTGTTTTGTTTTTGGTGCATTCAATTAGTTATACTTTCTCTTTCTATCACCCATGTTATCGAGATGATGTCTACTTTAAACATCCTTAGCCATGCAAATGTACCACCTAGTGACATTGCATTTCCCTTTGTTGAGGCTTGAACAGGTCTCCTTGTGCATCATCCTCTAGGACCTCTATCCTCCATTCTGTTAATATTCATTGAGATGAGATCAACCTCCGCCTATTCCCATTCTTATCAACCTGGATCCCATCATACCTCCTCGCAGGTGTTGTCGCTCCGACGAGGGGGTTATCGTATTACATTGAAGGACAACCCTATGACAGTAGCATCTCCAATTGAAAATTCCTTAGTGCAATTGGACATTGGTCATTATCGCAAGATAGTGGTAGTCTAAAATCCCTTGACTCTCTCTCTCTCTCTCAAGAGATTACCATATTCTTGTTAAGATATCTCCAACACAGTGCCGACTCTTAGAGCTGTCAACGGGACGGGTTAACGGGTCGTGTTAACGGGTTAACGGGTGAAAACACCCTTAACCCGTACACGTCCCGTTAAGACTAACGGGTCAAATGATAATACCCAAACACGATCCGTTAATATTAACGGGTACACGACCCGAATTGTTAACACCCGTTAATATTAACGGGGCTAAACGGTAACGGGTTGGGTGACCCGTTAGTACCCGTTAGTACCCGTTAATACCCGTTAGTACCCGTGTAATATTGGTTCGGGTCACACGACCCAATAAAACCCGTTACCACTAACGGGTGATAATGGGTATAAACGGGTTTAATCGTGTAAGAGTACAAACCCAAACACGACCCGTTATGATAACGGATCTAACTTGTTGACCCGTTAATGACCCAAACCCGATAAGACTAAACCCATTAACTTATAATTTTGTGTCGTATCGTGTCGTGTTATCGTGTCGTGCCTCATTTTGCCAGGTCTACCGACTCTAGCATAAGGCAGCCTAGGCACAAGCCTAGGGCCACAGAATTTTAGGGGCCCCACAAATATATATATATATATATATATACACTATTGTGTGTAGTTAAATAGTATGTGTAGTCATCTACACATTCACTTCTTCCCATGCCGGTGCATGTGTTTATTGAGTTGAGCAAAAATTCAAGATACAACAGCAATCAATTAATATATTTTGGAGTTCCTAAAGCCACCGCTCATAAATAGGTTGGACCTATTCTTACTCTTGGATATATAAAGAATATATAACAAGAAGGTTTTTTACTTGGTTTCCCATCCCACTTACCCAATTATATTATATATATTAATATTATTAATCTTACACCATTGGGCCATCCACCCACATCACGTTCTCTCTCTCTCTCTCTCACCATTTTTTCTTTGTCTATCTCTCTCTGAGCAACAATTCAACCTCTATTATCTTCTATATTCTATCATTTTCATTCAATCTTCAAGAGGTCTCCATAAGGTATATTTATAATTAATATATTATATATTATTTTTCATTAACTTCATTTCCTAATTTTTTTAATTACTTATAATTAAAAGTTGTATATTCATATACTTACTAATTAACTTCTTTACTCAATTGTATATTGACCGGTTACATTTGGAATTAAATTGTAATTGAAGAGAAGTTCATCTTCAATTCAAATATACATTCGTTCTTATCAGGTTCTATTGTTCTATAATATTGTATTTATTTTTTTATATAATTTTGTGAAAGTCATGTAACATATTTTGTTGTTTTGGTATTATAAATACTCAAATGTCCACAAGAAAATACAAAAGTGGATACCAAAAGGGCCCCATTTTGAATAATCGCCTAGGGCCCCCAATATTCTTGAGACGGCACTGCTCCAACATCATCATTTGACACAGAACATGATAAAGTTATGTGAGAGAGAAGAAGAGGAGGTGGTGGGGAAGATAGAGAGAGGTCATTGTAGGTAGCATAAAATTAGAGAGGGGAAGAGACTTAGAGGAGTTGGAGTTTTGTTGGGGGCTTGTTTGGGTACTAAGGTTGTGGTGTTTGAAAAATGGGTTTATGCGAGCATCAAGAGCCATGGATGCTCTCTCAATCAATGGATGTTCTGGGTAACAAATTTGGGCATGTTTGGTTACGAGACGATGGCTGGTTTTGGGCCGTAGGCACATATAGATTTTATTAACCCAAAAGGAAAGCTGTCTTTTAATAACCCAAACAGTACCTCAATCCACCCAGGTCCTTGAAGGATTTTCCTTTGGAATTTTCACCAATTAGTTAAGGGGTATTTTTAATATATGCTCTATTTTAGGGTAACTTGGGCACCAAGCCCCTTGAGCATATATATAATAACCTCTAAGAATGATATTAGAGTTTTCCTCTCTGGCTGAGTGGGAGATTTCTTTTGAATTTTCCCATTCATTTGATTTGTGTCAAACTAAGAGCCTTGTTTGGAAATTCATTTATGTATTAATAGTATTTGTAAAGATAACTACAATTAGGGAATAGTATTTCACCCCCCACTCACCCATCCACCCATCCAAAACAAAAGAAGCATATAGATAGATAGAACAAATGTCAAATCATAAACTTGGTCGTCATATGTATGGGGGGCATGGTTCAAAGTCTCGGCTGAGTTGACTCGGTCTCGAGGGTGGCCGAATCGAGATTGTGACGCGAGATGAAAAATATGTGGTTTCGTCATGTATCGTCGATATGTTGGCGATACCGAGATATCTCGGCGAAATATCGCATGTTATGTCCGATTCTAAAGAATCTCGGCCGAGTCACAAAGCAAAGAAGGTGAAGAGACATAAAGGAGGAAATATTACCATTTTGATGATGATTCAATCATTTCTGCAGCTTGATTGAAGAATCTCTGCCATTTTTGGAATTGGGTAAGTCATGGTTAGCCCTAGGGCTGAGGAAAAAAACTATAAATCAAGGTAACATCTGCAAATATAATCACTGTCGCCTCTTTCTCTCATCGGATTTTGGTAGTTGATTTTGTCTCCGACTCCTTGTGAAGTGCTAAATGTATGTCGTCAGTTTTCGCAGACCCTGTTTTGTTATTTATGTTAAGTTTGGAGCCCCCGTGTTCCTTTTTGTATAAATTAAAAGATAATTTCTTTTTTTTAATTGTAAATGTAAAAGATATCATTTGTACAGTTAATTTATTTAACTGTTTCGTACAAAAAAGAAAAAAAATACTATTTTGTGTTGTACAAAATAGTCACTGTTTTGTACCAAAAAAATACTATTTTGTAAAAAAATAATTTGTTGTAAATAATTCTCAAAAACTTGTTTACTCATTTGTTTTGTACAGATAATTAACTTTTACCGTATTGTTTTGTACAAATATTTTTGTAAAAAAAGTAAACTGTTTTGGTAAAGAAAAAAGTAAAATTTTTGGTAAAAAATCTTGAAACAATTGTTATTTCATTTTTAATAAATTAGTACTTAAAAAAGTACTATCAAACAAGTACAAACAAAATTATTTAAATTATTTAATTAACATTTGCATTTATACTTTATGAAAAAAAGGCTTGTTATTATGTAGAATGGCTCCTAATCTAAATATTGGTAACATTTGTATGAAAATAACATTTGTCATTTATAAAAAAAATACATTTGTAACATTTATAGAAAAAAGTAACATTTGTAAAAAAAAAGTAGCATTTGTAAAAAAAATAACGTTTGTAACATTTGTAAAAATAACAATATAACATCTCTATCGTCTTTATGTGTCATTAGATTGATTTGTAACTTAATATCGATTTATTATGGAATAATGAATCTCATATTAAATGATTGTTTTGAACTTATTTAATTGATCCACATTATTATTCTTATTTTTTTTATATTTTTTTGTGATTTTTTTGGGTTCTCTAAATTGCATATCTTTGCGTATCGCCCAATACCGCGACGGTGTTGAGAATCGGGTGTCCGATACAGGGACCGAGACTGAGATTTTGAACCATGATGGTGTGTGTGTGTGTGTGGGGGGGGGGGGGGGGGGGGAGAGAAGTTATTGCTTGGAATATTTAGCATGGAGTAATATTAATAACTTACGTTCATGCTCTCAGTTTGGACTGAGGCATTGGGACTGTAAGAGGTAGTTGGTGAAGATTTAATAACTGAGTACTGGAGGTTATTGTGCCGAGTACAGATCAGAGTACAAAGCTGGGAGGGTGAGAGAGCGTCTTGAGTATAAGAGAGATGATAGGGAGTGTCTTACACATCACTAATGTACTCGAGAGAGATGGTAGGCAGACTCATAAACACCGCACGTGATTGGCAATAAAAGATCTTAACAGAATTAGGAGATAATGAATTGGAATTATGAAATAATGAATGTGGAAAATCAGTTACACTACAAAGCACTTTTAATCTCTCAATGGCATAGAGAAATAAGTTCAGGCTCAAGAGGGTTGTTGAAGCTGTTCAATGAGGAATAAATAAGAGGTATATATAGGTTAAGTTTATTTAACGCGGATGAGACCCCCATTAAATGGGAAGGGGATGTTTGAACTCCATCCATTAAGTTGGAGAGGCTGTAGAAGTGAATTGAGAGTTGAATTGTTTCTCTGACTGGTGACTGATTGGTTGTCTGTACAAGTGCACTAAGAGCTGACTTTTTCTCTTTAGGACAGCAAGTCGTTGACATATTACTTTCTGTTTGTATGTCATTTGATGATTACTAGGGAAGGGCAGGAGCTAGGTAATGAGTCATAGTAGGGTCCTTTGACCAGTACTGGGGGTGACTTGCCAAAGTAGATGAACTTTTAGAGAGGGGTCTTTTTTTAGGTTATCGATCATCTTTCAAACAATATAGTTTTATTTGATGTAATGACGGCTCGAAGTAGGGCAACCGACGAACGAGAGCAGTTACTAAATGAAGAAGGTTGCTCAGTGGCCTCTCTCTCTCATCACCCCACCCACCCCCACCCCCCACCCCTCCGGCGAAAGGCTGGACTGACTTGGTACAGTAAATACCCTGTTCTTCAACTTCCAAAGACCCAGAGCAAAAATGAGGTGCAAGGCATTTTCTTGTCAAAAAGCAAGTGCAAATTTTTACGCATTTGATTTTTTATGAAAAAATATTAAAAAAATTATAAAAGTATGTAAAAAATTTAGTAAGTAAAATTTACCAAACCCTTGCAGTTGTTACAGATTATTTCATACACATTGTAATTTTTGCAAACAAAATTATACAGATTTTATCGCACAAATCCCACATCAATTCAACAATAGATATTGTATAAAATAATATAGCAGAAAAGAGATCAACTATAATAGAACAGAAAAATGGAAGAAGATAACACTAAGTTACATCTGTATTTGCATACCATGTAGAACGTAAGCCAAAGAGATAGAATAAACATCTCTTTGTTTGTTGTGTCCCACTTTCAAACGACTATGCTTCCATGTCAAACCAAAGTTGTCCCATGTCCCTAGCTCTCTAGGTGGAGCTGAAAGAACAGGGATTGTAGAAAGATTAGTTCTTGACTCTTCTCTCTCCCCTTATATATATATATCTTTATCTTTATCTTTGCCTATCTCGTTCTCCACCTCTCTTTCAATATTTGGAGAACGATGTTCAGAAATATCAGTGATGCTCCCCCCTCAATAGGGTTCCTCCCGTCTTACAATTCTTATCCACAAAAGGATGCTTGCTTAAGGCGCGTTCCTGAACACTTTTTGAACAGTGCTAAAGAGGTCCCTCATCGAGTCTTGCTTGACTTAAGGAGCCACTCGATTGCTTGAAGACTGGTTGCCTCCATTTCCAAGGGGCAATGTTGTTATTCGACAAAGACACGTGTATTTCTTGGTTATTCCATGAATTTATACACCTTCTACTGCTGTTTCTATTTATTTATTATTTATACCTTTAGAGAGACAGTTTAACTTGATACTGATGTTTTCTTTGGTCTCGGAGTGATGCATGATATGCTAGAAATGTGGTTTAAAAATCATAAATAACAAAACTATAAGAACATATTGGTACATAGTAAAGACTAAAGATACACTATCTAATACACGTGACATAGTATAAAGGGTAATGAAGCTATTGTGCTTTGTGGATATATACATTGTGCTTTGTGGATATATATACGCACACGTGTGTGTATAAATATATTGCAAAACAATGTAAATTGATAGACTGGCCGCCATCATTAGAATCATTATTTGCTCCATCCTTGGAATTCTTCTCCTTTCGCCATCCTCCATTTCGTCCTCTCAGATTTCTGTTTTCAGCTTTCACACACTTTCTTTTCTCCGGGGTCATGTTCCTCATGTTGGCTTGTGTTACGTATTAGATGCAGAAAAGGGAGTAGGAAATTAAGTGGGTTTGCTTTCAAATTAGTGTACCCAAGCATGCCAAAGATTCATGCTTAACTGTTGGCATTTGCGAACATTCTTGGGTAATTTGGGTTTCCTCGGGCCATCTTGCTTACATATATGATTTTCTCGGTTGAGATGGCTTCGGTGTTATCTCTCTCACATTTTTGGTGTCTCTCTTTGTTGGGACTTTGAACCATGAATGAGGAATCTTGAAAATTATCTTCTTCATTTAGATGTTTGTTATTTATACGATAAATCAATTTTCATTGTTGTCATAATTTTTTGTTTCTGATAAAAACAAAGAAAAGAAAATTCAAATAAGTATCTAAAGAGGTTTCCTATTTCATCCTTTCTGTGATCGTGGATTTTTTTATAAAAACTTGGGAGAAGTTGATCAGGGAATGAAGTTTATACGAATTTCGTAAGTCATTCCGTTGGGGGTACACGATTTTCCCCATCCGGTGCTTTTTTCGAACGATTCTCTACAAAAGGAAGTGGTCATGTATGCCTTATTTTAATTTTTTATAATTTGATTTGGGTCATTTACGTCGTTAAATACTTGACATATACGTGGGAATTAGCGAAGGAAACATATGTTTTTAAAGCAAACTTGTAATGTCCGACTTCTGGATACTGTCCTGAACAACACCTTGTTGCCAACTTGTACAACTGTAGAGATATGAAACATCTTGAATTTTAATTGCGGTGGAGAACTGGCACATGTTTTTTTTACAATATAACTTTAGTTAATGATTGCTGCATTCTTTTATTGCAGGATCAATTGGGAGATGTACTCCATTGGATTCGACAGGTGGTGGCCCTTGCATGTGGATTAATATGGGGTGCCATTCCTTTGATTGGAGGCATCTGGCTGATCCTGTAAGTTAATGCTAATATCTTTAACATGATATTCATGGAAATTGATTTTTTCGGTCCCACTAAAATTTTCATCCACAATGTTGGTGATCAGTTTTTGAAATACAAGTACGTATAAATGAGGATTTAATAAATATCATTGTTATGGTAAATCAATTTTACGCTCTAAAATTTTCACATTGTTGTACTTGATTGATGAATTGATAGGCGTTATCTTTGATTTTATTGCCTACCTTGAGAATTTATTTTCTAATAACAAATTTACTGGATATTTAAATATTTGATTTGTTATATGAACCTTGGTGAAGATACATAAAGGTCTTACCCAGTGCACAAGCTCCCGCTTTAGCAGCGTCAGGTTTGGGAGAGGTAGATGTAGGCAAGCCTTATATACTTATGTACCTATACAAGTGTATAGGTACATATATACTTGTATATATAAAAAGTCACCTGTGAAGCCTTTAAATGACGACCATTTGTGCAGCCAATTTTTTTAAAATAGTAAAAAAAACATTTTTAGTTGATTTTTTTGTGTTTTTTAAACATTTCAGGTAACCCCACAAAAAATCAGCTCAAAATGAATTGTTTTGCTATTTAAAAAAATTGATCAAAATATGTAAGTTTTTATGTTGTTTAAAAGCTCACATATTTTCACCGATTTTTTTAAAATAGCATAAAAACTCATTTTGAGCTGATTTTTTTGTGGGGTTCTCTGAAATGTTCAAATAATACACACAAAAAAAATCAACTCAAAAATATTTTTTTTACTATTTGAAAAAAAAGGTCACAGATGGTATTTATATGTATAGAGCCTGCCTCTTGTGTGTGTATATATATATATATGATTTTTTTTACAATACTCGTTGGGTGATGGTGGAATCTTAGTAAAATTTATACGTGCTTGCATTGGCATTGTGTTGGTAGGATACAAAAACTTCAAATCCAAGTAATGGACTTTATTGGGACAATGCTATGTCATTCAGGGTTATGTTTTGGAAATTTAATGAACGATTTTCCTTCTATGGTATTGGCAGAATGATATTCTGAATCAACTGCTGGTGTGAGTTCCAAGTAATTTGTTATCCAATCTTGGAACAAGCGTATTAATAATTATGTATAATATTCTATGTTGGGGAAGCATTTGAAGCTCATATGAAAAGTTAATATAAAATATCTATGCTGGAGCAGAATGGACTGGAGATCTGAAAGCAACTTTCAAATGGCAAAAGATATATGCTAGAACGTGAAAGGCAGTGTTAATTTTGTTTTAAATCAACTCTAGAAAGATCTGAAGGAATTCAGGGAAGTGGAAATATAAGTTGGAGAATGGAGGCACTTAGGTTGTGTTTGATTACAAAGTTTGAAACAGTTAGGAAAATAGTTCATTTCTATGTGAAGTTGAAAAGAGACTAGAAAAAGATGCGAGTGGCTTGGTGAGATCTTCTTTTATTTTCAGGTTTTCCATGGAATCCAATTCTTTGGTGTGAATAAGAAATGTATTCATAAAGTAGGACGGAAAATTGGTGCACATGTCACATTTAAAAAATGAGTTAAAGGTGAAAATTGAGAAAAAGAAGTATTTTCCATAGGAAAAAATGTAATGCTAATCAAACAAACCCTTAATATTTTGGGGAACCAATAAAAGAGATCTTAATGAGCGAGGCGTTTTGGGTTTTATGGTTGTTTTAGAGTTGTGACATGTAGAGAATTTGACCAGGAGCAAAAAACATCAAAACACTGATTATCTGCAGAATAGCAAAACCTTTTGGTGATTTTACATTACCCTTTCACAGGGAAGGTTAGGATTCTCCAGTATGTGCATACATATCAGTATCTATCTTTCTTCTTTGTTCTGTTTTTATACTATTTCTTTTCGTATAATGGGATAAGACCTGACTGATGCAAAGACAAAAGTTAGTTGTTACACTTTAGGGCAAGGCAATGGAGTCTTGCAATGGAAAACAACATCACACTAGGATATGCCGATAAGAACTCGCCAAGATTATTATAAAAGGGGGTGTTGTTTGAATTGATGTTTAAAAAAGCGTGGAATGCCTTAATGCTCTTTGGAGGAAAAACGACTTAAGACTCGCTTGGTTGAGCGTAATACACAAAAGCTTACGACACACTTTTTTACGCTTTTGCACCCTTTTAACGTTTTTTGTGCTTTTCCCATTATTTGACAGAATAAGTCAAAACTACATAATTTTAGCTAAAATCTTCAACTAATCTTGCATTTTTTCTTTGTATGAAACCGTCAAGTCCCAAATAATAAGGAAAAGTCTTCTATGAGAGTATGAAAAAAAACAAGCAAAAAAAGGCTAACTCTAAAGTGACAGTTCACAAACACAGAAATACAACATGGTCTCTTGAGTCGAGAACTCCTAGCCAAAACCTAGAAAAATGTAGCAGCTGATTGGAAGAGAACGAGAGAGAGAGGAGGAAAATCAAAAGAAAGACGAATGAAAGCAAAGGAAAACTGAATGGAAC
Source organism: Sambucus nigra (assembly GCA_949130495.1). NCBI lineage: Eukaryota > Viridiplantae > Streptophyta > Magnoliopsida > Dipsacales > Adoxaceae > Sambucus > Sambucus nigra. The sequence continues at coordinate 293,447,666 of OX422217.1, read as the reverse complement.
TCGAATGAAGACCCAAAAAATCTCGAATCGAAACAAGTCATCCATTGTGGTATACTATTTCGATAATTCCTTTTTTGGGGGAGTTCTCGTCGATGCTCTGATTTGTAACTTTCTTCTCTCAATGTATTTTTAATGCTTCGACTGTTAACCTCCCACAATGTTTTAAAAGGCGCGAGGCAGGATTGAGGCGTTTTATCTTGGTGAGGTGAGGCGTAAGCCTCAATTTCTTTTAACAATAAAGTCACATTCAATATATATGTAACCCTTATCCGGCATTTGCACCTCCTTGCTGTATTTCCAAGCCGGATCCCTCCTATTTGCCATAGTGACAATTCACTACCATAATGCAAATTTTATGTATTAACGACGTAGTGTTTTTTTCCAGAATATAGCATAAAAAAATATTCAGAATAACAACATTCACAAATTTGATGTTTTGACAACATCTACAATTTTATGTGTTAAAAAAAGTCAGAACATAGGTATAGCAAAAAAGAAAAGGAAAAAAAAAAGAAAGCACAGAAACAGCTTCAGGAAAAAATGAACACAGCTTCAGGAAAAAATAATGACTGAAAAAACGATTATGTGCTTAAAAAAACGAGTGAGAAACGGGAGAAAAAAAGCCGATTGCTTAACAAAAATGAGAGAAAAAACCAGACATCTTAAAAAACGAGTGAGAAAACGAGTGAGAAAACAGCTTAAAAAAACCGAGGGAGAAAACCGCTTAAATAGAAAACTGAGTGAGAAAACAGCTTCCATCTTCAAAACGAGTGAAAAGAAAACAGCTTCAAAACAAAAAACGACTGATTAAAAAAAAGAGAGATCGAGAACTGAGGTTAGTGCGATGATGAACAGAGATCAACATACCTTTGTGCGATGATGAACTGAGGTTTGTGCGATGATGAAGAGGTTCAGACTTCCAGCAAGGGCTTAGAATTACAAAAAACAACTGAGGTGGTGCGTAAGTATACATTTTTTATTACTTTAGTTTATTTTACATGTTTGACTGTCCTTGACCCTGAAGTGTAAGTGAGGCGCACGCCTCGAGGCTTACCACCCAGAGATGTAAGCCATACCCCTAAGAGGCATAAGCCTCGAGGCTTTTTTCTTCCGCCTCGCCTTGAGGCGCGTCTCGATTCGTCTCCTAAAACATTGACCGCCTGTGATGTTATGTTTTTGTAATAATTGCAATTGAGAAGCCTCGATTCGCCTTTATGCACATCTTTTTAAACATTGGTTTGAGTCGCTTAATATTTTCTATTTACACATCTAGAGGAAAAAGAGTCATTGGAGGATAACTTCGAGTTTTCTTGGCTTCCAAGTTCTGGTGGATATTTTGTCAACTTTCTAGTCACCATATGTTCATAAAGAGGGAGAGATAATGAAGTTGTTCATTAAGTTCGAAACAGAAATAAAAAAAAGTTTATCTGTGGCCTTGTCATTTTGAGACATTTTTGTTTTGGGTTCGATCCTGGTAACAAAGAAGGAATCCATAAAAAATTAGGACCCGTTACCATGATAAAATACCCACGGATTAATAAAGTAAGGAATAAGACATTGATGAAAAAAACTCACCTATAGGGGAAGAACCCACGTATGGATATTTTATACTACCAAAGGAGGCAAAGGAAAGAAAAGGTTGCCAACAAAAAGCCCTCACTAAAACAGAGTGCAACCAACAGGAGGTAAAATTACAAACAATTTCCCTATAAGCTCTCAAAAAATCTACGAAAAGAAACAAAACCGAGATACACCTCACAAAACCAAAAACATTGCGAGCTCAACACAAGAAACCTGAACTTAGGCATCGAAAATCCCCCCCCCCCCCCCCTCAGTTTTTTAACTTACAAGCTAGATCTATAATTTTAATTGAATAAAGGAGTAGACCTTCTCATTCAAACTTCTCTAATTGGTGTTGATCACATAATCTCTGATACGTGAGAGGGGCTTGATAACCGCTGAACTATATATGTTGTACAGAGCAGCATTCTAAATTTGCCAGATTTGTGGACATATCTTTGACAATGACCTCCGTTTCATTGAGAACATCCTTTGCCATTGAACTTCCTTAACCATGAATCCATGATGACCCTTGGATTATAGATTTACTGTCCGTGGGGAAACAAGCTAAGCTAATCACAATAACATGAATCTTGTCACAATAACCCGCTTCTACGAACTCCTCCGTCGCAAACCTTCAGGGCCCTTTACCTGTAAGTGCCTGTGTGAGAGTGTTATGTTTGTGATCCTAGTCTCACCTTGGTGGCTTAATAGGCTGACAAACATTCTTACTCACCTTTATCAATTTTGCTTAAGGAATATTCTAATCATATAGATAATGTGGTTAGATATGTGTTCTGCTATTTGTTAAATTATTTCTTTGTAACAAGTTTTTAATTGAAGATATTTTTTAATTAATAATACATTACAAAATTTCTATTTTTTATTAGTTATGATCAGTATCATAATTGTAGGTGCATATCATAATAACTACTTATCATTGTGTCGGAATCCTTCATCCTTGGTGCCATTATCATCCAGCATTCCATTGACAAGTGTTATTTAAGAACAACTTTATGACTGACTTATTCTTATGAAGGGACAGACACTGATCAAAATTGAATGCACACTTTTAATGCAAATGAAACATGTCATTTTGATTTTATGCCAGAAATTGTAACATTTATTGTATTTCGTTCAGTGAATTTAGGTCAACGGTATTGTAAGGAAATGTGAATAAAGGTCTAACCATTAAAATAGGTGCTTTATTGAACAATCAATATTCAACTTTTTTCTAAAGGAAAAAATTATATTTCACTCTATTAAAATTAAAAGGACTATATCAATATTAAGACTAATGGAAATCATGATTTTGACTAGCATTATTTAAACAGTGGAAGTATAAAAATATGCTAATAATGTCGACCTAACTAACCCTAAATATTTTAAATCCACAATTAAGTATAATTTCTAAAATTAAATCCACAAAACTGAATCTAGTCCTAAATAATAACACAAATATCTCACATATTTAATAACAATTCCTCTGCCAATCATCTGGCTAGTTTCTCCAGCATCATCAAATATGTTCATCAATTTATCCTGACATGTTCATCAAGGAAAATCATCTTCAAAAGCATTAGTGATTGAGATCACTTTGAGTGCGGTGATGTCATGATTCTATGTAGACCTTGCAAAATGAGGCATGACACGATAACACAACACGAAGCTATAAGTAGGGTGGACCCTTAATGGGTTCGGATCATATTAGTGCCGACTCAATAAGACACGATAGTTAACGGGTCGGGTTAGGGTTGACCCCCTTCACCGGTTAATACCCGATAAAATCCGTAATGACCCATTAATTTAAGTAAATAAAATATACTTTTGGAACTGATAAATAATTTATATAGCATAATGTTAATTTAATCATAATGAATTTTACTAAATGAGAGATTTAGTAATGTCAATGAATTAATGGGTCTATTTGGGTTCAAAAATGAGATAATATGCCAACTTGTATACAATTCAAAATAATTCATTATCTTAATGGGTATTAACGAGTGAACACGACACGATAACATAATGGGTCGGGCTTGGATATGATTTTTTCACACGATAAAAAAGTTCCCGTTTAGACACGAATCTAATAAGATCCGAACACGATAAAAAGCAATACGAATACGACTCGACACGACCCATTGGCAAGTCTAATTCTATGTCCATCCCAAGAATTTTTAAAATATTTTATTATAGAGTTAGCATAAAGATGTTCTCTCTTTGAAATGTCAATTTGCTTGTCTAGTTGTCTTTTGCTTTTTAGGGAGTTATGCTGGTCACAACTATATCATTTCAGTTTCAACTCTTTTGGTTGGTTATATGGAAGCTCCAGTAATCGACTCGTGCTCCGGGTTTTTGGTTTTAGGTTTCTGGTTATGTCCTCTGCGATTATCTATGGTTATTATGCAATGATACTGAAGATTGATGAAGAAGATTTTGGTGGTCACGGTGCTCTTCTCCAAGAGGGACTTTTTGCATCTATAACGCTCTTCCTGGTATTTACACATCTTTTCGCTGTATGGGAGAAGCAAAATGATCTTTATTATTTTCTTAAACTTGGTTTTTTTCTGTTCAGCTTGCGTGGACGCTAGTATACAGCTTGGCGCATTTCTGACCTGCTATGGTCCCCTCTCGTGGATTGGTAGTTGAATTAGGTAGCTCATTTGTACGAGGCTCAACTTCAGTGCCCTGAAAACAAGGAGAAGTTTTACAGTTCCCATTAGTTATAATTTTAACTTTGATTTCATTTTATTGTGCTATATAAGTTCTGCTGGTGCATGGACATGCAAAGCTTTCCGTACATTGTTTTGACGGTGTTTACTTCATCGCCATCCTGTGCAATGTGGCTTATACCAAATAATTAAATCAAAACCAGCAGTTTAGCGACATCTTGTTCATAAACTCTACTATTCAAACATTTGATATTTCCATAGATCTGATGTGTGAAAAAGTTGGTTAATATAATACCTGGATTTTTCTTTTTAAATTCATATAAGAATACTCGACTTATATATTAACATGCAAACTTAAAGACAGAATTAGAGAAAGATTGTTCGTAAAACATATACTATATTCTCACAGAAAATACATGAATGCAGAAAACACTTGTAAGCTGGTGGTATACTTGCATTTGAGAGGATTTAAGGCCGTACCTTGCGCCTTGAAATTTGATAAAATGACTTCAAAGTCCCAGATTTGCGCAATTTGTCTATCAAAATCATTTCTTGATATTTTTATCACCCAGAAAACTGACCAGAAGCCTCCAGCTCAAATTATCTCACTTAGAACGATCCAATCCACCTATTTTGATTGATCAGGGTTTCACTGCTGCAGTCCTGATTTCAATGTGGAAATTGGTTCGATTGCTTTTGCAATTCCTTTTGACTATTGTTATTTTTGAACCACCAGGAGATGATTCCTAATTTGAAAACTCAAATTTGTTCTGGTCAAATTTTCGTCACCAAGTTTTGGTCGCGCGCTGTGTTGAATAGATTTCATTTTTAGAAAGTGACGTTTTGTGCGGTACAAATTTCGTTTCTCTATTGTTGTTTTTAAACAATTCCTTTTTAGTAAAAGTTGTGAAATACTCTTTCTCATGCACACCACCAATGGAGATAATTTTTTTAAAATAGTAAATTTTTTTGGCTGATTTTTATGGTATTTAAATATTTCAGGCGATCCCTAAAAAAACAGTTAAAAATGATTTGTTTTGCTATTTAAAAAAAATGGTCAAAATTGTAATTTTTTTGTTACTATTTTTTAAAAATGGTTTGCATTGGTGGACTTCATTTGTGATATGCATGAGAGACTCGGTGTATAATATATATATATATAGGGAGAGGTTTAGAAAAGAACATAAATGATGAACATTTTAATGAATTTAAAAAACAAAATACCTAAATCCAATCAATTTTAATTCCTATGTTGTACTTGGTCAGCGCCAGCGGTAACGGACGTGCGTGTGATACGAGTGTTTTTTAATATACGTTAGCGCGTGTGACACGTGCGTCCGTTGCCGTTAGCGCGTGTGACACGTGCGTCCGTTGTCGCTGGTGCGGACCAATTACAACATAAGAATTAAAATTGATTTGGTGTTGGGTGTTTTTTGTTAAGGTTCATTAAAATATTCATCTTTTATGTTCACTTCTGAACCTCTCGCTATATATATATATATATATATATATATATATATATAAGATGATGAGCATGCCGATGGTACGGCGATAAATTTGCCTCCGTAATAAAATCTAGCCCATAATAAAAAATATTTTTCAAAAAAATGTATTTAATAAATTTTAAAAAATATTTTTCAAAAATATTTAAAAAAATATATATTTAATAAAAAAAACAAAAAAAAACATTTAGCATGACATTTTATGCATGGGCATGAAAATAGAAAATGCCATGCATACAAAAATGGAGATATTTTTGTCAAAATTATGCTCCTTTGATATATATATATATATATATATATATATATATATATATATATATACTAGGGTATGCCCGTGCCTGAAGGCACGCTGATAATCGCAAAACGACAAATTTTCAAAACACGTAATTACAAAAAAGCATAAATTTCGTTCCCCAATAAAACAAAATGTAATTTTAAAAAAATTGGACATAATTTTCTTTGTTTTTAGGACTATCCACCCTGCTTAAGAAAAAACAAATAGTCCAACAACATTCGAATAATCTAAATTCATCAAATAGACTTCCATATAACATGAAATATACAATATTCATTAATTGAATTTACATTGTGTCTCAAATTAACAAAGTGTAAATTTAAAAAAAAAAATGAACAGTCTCCATTATTTATTGGACTATCCACCCTGCTTAAGGGGTAACAACTAATTGTACAATATTCAAAAAGTCCAAATTCATCAAACAAATATTTTAACGAAACAAACTTCTTTAGAAAAATCAAATATATTAATTGAGGTTGTCCCACGTGCCACTGTAATGATTGTCCGTAATTTTCAAAATGCGACTTGATACAAAATAAAAAATATAATTAGTCAATGAAAATAGCTAGTCAAATATTATACAAACCATGCTAATCATTAATTATATGCCAAATACACCACCTTTTGATATTGTTACGATTGATGTGGACACATCAGGCCCCTATACTGACACCACATTAATTGATGATTTGATCTGCATAATCAGTGCAGGAAAAAAAACTAAATCAATACAGAAAAAAAACTAAATAAAAAAATGTAGTCAATACCAACTGGTGATGGATTTTCTAAATCAATACCAAATAAAACTAAATCACTGCCAAATCAAACTGTGGTTAATGGTTATATGGGCTATTATCATAGAAAAATGTAGACAGAAGGTTTACCGGTTAAGACGGTTTGTTCACTTTTGAGATCCAGCTCCTTTTGTTTGAAAATGCCCATTCTCTCCTTGTATCAGAAAATCCATCACCAGTTGAGTAAACTGATTTCTGGATAAACGAATACATTCAACAAAAACATGACATTTAACCCAAACACAAAAGGGGGAGAAATGTAAATTATTAAATTCCATACATGACAAAAATTACTTGAGAGTTTCAGTTTCCAAGCCTTTAAATCACCAGGTGAAGTTATCCATCTTCCCCAAATGTTGTGCCAAATCACAGCATTTGGCCTACACAGAAACTCCACGATATTGACCACTAAATTCTGTGCCAAATCCCCATCTAAGGCCCAGCCCAACTCCACAGCCTCCACCTACACTAAGGCCCAAGAAGCCTCTGAAACCCCATCCGACCCCGAAACCCCGGCCGGCCCCGAAACCCCAGCCGGCCCCGAAACCAACTCCAACACCAACTCCGTTGAGAAAACATGCGACAGCCGACTCCGAAACCCCATCCGACGCCGAAACCTCAAGAAGGTAAAAAAAAAAGTGCACCAGATCTAAAAAAAAGTTCACCAGATACACCTCAAGAAGCTTTGGTTCCTTGGTTGTGAACGATGTGAGTTTTGGTTCAATCGTGGATTTGTGAGATAGAGATTTGTGAGATACACACCTGCAAAACTGCAAAGCCTTTTTTTTTGGTTCCATCGTGGATTTTTTTTTTCTCAAACACATGCCAACATTTAAACACTTCACACCCAACAAAATAAAAAATATCTAATATTTCAAATGGTGTCTTCTTTTGATGTTCACGGCTATATCTGAAACCCATCATCGCAGTGGGATTCTTTTCTTCAATTCTATCAACTGGGTCAGCAATGAAACTATCGTTATTAGCTGAATTCTTCACAGCAGTGGATACTACCCTTTTGCTTATCTTCTCAACCTCTACAAATCCATCTTTTCTTATTACCCTCTTTCTAAAATGACAGTTTCACCAATTGGTTTCGAAGGTTTTGAAAAAAGACTCGAGATTCTTTCAATGAGTCACCCATATTTGTGGATCCAAGTGGGTTGGGTCTCCGAGCCTTAACCCGGTCCCAAATAGACTCAATTCTCGAGAAAGCTTGTTGCACCATCATGGCTCAATTGTCAAACACCGAGTTTGACTCCACGTGCTATCCAAGTCGAGTTTCTCCGTTTACCCTTTCAAGACTATCATCAAAACACGTGAGACCACAAAACTATTGCTTTCAATCTCACAAATTTTAGAACTCGCTGAATCACTCTCACTTACTGTGAACTCAGTTAGGTACTCACGTGTACCTTTATTTTCCACAATTCCCAACCAGCCCCTCACCGTAGCTTCTCAGAAGAAGTTGGTTTTCTGGACAAATATTTCAGATCTATGGTGAGTCAGAAGATAGCTTTAATTTTTGGATGTCTTCCAGAGTGACGCCTTTGCTTAAACAGAACATACGAAGGAGATCCGTTTCCTGTTCTAGCTCCTGAACACTCAGATGTTCATCTTGGTCGTTGTCGTTGATACGGATCGTAGTCTCATCAATGAGAAGAGACGCAGCTTCAAACATCACAGGGGAAGCGATTTGGGAAATGACCTTCCCACAAATAGAAGCTGGTAAAGTAGAAAACGAAGGGGGTGGTAGGGGTTTTCCACCAACCATCTTGGCCATAGCAGCCATCGAGTTACTGGGTGAAAGGAACATAGGTGAGGGGGCGGTGTTTTGGTGGGTGCCGTGGATAGAGAGGAGAGAGAGGGTAGAGAGAAGGGAGAGCATTTTAGGTTTTTCAATTTCTTTTGTCCATCTGAGATTGAGAAGAGAAAGGCAGATAGAAATTGACGGAGGGGCAGTTGGGTTTGGGTGAGTGAGAGTAAAGTTCTTGGGATAAGAGGGGAGGGTTTGAATTAAAGTAAGAGTTTTTTTGGGTGATGTGCAAAACTTTGGGCGGGATGACTAAATGGGAGAGTGTAGTGAGGAGGTGTGTATTTTGAGTTAATTTACCAAAAACGTCCTCATGTTTGAATTAAAGTGGAGGAGTGGGAATTAAGTGTGGAGAAAAAAAGGAGGGGGAAACCAAAAATTTTAAGGGTAAAATAGGAAGAGAAAACAAAATTCATCTTGTGATGTCATAGTTGAATCTTATGAAAGACTTAAGTTTCCTACTTTATTATATAGATATATATATTCTCGAAAAAAATAAAATGTGGACCCATGATTTTTCTCGATTTCCTTTTCCTTTATTTTCGGATTGAAAAACCAACCAATTTTCAACCCCAATCTCTCTCTCACATGCGATTCTTTTTCTTTGTATTCTCTTTATTCTCTCACATGCTCTTTTTAGGTACTCTAAAAAAAGCACTAGTTGTGTTACTCAAGTCTACAGATGAAAAAACTTTTCACTCAAACTGAAAAAATAAGGAGATCACTTTGGATTCAAAGTGCTTGAAAAAATAAGAGGCATGTAAGGGAAATATGGAGAGGGAGTAAAAATAAAATAGGAACTGAGAGAAAAGAGGAAAAATAAGAAAAGGAGAGAGGGAGAGAGATAGAGATAAATAGATAGATAGATAGATAGATAGATAGATAGAGAGAGAAAGAGATAAATAGGTGATTATATCGTATAAGAATTGACACGTTATAAAGAAAAAAGGAACAGGTTTGTGGTTAGAAGTTCTTGGGTGTGGGGTGGACAAAATCCTAGTGTTGTTTTGCAAAAATATGTGCCATCGGCCAATGTTTGGGATGTACGGCCAAGGAACAGAGGACGGGGGTGCTGCCCAAGGGTGTTTAGCACAGAAAGTGTGCCAATAAGAGATGGAAGTTTCTCACTTGTGGAAATCTGAACCAACAGGGGTCGACTGGCCTGTTTGCCCGCAGAAAAAGGGTTAGAAATGTTGTCGAGGGCTAGACGTAAGCGGGAGAGGTTGTTCGACACTGATTGGGGTAGATCGTCTTCCTTTTTGGAGCTCTTCCGATCAACGTTGGGGTACACCGACCAAGTTGAAGCAGTGCAGCAGCAAAGTTGAGGGTTTCGGCGGTTGCTGGACCTTCGTTCATCGCCGGAAGGGATCCCAGAATGGGTGTGGGTGGTCGACCAATGTAACTGTAGGATGGAAATTCATTTTCGGTGGGCTGCGGCTGAGTAGGGTTAGGGATGGATGGGTTTTGGGTCGGGGGCTGTTTAGCTTGGGGTTTCGATTATGGGTGAGGTTGGTTTAGTGTGGTGGTGGTTGTTTGGGGATAAATGGGGATAGGGCTAGGGTTTTCTTGGGGTAAAGATGGGAATGGAGTTACGGAATGGGTTGGAAAGCGTAGGTGGTGGGGTATTGGGGGTTAGGGTTAGGGTTTATGGTAGTGGGTGTAAATGTGGGTGGTGGTAGAGTATTTCGTGCTTCGATCTCATCTAATCGGGCCGTCAATCGATTGAGGGCCACCAAGATTTGATTGAAAGTGTTTTCTTCGGAGGTGTTCATCTTTTCTTGAACACACCTTGACGTTGTTTACAAGTTTTTGTTTTACAACAACAACAACAACGGGTGGAGCAACTAGGCTCTGATACCAATTGACGTAAACAGCGTCAAATGGGAGCAAGAAATGATATTTCTCTCTTTATTCACAATCTCTCAAAATTAAGGAATGACTCAAATGCACCTGCAAAAGAGGTATTTATAAGAGGGAGATTGCTTGGCCTCTAAGCTAAGAATCTAATTACATTTATATCCCTAAGAACCAATTAACCATCCTTCTTCTAAACACAAAATAAAAGGAAAAATACAATGAATTCTAAAAATAAAAGAAATACTAACAAATAACAAAAATACAATAAAACCCTAAAAATACTAAAAATAGCCCTCATTCTTCATTCACGTCAAATAATGTTCAACAAACAAAAGGCAATGGGTACTATGTCATTATTTGATTGTTAGATCACTCACAAAGTCCATGTCAGCACAATTCAATTATAGAGGCTAGTGCTCCCTTCGTTCCAAATTAATAATCCTTATATTAAAACAATAACTTTTAATGATACACTCCTAGCTAAAATCAACACTCGTTTACTATTGTGGGACTTAATTCGTTGATTACTTAAAAAAGACAAAAAACAAAAAACAAAAGTGGACTCTTACTTTGATGAGTTTTAAAAATGTAGACTCTTGATTTGTGCCTAGAGAGATGTTCCCGTAGACGTACATGTGTTGGTTAATATATTAGCTAGTAGTCTGATTCGTAGAGGAAGAGAAAGAGAATAGTACCACGAACAGTAAGTTAACACAAAGTGAGAACCACTCTTTATTATTAATATATACTCAACTCAAAAAAGTCTTTTCTCAATTATTTTACATGAATCCTATTTTTACATTCAATTATGTTCAGTGCAATATCTCTAGTTAAACCACATGATACCATGTCATTTTTTATAATATCTCATCAAGTTAATTTAGACCTATATCTACCCCTTGTGTTACCATCAATATTAACTAAATCGCTCTTCCTTACGAGAGCATTCATTGGTCTCCGCTTGATCTGTCCAAACCATCTAAGTCGATTTTCTCTCAATTTATCTTCTATATGAGCTACTTTTATCATTTTACGAACTTGTTCATTTCTAATTTTATCATTTCGAGTTTTTACCACAAATTCATCTTAGCATTCGCATCTCTGCCACACTCATTTTCTACACATTTTATTTTTTGGTTGCCCAACACTCGGTCCCATATAACATGGCGGGCCTAATGACCGTTCTATAAAATTTTTCTTTTAACTTAAAAGGTATACCCATATCACACAATACGTCGGTATCACTTCTCCACTTAACTCAGCCTGCTTTAATTCTATGAGTAACATCATCACTAATATCTCCATATTTTTGGATAATCGAGCCTAAATAACGAAAATGATCATTTCTAGGTATCTCTTGACCCTCCAATTTCGCCACATCCCCGTTTGTCCTCCTATTACTACTAAAATTACACTCCATATATTATGTTTTTGTCCCGCTTATTTTAAATCATCTTGTTTATAAAGTTTCTCTCCGCAATTTCAATCTAGCATTAATCCCCGTCTTAGTCTCATCCACTAAAACAATATCATCTGCAAATAACATACACCACGACACATTATCTTGTATTTGTCCAGTCAACTTATTAATAACAAGAGCAAAGAGATAAGGACTTAGTGTTGAACCTTGGTGCAGACCTATAATAATTGAGAATTCACTACTTTCTGCAACTGATATTGTTAATATAGTAATGGATCCATCATACATATCCTTAATCATATCAATATATATATATATATATATATATATATATATATACGAGTCACTCCTTTTATGTCGAATTCACCATATTATATCTTTTCGTATCCTATCATACGCCTTCTTTTAATCTATAAAAATCATATGAAAGTCCTTTTTTTCTCTCTATACCTCTCCATTAATCTCTTCAATAAATAAAGTGCTTCCATTGTTGACGTCCCAAGCATAAACCCAAATTGATTCTCAAATATTGTTATTTTCAGTCTCAATCTATATTCAGTCACTATCTCCTAAAGTTTTACTGTACGACTCATACTTAATATCACAATAATTTGAACAACTTTGTATGCCCCTTTTATTTTTATAAATAGGTACTAAAACATTCTTTCTCCATTCATCGGGCATTCTATTAGTTATTATAATTCTATTAAATAATTTTATAAGCCAAGACGCTCCTTCCTCCCCTAAGCACTTTCAAACCTCAATAGAGATATCATCTGGTCCTAAAGCCCTCCATGTTTCATCTTTTTAGAGAAAATCTAAGCTTTGTTGTCCTAATTCTACGAAAAATATATTTTCTCGAGTCTCCCTAAGTTCCTCTATATCTAATCTACTCCCATTATCTCAATTCAATAACCTCTCGAAGTAGTTTTTCCATCTTTCCATAATCTCATCATCCTTAACGAGGACTCTCAAATCATCGCTTTTAATACACTTAACGTTATTAAAATCTTTTGTTTTTCTATTTCTAAGTTTAGCAGGCTTATAAATACTTTTTTCCCTTTTTTATGTTGCTAATTTTGTATAAAGATCATTATACCCCTTAACTTAACATCTCTTACCATTTTCTTAACTTTCTTTTTAACCCATTTATATTTCTCAAAATTTTCTTCGTTTCTATTTGTTTGTCACGGTTTAATGCACTCCCTTTTGATTTTTACTATATTTTGTACTTCTTCATTCCACAACCAAGTTTCTTTAGATTGTGGCTCCCTGCCTTTTGATTTTTTAAGAATTTCTTTCGATATTATCCTAATGCATGTGGTCATCTTATCCCGCATTATGTTAGTATAATCTTTCGATATTTCATGACATTTCATGTAATATTTTACTTTTAAATAGTTCTAATTTATCTCCTTTTAAGTTCCACTACCTAGTTCGTGGGTTAATCTTCTTTTTTTGCACTCATGATTGATTTTTAATATCTATACCCAACACCATTATCCTATGTTGTGAGGTTAAACTCTCTTCCGGGATAACCTTATAGTCTTTAGATATTAATCGGTCTCCTTGCCTAGTAATAAAAAAGTTTATTTGGCTCTTATGCATGACTTTTATAAGTTGACAAGTGTTCAAGCCCCTTTTTAAAACATGTATTTACTAGTGCAAAATCATAGGCCATCACAAAATTTAAGATAGATTCTACACTGTCGTTCCTATATTAAAAAACATACCCTATATGCACTATCTCATATCCTACACGATCTTCTCCTACATGACCATTAAAATCTCCCCCTATATGGATTTTCTCATCTATGGGTATTTCTTGAATTAGTTCATCTATTTATTCCCGAAATTATACTTTAATGTGCTCATCTAATCCTACTTGGGGTGCATAAGCACTAACAATGTTAATCATATTTTCACCTAATACCAATTTTACAACTATAAGTCTATCAACTTTTCTAATAACGGTTACGATATCATCCTTAAGGTTCTTGTCTACTATTATTCCGACTTCGTTCTTATTTCTATGTTTTCCTGTATAATATAATTTAAACCCTGTATTTTTAATTTATCTAACTTTCTCACCGATCCATTTAGTTTCTTGTAAGAAAACTATGTTAAATTTTCTTCTTATCATGGTATCCACTAATTCCATTCCTTTCCCTGTCATGGTCCCTATGTTCCAAGTCGCTAACCTAAGTCTACTATTCTAGACTAGCTTCTTAACCCGTACACATCAAGATTGTTGCAGGAATCCTTTCCCATTTCTCATCGCACTTGAGCGCCGATGCGATGACCCTTGTTTATTTTACGTGACACCTACGTATCGCTTATTATTAGTCCCCCCACCCCCACCCACATATTTTAAAATATGATGTTCATATTTTTGTCATAAAAGCCAATATAGAATTTGAAGCATCATTTCCCTGATATAATATAGCCAAACAACAACACCAACATAAACAAAAACAAATCGAATCACAGAATGGGAAATTAAATCTGTGCTTCAATTGGTTACGAAAATTAACTCGTTTTCTACAACTAAAGCAAGTATTAATAAAAATAACGTTTCAAACTTTTTTCTTGCTTTATTTCCTGATAGATTTCTTCGTATCAATATCTTCCTCTATTTGTTCTCAAAAAGAAATGATCCCACTCATGCTTCTCTACTGTCCCAAACAAATTATACTTCCAACTATACTCCTCGTCAATATCAAAACTAGAAGTCCTCCCTTCTCTAATCTCCCTCCTAAGTGTCTCTACTCTCTCAAGAACCCCTTTTACTGTTACATCAAATGCATCCTCAACTGTCCTTAATCTAGACCTTGGATCAGCATAAATCATCCTTGGAATTAGCCTTATTACCTCCTCCCTCATTGCATAAACCTTTTGTTTTGAAATTTGACTCAACCACCCCTCAATACTCACATTCCTTCTCTTCACATCATCCTCAGGAATAAGCACGGAATACTTTGTGAAATCTCTAGGCAAATGCCATAAATATTGCACGTAAGCTGAACCTGGACTAAAGAAAACCGGAATACACCCTGCCAAGATCGAGTCGAAAGTTGATCTTCTAGTAAACGAATCACCCGGTGGTTGCAAGCAAAAAACCGAGCTTTGGAAAATTTTCATAATGTGGACCGGTTTGTGACACTTATTCCCATTATTCTTGCACTCAAGCAACCTACATTTTCGATTGGCTGCCGCACACTGTTCCATGATTTCCCCGCGTATTGAGTCCTCCAGGTGGGTCCGTGGGGCTCCGACAAATGAAAACATTATCCTCCTCCTCTGCTTCCTCATCTTATTTTGCCATTGAACCACCTCATTATCACTCGAGGGATGAAAATACGTTGGATATGGTATACCATAGTCATTATTATTCCAAGGGCTTGATTCAATTGTCAACATGGTTACATTCTTGAACTCAGGCAACAACATTAGCTTATTCCCCCATGCAGATTCTTCATCTATACCTCTTCTAAAATCCCAAGTAATCCTCCCCGTGACCAAAAAATGATCGCGTCCAAACATGGTCTTCCACTCGGGTTTCCCCCTTAGCCATTTTGCTAAATCCAAAGAATCCGCGTCCCTCATTGACATGTTGTGCCCCCATAGATGCCTCGCGATATCAAGACCGGCATAATATGGCACAAAAATCGCCGAGGCATTCGAGGAGTTGTTGGTTAAGCACTTGTACTGTTTCATTCTATTGTGAAATATGACTTCTAAGGAAAATTGGTTAGTGGAATACCAACCAGTGGGTAAAAAAAGCCTTTGGGGATTTCCAAGATCGGGACCAAGGCCCATGTTTATCATATACTGGCACATATTGCTCCATTTGCTTAAAGATCTACACTGTTTGATCAAATCATGGTTGAATCTAGGTGGAATATCTTGAACGTATATATATTTACCTGAGCATGGATCTATATTTCGTTCACGTTCACGTTCATGTTTATGCGTATGATCAGCCTCACTTTCGTTCCTTGTCAATAAAGGCTCCAACTCTTTCTCAAGAATCTTGATTTGATCAACATCTTCAATCCAATCATCACCATCGAATAATCTCTTGGTGGGTTTTTGGTTATCTTCAATATCATCATCATGTGGGGCGTTTGTTGATACGTTAGTGGTAAAATGGATGATATTAGAATCTAAGGGTTGGATAGGGTTTGCATGGGAGTGGGGTAATGGGTTGGATCCTT
The DNA here is from genome assembly GCA_949130495.1 of Sambucus nigra. Classification (NCBI taxonomy): domain Eukaryota; kingdom Viridiplantae; phylum Streptophyta; class Magnoliopsida; order Dipsacales; family Adoxaceae; genus Sambucus; species Sambucus nigra. Next base: position 293,431,536 of record OX422217.1, on the reverse strand, counting down.
GGAGAGAGGACCAATCGTGAGCGTAGAGTAAAAGGTACCATAAAATAAACAATGCCACAACTACGAACCAGAAATGATAACGGCACCTTGGGGTGGTGGAATTGTTCATCTTTTATCGTTGGATTTTTTGGGAGCTAGGAGATTTGTGATGGTTAAGCTCTGATCAGAGAAGACTCAGACCATTAATGGAGATGGCGTAGAACCATGTGTGTATGGAAAGGGAGAGAAAGAGAGAGAGGTTGAACATAAACCATCCAAGGGTTGCTGCCTTCTATTATGAAACGTTCTAAATATAACACAACTATAGGACATTAAGATATGCATTTAAATTTGGGTAAATTAATTAACTATTTATTTTTTATTTTTTGATGCCACTTACTTTTTTTATTAAACCCACATTAATACCTTGAAATCCTTTTAAGCAAGCCCATCCATGGGTGTATTTATAATATTTGCGTTCAAACATTTCAAAAGTTAAAATATAAAAAAGAAAAAAATACATCTCCTTTCTTTAATGAAAAATGATAGAGGGACATGGGATTGAGAAATAAAAGCATGACTTAATGATGTGGAGGTGCCACATCATCCTCCACATCATTAAGACCTAATTTACTCTTTCTTTAATTACACAATACTCATTTATTTCAAAACATCTTTTATTTATTTGTTTTATGTGTATAAATTTATTTATTTTTTAAAAATATAACTTTCAAGTTAAAAAAAAATAGTCCAATAATTATGTGTTAAAATACATCATTGTGTTAATTTTTTTACTTAACGCAAACCAATTAAAAAATTACACAGTTCGATTATCAATTTTTTATTTTTTAATTAACACGATCTCGACCTAAATAAAACGAGACGTGACATGGAGTCGATTTTTTTTCGTACCGCTAGCGCGAATCATTTTTTACTATTTTAAAAATAATCTTTCTACTATTTAGAAAAAATGGTCCGCGCCAGCGGCATGAAAAAATACGACTCCATGCCACGTCGCGGTTTCATTTGGTTCGTCATCGTGTAAGTTAAAAAATAAAATATTATAATCGCATTATGTAGTTTTTTAATTGGATTGTGTTAAGTAAATAAATGATCAATTATCGAAAAGACCCTCAAACATTTTTTAATACACATTTAGTCCTAGCATTTTTATTTTGTTCCAAAAGTCCCTCAAACACTCATTTAACCAATATTCTGTTATTTTTAAAGGTCCGCGCCAGCGGCACACATTGAATGTTTTTATGTGATGAGTAACTTTTTGAAACAAAATAAAAACGCTTGGACTAAACGTGTATTAAAAAAAATTTGCGGGGGTATTTGGTATATGATTCAAAAAATTAACATAATGATGTATTTTATATATAGCTTGTATTTATGTTTTTTATGGACTGTTTTTTTTTTTTAACTTCAAAATTATATTTTGGGAGAAAAAGATGAATTTATAGAGTGACAAAATAAATAAATAAGTATTTTTTTTTTTGCTATTAGAATACACCTAATAAGAAAATGGGTATTATGGAATTAAAAGATATATTGATGTTGTATTAATGATGTGGCAAAGCCACATCATTAAGTTTGGAATTTATGTCCCAAAAGTGGGTTGCTTGAGTCGTGCTCCCAACAAATATGTAGTCCCTACAACATTAACTAAGATTAAACTTCTAATTTTTAAGTTGAGAAACTAACATTATTTTGAGTTGATTTGTTTTATGTTTTACCTGAAATGTTTAAATAACCCACACAAAAAATTCAACTAAAAAATAATCCGACAATTTTTTTTCCATTGATTTAAATAATAACACTCCAATATTTTCTTATTTTAAAGGTACGCACCAGCGGCACCCCACTTTAATATTCTTTTATTTTTAAAGGTCCGCGCCAGCGACACCTTTTATTTTTTAACTTATTTTTTTTTATTTTAAAACATTTAAAGCAATTTTTGTATTTTTTAAAACTGTTTAAATGTCCGCTTTAAAAAAACTATTCTAATAACAATTTTTGTATTTCGTGTTTTATCTTGTTGTATTTTTGTATTTCGTATTTTATCTTGTATTTTAACACATATAATTTTAACATGTTTTTTTATTAGACTGTGCTATAGTGATAAAATAAAGGAGTGTGATAAAAAAATATTTTGAAAAAAAATATTTTTTTCAAAATTTTAAGAGATTATTCGCTTTTTTTTTTCAGCACTAAAAATTATTTTAGGAAAAAAAAAAGTGTGCCCCTTCATGATGTGGCAACTGTCACATCATTAAGTAGGATTTTTAAATAGGTAATGCCTCTTCTTTAATAATCTAAACATAATTGTATTAGTTTTTTAGACATATAAAGGAGTCCAAATTTGTTGACCCTTAAAGGAAGGTTATCAAAGAGGATAGTACACGGATTTCAAGACTACAACTGCGGCTATACTACTACGCGTCAATTTATTTAGAAATGTTATTTAGGATGAATTTGCCTTTGGGGTGAATTTCAATTTCGTTTCGATCGGATTTTCACAATCTTTCCCTCTGTTGCCGCAGATTATGTAAATATACATTTGACTTTTACATTGTCAAACAAGCAAATCAAGTGGAGCGCTTTCAATAAATAAAATCCAAAAATCTTAAAGTGGCGGTTACAAAATTTGTATCATTACTGTAACTATCTATTTTAATTTAAAAATAGTATATTATAAAAAGGTCATCCTCTAATTTGTTTAATATATAATTTGACACCCACTCTTTTTTGTTTAGGTAGGTTTGACAGCCGTTTTGAATGGAAATCATTTGGTGAACATTGATGACCGTTAGCTCTAATCATTTTTTGGTCCAAAAAAACACTTCCATTTAACAGAACAATAAATTACCCTAGACCCTCAACTATTTTTTTTTAATAACAAATAGCCTTTTCTTTTGAATTTAAATCTTTAACACATTCATATTTATAAATGAATAAATATGGATGTGTTAAAGATAATAGTTTATTTAATAAATATGTGTATTCATATTTATAGTATTTTTTTTAAAATCGTAAAAAAATAATTTTTTTGTGAAATTTTTGTAGATGATCTCCTCATTATGGAGATCATTTACAAAAAGTTCCATCAATAAATTCATTTTTTACTATTTAAAAATAATGATATGCAAAAATGATGAATAAGTGCATCTTTGGCCATTGAATCTTTGGACGATCATCTCACCTACTTTCGGATGGATTTTTTTGATGAATATTTTTTCTAGATAATCTCTTCATTATGTAGATCATCTCCAAAAAAATTCATCAAACAGTTGGCCTCCTGGTCATTATATTGTTTAATATACAGTATGTAAGGATGTAAATACTTAATATATAAATGCATTCTATCCCTTGATATTTCAACTCTTGGCCTCCAGGTCATTATAAATACATTGTATCCCTGCCATCAAAGGCAAGAACACAAGTAAGAAAGCTATTGCACCTACTTTCGGATGGATTTTTTTGATGAATATTTTTTCTAGATAATCTCTTCATTATGTAGATCATTTCCAAAAAAATTCATACAACAAATTATCCATCTACGTGGACCAATCAGAAATAAACATTTGTTCTCCTACGTGGCCTTAATCCCAGTCAGATGATAATAGCCTAACAAGGAATGCCGACCAACACAAGGAATGCCGACCAAGTACTGAGAAGGTCGACCAACAAGATCAGTAAAGGGTCAACATATCAAGAGTTATATTGCTCATAGTTTGTACAATTAATCATCACATACAGTATGTAAGGATGTAAATGCTTAATATATAAATACATTTCATCCCTTGACATTCCAACCCTTGTCCTCTATGTCATTATAAATACATTGTACCCCTGCAATCAAAGGCAAAAACACAAGTAAGAAAGCTGTTGCACCTACTTTAAGATGGATTTTTTTATGAATATTTTTTCTAGATGATCTCTTCATTATGTAGATCATCTCCAAAAAAATTCATCGAACAGTTTATTTATTTAATATTTAAAAAAAATAGTCCGTACGTGAGTTTGCACCATCTCAGGACCGCAACTATGATGACCTATATATATACATGTCAATTTTTAAAATAATAATAAATTAAAAATTTTAAACCAATATATGATCTTCATAGTTGATAAATACTAAGATCAAAAAATTTAATCCAGAAGTGTGTGTAATGTAAACTTGATAAATATGCGTATTTTCAATTGTTAAAACTTTGATGATCATCTCATCCACTAATAGATTGAATTTTAAATGATTTTTATATGAATGATCTCCTGACCGGAGATTGTTGATACCAAAAATGACCCATTTACGTGGACTAATCAGAAATAAATATTTCTTCTCCTACGTGGCCTTAATCCCAGTCAGTCGATAATAGCCTAACAAGGAACGCCGACCAAGTACTGAGAAGTTTGACCAACAAGATCAGTAAATGCTCAACATATCAAGAGTCATATTTCTCATATTTTGTACAATTAATCGTCACATACAGTATGTAAAAATGTAAATACTTAATATATAAATGCATTTTATCCCTTGACATTCCAACCCTTGGCCTCTGGGTCATTATAAATACATTGTACGCTTTCCATTAAAGGAAAGAACACAAGCAAGCATGCTATTGCAACGACTAATACTATAACAGTGGACGCAGGCTTTAATACATAGCCGAACCACTTTAAAATCTTGTGTTGTTCTTTTTCCATTTACATAATTTATTTGTGATTAAAGAATTAGATATATTCTAGTTTTTTACATTAACAGATTGGCGCCGTCTGTGGGAACGAGTATCTAATCACCGTTCTCATTCTCATAAACCCTTGTTCAAACAGGATGATTGATCCTGAGCCTAGTACCAGGAATGAAGGCAACTCGCCTACTCCACTTGCATCACCACCAAACAGTGATCTAAATGGAATTCTCGTTAGTCTCGCCAGAGGACAGGAGGCTATGCAAGACACAATGTGACAACTGGCCCAATCATTACAAGTCAGACAAAGAGAAATGCCGCCTCCACCTCCAAGATCCAGCACACACAGTTATTCCAGAACTTTACGTGATACTTCTTATCACCCAAGAAAGAGTTCATCACTCTGGTCTACAGAACCCTATGACGTTCATTCTTTTTCTCCTGAAAGTCCAAGTGTCTTGGAAAGGCTAAGAAGAGCTTCGTCCTTTGATCATATGGGACCTAAAGGAAATAGAAACCCTCATAGGGCATTGCCCAGGAACACTCAATGCCCAGCCAATCAACATGAGGCTTAAATACGATCAAGATCAAGTGTCCAACGATTTGTACGCGTCGATCAGACCTTTCAGGAGGAGAGTTCAGAGCAGACAAATGGACAGAACAATCGAGCTACTTCGAATAGATCTGATGCAGGTAATATTTCGTGGAAAGGATCAATCCAGAGGTTGGAAGATAGGTTGGGTGAAATGGCGAAAGCAAAGAATCTTTGCAACAGAGCTTTGTTAAAGGGTCTCCTTTCATTCAGGCAATTGTGAACTTTCCTACTCCTTCTAAGTTTAAAGCACTAGTGGTTACCCCCAAATATGATGGTAAAACGGATCATATTCTCCATATTGAATAATATTAAACTACAACAGATATATATATGCAGTACCAGACGAGATGAGATGCAGAGCATTTTATAGCACCATTATGGGCTCAGCCCAGATATGGTATAACAATTTGCCCCAAGGATATATCACCAACTTTAATCAGTTGGCCGAGCTATTTATTAGCAACTTTTTCTTTGTAGCTAAACCAGTAAAAAGAGTGGGTCATCTTCTGATTATAAGACAGCAAATGGGCGAAAGCACCAGGGACTAAATTACTCGGTTCAATAATGAGAAGTTGGAGGTAATTGATTACGAGGAAAAAATGGCCATCACTGCTCTTATGAGTGGTTTGTTTCCCGAGAAGATGTATTACGCTTTGTCTAAAGATCCTCCCAAGACGATGGTTGATCTCATGGCGAATGATGGAAAGATAATGAAAGCCGAGGAAGCAATGGCTGTCAACAGAGTCCAGCCATAAAGTCTGATGCGAAGTCTTAGAAGAAAGAACAAAAGGACCATAAGGAATCGAAGGAACAGGGGTCAAAAAAGGAAAAAAACTCAAGAGATATGGGAACTATACCCCATTGAGTGTTGGGATTCACCATATCCTAGAAGAAATCTAGCAGAACAAGGAATTTCTATGGCATGGGAAGCTGAGAACCCCTCCTAACAAAAGAGATAGATTTAAGTACTGCAATTTTCACAAGGATCATGGTCACACAACTGATGGTTGCATTGCTTTGCAGAATGAGATAAAATCTCTCATCCGTCGAGGAAAACATAATAAATTTTTTGACCGACGTGATAATAGAGAGTCTAGAAGAAGATCAAATTTGCCATGTAAGTCCAGAAAGGATAATAAGAGAAATGACGATGATAATTATGAGGATGATCCCGACCTGTCGAAAAATCCCAAACAACCAGAACGTGAGGTATTTATGCTCAGTATTGGTTCATTTGATTGTCATATGACTATAGGTGGCGACGCAGGTGGGGGAGATTACACGTCTGAAAGAAAAGCTTACCTGAATGAGGCCCAAGCTTGTTCTTATATCCAAAGGATCAATTTAGTCGAGGAAGATCGACCGAGGAAGGTTAAAAAAGATAAGCTGGTGATTAGCTTCTCCAAAAGTGACCTCTCTGGGGTACTTTATCCTCATGACGATCCGTTGGTTGTCAAATTCATAATCCAAGATACAGTCATCGACGCAATATTGATTGATAATGAGAGCTCGCCAGACATAATGTTTTATCCATGTTTTCAAAGTCTGGACTTGAAGCTTGGCCAGTTAGAAGCATATCACGGGACACTAATAGTCTTTTGTGGTGAAAAGGTCTATCCTCTGGGAACAATCAAGTCAGAAGTGTTATTCAGCACCTGGCCAGTAAGTTGTACGGAGAAATTACGCTTCTTCGTAATGGATAAAAATGTTCAATCAGCTTACAATGTGATCCTCGACAGGGTAAGGCTCAAGGAGTTTGAGGCTATCCCATCAATAGTTAATTAATTCTTGAAGTTCCCTACTCATTTTGGGGTATGTGTGGTGAAAGGCGACCAAAATATATCCAGAGAATGTTACTACTCCTCAGCCGAACAAGAAGACCTAATTGAATTGAAGAAAAAGACTATAATTTATCAAGTGGATACCACTGAACCTAATAGTGAATCTGAGGTTGAAACCTTAGATCCATGGGATGAAATAAAGTTGGTTAAAGGAAAAATTGTGGAAGCAATCAAAAGAATCATTTTGGATGATGACAAACCAAAAAGGGCCATGCAGATCGGCTCAACACTAGATCCTGTCCTCAAACAGGAGTTGATCATGTTCTTGAGGCAGCGGAGAAATATATTTGCTTGGATTAATGAGATATGCCTGGTATTGATCCCAGTTTCCTCTGTCATGAACTCAACGTTAGAAAAGATGCCAAGCCGATCAAGCAAAGACGTAGAGTTTTCAGTCTTGAGAAGAATCAAGCTATCCAAGAGGAGGCAGGGAAGCTTTAAAAATCCTAATTTATTGAAGATGTGAAGTATCCAGACTGGTTGACCAACATTGTTATAGTAAAAAAGAAGAATGATAAATGGAGGATGTGCGTAGATTTTACAAATCTAAATAAATCTTGCCTGAAAGATCATTTTCCCTTACCAATGATTGATCAGCTGGTAAACGCTACGCCAGGACATGAGATTTTAAGCTTTATGGTAGCGAGATAAAAATAAATCCCTAAGATAGGGAAAGTATAACTTTTATCACTCCCTGAGGAACTTATTGTTATAATGTGATGCCTTTTGGTCTTAAAAATGTAGGAACAACATATCAGAGGTTGGTAAACAAAGTTTTTGAAGAGAAGATAGGAAAAACATATAGATTTATGTGGATGACATGCTGACAAAAAGCATAAAAGCCTTTGATCATATTTTCGACCTAACTCACACTTTTGACTAGTTGGAGAAGCATCAGATGAAACTGAACCCGACCAAGTGTGTGTTCGGAGTCCGAGAAGGATGTTCCTCGGCTTCATTATCAACTAAAGGGGAATTAAAGCTAACCCCACAAAGATAAAATCTCTGATTGAGATGAAATCACCAGTTTGTAAAAATGATGTGTAGAGGATGGCTGAAAGAGTGGCAACTTTAAATCGATTTGTTGCCCGAGCAACAGATAAGTGTCTCCCTTTCTTTAAAGTATTTAGGAAAACTTTTAAGTGGAATGAACAGTGTGAACAGGCTCTCCAAGAGCTGAAGAAATACTAGGGATCACCACCACTGCTCTCCCGACCAGTTTTAGGAAAGAAATTGTACTTATACCTATCCGTTTTTGAAATAGTTGTGAGCTCGACTTTAGTTAGACAAGACAATGGAATGCAAAAGCCAGTATACTACACCAGCAAAGCCTTTAGGGGAGATAAGATCAGGTATCCACGTTTGGAGAAATTGGCCTTAGTCCTTATTGAGGCCTCTAGGCGAATGAAACCTTATTTCCAAGCACATACCATAATAGTATATATAGATCTATCTCTTCGACAAGAACTCTAAAAACCTAAGAAGTCGAGAAGATTGATGTACTGGGCAGTGGATTTAGAAGAATATGATATTATTTATGAGCCCAGATCTTCGTTGAAAGATCAAGCTTTAGCAGATTTTATTGCCGAATTCACTTACCCAAAAGTGACCGACCAACTGAATTTTCCTATCGAGCAGAACTCAGAAGAGGAAAGTTCATCTAAAAAGCAAGATGAAGTTGTTGTCGAGTAGCCTGAATCCCCCAAAAGCCAAGAAATGGCATATAAGTATATAGAGGAAAGTAAGAAGATCTTCAGGCATGGGTTATTGACTGATGAAAATTTTAGTAGCGATATCCCGATATGGAAATTATATATTGATGGCTCTTCATGGGCCACTAACTATGGAGAATGTATAATCCTTAACAGTCATGATGATATTGATATTGAATATGCCATCAGGTTTCAATTCAAAGCATCAAATAATGAGGCAAAATACGAAGCCTTCATAGTCAGGTTGAATCTAGCCCAATCACTAGGTGCCGAGCAAGTAGTGGCCTATAGTGACTGAGAGATGGTAGTGAATTAAGTCCTTCGTATATATAGAGTCAAAGGATATTTGATGACAAGATACCTTGCCAAATCTTTAAAAGTGATAGTCGAGTTACCTATTATCCAAATACACAGAATTCCAAGAATAGGGAATGCCCGAGAAGACGCACTTGCTCTGCTAGCATCGATAACAAGGATTGAGCTTAAAAGGAAGATCTCGATAAAGATTCTGGCTAATCGAAGCATCGATAAAGACCTAGTGGTTAATTTCATTGCAATAGATTTGGGACCCTTCTGAATGGATCCTATCAGAAGTTATATTGAAGACGGAACCTTACTAGTAGATCCCATAGAAGTTAAAAATCTCAAATACAAGGCTGTAAGATATGTAATAGATAAAGGAGTAATATACAAAAGGGTAATGAAGAGCTCCATGCAAAGATGTATTCACCCAATAGAAGTGAAAGATTTGATCTAAGAAGTCTATGAAGGTTCTTGTGGGGCTCATTCAGCTGGGAGAACGTTGCTTTAACGAATTAACACACAGAGATATTACTAGCCGATCATGAGGATAGATTGCATAGTCTTTGCAAAGAAATGTGATAAGTGCCACAGGTTCTCTAACATTAAAAAAGCACCCAATGCTGCTTTAACTCTAATCACTTCGCCTTGGCCATTCGCTATCTGGGGAATAGACTTGGTCGGCCCATTGACGACCACCAAAGGGAGGTTTAAATACTTGGTCTTTGCTGTTAATTATTTCATCAAATGGGTTGAGGTAGATCCACTAGTCGACATGCCTTATGAAAAGGTATACCAGTTCATATGGAAGAACATAATTTGCAGATATGGTTTGCTATATGCTTTCATTACAAATCACGGCACTCAGTTTGACAATGAGGAGTTTGAAGCCTACTGTGTCCAATCTAAAATTTAGAAGTTGCATTCTGCACCAGGCCATCCTCAAACTAATGGTTAAGTAAAAGTAATAAATGGAACTCTACTGAATGGACTGAAGAAATGGCTTGACAAAGCTAAGGGAAATTGGATTAATGAAATGCACTCAGTCCTATGGGCTTAAAGAACCACATCGAGAACAACAACATGGGAAACGCCATATATGCTTGCTTTGGGAACTGAAGCAATGATACCAGTCGAGCTCGGCTTATCAACCCATATGATATTGAACTTTAATTCCCCGATCAGTGATCTAATGAGGCGACTAGATCTTAATATGCTGGAAGAAGTAAGGGATGATGTTGCCATAAGAAATGCTGCTTACCAATAGAAAACTGCTCACTTCTATAATCCAACCAACTTGCAAGAAGGAGATTATGTTCTCAAGAAGGTGATACAAAAGAGAAATAAGCTTGAAGCTAATTGTCACGGTACCTATCGTATTTCTTCTGTCATCCGACTAGGCACATACCGGATAGAAACTTTGGAGTGTGAAGAGCTCAAGAATCCTTAGAACGCTGAGCACCTTAGAAAGTATTATCAGTAGATTGCAAGCTTTGTATTTCAGTTATTTTTAAGATTATTATCAGTAAAATTGTTGGTTTCCTTCATTGTAGTTTAGTTTTTGATTTTTTTAGAGTATGGAGGGACATATACATATATCCCTCTGATCAGAAATCTCAGTTCTGACCAAAGATATTAGTTATGATCAAGATAAAAAGTCCTATGCACTTGATCAACAAAAATCAACAATCAAAGAAATAACCAACCAAGTCAAAATAGGATTTCAATCTTCAGTACTTGGTCTGCTATGAAAAATCCAAGTCAAAATAGGATGAAAATCCTCAGTACTTGGCCAAATAATTTAGTGGTAAAGATGCATTTTATCCGAATCAAGTCAAATGAACGAAGGCATGTAAAAATTCCTAGATATAGGAATATTAACATATATTCACATACGCTTGGTCACGGCTGGTAACTAATGCTAAACTTAGGTCAATAAATCTAATTAAATTAGTAAAACCTATGGCAACACCAATGGTAACTGGTGTTAAACTTAGGTCGATAAATCTAAGTGCATTATTAGAACCTATGGTATTCCATTAGACGTTTTCCTTTTGCTTTGGAAGATGGATGCACTCTTTCCATGCCATTAGGAGGATCATCCAGCGTAGAAGGAGAATTAATGAAGTTGAAATCTTGAAGCATCCTTTTGTTACTGCTACTTGGTGTGTTGGTCAGATGAGGAGGCAGAACTATTTCAAGATCACCATATAACTCATAATCCCCTAAGTATTTTGATATCAAGTAATGGGAAATTGATTCAACAGGAATCCAGCTGACATCCAACTTGAACAAATGCTGTTGGCAGTTTAAGAAACTGGGATCATCCTCATACCAGAGTATTCTATCTTGATCAACCTTTATCACAGTTAAGCAATTAGTCCAATCCCATTTATAACCTTCATGATTAGATTGAGGAAGGTTATCATCTATATGGCCCAAAGCTTCATTATAACCATCTATCCATTCTTTTCTGTGTTGCTTGTGAATTGGAAGGTTAATCTTTCAACTTGATGTTTAAGTCTCTTTAAAACCTCATCATTTGCCTTCAATTGGGAGAATTGGTCGGTAAGGGCTTGGTCTTTAACTTCCAAATTTGTAGACAAATCAACAATAGCTCAGTTTTTGGCCTTCAGTCGGGCAGCCTGATAAGTCGTAGTCTTTTTCTTCCTGGCCTCTTCTATATTTGATTGGCTAGCTCTCTGTTTAGATGATTGTGTCGGTTTGGAATTTTTCAAAGCTTCAAGTTCTTCGCTTAATTTGGCATTCTCATTCTCCAGGAAAAAAACACCTTCGTCGGCAACATCAGTGGAAGAACTCTTCAAAGACCCAAGTTTATCTCTCAACTTATTATTCTCTTCCTCCAAGAATTTAGCAATTTCTCTAGCCTCATCAACTTCACAGTTCAGCAAAAAATCCTTCTTCCTAAAAGCAGAAGAATATATCTTCAATTTTTCCTCAAACCCCCAAGCTTCACTCAATGCTTGGTATTTGGCCTCGTAGTTGGTATGCAGTAAAGATTTGGCCTCATTATGTTATGTTTGCAATTCTTCAATCATTTCATAGTACGCAATATTATTGGCCACAACCCGATCAAGAAGAAACTTGAGATAAGTATATGCATCTTTGGCTTGATCAGAAGCATCTGCACTGAGCAAGTCTATTAATTCTTCATCAGTCAAATCCAAGTGACCAGCTTTGAACAGGTTGGTGCACTTCTTGAGTAAATGGAAAATCAATTTGTTCCATCTTGGCCATGAACTAGAAAGATAAAGTAACAATTGATCAACAACAGAAGAAGACATAACAACATCCGAGCGATAACAAATAGTATGAAGAAAGGGTTCTTTCATTAATAAATAAAGGAAAATTACAAGTACATTAGAGTAGAAACAGAAAGAAAGCAAAAGAAAGGTGCAAAATACAAAGACTAAATGCCGAACAGGTCTACATGTTCTTTTTATCCTTTTCAACATCGAGATTTACAGCGTGGTTGGTAAGAAAAGGCAGCTAGATCAATAAGGTCATTATCTTGCTCGACTGGAGGGATAGTTGAATTAACAATATTTTTATCTTGGTAGGAAGAAGGGATAGAAGATTAAAGTACCAAAGATGATTCCCCAGAACCAACATCATCCTCAACTTCATCTTTAAGATTGGGGGCAGAGCCAGGGTCATGCTTCAGAAAAAGTTTAGAATCATCAGCAGTGTCAACTTCCTTCAATGTTGTAGACTAACATTCCTTAACGAATTTCTTCTTTGCGTATTCAATTTAGGCAGAGGCGACAAAAATATCTTTATCTCAACCCTTATTGAAGGATTTCACCCTAGCCTTATTTCTATTGGCCCTTTCAGAAGAAAGGTCTTTCAATAGTTTGGCCACTTGTCCTTCAGTAGCCTTTGCCTTGCGCTCAACTTTAGTAGCAATCGAGTCAGCCTTCTGCCGAGCTTATTCAGAAGTCTTGATTTTTTATTCCCAAGTATTCTTATCTATCTCCAAGGCTTGTTGGGAATCCAACAAAGATTTTATAAGACCTGCAAAGGCTTCCTCAACATTATCCGAAGAAGAACAAAGAAGATCATCCTTTTCTAGCATTTAGATGTAGTCGACCAAGAACTACAAGAAAAAGACAAGTCACTACAAGTTAAGAAAGACATGAATAATATTCGATCAACTTTGAAGCTAAAAACTTACTAAGGCTAAGCTCTGAGTAGTTCAATTTGATAGTTTTAGTCGGGGCAAAGATGTAGTAACAACTCTATGGTCTGGGAGGGTGCCAAAATTAATCAATTTCCTAGATAAGTTAGGACTCAAGGCTGTAGATGAGCCAGCAGCAGACGGATAAATACCAACCAAGCCCTGTTAGTTGGCATCAACAACTTTCTTAACCTGCTTTTCAGAGGAGATTCATCACCCATGTTGGCTCGGGACTTCTTGCCAACATCAGTCTTTTTCTTTGAGGCTCCAACATCAACAAGATTATTAGTACTAGCAGCAGAGTCATCCCCAAAGAGGTTGGGAAAATTCCTTTTACCCATACGCACAAAAAGGGGAAGGTTGGAATCAAAAGAGGAGGAAGTACCAATAATAAGTTCACCACCATCCGATGTAGTGGCAGAGGAGGCAGATATTTGATCTCTCTTCAAGTCTATGATGTTAGAAGGGGTGGCAGTTGTTAGTCGAGCAACAAAAGAAGTTACAGAAGTTCTATACTTCAACAAGTGTGAAGCCGACCTAGTATGCTCCTCGCCTATCTTTTGATGAATTCCCCACAAAAACTTGAGCTCATAAAGCTTGATGTCACTTTTTTGGGGACTCTTCTTCTTCTTATCAACTGCAAGTAAATAAATAACAAATGTTAATGGGAAATATCAACAGGTATTTCATCAACATGAATACACAAAATATGTTTATTACAACCTATGTCATGCCCCTCTTGAGGGCATTTGGGTCCATCGTATACTTCACCCCCTTGAAGAGGAATGTATTTCCAGTTCTTTGCAATAACCCCATGATCAAAATAATCTTTATTGGAGTCAGGCAAATTAACAACTAGGGCTTTATTGGCAAACCTCATCTTCAAATAATATGTGTTGTCACTCGTGACCCATTTATAACAGAACATAATTTTAGGGATTTCGATATGGGTCTCATGAATTTGGTTAAGCCTATGGATTCCATTAACTATCCTTCAAGTAATGGGGGCTACTCTAGCAGGTACAACATCAAAATATTGACAGAACTCTAAGAAAAAATGATTTAGGGGAAAAAGTAAAGTCGCACTCAGCTATGAATAAGGAAGAAATCCAATGACTCTCATATAAAAAGAAGACATCAACAGGAGGACTAGGAAACTCTAAATCTACCCAACATGGTATATTCCATTCTAATGATCCCACTTTTATATGTTCGTATATAGTTTTAAATGTTGTATTATTTCATATGTGATATGGATAATGTTAATTTATTAATTTTAGTCTAATTCTCCCATCATAAATCATGAAATATTAAATTAGTTACAAACATAAAATTTTAAAGTTTTCGGTAGGAATGTTCATATTAGAGACTAGTTTTGACCATTATAATATAACAATTGACTTGAGGTAAAAACTAAAAAGTTGTAGATATATGAATTAGGTTTTTAACACAACAAACGATGTGTTGAACGGAGATCTGAGCAAGATGTTATACCGAAATTACGAGATAAGGGCAAATCTGTCCATCCTTTAAGTCGTATTTTGTCTTATTATCACACCATGTGTTATATTTTGATTGGTTGTAAGGGAAGGCTAGTTAGGCCGACTTAAACACCTTAAAATGATCTTTTTCTTCAGCAAAATGGATCAAATCAAAGTCTAATATCATATCTTAAGTTAAAAGATAAGTTTTGGGTTAGAAAATGTAATTTTATGAAACTTTAGAGACTTAGTTTTAAATAAAAAAAGTTTCAAGGACTAAAATGAAAGTATATAAAGTACTATTTTGTAAATAAAATATTTTCAAGGACCTCTAAGAAATATTCAAAATGTATGGTGTAAAATTACTAAAATACCCTTCATGTGTAAAATGACCCTTATACCCTTAATAACTTTCCACCTCGTGCTTTCTTTTGGAAACCTCCACCGCACACGTGTCGCCTTTATAGGAAAGGATAAAACACATGTCAATCCTTTAGAAAAAGTTAAAACACGTGTCGCCGTTTGGTGAACCAAGACTGCAAGGTTGCTCCGCTATGTGACACATGAACTCCGACTCACCAAAATGAAAGCCTTATCACCCAGACACGTGTCAGCACCTAAATACCTTTAAAAAACTATAAATAAAGCCTTTGGATCATCCATTACACGAAATTAAGAAGAAGTTTCGTCTGAAGATTAACGAGTGATCCAAGACTCTATATCTATAGCTTCGAACTTCTGTTCTTGGTGAGTACTCTAACATTCCTTGTGCGTTTTAGTTTTATGATATTATGCAAAATATATATATTTAGTGAACTTATTTTATTCTCAAAATTCATCTGATACCGATGATTGATTCCTTGTGATATGTTTATATTTGTCCATATAGACATACCGATTAAAAAGAGTTTTGAAAATGATATTGAATATTAAAAATAAGATTCGGCCTAAGGGACCTCTCATACAGACTGACCTTCCCAGTTAGGTTATCGCTGGTGTGCCCTAAATAAGGCGTTGTGACGAACAAGTTCGATTGACCCTTAACTACCGGAGAATAATACGGTAGAAGAATACGGTATTAGAGTGTACTTGGCCATTAAAATGATATGATTGAAAGAAAAAGATATTAAAAATTAATTTTTCGTATCTGTTATATTCCGTGCTATTCATTTTTATATACTGTCATCTCAAATTTTATACAGCAAATTCCTATCCATATATGTATAATCCTACTCTTTGGAGTTGAATATGTATCAATTTTTGAAGAAAACATTGTAATGTCTAGATATTAAACCTCACTCGGATTTTAGCTGATGTTATATAACTAACCATTTTTCAGGAAATAAGTAGGCTTGGAGGGAACGTAAAAGGACTATATGAAAGATTCAACGTTTAGAGCTCTTTTTGTTATTTTAAGTAAAAAGTTTATTATATCATATAGAGCATGTTTGGCTCTCTTGTAATAAGTTTTAAATTTCGTTTTAAGTTGTAACTCGTTGTTACTTGTAATATAAATGAAGTTTCCTTTTAGAACTGATGATGTAATTTCTTTAATTTCAGTATTTTACGATTCATAACCATGTAATTGTATTTTCGTTGCATTTAATTAAGGAAACAATTTAAGTCAGAATATTTGTTGCCTTTGTGACATGTCAAGACACTCGTTCCCCACTTCTATTTTAGGATGGGGTCGTGACAGAGGTGGTATCAGAGCATAGGTTATGAACCCGTAAACTACTGAACATAAGTTTCGAACGTTATCGATTTTAAGTTTCCATACATAGGATATATGATTAAATATCCAACTTATGTGATAACCCACCATATGTCTTATAGTCTACATATAATTATTTATATATATAATTGTTCTTCTAATCTGCAATCTTAAGTAGTATAATACGTCTTGTGTTTGTCCATGACTGTAGAAAATGACCAAAACGAGATCAACTGTGGGAACTAGTGGTTCAAATATGGAAGGACTGGAAGGTGCATACAAGGAAATTGAAAGTCTAGCAAGAATTGTTGAGCATCAGGTGAATAATGGAGCACCAAGGAATCTTGAACTAAGTAGTTGTACTATTGAACAGTTCAAGAAGTTGAACCCGCCATCTTTTAAAGGTAATCCTAACCCCACTGAAGCAGAAAATTGGGTGATGCAAATGGAAAAGATGTTCGATGTTCTTAAGTGTACAGATGAACAACGTGTTTCATTTGGAACATTTATGTTAGAAGGTGAAGCCGAACATTGGCGGAGAATGACTAAGAGAATACACAGGGAAAGTAATAATCCCATAGGTTGGAATGACTTCTTAGTGATCTTCTACGAGAAATACTTTCCCGAAATGGTGCAAGACCAAAAATCAGCTGACTTCATGAGTCTGGTTCAGGGACATATGACAGTTAGTCAATATGAGTCAAAGTTTACTGAGTTATCCCGTTTTTCACCTCATGTCGTGATTACCGATGTTTTAAAAGCTAAAAAGTTTGAACGTGGGTTGAGGTTGAATATTCGTAGTCGAATTTCCATCTTGAAGTTGACATCATATAATGACGTGGTGGCTAGGGCAACAATAGCTGAGAAGGATAGTGAAGAATATAATCAGGTTAGAGAGGGGAAGAGGAAGTTTGGAGAATAAAGAGGAAGGAACCCCAATAACAAATCCTTTAGGACTACATAATATAGGACAACCTTTAGAAAACAAACCCTTTAATGTTGATAGATGCCAACGGTGTGGTAATATTCATAGAGGGCAACCATGTTACCTAGAGACAGGAAGTTGCTTTGGGTTTGGCCAAAAGGGACATAAAATGAGAGATTACCCAAACAAAGGAAAGGCGCCGATAAAGACTTTTAATGACAATAAGGATCATGGAAGACAAGGTAGAGTTTTTAATCTTTCTGATGCAAAAGCCTCTAATGTAGTAGTGTCAGGTACATTTTCTATATGTGCACATCCTTTTCATGTTTTAATTGATCCTGGTCTAACCCATTCATTTGTGTCTATACGTTTTGTTAATCGCTTTCCTAATATTCCTGAACCCTTGAATCATAGCATACAAGTTTCTACTCCTTAGGGAGAGTTATTAACGGGAACATTAGTATATAAGTCTTGCCCTATAGATGTTAGTAATCATAAACTATTCGCCGATTTGATAGTTTTAGACATAAGAGACTTTGAAGTCATTTTTGGGATGGATTGGTTAGCATCATATCATGCTAAGGTAGATTGATTTGAGAAGAGAGTTACTTTCCAAATTCCTAACTATCCAGAATTTAGTTTTGAAGGAACTGGCATCCTATATCCCACACATATTATCTCTACAATGCAACCTTTTAGCTTTCTTAAGAAGGCATGTCAAGGATTCCTTGCAAGTGTTATTGATTTGCAAACAAAAGAGCCTAGTTTAGAAGATATTCCCATAGCTAAACTTTTTCCAGATGTTTTTCTAGATCATTTACCCAGTCTTCCTCCTAATAGAGAAATAGAGTTTACAATTGACCTTATTCCTGGAACTATACCAATCTCAAAACCATCTTATCGCATGGCACCTTTAGAACTAAGGGAATTAAAAGTTCAATTACAAGATCTGTTAGATAAGGGTTTTATTAGACCAAGTGTATCCCTTTGGGGTGCTCCAGTGTTATTTGGTGAAAAGAAGGATGATACGATGAGGTTATGTATAGATTATCGTGAACTAAATTAGATGACCATTAAGAATAAATACCCCTTACCTCGTATAGATGATTTGTTTGACCAACTGCAAGGTGCGCAAGTATTTTTAAAAAATGATCTTAGGTCAGGCTATCACCAATTGAAGATTAAGGAGGGTGATATTTTGAAATCAGCCTTTTGTACTAGATATAGTCACTGTGAATTTCTTGTGATGCCATTTGGACTAACTAATGCACCAACTGCTTTTATGGATATGATGAATAGAGTGTTTAGGAAATATTTGGATTAATGTGTGGTTGTTTTCATTAATAACATCCTTATTTATTCTAAGAGTATTGAAGAACACGCGAAGCATTTAGAGATAGTGTTGCAAATCCTTAGGAAGGAGAAATTATATGCAAAATTAAAGAAGTGTGAGTTTTGGTTGCATAGTGTCCCTTTTCTAGGACATGTCATTTCTAAGGAGGGAGTGTCGGTTGACCCTCAAAAGATCAAAGCTTTACTGGATTGTCCTAGACTAACTAATGTGACAGAGATTCGTAGTTTTCGTGGATTAGTTGGTTATTATCGAAGATTTGTTAAAGGATTTTCTAGTATTTCCAAACCTCTATCTAGGTTAACCCAGAAGAAGGTGAAATATGAATGGTCTGAGGAAGTTGAGAATAGTTTTCAAGAACTTAAGAATCGATTAGTAACTGCCCCAATTTTGACTATTCCTTTCGGGACAGGGGGATTTGTGATTTATAGTGATGCTTCTAAAAATGGTTTGGGATGTGTGATAATGCAAAATGGAAAAGTAGTAGCTTGTGCCTCGAGACAGTTGAAAACCCATGAGCAGAATTATCCAACCCATGACCTTGAACTAGCAGCTGTAATTTTTGCTCTTAAGATTTGGAGACATTATTTGTATGGTGAGACTTGTGAGATTTATACCGATCATAAGAGTTTGAAATATATTTTTACCCAAAAAGAATTGAACATGAGACAAAGGAGTTGGTTAGAGTTGATGAAGGATTATGATGTAAATATTCATTATCACCCGAGGAAAGCTAATGTAGTAGATGACGCTTTAAATAGGAAGTCTACAACAAATTTAGCATGTCTCATTACAAATGAGTAACCTTTATTAAGAGATTTAATAAATATGGAAATATATGTACGTATTTATAGCATAGGAGGAATAATTATAAACTTACAAGTACAACCCATGTTGATGGAAATGATAAAAATTGCACAAGTAAATGACCCACAACTAAAGAAGATTAGAGAAGAAGTCATCGAGGGTAAGAGAATTGAATTTGTGATACGAGACGATATATTGAAGTTTGGAAATAGAGTGTGTGTGCCATGTGATGCCCAACTAAAGAAGAAAATTTTGGAGGAAAGTCATTACTCAAGATTCACATTTTATCCCGGATGTACAAAAATGTATAGGGATCTTCGAGAAGTTTTTTGATGGAATAACATGAAGAGGGAGATAGAAGAATTTATATCTCAGGGTTTGGTTTGTCAACAAGTAAAGGCTGAACATAAAAAACCATCAGGATTACTGCAACCCCTAACTATCCCTGAGTGGAAATGGGAACATATTACTATGGATTTTGTGACAGGTTTACCAAGGAGTTCAAATGTTAATGATTCTCTTTGGGTAATTATTGATAGGTTAACTAAATATGCTCATTTTCTTGCTATTAAGATTACCCATTCTTTAGAAAAGTTAGCTAAGTTGTACGTACGGGAAATTATTAGGCTTCATGGAACCCCGGTTTCAATTATTTCAGATCGTGACCCTAGATTTGTGTCTCACTTCTGGAAAAGCTTACAAGAAGACATGGGAAAAAAATTGAATTTTAGCACCGCTTTTCACCCTCAAACGGATGGACAATCTAAGAGAACCATTCAAACCTTAAAGGATATGCTTAGGGCATGTGTACTTAATTTTAAAGGGAATTGGGATGATCATTTATCGTTAGTGGAATTTGCGTATAATAATAGTTATCAAGAAAGTATTCAAATGGCTCCGTATGAGGCACTCTATGGTTGAAGGTTTCATTCCCCTAAATGTTGGGTAGAAGTTGGAGAAAGAAAATTATTGGGACCAGAATTGATCCAGATCACAACAGAGAAAGTGAAATTGATACAAGACCGACTTCGAATCGCTCAAATACGTCAAAAGATTTATGTTGACAATCTTCGACGAGAGTTGTAATTTCAAAGAGGAGATTATGTGTTCTTACGAGTACCATCGGCAAAGGGAGTAATCCCATTTGGAAAGAAAGGGAAATTGAGTCCAAGATACATAGGACTTTTTGAAATCCTTGAAAGGATAGGAGCTGTTACATATAGAATAGATTTACCCCCTGAACTCTCTAGTGTGCATAATGTGTTCCACGTGTCAATGATGAATAAATATGTCCCATATCCAAAGCATATCCTCAATCACGAACCTCTTCAAGTTAGAGAAGATTTGTAATACACTGAGCATCCGATAGAAATTTTGGACCATAAGATCAAATATTACGAACCAAGGTAATTCTATTGGTCAAAGTGTTATGGCGTAATCATTCCATTGAATAAGCAACATGGGAGAGGGAAGATGAAATAAAGGAGAAATATCCATACTTGTTTGGAAATTAATGTAAGCAAAGTTTGGAGATCAAACTTTTTATAAGGAGGGTAAGATGTAATGGCCCCACTTTTATATGTTCGTATATAATTTTAAATGTTGTATTGTTTCATATGTGATATGGATAATATTAATTTATTATTTTTAGTCTAATCCTCCCTTTATAAATCATGAAATATCAAATTAGTTACAAACATAAAATTTTAAAGTTTTCGGTAGTTCATATTAGAGACTAGTTTTGACCATTATAATATAACAATTGACTTGAGATAAAAACTAAAAAGTTGTAGATATATGAATTAGGTTTGTAACACAACAAACGATATGTTAAACGGAGTTCCAAGCAAGAAGTTATACCAAAATTACGAAATAAGGGCAAATATGTCCATCCTTACGAAAGAAGTTATACCAAGACTGCAAGGCTGCTCCGCTACGCGATACGTGAACGCCGATTCACCAAAATGAAAGCCTTATCACCTAGACACGTGTCAGCACCTAAATAACTTTGAAAAACTATAAATAAAGCCTTTGGATCAACCATTACACGAAATTATACCAAAATCTTACAAAGAAATAGTGAGAGAAAGTGCGAGGAACGTTTAAGAAGAAGTTTCGTTTGAAGATTAATAAGCGATCCAAGACTTTGTATCTATAGCTTCGGACTTCTGTTTTAGGTGAGTACTCTAACATTCCTTGTGCATTTTAGTTATATGATATTATGAAAACTATATATATTTTGTGAACTTCTTTTATTCTCAAAATTCATCTGATACCGATGATTGATTCCTTGTGATATGTTTATATTTGTCCATATAGACATACCTATTAAAAAGAGTTTTGAAAATGATATTGAATATTAAAAATAAGATTCGGCCTAAGGGACCTCTTTTACTGACAGACCTTTCCAACTGGGTTATCGCTGGTGGCCCTAAATAAGGCGTTGTGACAAAAAAGTTCGATTGACCCTCAACTACCGAAGAATAATACGGTAGAAGAATACGTTATTAGAGTGTACTTGGCTATTAAAATGCTATGATTGAAAGAAAAAGATATTGAAAATTAATTTGTTGTATCTGTTATATTCTGTGCTATTCATTTCTATATAATGTCATCTCAAATTTTATACAACAAATTCCTATCCATATATGTATATGTCTACTTTTTGGATTTGAATAGGTATCATTTTTCTGAACAAAACCTTAGAATGTCTAGATATTAAACCTCACTCGGCTTCTAGCTGATGTTATATAACTAACCATTTGTCAGGAAATAAGTAGGCTTGGAGGGAACGTAAAAGGACTATATGGAAGATTCAACTTTTAGAGCTCTTTTTGGTATTTTAAGTAAAAAGTTTGTTATATCATATAGAGCATGTTTGGCTCTCTTGTAATAAGTTTTGAATTTCGTTTTAAGTTGTAACTCGTTATTACTTTTAATGTAAATGAAGTTTCCTTTTAGAAAGCTCTGATGATGTAATTCCTTTGATTTTAGTGTTTTACAATTCATAACCATGTAATAGTATTTCCGTTGCATTTAATTTAGGAAACAATTTAAGTCAGAATATTTGTTGCATTGGTGGCATGTCAAGACACTCGTTCCCCACTACTATTTTGGGACGGGGTCGTGACATCCATTCCCTCCTAAATTCATCTAGAGAATCAATATGAACTATGTAAACTATGATTCAAGAAGAAGAAATGAAGGAAAAGGAAAGACTTCTTACATAAACTTAAGGATTCAGCAAGAACTGTCAAAAGAGATGAGGAACGACGTCAAACGGGCACTCAAGAGCTCAAAGATAGCTGCTACAGTTCAAAAATTTTGGGCTATACCAATACCAGGAAAGTTAACTTCCTTTTATAGGTTTCCTAAAAAATAGCGAACGTAATGATTAAACGTACCAACGATTGACGTTCCGATAGCTTCACAAATCAGATGATGAAAAATACTCATTCCGTTGGACGGTTCATCAAATTTCAAATTATTTGCAAAAATGCCATCTTCAAACATCACCAGTTAAATTTCACAAGTGTGATAAGTCAGTTTTCAACCAAGTATTATGAAGATAACCCGAGCTATATCCTGGATAAAATGCTCTATACTTTCATGCAAGCTTCAAGCATAGAACATTGGGGGCTTCTATTGATACCAAAAATTATCCATCTACGTGGACCAATTAGAAAGAAATATTTGTTCTCCTACGTGGCCTTAATCCTAGTCAGCTGATAATAGCCTAACAAAGAATGTCGACCAACACATGGAATGCCGATCAAATACTGAGAAGGCCGACTAATGAGATCAGTAAAGGTCAACATATCAAGAGTTATATTGCTCATAGTTTGTACAATTAATCCTCACATACAGTATGTAAGGATGTAAATTCTTAATATATAAATGCATTCCATTCCTTAACATTCCAACCCTTGGCCTCCAGGTCATTATAAATACATTGTAGCCTTGCCATCAAAGGCAAGAACACAAGTAAGAAAGCTATTGCAACGACTAATACGATAACAATGCACGTAGTTTGCGCACTATATGTAATTTAAAGTAGTTATAAATTACCATGGTAAGTATGTTTCATGTATTCGGTAGTAATGTTTATAGTGATGATTTATACATAGTTATGTTTCATTTGCATTATTAATTATTTAATAACAAGCTTTTAAAATCTATAGTATGTTTTATTCTTGTATTATTGATATTTGATAAAATCACAACCCTAAATGTTAGAAATGATTAGGGCCAACCACCTCAATGGCCATCTAAATGTTCAAATCCACCAGTTAACAATAATTCAAGAATCCCAAACTACAATTCAAATAATAATGCGAAATATTTTAAATGCCTAGGATTAACCAACTTAATGGCCATCTAAATGTTCAAATCCACCAAATAACAACTTAATGGCCATTTAATGTTCAAATCCACCAATCAATAATAATTCAAGAATTCCAAACAATAATTCAAATAACAATGCGAAATATTATAAATGCCCAGGGATAACTAACTAAATGGCTAACTAAATGTTCAAATCTAGTAATCAACAACGATTCAAGAATCCCAATTGTTGTATGTAAAAATTACTTTCCTATGTGGACCGATGAACATTAGATCCCTGTCATCCTATGTGTCCATTCAACTATCTTGATCGACATCAGAGGAACCTAGTGGGCTAGAATTTTGACCAACTATATAATGTGAACCATCAAGAATAGTAAAAGTTACTCGAATGGAAGGGCGACCAACACTGAATGTCAAGAGTCTCATTTATTGTACATAAATATAGATACCTGGAGATACAAAGGATTTCGTTGTCTCTAGGGTTCCAGACCACTATTAATAAATAATTTCTCTTAAATCAAGGGGACAAATCAATCAGTCTCAAGCATACCATACTGAGCTCTTGTAAACACCAATAATAAAATCAGCAGTGGACATACGCTTTTAACAACTGAACTACTTTAAAAATCCTTGCCTCTTGTGTGTTTGTTTAGATTGCTCGTATTATTTATCTGTGATTATAAAATTGTACTCACTCCATTTTTAGACATCAACATATTGGCACCATCTGTGGGAACGAACGTTTGTCATCGTTCTCTACCTCTTACGTTTCTTTATTCATTCTTTGGCTTGAATAATGAATACTATTTCGAAAAGAAGCATGGCAGCTGCAGGAAATAACCCAGATATGTCTTCTCCCCTAGTGATACAGACCTCTAGAGAATTTTACTTAACTTAGCTAAAGGATAGGAAGCCATGGAAGAGTCATTCAGATAATTGTCTCACATGATGCAAGATAAAACCTCCAATTCCAAGAGAGATATGCCACCTTCACCAACTAAGAATGAAAGGAGTTACCACTCTCAGTCTTCTCGTGATAGGTCATACCGTCCTGGCATAACATCTTCATTAAGATCAATGGATTACTATGATGGTAGATCTTTTTTAAGGAGAGGCCAAGCATGTTGGAGAGGCTGAGTAGAGAATCTACTTTCGACAGTTTGTGTGACAACCCATAAATAAATATGATAAATTCTATTTAATTCATGATTACCTTATGTGATATTAATAGTGTGATTATTAATATATATAATGTTATATTATTATGTTTGTTCTAATCCTAACTTCATAAATCATGAAATATGGAATTGGTTACAAACATAAAATTTTGAAGTTTTCGATAGGAATGTTCATGTTGGAGACTAGTTTTGACCCTTATAGTATAACAATTGACTTAAGGTGAAAAGTATATAGTTGTATATATATGAGTTAGGTTTGTAACACAGCAAACGACGTATCAAATGGATGCCCGAGTAAGAAATTATACCAAATTTACGAAGGAGGGCAAATCTGTCCATTCCTTTTAAGTGGTAATTTATCTTTTAGTAAGCCAAATGGTTTAGTTCGATTGGTTGGAAAGGAAGGCATATCTTGCCAACTTATACCTCCATCTCACCTATTTATTCAATAAATTTAACCCATGGTTCAGTTTTCAGAGTTTTAGCTTGATGAAAGCGAATTGTGAAGTTGAGGAAGAAGAATGTGAGCAGAAAAATTGTGAAAAATCCATAGAAAATTACGTAAGAGTCCTTAAGGTAATTCTATCCATAAATCTTATTATTTTTCTTGTATTACTGATTGAAATGATATAAATAATCAATTATTTACTAAATTTTCATGCCTTGATGTATATGTATGGACAAATACAAGTTTGAAGTAAGTTGAAGGTGTAAATCCTTTATATTGCCTTGTTTCGAACCCTTGTGTGTTAAAACTTTCATAAGATTTTTTTATACTTACTAGAATTGAGAAATTCAAGTCGAATATGAAGCTAGACTCACATATTCATAACACATCCAAAAATTATAATTAAACTCCTTGTGGTTAGACTTTGGTGATGGTTGTAAGTCGGTATATAGTTACCATATGCATAATCTTGGATATGCCCTGAGTTTGATAAAGATTTTGACATAGCGAATGAACTCTGAAAATCATAAAACTTTAATTTTATATTATTAAATATGTGTATTGAAATTGGGTGGAAGATCATAAAAATTTATTATGTATAAAAATTATGAAAATTCTTGGAAGTTGGCTAAACAATAGAGGAGCCTATATGGCAGATTTGCTATGTAGTAAAGAAATGGGCATATCTTGCTCTAGGGAACTTGAAATGATGCGTCATCTTTTATATTAAAAACCCAAGATGATAAAGATTGAATTTTAATGATTGATTATGATTTATGATATGATTTGGATATGTTAAATATCTTGAGATGAATGTGGATGGGACTTCATTTATGATAAATGATTTGAATGTGATCACATGATGCTTATGAATTGGGTTATGTTTAAGTTGTTATTTGGATTATTTATATTATTATGATGACAATAATATTATGAGAATTATAAGAAGTGAATAAGAACCGATTGAATAAGTGTCAGACAAAGGAAAATAAAAAACCGATTGAATAAGTACTCACTGGTAAGATATATTTATACATGGTTATGGATATGATAATAATATTACTCATTGGTAAGTTGTTTCATACATGGTCATGGATATGATTATAATATTACTTAGTGGTAAGATGTATTTAGACATGGTTATGGATATGATCAGAATATTATGAATATAAAATTATTCATTTCGGTTTACCCGAAATGGGGGAAATTTGTCTATTACAGAAAATGGATTACTCCTCGACCAGGAATGGGGAAGAATTGTCTATTGCAAACAAGGGGTTACTTCTCGACCAGAATTGGGGGAGAATTGTCTATTGTAAATAGGATACGTGAATCATGATTCGAAAAGTTCAGTCATTCATCGTGAATGGGCCGAATAAGTTTATACATTATTATATGGATATGGTTTATAACATATAATTTTATGCAATAGTGTAGTACTGATTCATTCACTGAGCTATTTTGCTCACGGTTCCTATGGTTATATTTTTCAGGTATAGTGATATCACTGTCAAATCTAAGAGGCCGGGTGGGGTTAGCAAAGGATGCATAAAACCATGATTTTGGTCAAATGTAAATATTTTAAATCTAAGCCTACTTATCCTTTAAGTAAGTTTGAATAAGCATAATGACTTTAAAATTGTGAAAAGTTTTTAATTTTTATGGATTCATATTGATGACTCAAAAAGGATACTCATGTTTATGGGTTTGTTAAGACGATTATGATTTTGACTCACTTTGGCTTTTAAACTTAATTATAAGTAACTAGGTTGAGGTGTATCAGTTTGGGTCACCAAGTAACCACATCTCATCACAGGGAGCAAGAGCATCACCACGAGCACATAGATGGATTTATGAGATCTAAAGCTAGCACGAGGGGATCTGCAAGTTCCGAACAGACTTCTCAAAAAGAGAGTTCAGAACATATGTATAGAAAAGCCACAAAATTTACTTTTATCAAATCCAAACCTGAGAAAAATTTGTGGAAGGGGTCCATGTAGTAACGAAAAATCGATTGGGGGAAATGGCCAAAATAAAAAATACTTTACAAAGAAGTTTTGGTAAAGGCTCACCTTTTGGCCAGGCTATTGTGGACTACTCCACACATTCCAAATTCAAACCACTAGTTGCCACTCCTAAATATGATGGGAAAATTGATCAATTTCTTCACATTGAACAGTATCAAGCTACTGTCGACATTTATTATGTCCCCGAAGAGATGAGGTGCTGGGCTTTCTCCAGTTCTATCACAGGTCCAACTCAAATATGGTACAATAATCTGCCCAGAGGTAAAATTTCCAGTTTCCATCAATTGGCTGAATTATTCATTGATAACTTTTGCTTTGGGGCCAAGTCGATCAAGAGTGTTAATCATCTCTTGATCGTGTGCCAAAAATATGGAGAGAGTACCCAAGAGTATATCACCCATTTCCATAATGAGAAACTAGAAGTGGTGGATTATGAAGAAAAAACAACCATTGTAGTCTTGATTAGTGGATTACCGGCTAAGTATATTTATTATGCCCAAGAGAAAAATCCACCCAAAACTATGATAGAGTTGATGGCTAAGGCTGGAAAGATTATGAACGCCGAGAAAGCTATGGCAGGAAAAAAAGTGCTGGAGAGAAAAGTTGAAAGTTAGAAGAATAATTCATTTAAGAAAGATAAAAAAGATATGAAGATTGATAGGATCAAGAAGTACGACGAGTATACTCCACTCAATAAAGGTATCCACCACATCCTAGAGCAAATAAGAGGTAATAAAGATTTGAACTGGCCTGGGAAATTAAGGTCACCTCCTAACAGGAGGGACAAGTCCAAATAGTCTATTTTTCTCAAAATCATAGACACACTACTGATAGTTTCATCGCCCTTAAAAATTAATTTGAGACTCTTATTCGGCAAGGAAAGTTGGCAAAATTTATTGATTGGAATGGTAACCGAGATACCAATAAAAGATCTAAGTCACCAGGCCGAGGAAAAGACGATACCAAAAGGGCGTGCAACAATGACTATGAGGATGATACCGACCTACCAAAGAAGCTTGATAAACCAAAAATGGATGTATAGATGATTTCTTTTATTATCATTTCATTACAAGAGTAGATATCGGTGGAGGATATGGGCTTTATGAAAGGAAAGATTATCTAAATGAGTCCAAAGCGAGTCCCACTATTAGGCAGATTGACATGTCCGAGAGCAGTGATGGTCGACCTAAGAAAGTCAACAAAGATGAATTGGTGATCGACTTCTACAAAAATGATCTGAGTGGGGTGCTCTATCCTCATGATGATCCGTTAGTCATCATTTGTAGAGTTCACCACGATAGAGTGACAAGAGTTTTGGTCGACAACGGGAGTTTAGTGGACATCATGTTCTACAACTGTTTCCAAAGCCTAGGGCTACAAGATAGTAAGCTTGAGCTATATCACAGGCCTCTCATAGGGTTCTTTGGAGAAAGGGTATATCCTTTGGGAATAATCAAACTTAATGTAATGGCCAGCACTTGGCGAGCGAGAAAGAATTCACTTCTTTGTACAAGAAAAAAATATACCTTTAGCTTACAACATAAACCTTGGTAGAGTGGGGATGAAGCAATTAGATGTAGTGCCATCTACTGTGCATCAGTGCATGAAGTTTCCTACCAATTTTGGAGTCAGCGTAGTGAATGGTAACCAAATGGAAGTTAGGGATGCTACTATACCTCAACCGACTAACATGAGATACAGAGGGGCACAACTACTTTCCGTATTGACACTTTGGATCCCCACAAAGAGGAAGACTTGGTGAAGGGACAGGTTATGAAAGAAACAAAAACTGTTGTGCTTGATGATGAGAAGCCAGAAAGGACCACTCAAATTGGTTCAAGACTCACACCATCTCTCAAACAAAAATTAATTATGTTCCTCAGAGATAGAATGAATGTGTTTGCTTGGAGCCATAAAGACATGGAGGGGATTGATCATAACTTCATCTACCACGAACTCAACATTTACAAAGATGCCAAACCAATCAAGCGGAAGCGTAAATTTTTCGGTCCCAAAAAGAATATGGAAATCCAAGAAGAAATAAAGAGGTTGAATAAAGCAAAGTTTATAGAGGATTGTAAATATCCGACTTGGTTGGCCAACTTGGTTATGGTCAAGAGAAGAATAACAAATGGCGCATACGTGTAGATTTCACTGACCTCAACAAAGCATGCCTAAAATATCACTTCTCTTTACCAAGGATTGATTAATTGGTAGATGAAATAGCAGGTCATGAGATACTTAACTTTATTGACGCTTATTATGGTTACATCTAGATTAAAATGAAGCCAAAGATAAGGAGAGCACATCCTTCGTCAACATTCGAGGAACCTACTGCTACAATGTTATGCTTTTCGGGTTAAAAAATACTGGAGCAACATATCAAAGGTTGGTAAATAAATTATTTGAGGATCAGATTGACAAGAACATGGAAGTATATGTAAATGATATACTCACCAAGAGAAAATTCATTGCCGACCATATTGCGGATTTGGCCCAAACATTTGACGAGCTGGAAAACACCAAATGAAGCTCAATCTGACCAAGTGTATATTCGGAGTACAAGAAGGTATGTTCTTTGGATACATCATAAATCAATTTGTAATTGAAGCCAACCTTGATAAAATAAAATCTTTACTAGAGATGCAATCCCCAACCAGTAAGAATGATGTGCAAAAATTGATAGGTTGAGTACTTGCTTTAAATCTCTTTGTTTCTTGAGCCACAAATAAATGTCTTCCATTCTTTAAGGTTCTTAAAAAGACCTTTGAATGGAATGATGAGTGCAAAAAATATTTTTTGGATTTGAATAAAGACTAGGATATCCCCCACTACTCTCCTGACCAGTTTTGGGTGAGAAGTTGTACTTATATTTGGTTGTTTCAGAGTCTGCTGTTAGTTTGACTTTAATCTGATTAGAGGAAGGTGTTCAAAAGCCAGTATATTATACCAGTAAAGTGTTCTGAGGAGCAAAAATCAGATATCCAGCTTGGAGAAGTTATCATTGACACTCATTGAAGCCTATAAAAGAATAAGTCCATACTTTCTGGCTTATACGATCGTAGAATATACTGACTTACCTCTACGACAAGCTTTGCACAAACCTGAAAATTCAGGTAGACTAATGTCTTGGGCGGTTGAATTTGGAGAATATGAAATTATTTATGAGCCAAGAACCTCATTGAAAGGGCAAGCAGTGGCGGATTTTATAACATAATTCACTTATGCAGAAGCACCCAATAAGCTAAGTCTGCTTGCCGAGCAGACTTCTCTGGAAGATAGCTCAGCTAAAAAGCAAACTGAGATGGTCACTTACCAAACCGAATCATCGTTTATTCAAGAAAGAGCTTTGCGACTAGATGAACAAAGCAGGAAGATGTTCAAATATAGAGTATTGGTGTACGAAGACTTCAACAGTTATACCCCGGTTTAAAAATTATTCATAAATGGCTCTTTTCTCACTATTGGCAGTGGATATGGACTCATTATTAACACACTCCAGATGATTTGGATGTAGAGTATTCATTGAAATATCAATTTCAAGCCTTCAACAATGAATCAAAATACGAAACATTAATTACTGGTTTGGAGCTAGCCTCATCACTTGGCACCAAGCAGGTGATAATGCATAGTGATTCTCAACTTATTGTTCCCCAGTTACTTAAAATATACGAAATTATGAGGGGAACAATGGTGAGATACTTGAATAAGGTCAAGAAAGTTATCCCCTCATTTCCTGTAGTCGAAATGGTCAGAATTCCAAGAGTGGACAATGCTCGAGCATATGCTCTTGCTCAGTTAGCCTCAACAACTCCAAGGGAGCTCAGAAGAACTATTCCAACAGAGATTCTCACCAGTAGAAGTATTGATGTGGAAGCAGCCATTATCATTTCTATAGAATTGGGGCCTTTCTGGATGGTGCCAATTAAAGAATAAATTTAGAAAGGACTGTTACTAGCCAACCAGAATGAAGCGATGAAAACGAGATACAAAGCAGTCGGTTATATCCTGGAAAAAAGTGGTCCTATGCAAAAAGGGCTACAAAGTCTATTTACTTTGGTGTTCCATCCAACTAAAGTAAATGATCTAATAAAAGAGGTCCATTGAGGCTCATGTGGTGCCCATTCAGCTAGAAGATCTTTGGTACAAAGGATAGCCATGCAAGGCTACTATGGACCAATAATGTGGGACTATGTTTCCTTCGCCAAGAGGTGCGACAAGTGCCAAAGGTTTTCAACTATTCACTAAAAATAGGGGCTTCCCTAATTCCTATTACTTATCCTTATCCTTTTGCTATTTGGGGAATTGACTTGGTCAGGACACTACCGATCATAAAAAAAAGCTTTAAATATTTAGTTGTCGCGGTGGATTGCTTCACCAAATGGGTGAAGGCTGAGTCCTTGATCGATATGCCCTATCAAAGAGTGTTTCAGTTCATATGGAAGCATATAATATGTCATTATGGAATGTCATACATTTTTATCACTGATCATGGTACTGAGTTTGACAATGAAGAGTTTGAGGAGTATTGCATCCGATCCAAAATTAAAAAACTCTCAGGACCTGGACATCCATAATGCAATGTTCAAATAGAGAATTAATAAAACTTTACTCGATGAATTGAAAAAATGCTTGGATGATGCTAAGGGGAATTAGATCAATGAACTCCATAATGTTTTGTGGCTTACATGATTACACCAAGAACGACAACATGAGAGACTCTGTACAAGCTCGCTTTCGATAGTAAAGTAGCGACACCAACTAAAATAGGTCTGCCAACTCACAGGGTGCTGAATTTTAATTCCCCCAAGAGTTATCTATATAGGCGACTAGATCTAGACATAGTTGAAGAAGTCAGAGAAGTTGCTGCAATTTGGACGGCTGCCTATCAACTAAGGACTGCTAGGTTCTACAATCGGTAAGTCAAGCTGACCAACTTGAAATAAGGAGAACTTGTACTGACAAGAGAAATTCAGAAAAACAACAAGATGGAGCCAAGCTGGCACGACCCATTTCGTATCTCGACAGTTATCTGACCAGAAACATATAACCTGAAACATTAAAAGGCGAAGATTTTAAGAACTCATGGAACGCTACCCATCTTCACAAATATTACGAGTAATTCCTCTTTAGATGTAATCAGTTATTTAAGTCAATGAAGTTGCGTGTTTCTCTACATTATACTTCCTTTTTACGTTTTTTTTCGGAGTATGGTGTTATACCACCTTAAAATTAAAGGCTATCTAACTTTAATTCATCTAATTTTAATTAAAACTTCTCCAACTTCAGAAAAGTCATTTTAAGTCATACTTTTATAACTTTAGAAAAGTCATTTTAATTCAAACTTTTCCAACTTCAAAAAATTCATTTCAATTCAAATTTTTCTAACTTCAAAAACATCATTTTCAAACTTTTTTCAACTTAAAAAAAGTCATTTTAATTCAAACTTTTCCAACTTCTGAAAAAATTCTCTTTAAAAACTTCATGTATGATTTTGTCTTCGACAAATCAAGAACAAGAAATTAGTAAAACCTCAAGTAAAACTCAAAGTCAGACATAAAAAGGGTTTTATTGGAGTAAGTTAAAACACAGGGATAACTATACATTCTTAATACACTTGGTTGCCACTAATAACTAATTCTACAACTTAGTTTAATAAAACTATTTATAGTTTTATTTAAGAACAACATTAGTCTAATCTATGGCATTACAATCAAATTCAATCATAAATCAAGCATTTAACATTTGAGAAGGTTATTTAGTCAATAAGCCGACTAACTAAGCATTAGACAAATTACCTAGTAGGCAATATGATTAATAGTAACTGCAAGCTTAAAAAATTAACATCAGGAGGAATGGAATCAGGAGGAATCCAATTAACATCAATAGAGAAATGAGGATCAGGATATTCCAATATTCCTGGATTATGCCAGTATCATAATTCATTACCCTTAGGTACCTTCATCTGAGAAAGTAGGTTCATCTAACCCCATTTGTAACCCTCATTCCTGACCTGCTCCATGTTCTTGTCTAAGTAAGTCAGGGCCTCGCCTTAACCGTCCATCCAAACAGCTTTGGTTACTTATGGAAATGGAAAATAAGTCGGTCAACGCTATTTTAAAGATTTCTGATGGCCTTATCCTTCTCTTTGAGTTTAACAGCTTGCTGGGTTTTCTTCGTTCTCTCTTCATCAATGGTTGGCCAAACAACTATAATTTGCGTAGAAGATTGGCCTGGCTTAGTTTTTTCTTTTACAAGGCCTCCAACTCTTCCAGTATCCTAGAATTTTCAGTCTTCAAAAAATTATACCTCCTCATTTGGATCAATGGTGGTTGATTTCTTTAAACTATCAAGCTCATTCCTGAAAGCAATATTTTCCTTCTCTAAAAGAGCAACTATTGATTGGTCACTCTCTAGTTCTTGATTTATTACCAATTCCTTCTTGTTCATGGAAGAAGTGATATCTTGAAACTTTCTATCAAAGCCCCAACCTTCAATCAAGGCCTGATACTTAGCCTCATAATCAGAATGAAGAAGTGCCTTAAAGATTTTATGGTCTTCCTGCATCTGCTCAATCATGTCATAATAACCAGCATTATTCGCTACAAGTATGTTCAAAAGGAAATGAAGATGTATATAAAACCCCTTCACTTGGCCGAAGGCATTTGGATTGAGCAACCCTACCAAATCTTCCTCAATCAATGGAACATGGCCAACCTCAAGAAGATTTTTACACACCCTGAGTATTTAAGATTCAACATAAACTTTTTCTTTCTTCCTAGCATCAAACTGGAGATTTCCTATCCTTTATTTGTAGCCTCCCCTTTATCCTTCTTTCCATGGACCAGTGGAACATAATTATCATCAGTCAAGATAACCACCATGTCTTGCCTTTTCTCGACGCTCAGCTTCAACAATGGTAAACTTTTCCTTAGTCATCTCATTAACAAAAGTATTTATGATTCCTCTACTACTATGGTCTGGTCCCCAGTAGTCTTGATTTTTTTTGTCAGGCTTGTTTTTTTCTTTCCAGAGCTTCGCTGGAGGAGTGTAAGGATTTTTTTAAAACCCTCTAGAGCTTCCTCAACATTGACCGAGGAAGAATATCTTATTTGATCATCCTTCTCCATCATCTAATTGAAGTCAACCAAGAACTAAAAGAAATGAAAGATTTATCAGAAAAAAAAGCATTTAAAGTTAATGCATGCTAACAGAAAGGTTAAGATCTTACCCAAGCTAAATTATGAGCAACCCTCTTAGTTAATCGGGATATAGTCATAGGGATGCAATCGACCTATCTGCAGGCAGAGTTCCATCTTTTATTAACTCCCTAGCCATCCCAAGGTTGATGGCAACAAAAATATTTTCTATTCTACCTTGCTCGACATAAGATTTCTTGGCCAATTCAGCAGCTTTAGCAAACTCAGAAGACTTTTCGGCCTGATCTTGCTGTCCATGCAAGCTTTTTTTCAACCTCTTATATTGAGGCTCTTTAATTCAGGGATCCTCAATGTTCAAACCAGTGGTCTCTTCTCAGGTTTCTTTTTAAATATTAGCTTTTACGACGTGATTATTCTTCACTCGCAGCACTTCCCGTGTTCACTCATCATTTTTTCAATTTTAAACAAATCCTCACGGACAACGGTTCTTACATGCACTACTTTCATTGTCAAGTTTTATTCGCATTTGACACATTTTAAAGACAGAATTGAGCTGAAAATATTTCTACCAATATGTGATAGACAAGTACAATAATCAAACAAATCCTTGCAAGTGTGCATTAAAGGAAATCATGAGTCAAATATGTAGGAAGTAACAATAAATCACATCTCAATGACTCCAAACATTGTAAAGCACAAAATAAAATGATGATGCATCTCAAATCACTATCAAATAGTCCTATGGATATGGAATGATGTAGTGACTTGGTCATCATAAATGTCCATTCATAAACGGTGTAAAAATAAATACAAAAATCTTTTTGTATTTTTTCAAAAATTTTATCAAAAATAAAATCTTTTTAGTCTTTTTCTAAAAAAATAGAAAATCTTTTTGTATTTTTTTAAAAAATTTCAAAAACAAAAATCTTTTTGGTTTTTCGAAAAATATATCAAAATGGAAAAAGCTAAAGCACAATGGTGGTACACACTAGCAATAAGCATAAAATATAATCATGAAAATCATCCTATGCTAGCAAACAAGTTTAAGCCTCAACCATTAGGTGCAAAGGAGTTTTCCAAAGATGGTGACATCCTATGAAAAACATCCGTCAAATCATCTGAAGTTTTGACTAAAAACTTAACCTGCTCTCAAATATGTGCAAACTCTCTCATGTAATGTGTAGGATCATGCAAAGTATCATGTGTAGGTGCGTGTGTAGGAACACGTGTCGTAGCATAACGTGGAAAAAAATTGTGTGACACATTACCCAACTTAAAACAAAATTCCTTAATGTGTCCTCTCTTCTTACAGTGGGTGCAAACATACACGGGCCTAGGAAGACCTTTCTCAAATCGTCTAGGATGCACTCTCCTATCGGTAATCGGACACCTAGGTGGGTTAGGTCGAGAGCCATATGGATCTATCACAAACTCGAGAACCGGATCAGATGCAACATGAGAAGTAGACGCACCGTCATAACCTATTCCTTGTCTCTCAACATAACCCAAAACGGGACCGAGGAGCATCTTTCAAACCTTATTAGATGTATCCTCTAAAGTAACCTTGACTTGTCGAGAACGTTCGATATCTCTTTCGAGTTGGGACACGCGAACTTCAAGTTCACTGTTTTTCCAACATATGACGATCAACTGCTCACTTATAGAAGCCTTCATCTTCTCAAGTTGACTCATCAACACCTCAAACTCCCTCAAAACTCCTATATTTATTTCCAAATCTAACACCATAAGGCCTAACTCCTTATTCAACATATTCGTCTTTAATGTCTCGGCGTATAAATCTCTAAACGCTATTTGGATTTCACGTTCACCCTCACTTTCAATCTCACTCTCACACTCACTTGAAACACTCAAATCATCATCAGGGCTCTCACGTACATAAGTGTCCTCATTATCGTTGGACGAATTATATGGGCTCACGTGACTACCCCAAAAGGCAAAAACACATACCATGTGAAGATTCATCCCCGGAATCATTCACCTCATTGTCACTATCGCTAAGAGTGGCGGTATTAGCAATTTTCTTACCCTTTTTCTTTAGCATAGTGGGACATTCAAACGCTTTGTGCCCTTTGCACTCGCACTCAAAACATCTCGTCTTTTCCTTTTTCTCATCACTCTCATTGGCATCCTCTTTCTGTTTCTTTTCTCAAAAAACTTTTTATTGGAAGAATTTTCTTTTGAAAATTTTAGAAAGTTTTTAATAAATTTTGCAAACAAAGTCGT
This sequence comes from Sambucus nigra, assembly GCA_949130495.1. Taxonomy (NCBI): domain Eukaryota; kingdom Viridiplantae; phylum Streptophyta; class Magnoliopsida; order Dipsacales; family Adoxaceae; genus Sambucus; species Sambucus nigra. The sequence continues at coordinate 293,394,535 of OX422217.1, read as the reverse complement.
ATCATCAAAATCAAACTTTCCCTCAGACTCATAAACTCTCTATTTCTTCTTCCTCTCTATCTTCTTAGAAACTTCCTCACCCTTTCTAGATTTGGCCCTAAGTGCAATCCCTACATCCTTAGGCTTAATAGTGTTAGGAAATATGTCGATCTCAAAAGTTTGAAGATCTCTTACGAGTTCTTTTAACCTAAGTACATCTAATATCCCCATTGAGTTCAAAACAATGACCTTAGGAATAAAACGTTTAGGGAGCAACCTCAAAATCTTTTTTCATGACCCTCGAGTCATCAATTTATCACCCAAATTAAAACTTGTGTTAACTATGTCCTACAATCTAGCATAAAACTTGTCAAAATACTCAGACTCTAACATGGTGATAGTCTCGAATTGGGTGGTCAAATTTTATAACTTAGATGCCTTAACCACATTGGAACCCTTATGTATCAGTTGAAGGATATCCGATGCCTCTTTAGATGTGATGCACATCATGATATGGAAAAAGTCGTCAGGGGTGACAGCTCCGAAAAATAGCACCCAGTCAATGGGAATTAAAAGTACTCCATTTAAAATCTTCCTGAGTACAGTTAGACACAGGTTTGAGACTCGTGACATTTTTAACGGTAATAGTGGGTGGATTCCACTCTCTTTCACATATTAAGCAAACACGCTAATCAATAGCCTTTAAAAATGATCTTATGTGGGCTTTCCAATAGGCATAATTTCTGCCATCAAAGACGGGCATCCGATTATATAAGTTCTCTATTGGAAAAATTACAAAAATTTTCAAAATCAATTTTTTAGAAAAAATCGATATAACAAAAAAATTGTGGAAAAATGATCACTCGATAAATTAGAGTAACCTTCTCTGATACCAATTTGAGAATGCGAAACGCGAGCTAAAACTCCAATACCAATTTGATAATGCGTGATATCGATTACTAGTTGGATTCACAAATTTCCATAATTAAAACTTATTTGATTAAAGTCAATTTTTGATCCAAATTTTATTAAACCCTAATCATACATCTATGTGAATAAAACAATCATGCCATCCCAAACAATCAGACATAGCTGGACAAAAAAAATTCAGGAAAAAATCCTCGAAGGTCAAAAACCTTTTATTTCACTATTAAAATTAAATCGCAACTTACAATTACATATGTGACATACATCAATGAATTTCCCACAGAAAATCCACGAAGGCCGCAACCTTGAAATCAGAAATGGACTCCCTCAAGAAACCATCAGAACCGTAGCTCTATCTCCAGCAAGGAACACCCTCGAGTATCCCCAATGATCGAATCATCAGCAAATAGCTCTCGCAAGAACTACCAAAATAGCAGTAGAGATGACACTCCACAAAGATAAACTTCCACATAAGTGATTGGGTTCCACAAATGATTCAAAAGAGAATTGGGATTGATTTTGGTTAATAAAAAACATAAAATCCCTCAACTTTTAAGACTAAAGGTCTGTCATGATACAGTTTTCATTTTGCAAAAGTCTTAATGAGATAGTTCTCCAAAATAGGTCTTTATAGCTCAAAAAAAATATTGAGGCAGTGGATGTCGTTCGAACGACATCTGCATGTCATTTTAAGGACATTGTATGTCGTTAGAAACGACCTATTAAAAACCAAAAAAGTACGTGGTCGTTAGATGAATTTAAGAAATGACCCTTCGAGCAACCTATCAAATGACATTGCATGTCGTTAAAAACAGTTGTTTGAACTACTTATCAATGTCATTTGAACGACATTGCTATGCCATTTGAATGACATAAACAAAAAATCTTTAATTTTAAAAGGTCGCCTATAGGTCTTTAAAAATTATTTTGACTTAGAAAAAAATGCCTCAATTTAATTTAAAACAATTTCAAAAAGTATCCCCATACTAAAGTAAACCATTTACGAAACTTAAAGACATTCTATATGAAATTATACCTCATGTCGCACATATGTTGAAGACCCCACAAGTATTTGAGGTCTACAAGATTGACTTCTCCCTCCTTGGGACAGTTCTTCTTACTCTCCTCTATAACGAAAACAAAATAACAAAGTTAATCGGTAAGTCTGCAAGCAGATGATAAGAAGGAAAAAGTTATAATGTATGCTACGCCCTTCTTGGGGGGCACTTGGGACCAGTATAAGATACCCACTCAGGAAGGGGGCATACTTCCAATTCTTGACAACAACACCATAATCCCAATAGTCTTTTTTGGAATTTGGGAGATTAACTACTAAGCTCTATTGGCTTGCCTAGTCTTCAAATAGTAAGTGTTATTTCCAATGGTTCCCCATTTGTAGTATAACAATAACACAGGGATCCCGATATAAGTCCCATAATTCTCATTTAACCTACTTACTCTAGTCATCACCCTCCATGTGTTTGGAGATATCCTAATAGGAACTACATCAAAATACTGATAAAATTGCAGAAAAGGGTAGATTTAAGGGAAATGTGATATCACACTCAACAATGAAAAGAGTGGGAATCCAATGACCCTTTACTAAAGAATAAACATTCATTGGACCATGAGCAATCTTTAGACCTACGTAATTAGGAATTTTCCTTTTCTCCCTAAACTCCTCTCAGGAATCCTCATCAACGATATAAACCATGATTGAAATAAGGGGAAAAAAAGAAAAAATGGAAGTAAAGCTTACAAAACTCCAAAGACAACAACAAGGATTGAATAATGATATCTGGTTGGATGCATTAAAAGATTGAAAAAAGAAATCTTGAAAACAAGAGAAAATTCTAAGTGCAGAAGATTTGAGGTAAAAAGAAAAGGAGGGAAATTTCTGTCTATTTATATGTTTCCTTGATAAAAGAGACGAAATGATTAACTGCACGAACGATTGAACTACCATCCACTGTACACTTCTCAAAGCACAAAAAGACCATCGTACCTTTTGGCGGTTCAAAAAAGTTTGAAATATTTATAAAAATGCCATTATCAACAGTGCCGGTGAAATTTTTTACAAGTCTGGAAGGTCGGCTGCTGAGCAATTCTCAGATCTTAAGTCGAACAACATTTTTTACAATACTCCATACTTTCGATCAATCATCAAGCATAGAGCATTGGGGCTCTTATTGTATGTAAAAATTACTTTTATACGTGGACCAATGAACAATAGACCCCTGTCATCCTATGTGATCATTCAACTATCTTGACCGGCATCAGAGGAACCTAGTCGCCTAGAATACCGACCAACTCCAGAATGTAAACCATCAAGAATAGCAAAAGTTACTCGAAGGGAAGGGTGACCAACATTGAATGTCAAGAGTCTCATTAATTGTACATAGATGTAGATGCCTGGATATATAAAGGTATTCAGTCTCTCTAGGGTTCCAGAGCACTATTAATATATAATCTCCCTTAGCTCAAGGGGACAATTCAATCAATCTCAACCACACCATATTGAGCTCTAGTGAACATCAATAAAAAAAATCAACAATGGACGTAGTTTTTTAATAGTTGAACCACTTTAAAAATCCTTACCTCTTGTGTGTTTGTTTAGATTTCTCATATTATTTATCTGTGCTTATAAAATTGGGCCCATTCCATTTTTAGACATCAACACCGATAATTCAAAATATTCAATAAATGAGAGACATCTTAGCTCAATAAGGTGACATCATTTTTAAATTAGAACAATAAATAATAAAGTGACATCATTTTTAAATTAGCACAATAAATAATAAATAAACACAATAAATGAATAATAAATTAGCACAATAAAATACAAAAATCAAATAAGTCCACATGTTTGAAATTATTTTTAAGATTTCAAATTAATTTCAAATTAATTAGGGTTTTCATTTGAAATAATTTTAGGGTTTTCATTCTAGGGCGTGTGTGTGTATGTGTGGTGTGTGTGCATGCTTTTTTTAGGGCTTTCAAATTAATTAGGGTTTTCATTGGAAATTATTTTAGGGTTGTCATTATAGTGTGTGTGTGTGTGTGTGGTATATGTGTGTGGTGTGAAGGATATAGAGATGTACCGAAATGAAGAGATGGTTACCGAAAAGAAAGAGAGAGAGAGAGAGAGATGGTCGCCGTTGCTACTACTGGAGTGGAAAGAGAGAGATAGAGAGAGAGTTATGTTAGGGGTAAGCCGAAATGAGGGATACTGATTGTTTGTAATAAAAAAACTTGTCATGGACTTATCACGGACTTTGACCGTGATAACTTATAAAGTTGTTACGATCAAAGTTCATAACAGGAACGTGACAAGTTTTTTATCACAATCATTGACCATGACATGAACGTTATAAGCTATTATCACGGTCGTGTCATGATTAATAACCGTGATAACAAATGCGTGTTTTGTTTTCACGATTTTTTATCGTAACGACACTGGACGGTATTCGAGTGATAAATATTCAATGTTAGTGTAGTGTACTTTCTAAGAGTTTCTCACTTCTTCCTCGTCAGAGAGATTAGTGAATCTACCTCCTTAACCACCATACTTCTTATAATAAATTTGGCTGTGAATTGCTTGACAAGCTCCCTAAAGGTGGATATTGACCTGGGGGATAGTTTCTCAAACCATTTTAGGCTGATCTCACATAGGGGTGATGGGAACACCCTGCACGTCAAAATGCCATGATGGCTCTAAAGGGACATAGTCTGTCAGTAGTGCCTGATATAATGATATGGGTCCGTTTTCCCTTCATACGTTGTGAGTTTTGGCATGGAGAACTTTTTTGGAGGTTCAAAGGATTCTATTTACTCGATGAATGGTGAGGCTGCACCATGCCCCAGTGTTTTCCTGGACAAATGTTTAGGGGTCCTGAAAAGGTTTAAGTTCGTCCTTCCCTTAAGCTCTCTACGAATGATCCCCCTTAATTAATTTGTCTTTATCTGATTTGATTATTAATTAGAGTGAGTTGGCCTGCTACTCTTGCCGCCTCTGACGGGCGTGGTCGAGGATGCCTATGGTTGATGGAGTTCTTCCTAGGTAAACGATTGCTTTGTTGATAATGATGAATTATACGGGGACTCCTTAAACGAGAAGCCCAGATAATTTGATTTCCTAGGGAGAGAGGTCCCCTCTTGTAGTGTTGTCGAGTACGCGAATATGAGGTATTACTAATACGTCATGAATATTGTATATTATCGCCCGTTATACTTATGCATTCTAGTACAATTGTGTCTGTTAATTCCCCTATTTATGCTCATATATTATATAACCTTGGGTTTCTCTATATATATGTGTTACAAGGTTTATTCGATTTTTTGTAGGTATTAGTACGCTTAACGTTGCAATTGGTGTTATTCGGGAAGTTTTTAATGTAGGATGCAACTTTAGGGGAATTTTAGTCATTTCAGCGTTCAAGCTTTGTGGTCGAACTCCACATGGAAGTTGTAGTCCTTTTAGTCAGCTTCTATTGGCCTCCGACGGTTCATTAATCCGGTTCTTAATGAACATTTTATAACCATTTTCTCTTCAGGAGCTCCTTATGTATTTTTAGGATAAATAATTTTCTTTTCTTTTATCTTTATTTATTTTACCACTTACTATATAAGTGGGTTTTTGTTGTATTTGAAGACATCTTTCATTATATAGTTTTTATCTTATTTTTATCAATCTTTCAAGTTAGGTTAGAGAAGGTTAGGGTTTGGAGGTGATTTTGGGTGTGGCTTCTCTCTCTCCTAGGGTTTTACCCACTTTGGTTTGTAAGAACACTAATCATCATCTCTCGCTTTAAATCCAAGCTTCCATTGTCATTTTTCTTGCTTTGTTATTTGTTTACTTGCTTTGTAACCAAGATTTAATTGCTTTCATTTACTTTCTTTCATTTAATTAATGCCTTTTAACATGCTTTGTAGGTAACTTAATCTAGGTTGAGATTGTTAAACTCACATGGGTTAATTAGTTGATATGTAATGGTATGATGGGTCTAGGGTAGTTTTAATGAGTTAATTGTTCATTGGGTTACACTTAGGATATTTAACGGGGTATATCACGTATGCTCCGTATTTATGACCTTTCATGTGTAATTCCGGGAATATTCGTTGACACCCAACTCAAATTAAGCTTTTGTGAGAATTTAGAGGATGACAACTCTAGGATTAATTAATTGTCCAAATGTGATTAATCTTGTTAGCACTTTTATGTTTATGTAACTATTTATGCTATTTGGCCCGTGAGAGGTAGATGATTCCCAACGTATCACTTTACTCGTTTTGTTAATCTAATTTTAAATACATGCCTAGTTTAATTATTTGCTCACGTCTCATTTTTTACACTTTTATTTGCGAAGTATTAAATTAATAGAATTCTAACAACTAGTCTCCGTGGATTCGATACCTGGACTGACCGTTATTCTCCCGTAAAGACTGTAGTCAATAGTTTAGGTTTTTTTTATTGAGGAGGTGAAGTGAATTCAACAACTGGCATACTAACACTGCGCTATTTTTTACCCTTGATCAAAATGGCGCCATTGTCGGGGACTAGATTTTTCTAGAATTTTATTGACTTAGTATGTTCTATTATTTTTTCTTTTTATTTGTATTTTTTTAACCGGTTTTGCAGACTTGGACATATGATCGCTAAAAAACGTCTAATTCGCGCCTTCACATCACACTGTTAGGCATCCATCGAGGAACCATTTTGGGTAAGTCTGTCTTACACTAATGATTTCAATCGTTGTAATGATTTGGGTTCGGGAGTTTGTCCTAAGAATAATTTTTAAAGTCCCTCTAAGCCTATAAATATTGGTGAATACTTTCATGTTGAGAAGAATGAAAATCGCAAGATTACTTTCATCGAGTATTTACAAAATCAAACTAATGATTTGGGGATTTCTGAAACTTATTCTAATGACAAAATGCCTCAAACTTATTACAATAACGAACTTGAAAGCCATTGCGATAGTAGTTCTCTGGACTATTATGACAAATACTTTTAAAGTAAGCTTGAAAGTTACGATAATAGTTCTCAAATTAGTCTTTTTGGATAAGTTGCGAAGCCACCAATTCATTTGGTGCGTTGTTGCAAAGTCAAAAAATGAAAACATTTGACTACTTTTATCGGGAGGAAAATCATTGTTGGGAGCATGATTTGGATTTATTATTTAAAACCAGCGATGATTCTTCTCTTGAAACTTTGAAAGGTAATGAATGTTTTGAACCAAATGCGGAATCCGAGGATCTGGAGCCAATGATGCCTACTTTGGAACAAACCATTTTTCGTTTAGTCAAAGGCATAATGGAGAATGAAAACAGTGACGATATGGAGATTGACGCATTTTTCAATGAGATGATTTATTTCGTGAACAACAAAGATAAGTTGAACAATTGTGTGTTACTTTAAACGATTTTGGAAGAAAATTTCACTGAAAGTGAATCTTTTTCCTTTGGAATTCAACCATCGAACAATGACGAGTCATCTTTTCAAGTTGAATTCATTTTCTCTCCATTTCCATTCACTGTTATTCAACCATTACAACATTCCTATGAGTCGGTTGAAAGTTTTAAAAGGTTCAATCCACTCACCGAAGAGGAATATTTACGCAAGTTGATCGCTTTGATGGGTTCATATCTATTGTGTTCCCCTCCTTCCATGCTTTTCGAAAATCCTTTGGGTAGAAATTCAATTTTTTCGGATCCCATGTGTGCTTGTCTCTCGTCCAATCAAAACTCTCCATCTTCCCCCAATATTTTTTAATTGATGGTGGTTCCTTTCTTTAGCCTTACACATACCTTATGTTGTTCGAACATAATTCCTATTTTTCAGAAGGTATGCATGAAAATGAGGGGACACCAATTACCCCTCAAAGTCAATCGTTTTTTTGGTAGACCCTAAATTTTTTTAACTTCTAGTGTATAGTTAGTTAGAAGTTCAAATTTAGGTTGTACATAATTAATTCTTTTTTTTTCTCATTATAGCATTTAATGTAATTAGTTAATTTTTTCTTTTTTTTTTGTGTGTGTGTATGCTTGGTTCTGACAATTTTTGTAGGTTCAATGAACTTGAATTTACGAAAAGTGTGCGTCCCAAGCATGCAGTTGTTAAAAAGCTAAAAAAAATTAACTCACAAAAATATTTATTCTATTTTGCACACACTCGTACTCACTTATTTGCATATATTTTTTCTTATATGTGTGTGTGTGTGTGTGTGTGTGTGTGTGTGTGTGTGTCACTCATTGAAAATTGCATCCTCACATTAGTATCTTTATTGTATAGTGTTATCTATCTATCTATCTATCTATCTATCTATCTATCTATCTATCTATCTATCTATCTATCTATCTATCTATCTATCTATATTATTCAACATTTATATATATAATTTTTAGTTAATTTAATTTTAACTTTTTTTATCCCTTTTTCCCCATTATAACCATGTGGTTGCTAACATAAACTTAAAAAAGAGGGATGCAGATCTTAGTAGGCCACAAAAAAAATGCAACCAGGTCTTAAAAACAAAAGCAGTATGTCTTATTTTCAATAAAAAAGTAGAATGTCTTTGTACGGTAAATGTTTGCAAAACAAGCAGGTCTCGGCCATTTAAAAAATAAGTAGCGGGTCTTGCAGATTTTTAGCAGGTTTTCCCTTAGCAATATGGCAGGGCTTAGTTTTTTATGGCCGCGGTCGACCGGACCCCATGCCGCAGTCGACCCGTTGGATGTTGTATTCAACTTTGTTCCTAGCCCAAGGCATTTTCGTAAATCGTGGTCAGCCGACTCTCCAGCCGTGGTCAACTGGTACCTGGATCCCACACCCCCTGTCAAACGTCCTAAGAAATTTTAGTAATTGCGATCGACCTAGTCCCCACCCGCGATCGATCTGGGGATGCTGTTATAAGTTTGTTTTTTGTTTCACTTACGATTTCTTCTCCTCTTCTCACTGCTCTAATATCCCCCCCCCCATCCCCCATTTTTTCTCCTCTCAATTTCACCCACTTTTGCACTTCAAGGTATGAATTCCTCCTATTTTCCATGTCTCTTTGGTGTTATTTTCATTAAATTGTCATGATTACAGGGTTATTGCCTATTTCGACATCTTATAGAAGTTTTTGTTGGGTGTTCTCCAATTTTGTTGTTCCAACTTGATTTTATGTTTAATTGTTGAGTTATAACCATTGATTAACACAATTGTGTTGTTGAATTCTTGTGTTTGTTCATGAATGGGGCTTGTGTTAGTTCAAGTGACACTCACACACCCTTATACCACATTTTGCACGCCAAATGTTCGCTAAAATGACTAAACCAAATTTTTTGAGATATTTAGCATACACTCGTGTTTTTCACTCGTTGTCGCACCTCGACACATTTTATCACATTTCAACCGGTTTCACGCACTTGCACGCGCCATTTTAACTTGCTCATCCACTAACTTTAATTGCGCTTTACAATTTTTTTGTCTTGCCTAATTATTATTTTGTAGGTTTGAATGGCCGCAAAGTATGATTCGACCAAATGTATGCCATTCTGGGGATTCGAGGGCTTTTGTTGTGAAAGGGAAAAAGAGGGGTTTCACACCTATTTTCGGAATCGACATAGGCCATTGGCCTACCATTGTGCGTGGGGACCTTGAAATGTGCTAGGATCCTCTTGTGGTATGCGCCCGAGGTGGGGAGTGAAGATATGCGCCAGGATCCTCTGGTGGTACCGATTTCTGAGTATTATTGTAAAGGAAAATTTTCTTTTATTCATTCTTCTTCCTTTCTTTCTTTCTAACTTTAGTATATTAACTTTTTAGTATTGTATTAAGTTATTTCGCAAAATTATGAGATTGGAAACGATAATGTAGTTGTTGGTTATTTATTGAATTTGGATGCGAGTGACCCTCCATTTTTATAAAATCAAATGTTCACCGTTAATTTATCTAGTATTTGCACTTCAGCCCCTTTATATTATTGTGACTTAAGACATAATTTCTTTTAATTTAATTTTTCTGCAAATATTTTTATTTTTCTTTGGTTTGTATAGGGCTCATGTTCGCTATATTGGGGATCGCTCCAAATTGGGGTGATTTATTTATATCCCTATATTTTTATAGTGTCTTTAATTACATTAAGGACAATATGCATTTCAAGTTAGGTTGTGTGATTAGTCATCTCGATTTCTATTTTATCATCATGAGTCATCTATATATTTATTAATTAAATTTTATAAAATAAAATAAAAAATAAAAAATTTAAAATTTAAAAAAATTCAAAGATTGATTTCTTTATTTCTTTTTTATTTCTTGGGCCTCTTACCTGAATTTCCTATGATAAACTTAATAATTGTCATATCCAATTGCTAATTCAATTATTCATTTTCTATTTCTTTCATGTTATTAAACTTTAGTCCCAAAATTATTCAATATTAAGAATGAATGCATGAATTAAACCTTGAAAACCCATAAGTACTTGAGCATATTTTATAAATTATTCGGTAGTACAATATAACTTGGTATCTATTTTTTGCTTTGTGTACACTAAAACCCAATGAGCTTTATGCTTTTCTTCATTTTCGAGTGTTTATACACTACTCTTTCCTCCTTGAAAATGTTAATTTCGCAGTTAATCTCACCATTCTTTCATTTGATCGTTCATTAATTGAGTTCATATTTTGAAATGTATTACTTGAGCATAATTTTTAAAGTTGTTTTGACTCGAGAATTGTGTAAATTTTAGGAAATGATCATAGGCTCTCTTTGTTATATCACTCATATTGACTTTGACCTCACCTTATATATTTTCCAGTCAACCCCTTTGAGCCTAAATATAGCCATTCATTTCATTACCCAAAAATTCCTTAACCAACTTCGAATTGGAGTTATAAACCATACACATTACCTTTCATACATTTGTTTGGAATGATACTTGGAATTGAATGATGTTCTTGCTTTATGGTTGCAATTAAGCAAGTGAGAGTGAGAAAAAGTGAAGTGAAAAACAAAAGAACATGAAAGAAAAAGTGTAAAAGCAAAAAGAAAACAAAAGAAATATATTGACTGTCGTTTGCAAATAAAGAATTTTGTGGGTAAATTCTCTGCAAATCCTCACGAGACACAACTCGTTCTGTAGGTTAACCTATAGGTTTAAAGGCTTGTTTCACATGCTAAGTGCAATCGCAAGTGCCCGCGAAAGTGGTACACTTTTGGTTTCTTTTCTTTCTCTCTATCTTATTGCTCGAGGACGAGCAACGCTCTGTTTGGGGGTGGTGTGATAAGCACCCAAAAGTGTACATTTTATACCCCGAATGGACACATTTTAGTTGCTAATTCTCGTCAATTTGGTTCTTATGCGTGTATTTGTCTATTGTGCAGATTTGATTGCAGTTGCGATTTTAAAAGCGTTATTTCGAGGCAAATTTCATCAAGAAGTGGCTAAATCACCAATCCCGTGACCCTAATCTACCCCAAACCGAGCCTAAACTTGGCTCAAACCTACCCCGAACCCCATGTGGGTTTAGTTTGTATTTTTTAGATTTTTCTTAGAGTTTTTATTTGAGTTCATTTTTATTTTTAAGTTTTATTTTAGATTTATTTAGAATTTCCTAGGTTTTTTTTATATATTTTTTAATTAATGTGATTTTATTTTAATTTTTATTAATTTTTAGTTTTTAGTCTTATTTTATTAGGATTAATTTTTTTTTACGAATTCATTTATTTTTAATTTTATTAGATTTTACAATTTTTTAGGATTTTAGTTTTAGTTTTAATAGATTTTTTTTTTATTTTCATTTCTTTTTAGTTTCATTTTTTATTTGAGTCTTTATTTTATTTTTAGAGTAGGATTTTATTTTTAGATTTTTAGTTTTATTAGTTTTATTTTTTAGTTTTATTTATTTTTAGGGTCCAAATCAAATACACACACACACACACACTAACTTATCCTACAACTCACTCACACCCAAATACCATATCACTCACCCATACACCAACTCCCATACACTCACCTACACACTAACTCCACCCAACCCATCTTCAACCTTCCAACACACACCCTCTCTCTCTCCTCAAATCCTCCATTAACAACCACCACACCTTATCACCCCCTTATACATTCCATTCAATACCCATTAACCCATACCTCCTACCCTTACACCACCAACATAACACCTCCACTCCCCCCATTCCCTGTCAAACTCGCCACCACCAGCAGGTGGTGGCTTGACCTCGAAAGTCCCCACCAAACTCGAACACCATCGTTGGAGACCCTCCTGCCTCACGACGCCGACCCGAGATTAACCCGCCACCAAATCCACCCCAATTACCTGCTTCAACCCACGATCTCAACCAACCATCAAAAACCCATTTCCCTTAATCGTTTTTTTCTTACATGCTTTTAGCAAAAGCCAATCTCAAACCAAAAGGTCAACTCAAACAATCCTCACATGTTTTAAACCATTAAACCCTTTTCCCTTATTACCCCCAACTACCACTTTTAACCCAATACCCAAGCTGCTATCCTTTACCCACTAAACAAAAATCGTTCCTATCAACTGTACATCACCCAAAGACCTACATCTGATACAGCCTTTTCCAAACCCAGTCCTAATCTCTATAAAAAAATCCTTTCTACAGCACCTAGAGCCTATAACATGTGAACCTTCTCTTCATTTTAAAAAGGGAGAGAAGACACGTAAAAAAACGACCTGGACAGTAGATAGAGTAGAGTTTAGTTTTAGTTTAGGAGCTCCATTCTTTGGAGCTCATTTTTGGTTTAGTATTGTACAAAATTTTTAATTTTCTTCTTTTCTAATTTTTTTAGTGACTTGAGTGTGAGGCATAACATATTAAGACACAAATTGTGAGTTGAGTGATATTTTTGTGTATTGTAAAACTCAGATTTGTGAATGATATTATTGTTCCTGTTTGGAAATTTTTATTGGGTTCAAGGAGACTTAGTTCAACATATTTTTTTCCCATTCCATTTTATTTTGTATGCCTCTTTTTGTGTCATTATTACATTTTATATGTAACAATACAAAAATGATATCTAAATACCCCATTCAAGGGGTGAGATGGAACCCTTAACTTAATTATTTTTATTTTCAGTTTGTTTATTTATTATGCTCTTTTGAATATTAATATTAAAATTTTACAATTTATATTTACGCTTCGAGCGAGGGTGAATTATTTTCGAGAGAAAATTTCAAATTCATATTATAATATTTATTCATTAATTAAACTAGAGATAGGCAATTTTTGAATGATATTGTAGTTTGAATTTCTCTACCCTAAAAGTGTATTTTTAATGATTTAAAATACTTTTAGAGAATTTTTTCCTAGCGGATGATTTATTAAAAAATGTTTAAATCTAATTTTTGTGAGTATGCCAAATTTAAATATTAATCTTTTAAAAGGACTATATGTAACTTCACATTTGCAACGAGAGTATATTTGTAAATTTATATATGTTTTGGGGTATTTCAAATAAACAAAGTAATTAATAAAAATAAATAGATTAAGTGGTGAAGTTTAATCCCTTGAGTTATCTCATAATTATTTTCTCATCACCTTTAGCTCACTTTATCATTTTCTTTATTTATTAGTGTAGCTTTAATTTTACTTCATAATTAGTAGTATAAATATCCCTTTAAAAATTATTTTAAAAATCATACTTTGTCTTCAACTTGCTCTTGTCCACATTAAGGAGCGAGAATTGACCCCTTACTTGCCAATATACATTTTTAGTGTGTTTATAGGTACAAAAGGGATTTTTAAGTGATCGTCTTTACACCACAACAACATATACACTAAAGGTGAGTTATCAGTCCTCTCACCCCATTTCATATCAAATTATTTTAGATTAGGGGCAAATCAGTCATTTGGTGTCGTTTGGTCATTTGATACCAATTAGTAAGGAATGACATAAGGTAAAGCACAAATATCAGCAGACTCGATAGACACAACTTCAATCCATATCCGAATCTCCTCATTAAACCAGTTGGGACACACATTGGGTTTCTTCGATAAAGAGTCTTTGCTATTTAACAACTAATCTTTCTCATCACAATCAAACCAATCCTCCATTTTGGGAACCGAAAGAATCTTACTCAGATACTTGATATCAGGATGAGGCGGTTTTATTAAATATGATGAAGGCTTTGTGTGGGAGACAAATATTGGTTCAGCTGCTAATATTGTACCAACATTTTGTCTCTCATTATTTCATTAAAAAAACCTCCATAGCTAAAACCTTACACTAACCTTCACCCCAACTCAAGACCCACAAACCTGTAGAATACATCACCCACCTGTTGACTAGAAAACCACTACTACTGGACAACCCATGAACTTGGGTCATACCCAATACCATGCTAGCTCGAACCAGCCCCCTAACCTGCTGAAAAAATAAGATTCGATGATCTACCATTCTTATTTGAACCATGGTTGCGCGAACATATGTTGACAGCCTCTCTAGCTAATCCGGGTCTGTTGATGAAGAGTTGATATATTGTTCGTGACTGCTGGCCTTATATTTATGAGGATAAGCAGACTGTACAAATTCACAAATCAAACCCTTCAGTTTTATTTCATTAAATATTTGCAGCAAAAACCAAAAGACTTTCAGAGAAACCAAAGGGATATAGATTCGACAAAGGAACTCAAAACCTTAGGTGGACAAAAAAATTAGGACGTCCCATATGGACACCTTAATTAAGAGGGAGCCTTTAACTCTTATATATAATTTTAGAGTATTATATAGATTTACTCTTTATGCCCGCATGTCCCACGTGTTACACCCCATTCCGAGTGCTTTTATTTGTTGAGTGTAATATCCAGAGAGGATAGAGTGGAAGCATACGCTTATTTTTATCTGGGTGATAGGCGTTTTTTACCGAATCAAAGCTTTTTGCATGTGCATGCACATAGGCCTGTAAATGGATCGGATTCGGACCGGATAAGGTAAATTCAAATCCATATCCGTTTATGTTAAACGGATTCGGATCCGATTTATTAATCGGATCGGATCAGGCAAATCCAAATCCATATCCATTTATGTTAAACGGATTCGGATCCGATCCATTTATCCGATTATCCGTTTATGTTAAACTTGATTTGTAACATTTTTATTTTCAACTCTTACTTCATAACTTTATTTTGTAAATGTTCCAAAAAAACAGATAATGAAATAAATAACTACTATAATAAATATTTAAAATATTATTAAATACAATACATATTAATTAAAAATATTATATATATTAAAAATATTAATCGGATCGGATTCTTAACGGATCGGAGTATATGAATCCAAATCCGCTCCATTTAATAAACGGATAATCGAGTAATCGGGTAATCGGATAATCAGATTTTAGGCTTGATCCATATCCGCTTAAATGGATTGGATTCGGATAAAATACGATCCATTGACAAGCCTATATGCACACCACTCACATTTGAGATTTTAATTCCATATAGTTATTCTTTTAATGTTTATAGTTTTGGATTATTAAACAATATTATCTTTTGCTTTGTTAATAGTATGTTGAAATATCTAGTTGTTGTTGAGCTTGGCATATTGGTTGGTTGGGCATATTTTGAGAAAATTTGATGTTTATCGGTTTCATCCTTGAAAACCCCCACAAGACAACACTCATCCACTAGAGTAACCCAGGGGTTTAATGGCTTATTGCATTTGCTAAATGTAATCGTTCGCTCGTGAAAGTGGAATTTATATTTTTATGCTTATATATACGTTTTATATCGCCATCGGCATTCAAGTATGTTCTTTTTCTTCTTTTTCTTTATTGTCTAGTGTAATTAGTTAATGTTTTAGTTCTTTTTTTTTTGTTGTGCTTGGTGCTAACATGTGCTGAAGTATCATTGAACTTGTACTTTCCAGAGATCACTCCATTGTGGGTAATATCACTATTTTCCTCTCTTTAACTTAATTCTTAATTCATATTCAGGACAATGCATGATTTTAAGTTGAGGGTGTGGGATATTCTTCCCATTCATTGGTAGTTTCCATGATTTATTTATATGTTCTTACCAAGCATGCTTTTGTTGTAAAAAAATAAAAATTTCAAAAAGATTTTCTTTCTTTTTTCTCCTTTGTTGGGCATTTTTCCTTTGTTTTCGATGAAAAATTTAATAATTGCCCTATCCAATTGCTAATTCAATGATTCATTTTCTATTTATTTCATGTTATTAAATTTTAATCCCCAAATTATTCAATATTGAGAATAAATGCATAAACTAAACCTTGAAAACCCATGAGCTCTTGAGCATATTTAATAAATTATTCAGTAGGATAATTATAACTTGGTATCTATTTATTGCTTTGTGTACACTAAAACCAATCGTGTTTTGTGCTTTTCTTCTTTTGCGAGTGTTTATACACTATTCTTTCCTTCTTAAAAACGTTAATTTCAGCGGTAATCTCACTATTCTTTCATTTGATCGTTCATTAATTGAGTTCATATTTTGAAATGTATTAGTTGAGCATGATTTTTAAAGTTGTTTTGACTCAAGAATTGTGTAAATTATAGTAAAGGATCACAGGCCTCCTTTGTTATATCACCCATATTGACCTTGACCTCACCTTATATATTTTCCTAGTCAATCCCTTTGAGCCTAAATATAGCCTTTCATTTCATAATCCAAAAATCCCTTAACCAACTACGAATTAGAGTTATAAACCATACGTATTACCTTTTATACATTTGTTTGGAATGATACTTGGGATTGAATGATGTTCTTGTTATGTGGTTGCAATTAAACAAGTGAGAGTGAGAAAAAGTGAAGTGAAAAACAAAAGAAAAAGTGAAGTGAAGAACAAAAGAAAAAGAAATAAAGAGTGAAAAGAAAAAATAAAATAAAAGAAAAGAAAAATATGAGAAAAGGAAGAAAAGAAAGAGAAAGTTTATATATGATGTATATAGTGTTTAATAATCCTTGTCTCTTTATATTGTTATATTCAATGCTTGTTATGGAAATCATTTTCCAATTTTGAAATAGCCCACAATTTTCCATTATTCCAAGTGTTTCATCCCCAAACACCTTTGAATCCATACATATTCCCTTCATTTCATAACCTTAACCCCAATCCTACAACATAACCCATAAAACTCTTATGTGATCCTAAGGTAAATATAATTCAAATGTCATAATATGTGAAAATGCATTTCACCTCTTTAATAATGATATCCTTTCATTAAAATTGCAAAGTTTTTATTTTATATATATGGCGTTCTTCATTGCTGACATGTGCGTGACCTAGTTTTCATTTACATTTACTCTTTATGTCCGCATGTCTCATGTGCTACACCCCATTCCTAATGCTTTTATTTATTGAGGGTAATATCCAGAGAGGATTGAGTGGAAGCATGCGCTTATTTTTATTCAGGCGATAGACATTTTTATCGAATCAAAGTTTTTTGCTTGTGCACGCACACGACTCACATTTGGGGTTTTAATTCCATATATTCATTCTTTTAATGTCAATAGTTTTGGATTATTGAGCAAAATTCTCTTTTACTTTGTTAATAATATGTTAAAATATTTAGTTGTTGTTGAGTTTGGCACATTGGTTAGTTGGGAATATTTTGAGGAAGTTTGATATTTGTGGGTTTCAACCCTGAAAAGCCACACGAGACAACACTCGTCCACTAGGGTAACCTAAAGATTTAACGGCTTATTGCATATGCTAAATGCAACCATTCGCCCATGAAAGTGGCATTTATATCTTTTTTGCTTATATACGTTTTGTTTTGCAATATGTTGGGTTGGTTTTGTTTTATTTCACCACTAGGGACTAGCAATGTTTAAGTTAGGGTGTGTGATACGTCTCGAATATTATATATTTAATCCCATTTTACTTATGCATTCTTGTCCACAGTGTGTGTGTGTGTGTTACAAGTTTATTTGAGTTTTTATAGGTATTGAAATGTTTAACGATACAATTGGTGTTATTCCGGAGGTTTTCAATTTAGGACGCAATTTTAGGGGCTTTTTAGTCATTTTAGCATTCAAGATTTATGCTTGAAATCTTCACGGCAGTTGTAGCTCTTCGAGTCGATTTCATGTGGCCTCCAATGATTCGTTGATCCGGTTCCTAACAACCCTTTTATGACAACTTTCCCGAGGAGCTCCTTCTTTACTTTTAGGATAATCATTTTCTTTTCTTTTATCTTTATTTCTTTTACCACTTACTATATAAGTGGGTTTTTGTTGTATTTGAAGACATCTTTCATTATATAGTTTTTATCTTATTTTTATCAATCTTTCTAGTTAGGTTAGAGAAGGTTAGGTTTTGGAGGTGATTTTGGGTGTGGCTTCTCTCTCTCCTAGGGTTTTACCCACTTTGGTTTGTAAGAACACTAATCATCATCTCTCGCTTTAGATCCAAGCTTCCATTGTCATTTTTCTTGCTTTGTTATTTGTTTACTTGCTTTGTAACCAAGATTTAATTGCTTTCATTTACTTGCTTTCATTTAATTAATGCCTTTTAACATGCTTTGAAGGTAACTTAATATAGGTTGAGATTGTTAAACTCACATGGGTTAATTAGTTGATATGTAATGGTATGATGGGTCTAGGGTAGTTTTAATAAGTTAATTGCTCATTGGGTTACACTTAGGATATTTAACGGGGTATATCATGTATGCTACGTATTTATGACCTTTCATGTGTAATTCCGGGAATATTCGTTGACACCAAACTCAAATTAAGCTTTTGTGAGAATTTAGAGGATGACAACTCTAGGATTAATTAATTGTCCAAATGTGATTAATCTTGTTAGCACTTTTATGTTTATGTAACTATTTATGCTATTTGGCCCGTGAGAGGGAGATGATTCCCAACGTATCACTTTACTCGTTTTGTTAATCTAAGTTTAAATACATGCCTAGTTTAATTATTTTCTCACATATCATCTTTTACACTTTTATTTGCGAGGTATTAAATAATAGAATTCTAACAACTAGTCTTTGTGGATTAGATACCCGGACTGGCCGCTATATTCCCGTAAATAGTGTTGTCAATAGTTTATGTTTATGTATTGAGGAGGTGAAATGATTTCAACGACTGGCGTAGTGACACTCCACTATTTTTCACCTTTGATCAATTACCCTCATATTATAGAGATGGCTGACGAGGTTCCTTCTACGATGAGGCCAAATACGCGAGTTCGAGGTATCACCCCTGACTGTTTGGTGAGTCGTCGCCTCAGACGGGCGATATTCTGATCACGATAAATACTAGACAAATGGGAGATAACATTTCCTTCAGCTCGGCTGATCGGTGGCATTCTAGGCCTTCGACTGGGTCCAGATCGGCCAGGAGATCATCCTCTATATCTTGACGGTTGCTGGAGATGAGGCATTCACATAAGAGTTTGTTCCTTACTTACGATGCATATTTCGGACTGTACGCATCTGGTTACTTAGGTGGGGTGAGATTCTTATGCACTTATAGTGTAGTTTTGAGCTTTTCCTGACTTTGAGAGTGGTGAGAGCTTCGTTTCCCATTGATAGTGCCGAATTATAGATCTTTCCCACAATATTATGTGAAATTTCAGGAATGCCCCCAAAATTATATGAATGCAGAGAGAGAAAAAGAGAGATATTTACATGGTTCGATGGTAAGATCATCCTACATCCACGAGGTAGGGATTATTATTTTTATTAAAGAAGGCAGATGGCAATAACTGGAGTGCTAGTGTTTCTAGATGAGAGTCTGGGCTATTGCGTGATGATTATAATTAGTCTTTTACAAAAGCTAGATTGTTTCTTTTTATTAACTTAGTGTTCTACTCCCATAGGTTTCTTCATTATTATCTTTATCATTACTGATCTCATTAGATTTTATCATATCCCAATCTTTATGAGTTGATTACTCCATATCCCTTATCTTGGCTATTCAATACGTGTTCGGCCACGTGACTTTAATTAATCTTGTTCCTTCAATAACATACACCAATGATAATCTGTCTTTACAGTTCCATAATCCCATTGATAGACATTGGAAAATCGACACAAATCATGGGGTTAACATTCAAGAATACTAATGTAGTCGGAAAAACACGATGCCCATCAAATTCAAGGAAGAATGAGTGGAAAATTTCTCTTTTTATATGTAAAGAGTGATCAATACATGGGAATAGAAGAACAAATACCCCTATTTTTGGTTCAGTAGTTACCATAAGAATATAGAAAAAGAAATATGGTTAACTAAACTTTTATGGTGTGTGGGAGAGAGGTTTACACTTGCACATTCATAGGTGATATATTGAGAACAATAAGATGTATATAATTGTTCAATTGATGACCCTGAATGATCTTCATTGGAAAATGTAGGTAAGAAAAATAGCCCTTCGATTAATATCAAATCTCTCTGTTGTCAATTTTATAAAATACTGCAAGTGCACGGGCTATTATAGAATAGCGAGTGTAAGTACGGGTCGAACCCACAGAGATTTATCATTTTTTTCTTTAAAAATAATTGTGACTGTCCAACTAGACTAAATTGGGTTGGAGATGAGATGTATTATTAAACTAATCAACACAAACAAGAAATAGGAGTCCGAGAGATATAATCAAGGTAGCGTGAAAACTAGGACATTGGATCCATTTATCACGTTAAACTAACACTGTGCAATAATTTAAATTCGTCATTCCCGATTTTATAACTCAAATTAAACCGACTCTCGTCGTATTTAATTCGGAAAAATAATACGTGAGAAGTCCAAAATAAAATTTAACGTCTCTAAATTTAGATGCCTAAAATCCCTATTCCCTTAAAAATTTCACTTTTAAATTTTAAAATATAGTCTTTAAGCATGGGCTATCAATCAATTTAATAAAAGTATAACCCATCAAAAAGTACTCATACTTAAAATATAAAAATGATTTTTTTTTTCAAATAATGCCGAAGGTTTAAAACGCACTCTCGTATCGTTTTAAATGAATACCAAATTTTTAAAACTTTTAGCACATATCGGGAAATAAAGACGAAATTAAATCACACACAATATTAATCACACATGATAAATTTCACCTAGTCCTAGTGAGGAAATTAAGCTAGCATAATTGTAGACATAATAAAATTGCAAGAATGAATACTCAATTTCATTAAATAAACAAACTTACAATTGATGTGTCACAAATAATCTTGACAAAAATTCCACCCACAAAATAATTATTGGCCCTCTCTAAAGCTCTCTCTATCACCCCCTAAAATAATGAACCCAAGGGTCCTATTTATAGGCTTAGGATTAGGGTATTTGAGTTGGTGTAAAACACCCTTTTAATTGATTTATATGAATTACAAATTCCTAAAAATCAACCAAAAAAAAGAGTCCCACGGAATATCTTGAAAATCACGTAATGGTCAGCTCCAAATCCCTTGATTTTCGGACTAAGAAGCTGTCAAACCTTATCTCTTTAAGGCTGCGTTTGGGTGCAATTTGGGCTTGAGAATTTTTTACCAAAAAATTAAGGTCAGGGGGAAGAATCGAACCCCTGACCTTCTCCTTCCACGCGCGCGCGAGACCACTGAACCAAGCAACGTTCTTATAATAATATCTGCTTCAATAATATATAACCCATTCCCATTTCCAGAAATTGCATTCTTCCACTTTGGCCCCTTAACTTTGTACTTCTTTAAATTATTCCCACAATCTTCATATCTTCACTAAATCACCTCGGATCTTCACCAAACTTCAGGGGTACCTGTAAAAATATAAAATAACTTATATTAATTCAATTTCAGCCCCAGAAAGTTTAGAAAATTATGAATTTACCCTTATTTATATTTTTTACCCCGGAATTAATAACTTTTTCATTTTAACTCCAAATTCAACCAAATTTCAGAGGGAACTTTATTTTGCCTAGATAAACATTTAAAAATTATTTTCAAGCCCATAAAGTTTTTGAAATTACAATTTTACCCCCGGAGTTATTAAAATTGTATTTTTTAACTCGGATTTTATTCAAACCTGCATTTTTCTTTTATTTTTCGAAAACGACTCTAAAAACTCATTATTTAAGATACAATGGGTCTAACAAGGCCTAGATTTGGGCATAATTCATACAAAATAATGCACTCATCAAATACCCCCAAACCTAAACTTTGCTAGTCCTCGAGCAAAACTAAAATTTTAAAATCTAACTCACTTTCGTAGGAATCACGATTGCACTTAGCATGTGCAACAAGACGTTAAACCTCTAGGTTACCCTAGTGGACGAGTTTTGTCTCGTGAGGGTCTGCAGTGAATATACCCACAAAATTCAAAAGCTTGACTCAATACAAATGACTAAAAAGTAATATAACCAAGTTTGAATGCAAACTTCATAAATATAGTAGAATTTCATTTCTCAATCTCAACTTATTGTGTGTGCATAGCCAATATAACCGTCAATTTCAAAAGATTTGATCGTTGCATTTCTTATCCGAAAGTTCGTTTTGATTTCAAAATCTCACAGAATGCACTCACAACCGAACACTCGGAAATGGGTTATTTTCTCTCGGTATATGTGAATAAAAGAGTAAATTTATATGAACAAATTTCACATATACATAATCAAAAATGGAGTTTTATACAATGGATGAATATGATCTCATGAACAGAAAATCGACTACTTGTTGAAAGCATTGAATCACACCATAGATCCTATTCGACTTCTCTCCACACTTTAACTAACTTCACTTGAGATCCATTAGGACTTTCTTTGGTTGTATTGTAGGCTCGGATTTTAGCTAGAAAGAATGGCTTTGGAGTTCAAAATTTTCTGAGAATATAGAGATTTTTCTATATTTTGACTTTAGGCACTTTTTCTTCTAACCTTCATTTGTCTTTTTCTTTTCAAGCTCACATTTTTTTTTATACTCACATTCGTGCAACCTCTTTTTCTTTTGGCCTTTTTCCTACCGTAATTTTACCCTAGTATTCTCAGAAAATAGGTATGGCTTGTTTTTATAGGCTTTAGACTCCCAGTTGGAGTTGGGTAGGATAATGGGTTTTCAACAAAAGGCTTATTTTCTTTTTGGCTCAATTGGGCTTGCAATGGAATATTATAAAAAGGTTGGAATTTAAGCTTATTTTTGGGCTTTCAAACGATGGCCTAATCTCATTTCTCAAGTTTTGTTAATCTGATTTGTGTCTCAAGACGACTTACTAAGACTTCTAGTGCTTAAGATTCACATTTTGACCTTTTGTTTTCAGTAATCGAACAAAACAAAGAATTTAAGATCATCAACGAATTTATCACTGAAGGAAAGATTGAGTAATTTTAACTCGGATTGATTTAAATCTCTCGAAAACGATGAATGGCACAAAATCTCATCGGGTTAAAATCTCCACATTTATTCGTTAAGCATATTAACTTTCGCCTCAATATCCATTGTCGATCATATTATATGGCTAATGTGTAAAAATTTCATAAGATGAGAGATCCATGAATTAATTCTATATTAAGAAATTGTTTCAAAACTCAATTATATTGAAAATCTTTTTGGATTTTTTTTTTTTTTTTTTTTTTAAAGCGGAGAAAAATGACCTCAATACCCCCAAACCTAATTTCTACATTGTCCTCAATGTTCACGACAAAAATTTAAAAGGTGGGAAAGATATGAAGGATATTACCGTAATGAGGGACTTTTTCCAACGCACAATTCCTGTAAAACAAAAAGTATGATACAACAACAATGACCCATTTTCATGTTCACTCGTGGTACACAGGGTCTTGGAGGAGAATATCCTCCACTTTTCGATCTCGCAATTCCAGATATGGCTTCAACCTTTGACCATTAACTTTGAAAATTTCACCATTTTTAGGATTCTCTATCTCAACCGCCCCATGTGGGTAGACTGTCCTAACAATAAAGGGACCGGACCATCTAGACCTCAACTTACCGGGAAAGAGATGCAGTCTAGAATTGTACAAGAGAACTTTTTGTCCAGGCTCGAATGACTTCCGTAGGATGGAATTGTCATGGAACATTTTCATTTTCTCTTTATACAATTTTGCATTTTCGTACGCATCATTCCTAATCTCTTCCAACTCATTAAGTTGTAGTTTTCGGACCTCTCCCGCAGCAGGTAAATCGAAATTGAAGGTCTTAATGGCCCAATAGGCCTTGTGTTCTAACTCTACCGGAAGGTGATAGGCTTTTCCATAGACAAGCCTATACGGGGACATACCAAGTGGTGTTTTGTAGGCAGTGCGATAAGCCCACAATGCATCCAATAACCTTAAGAACCAATCCTTTCGGTTTGGATTCACTGTCTTCTCGATGATTTGCTTGATTTTCCTATTGGAAACTTCAACTTGACCACTGGTTTGAGGGTGATAAGAACACCCTACTTTGTGCGTGACCGAGTACTTTTTCATAAGACTTTCGAAGGATCGATTACAGAAATGGGTTCCCTGATCACTAATGATGGCTCGAGGCGTGCCGAAACGGGAGAAAATATTTTCTCGAATGAATTTGACCACCACGTGGCGATCATTCGTCCTACATGGTATGGCTTCTACCCACTTAGAAACATAATCAACTGCCAAAAGAATGTAGAGATTTCCGTAGGAATTTGGAAATGGACCCATAAAATCAATGCCCCAACAGTAAAAAACCTCGATAATCAGAATGGGATTTAAGGGCATCATATTCCTACGTGTGATCTTTCCTAACCGTTGGCAACGGTCACAACTCCTACTGTAATCATTCGAGTCACGAAAAATGGTGGGCCAATAGAATCCACACTGTAAGATTTTTGCAGCGGTCTTTTTAGCACTGAAATGACCTCCACAGGCTTGGTCATGGCAGAAAGAGATTACGCTTTGAATCTCGTGATCGGGGACACACTTTCGAATGATTTGACCAGGACAATACTTGAAAAGATACGGGTCATCCCAAAAGAAATGTTTAACTTCCTTTAAAAATTTGGAACAATCTTGCTTAGACCAATGCAGTGGAATTTCACCTGTCACAAGATAGTTCACAATATCGGCGAACCATGGAAGCTGAGAAACAAGCATCAGTTGCTCATCGGGAAAGGACTCATTTAGTGGCAGCATGTTATCGAAAGATTCATTGGTTAACCTAGACAAATGATCCGCCACTACATTCTCACACCCTTTCTTATCCCGAATTTCAAGGTCAAACTCTTGCAGTAATAGGACCCACCTAATGAGACGAGCCTTAGCATCCTTTTTAGACAAAAGGTATCGCAGGGCCGAGTGATCGGTGAAAATGACAACTTTGGATCCTATCAAGTAAGACCTAAACTTCTCAAGAGCAAAAACAACAACGAGGAACTCTTTTTCAGTCGTGGAATAGTTCAATTGGGCATCATTAAGAGTTCTACTGGCATAATAGATGACGTGAGGAAGTTTCTCATTACGCTGACCTAGAACCGCACCTATGGCATAGTCGGAAGCGTCACACATGATCTCAAACGGATGATTCCAGTCGGGAGGTCTCATAATAAGTGCAGAGGTCAATTCCGTCTTTAGCCTTTCAAAGGTATGAACGCATTCGTTAGTGAAATCAAAGGGTGTGTCCTTGGCAAGAAGATTGCACAAGGGTCGAGAGATTTTGCTAAAATCCTTAATAAATCTCCGATAAAAACCGGCGTGTCCTAAGAATGATCGAACTTCACGCACAGTTTTAGGGGGTGGGAGATTAGCAATGAGATCTATTTTAGCTTTATCTACCTCGATACCCTTTTCAGAAATGATGTGACCTAGCACTATACCTTGTTTGACCATAAAGTGACACTTCTACCAATTAAGCACAAGGCTCTTTTCCTTGCACCTCTTCAGAACGAGGGTGAGGTGATGGAGGCACTCATCAAAACTAGACCCAAATACAGAAAAATCATCCATAAAGACTTCGAGAAACCGCTCCACCATATCTGAAAAGATACTCATCATGCACCGCTGAAAGGTGGCGGGTGCATTGCATAACCCAAAGGGCATGCGTCGGTAGGCAAAAGTACCAAATGGACAAGTGAAGGTGGTTTTCTCTTGATCCTCAGGAGCGATGGGAATTTGATTGTAGCCGGAGTAACCGTCGAGAAAATAGTAATATGGATAGCCGGATAATCTCTCTAGCATTTGGTCTATGAAAGGAAGGGGAAAGTGATCCTTCCTTGTAACAGCGTTCAACTTCCTATAATCAATACACACTCGCCAACCGGTTTGAATCCTAGTGGGTACTAACTCATCATCGTTATTTTTCACCACCGTAACACCGGATTTCTTAGGGACCACTTGAACGGGACTGACCCATTGGCTATCAGAGATGGGGTAAATGATACCCGCATCGAGCAATTTTAGCACCTCGGCTCGGACGACCTCTTTCATATTGGGATTAAGTCTACGTTGTGCTTCACGGGAATTTTTAGCATTGTCTTCTAAGTGTATCCTATGCATGCACACCGAGGGACTTATCCCCTTAATGTCGGCTATGGTCCATCCTATGGCTTCCTTGTGTTCGTTGAGAACACGCAACAGTTTATCTTCCTGTTCTTTGTCTAAGTCAGACGCGATGATAACAGGTAAGGATTCAGAAGGTCCTAAGAACCTATACTTGAGCGTTTCAGGCAGTGGCTTCAATTCAAGCTCAGGAGCTTTCTCAATTGAGGGTGGAATATGTGATGAGGAAAGTGAGAGGGGCTCGGGTTTAGACTTCCAATTTTCTACTTCCATGATAGGGGCAGAGTCGAGGAGGGCATTGAATTCTTCGATGGACTGTTCGACATCAAATTCGGACCCAAAAAAGGCAAGACAAGATGCTAAAGGGTCGTCATTATAAGTTTGCTCGAAAGTCTTTTGGACAATACTGTCAATCATGTCGACATCCATGGGTTCATCATCATCGGGTGGCTGTTTGGCCAAATTGAACACATTAAGGTCCATAGTCATGTTCCCAAAGGATAGGTTCAATTG
Organism: Sambucus nigra; assembly: GCA_949130495.1. NCBI lineage: Eukaryota > Viridiplantae > Streptophyta > Magnoliopsida > Dipsacales > Adoxaceae > Sambucus > Sambucus nigra. The sequence goes on along the minus strand of OX422217.1, from coordinate 293,367,685 downwards.
GCCACTCCGACACCTAATGACAGCATCAGATGTGGCGAGGAAAGGACGACCCAAAATAACAGGGATTTGTGCAATAGGATTTTGCACTTGTTGGGTGTCCAAGACAACAAAGTCGACAGGAAATATAAAGTCACCCACTTTAATTAGGACGTCCTCAACAATACCTCTCGGGATTTTCACAGAACGATCGGCTAAGGACAAGGTAATCCTAGTCGGTTTCAACTCCCCCAAACCTAGTTTCTCGTATACGGTGTACGGCAAAAGATTCACGCTTGCTCCTAAATCTAGAAGTGCCTTCTCGATGAGGTACTCCCCTATCTTTATAGAGATCGTCGGAGTACCGGGATCCTTATACTTGATGGGAGTTCGATATGAAATGATCGAGCTTGCTTGCTCGGCGAGAAAAGCTTTCTTGGGTACGTTGGTGCTTCTCTTGAAGGTACAAAGGTCCTTTAGAAATTTCGCATAGGATGGGACTTGTTGAATAGCATCAAGCAGTGGGATAGTGATTTGTACTTGCTTGAATACTTCCAACATCTTATCAACTTGTGCCTTTTTCTTTTGTGGCACCAAACGCTGTGGAAATGGAGCTTTTGGTACATAGGACTCTACAGATGGCTCGGAAGGTAAAGGTGAGGATGAAGTTGGAGACACGGGTGAACCTTCCTTTGCCTTACCTTTCTCGGATTCACTCTCGGTAGGTGGTGAAATGTTTGTCTCTACTTCCTTGCCAGACCTAAGCGTGATGATGGCTTTTGCATGCTCTTGGGGGTGTGATGCGCTCGTGTCGCCTTGAATGAGAAATTGACCCCTTGGCATGTTACCCTTTGGATTGGGTTCGGGCTGACTTGGGAATGTTCCCTTATTCCTCTCACTCAATGCATTAGCTAGTTGGCTCATTTGGACCTCGAGTTTGGTAATGGCTTGAGTATTCGCGTGCATGCTTTGCTGGGTAGACTGGAGGACATTTTGCGTGGTTTGCTGGAATTGAAGGGTACTTTGGGCAAGAAGGTTCATCGAATCCTCTAAAGATTGAATCTTTTGGGATGAGGGATTCGAGAGTGCAGTGGCATTCTTTTGGAAACCCGGGGGTGGGTTATCGGAAGATTGACCTCCACTTCCTTGGTATTGACCCTTGGACCATGAAAGATTGGGGTGATCTCGCCATCCCGAATTGTATGTATTGGAATATGGGTCATACTTTGGCCTATTTTGGTAGAGGGCATTGGCTTGCTCGGTGAGTGCCTTGTGGGCCGGAAGGGCAGGGCAATTCTCGACTAAGTGGTCGAATGCATCACAAAGTATACACATAGGGGAACCTACATGTTGAACGGCCGCAGATGCGGTTCGATTTTCCTCATTGCTTGTCTCTAAAGCTTCTAAACGTCGGGCCAATGTGGCCACTTTGGCATTTAAAGCATAACTTTGTTCAACTTGGTGAGCGAACCCCTCATTCGAAGTGGTGGATCTAGATTCTCTATTGGGTGCCCATCGCTGGGACTTTTTGGCTATGGCTTCTAGAAATACCCACGCATCGACCTCACTCTTCTCGGTAAAATCACCATTACATAGTGACTCGAGCATAGTTCGGGTGTTACAATCGAACCCCTCATATAAAATTTGGACTTGGCGTCCCATCTCAATCCCATGGTGCGGACATTGCAGCAGCAAGTCCTTGAATCGCTCCAAATACATCCACAATGCTTCTCCCTCCTTTTGGCTAAATGTGTTGATGGCGTGACGTATCGACGCCGTCTTTTGGTTAGGAAAGAATTGTTGTAGGAAGGTGACACTCATTTGGTTCCAAGTGGTGATGGATTCAGGTTTTAACGAGTTAAACCAACTCTTACCTTTGTCTTTCAACGAGAACGGGAACAATTTAAGCTTAACAATCTCATCGGAGAGTTGTTGGTACTTAATGGTCCCACATATCTCCTCGAATTCACGCACGTGAAGGTACGGATCCTCTTTTTCAGTACCCCGAAACACGGGCAACAGTTGGATTGTTCCCGAATGGAATTGGAAATTATTTGCATTGTGATCGGGGAGAAGTATGCATGAACGCTGACTAGACCTAGTTGGATAAAGGTAGTCTTTAAGGGCACGTGGTGCTAACTCGTCTCCCATCTCGGTGAATATCGAAAATCTACCTACGTAGGTATCGGGAATGCTAGACTCCAAACTTGACAAACGACCGGTATGATTTCGAAACCAACTTCGCATGCACTCAGCTCACTCGATTTTTTTTTTTTTTTTATGTGATGAAAAATAATATTTGACTCAAACCACGTAATTCCTAGCTAACACACAACAAATTGAATTATCTAATTTAGGTGAGGGGAATTTCAATTTTAAAATCTAGTTTTCCCGAGATTAATCGACGACAACAAGGGTCTCCAAATTAATCTCCCTAATTAGACAGCTCCTACTCTTTGACAAGGGAGAATTTAAAAGACGACCAACTACGGTTATCGCCTCAAAACCCGTTTTTTCCTCCAGGTAGGTGGTCGGTACGAAGACACATTAAAAACCACCAATCCTAGACAAGGTGAAACGGAATTGATTTGACAAGTTCGCGTTGGAGTAGCTTTTAACTCTAACCTTGTTAAGAGGTTTCCTATGAGCTATGTGATATCCTAAGGCCAATGTCTAATTGATTTTAAATTAAATGTGATGGCTCGGGATATGCAAATGCTTGGATAATTAGTGATTTTCGGGCCAAGGAGAGGTGATGAGATCCCCACCTTATCTTTCACACGGGTTTTGCCCTTAAGTCAATTTATGCAACGTGCTAAATTAAATGCGAAATTAAACCACGTAGGAGCACCCCAAAAACGTACCTCCGGCGTGGACTTTTTACAGTCACTTGTTTACGCCGGGCCGAAGTTTAACTTGACGTCGATCGGAGGGAAACGCCGCCTATGTTTCAGTTGTCCCCGAGAGTTCCTTGTGCCCGTGGCAAGATTGCACAATTTTTTTCTTCGCGTTCGCGCACCGTTGGACACTTTTTCGGATTTTTCGTCACTTTTTTTTTTTTATTTTTATATGCTCCTGAAGAAAAAAAAACAAAAGAAACTACACCAAACGTAAAGTGCGACACATGCAAAAAAAAAAAATTACGAAAAGAGAGGGAAAAAAAAAACGACACACGCACTAGTGGTGTATTTAACAAGAAAAAAAACACTTACGAAACAATTTTTTTTTTTTTTTTTCAGAACTTTTTAATTTTTTTTAATAAATTTTTACTAACAAAGATGCGAAAAGTAAAAAAAAAACAAAAAAACTAGTCCGAAAATCACAACTTTTTAAAAAAAAAAATCGAACAAATCCCCGGCAACGGCACCAAAAACTTGTTGTCAATTTTATAAAATACCGCAAGTGCACGGGCTATTATAGAATAGCGAGTGTAAGTACGGGTCGAACCCACAGAGATTTATCATTTTTTTCTTTAAAAATAATTGTGACTGTCCAACTAGACTAAATTGGGTTGGAGATGAGATGTATTATTAAACTAAGCAACACAAACAAGAAATAGGAGTACGAGAGATATAATCAAGGTAGCGTGAAAACTAGGACATTGGATCCATTTATCACGTTAAACTAACACTGTGCAATAATTTAAATTCGTCATTCCCCCTTTTATAACTCAAATTAAACCGGCTCTCGTCGTATTTAATTCGGAAAAATAATACGTGAGAAGTCCAAAATAAAATTTAACGTCTCTAAATTTAGACGCCTAAAATCCCTATTCCCTTAAAAAGTTCACTTTTAAATTTTAAAATATAGTCTTTAAGCATGGGCTATCAATCAATTTAATAAAAGTATAACCCATCAAAAAGTACTCATACTTAAAATATAAAAATGATTTTTTTTTTCAAATAATGCCGAAGGTTTAAAACGCACTCTCGTATCGTTTTAAATGAATACCAAATTTTTAAAACTTTTAGCACATATCGGGAAATAAAGACGAAATTAAATCACACACAATATTAATCACACATGATAAATTTCACCTAGTCCTAGTGAGGAAATTAAGCTAGCATAATTGTAGACATAATAAAATTGCAAGAATGAATACTCAATTTCATTAAATAAACAAACTTACAATTGATGTGTCACAAATAATCTTGACAAAAATTCCACCCACAAAATAATTATTGGCCCTCTCTAAAGCTCTCTCTATCACCCCCTAAAATAATGAACCCAAGGGTCCTATTTATAGGCTTAGGATTAGGGTATTTGAGTTGGTGTAAAACACCCTTTTAATTGATTTATATGAATTATAAATTCCTAAAAATCAACCAAAAAAAAGAGTCCCACGGAATATCTTGAAAATCACGTAATGGTCAGCTCCAAATCCCTTGATTTTCGGACTAAGAAGCTGTCAAACCTTATCTCTTTAAGGCTGCGTTTGGGTGCAATTTGGGCTTGAGAATTTTTTACCAAAAACTTAAGGTCAGGGGGAAGAATCGAACCCCTGACCTTCTCCTTCCACGCGCGCGCGAGACCACTGAACCAAGCAGCGTTCTTATAATAATAGCTGCTTCAATAATATATAACCCATTCCCATTTCCAGAAATTGCATTCTTCCACTTTGGCCCCTTAACTTTGTACTTCTTTAAATTATTCCCACAATCTTCATATCTTCACTAAATCACCTCGGATCTTCACCAAACTTCAGGGGTACCTGCAAAAATATAAAATAACTTATATTAATTCAATTTCAGCCCCAGAAAGTTTAGAAAATTATGAATTTACCCTTATTTATATTTTTTACCCCGGAATTCATAACTTTTTCATTTTAACTCCAAATTCAACCAAATTTCAGAGGGAACTTTATTTTGCCTAGATAAACATTTAAAAATTATTTTCAGGCCCATAAAGTTTTTGAAATTACAATTTTACCCCCGGAGTTATTAAAATTGTATTTTTAACTCGAATTTTATTCAAACCTGCATTTTTCTTTTATTTTTCGAAAACGACTCTAAAAACTCATTATTTAAGATACAATGGATCTAACAAGGCCTAGATTTGGGCATAATTCATACAAAATAATGCACTCATCACTCTCCATCTCCCATCAAACAATCCTTTGATTCTCAAATGGTTAAGCTTAAATAACTAAAAGAGGAAGCAAAAGAACCATCCTTGCAACTTTATTAAGTATTCAATATATGTAGTGTCACGTGGATGCATAGATGGCTAGATGAACTAAATGCAGTCCTCCCTATTATAGTTATAGTATAGATATAGGTTCAATATGTGTAATGTCACGTGGATGTATAGATGGCTAGAGGAACTAAATGCAGTCCTCCAGATTATAATTATCAGATAGATACAGGTTCAGTATATGTAGTGTCATGCGGATGTATAGATAGCTAGAGGAACTAAATGCAGTCCTCCCTATTATAGTTATAACTAGGTTTTAGACCCACGCGATGCGCGAGCGGTTGTAATAGAAAATAAAATATTTCGAGTCAACAATCTAAAATGAAATATCTCAAATGCGAAATGTAAATGTATCATCTATAAATACATTGTCAACTTGGAACATAACAATAGATTAACAAATGTGAATCACATCACCACAATTTAATTTTCATTTCTCTTCATTTTTATAAAGTTTATTCGGAAAGGAAAAAACCCAAACCATATCTTTTTCAAAAAGAGGAGAATAAAAGTTATGAGAGAAATTTCCTTAACCGAGGTTCTAAAAATTGGCACTCTTAAAATGATTCCCAAATTTTCCATAGTGAGACCCACTCAAAATATCCTCAAATAGTTATATATAAAAATATAGTTAAAATCTTACCACACCCAGCCACATATAAATACAACTATGTATAAACCTCCAAAAATTTCAACTATTAGCATAAAAATCAAGGGTCATATAACTCAAAAGGTTAGGAAGAAAGTAATTTGTGGAAACTTAAGAACATTTTTATATTGGCATTATATATAGCTTCAAATAGACAAATTTAATATTATTCTTAGACACTGACAAATGTACGAACCATATCTATGCAATCAATATATAAAAAAGTAATCAAGAACAAATAGATGAAAAAATAAGTGTATATTTACTATGCATTCTAGTTAAAATGAAATAAACAACCGGGTATGATATTACCTGGGTGAGGAAGAAATACCCATGAGGAATGTTTGAGAAGAGCTATTTGTTCAAGCCGACCACCCCCACCATCCTGAACTTCTAAATATGTTTTGATATATGGCAATTCAAGTAAAATAAAAATGTAATAATATGGATTGACTGGACGTTTAGACATATTGCAGTTCTAATAATGCAATAATGGGCAGGTCTAGACAGACCAAGCCTGGGTCAACTCATCCATGTGTCGGGTCGGGTCAGGTCGACCTGATTTTCCCTATTTTTGACTCTTTGCATGTTTATTTTTAACATTATATTTTTTTTAATAAAATGGAGAAAATATTAAGAACTAAATTGATTTTCATAATACACCAATCTTGAAATTATATTTTCAGCAAGGATCAATAAATTATAATTTTTTTAAAAAAAAAGAACTCATACCAATAAATAACATTATATTTTGAGCGCTAAATTGTTAAATATAAAGAAAAGAAAAATCTGAATGAGGGAAACTGAGTTAATCAACACTAAATTTGTCAACTATAAAGAAAAAAAATAATAAGTCTACACTACCCAGGTGTTAACCCCGGGTTAGTATAGGGAGACCTTTTTTTTTTCTTTTCATTGGTTTCTCATGTGAAATGAGTTAAAAATAATTTAAAAAATACAATTTCTTATTAGAATAGTTTTTTTTTTTGTTATTTTTAACTCATTTAATCCCTCAAACACCCATTTACCCAATATTCTCTTATTTTTGAAGGTCCGCGCCAGCGACACTCCTTATTTTTAAACTTATTTTTTTTTAATTTTACAACATTTAAAATAAATTTTAATTTCTTAAAACTATTTAAAGGTCCGCGTTAAAAACTATTCTAATAAGAAATTATTTTTTAAAATACTTTAACTCATATAGTCCCTCAAACACTCATTTACCAAATATTATCTTATTTTTAAATGTACATGCCAGCGGTACCCCTTATTTTTAAACTTATTTTTTAAATTTTTTTACAGCATTTCAAACAATTTTTGTATTTCTTAAAACTGTTTGAAAATGTAAATTTTTATTTATTTATTTATATTAAACTAACTTATATTTTTTTTAAACAGTTTTTAAAAAAAAATATTTTTTATATTAAAATATTGTTTTTTACATTTTTTCATTTATAAAAAATTTCTTTTCTAATAAAATAATTTTTTTTCAAATAAAAAAAAGTCAAATAACCCTATTAAAAACTATACCATATTTTCTCAAAAAAATAGAAGACCCAATGAAAGAGTGACAGAGTGACAACTCATCAACCGAGACTAACCCGGTTCTTACATCGGATTTGTCTAGCAGGACTCAAAAGAAAAATCTCAAAATGGGAGAAAGATACCTGGTTTTGATCAGGATTGAAATGGACATATCGTTGGGTTCTTCGTTACCCGTGGGAACATCACGCACCTGCTCTGTACCTACATCATCTTTCTCCACACTGATCATGTGAACACCTATTTTCTTGCATTTATGCCCAAACACATAGGGCTCATCTCAGTAATAGCACAATCCTTTCTCTCCTCATAATTGCGGAGTAATTTTCTTAACAGGAAAAAGTGCAGGGTTTAGTTTTGTATTATGGTTAGGTTATGTGGATTGGAATGTCACCTTATCATGATGTTGGGAGTGGTAAAGGTTAGTATGAGCTATTTTGACAGTGGAATAAAGGACTGGTTTAAGTATAGCCTTTTTGGAATTGGTGTTTGATTCTTGTAATCTGACAACATTAATGGATTGATTCAAGATTTTTGGATTTATATTTATAAACATCATGATAAGGTGACATTTTGTCGCAGTTCTCAATCTCTATATTTCCTATAAACTCTTCCCAAGATATTATACCATAATTCTCAATCTCTGATCGAAACCATTCCTCCTCTCTTCCTTAAAAAATAAGAACGACCCTTTCTACTCATCAACTACTTTATTGAACACAAAATACCTCTGTAATTTATAAATCAAGCACCTAAGGTCACAACTATCAAATATAAGGCCTTCTACCTTTGGGTACCTTATAAGTACTGAATATTCCACCAAGATTTTCTTCATTTCTTCTATAAGTTTCTCCAATTGTAAGACTGTTTATTTGTGGAGATCATACAAGAATGCTTTTCCCTCTATCTTGTCATCGATCCAACTTTTGATCCCTTTTATCAAACTTTTTTCATAGAGTGAGGAAGGGAGCACACTATAAGCCAAAAATCTCTGAGGTTTTAAATGACAGTCGTTTGGAATCTATTGGAACCTTATAGGCATATTGTCCACCCACGTTAGAGGGAGGAGGATAGGAAGGGGTGAATAATAGGGGAAATCAATGGGTGTGAAAATAGTTGCATAGAGGAAATCAACAGTAAAGGGAGTTGTGAATAAGGAAGGTATAATCAATGGTGTTGCCACATGTCGATTCTTTAAGTGGAGACACTAAAATTATACCTAGATTTAGATATTAGATTACATATCTATATTACAACTATATTTGAGTAGTATTACCATCTATGACAGAGGTTAATGTATGAGAGAGGTTATTATAACTCTATTCTATCTATATTAAATGAAAAACCAAACGTTCATCAACACTTGACATCCAAACAAACTTATAAAACCAAACGTTCGTGAACCTTCGAACTCCAAACGATTTATTCATTTTTAAAATAAATCCCCCTACCTCTTGTCCATCCCCCTCCTTCTCATTCTATGTCCTTGTCTCCCTTATAAATCAAAGTGTAAATGCCTAAAAACGTCGAACAACAAAAAAAAGAAAAAAGAAAAACTTTACCTGAGTCTTGAAAACCGACAACAATTGGGTATGCAAGAAAACATTTCTTCTCTTATTTCATTCCATGGGTGTGGTCTCAAAATTTCTCTGGATAAAGGAAAAATCTCCGAGTTAACCCTTGCCTCGAGATCCTATACCCATTTCGACCTTGCCAGCCCTTCAATCAAAAACCCGACCTTACCCTGACGAAGCAAATTCCGGTGACCTATCAACCCGGAGTAACACGACCCGCTGTTTCCATCTTCTTCTAGAAATAACCACTAAATCATCGGTGACCACCTTATACCCCCCATTCCCCCACACCGAAATATCCCATTGTGGTGACAATTATTATTCAACACAAAGAGATAAGCTAAGCACAATCACCAAGAAGAATGAGGAATACAAAATGCCAATCACACAACAAAAGATATACGTGGTTCAACAAAGGTGCCTACGTCCACGGTGGTACAATCAGTATTATTTCTATATACTACAGAGAGTGATTACAGAGAATACAGTGTGTCCTTTGCCCCGAACCTAGGGTTTATTATATACATGTTCATTTCTGGGAGTGGGGGTGTTGGACTCCCCCACGTTTTTCATCTTCTCCTAGAACCCCCCTTAATGGGATCATGGGAGGAGACTAAATCATAGTCGGTTAAGATATGGGGGGTATGGACTTTGGGCCGCTATAATTGGGCTACTCGTCCAGGCTTATCATTTTATTTTCGGGTACCCACAATTGCACCTAAGTTTGTTGGGCCATACTTTGGGCTCAATAAATTTAAATGATTTGTCATAATGGCTTATTTGTACATCGTGCAACTCTTCCCAAGGTTCGAGGATGTTTAGGCGGCACTTGCTTCGTGGTCTGTGCATTATGATTAGTAGCACTCAAAAGCTATCCTGAGCAGCCATTTCTCGACCGTCGTTTCAACCTTCTCAGTACTTTCCCATTTTCTGTGAGCTCTAGCGATTCACGTTTTCTTCTCCCGGTGTCCATTCTCATTGCCTTTGATCTTCTTTATCATTTGGGTTCGTGATTCTTCATCGTTCGAGTCGAACTTTCATCTTGTAAGTTTCATGTGCCCTCTCTCTGTATTTTCTCTTTGAATTTGTAGTTTTTTAGGGTTTCCCAATGGCAAAGATTGGTAATAGGTCGGTGTCTGAGTTTAGGAAGTTTTATAATATCCTAGAATGGGTAGAGATTGAGTGTGTCCCTCCCCTAGAAATGTTAGAGAGATAGAGGGTGACCATTGGATCCATGTCTTGATGCTTTCCCACGGGGACTTACTTTTCCTCCCAACAACTTATTCTTGCACTTCTTTGGTTATTTCAACATTGTTCTTGCACAGTGTTGGCCCAATGTGTGGAAGATAATCAATGGTGTCCATAGAATAAATCAGTTATATGGTACCAAGTTAGGGCTCGCCGAGGTCTGTTTTTGCTATTCTTTTTCTCGAACTAGTTCTGGTGTTCTCTATCTCAAAGCCAGGAGTCCTGACAGGGAATTGGTAGTAAACCTACCTGATTCCCAAAAGGACTATTGGCAAGAGGGATTTCTTGCTAGAAATTGGCGGTTTTCTCCCCAGTCTGAGGGGTTGAGATCTGATAGGTTCTCTCTTCCCTTTTATGGGGAAGAATACATAGGTAGACTTTGCTCTGTTCCTTCAATTTTTTTACTGATTGGTAATCTTTCTGACTTTTTCTATTTTTTCTTCAGCGAGGTCGAAGAACTTGGAACCTGCTCTCAGCGAGGTTTGTCTTTCTGAATTGATCAAGGCCTGGAATATAAGGGAGCCTTTAGCCGACGGAGAGCATCCCTGATCTGCTGCTTTCTTTCTCGAGTACAAAAACGTCGGTTCCAGCTTTATAGCGAGACCGGTAGACAATATCCCTGAATTTGACACCTCTGAAGAGACTGCTGCTGATCCTATCCAGTTGGACAAGGAGGAGAGCAGTTCTGAGAGTGACATTGTAGGCGGTGTTGAAGGAAATTTTGGTGAGGAGAGCTCCAGTGGTGATAGTTCTTTTGACTCAGAAGCGGCTTCTGAAGCTCGAGGATCCTCGAGCAAGTCCAGCAGTTCAAGCGAGGAGATGGTTCCTCCAAGGAAAAATTTAATTCAGGACGATAATGATGATGATCATGTGCTCCTCGCTCAGAGGTCGAAGAAGCTGAAGTCCAGCTCGGGGGATGTAGCTACTGGCTCTCGGTCTTCTGCTCAGGAGCAGGAGAAGAAGAGGAAAGAAGAAGAACAAATGAGAGAGAGAGAGAGAAAAAGGGAAGAGGAAAGAAAGAAGGTGGAGGAGAAGAAAAGGATGGAGGAGAAGAGGAAGATGGAAAAAGAGAGAGAGGAGGAGAGGAGAAAGATGGAGTCGAGGATGAAGGCTGGGCAGGCCTTAGTCCCGGTGTTCGCATTTCCCGAGGGGGCTTCAGTTGCCATTTTTCCTCAATTGGCCCCCGCGCTGCTCGAGAGGGCAGTTCTTCCTGCTGATCGCCAAAGGGTGCTGGGGTCTGATCAATTGGCCCTACAGGCTAGCCAGAGGCTAGCTTTGGTAAGACCTTTTCTTTTTTCCAATGCTTTATTAAGCGTTAGCTATTTCCTTTTCTTGATGTCTTATTTGTTTTTGCAGTTTGTGACTGACTTCGTCGTGCTCTATCGCTCTCGCGACGAGATGATGAGCAGGAACAACGAGCTGGAGCAGCAGAGTGCTGCCTTAAAAGTGAGGGGAACTCAACTGGAGGCTGATCTAAAGACTGTTGATGCTTCCCGAGCTTCTTCTAACCTGGACCTTGTTAATTCCAACCGAGAGAGGGACGTAGCAGTTAAAGAGCTAGTCGAGCTGAGGTAGGCCTATGATCTGGTCTGCTCGAGTAAGTTGGTCGTCGTAGAGGAGAACAAGGTACTGGAGGAGCAACTAAACGAGAAAGAGTCCCAGGCAGCCACCATCAAGGAGGATTCATATAACTCCGGGTGGCCTGCTGCATATGAGGACGCCGAGGTTCAGATAGGCTACATCAACCGTCTGAGCTTCAAGAAGGGCTGGAACAAGGCCCTCTTAGCTGCTGGTGTCGATGCTGACTCTCCTCTTTCGATGAGCACGACCCGGGCCCGAAGCCAACTGTAGATGAATAAGCCCCTGCCCCAGCCATCGAAGGCGTTGGTTCTGCCTCTCAAACAATTCCTGTCGATGCTCGCCCTGCCCAGCCGACTGAGGTTATCCCTGCAGAGGGGGATGCCTCTACGTCTGCTGATAAGGGAAAGCAACCAACTACCTCTGAGCAGCCTAAGGTTTCCAGTTAATTTACTTCTAGGACTACTTTTGTATTTTTGCTTGTAATTTTCCTTTTTGCTGCTCGATGTACTTTGACCCTTATTAATGAAATGAAAAGGTTTTTCATTCCCTTTGTGTGCTGAATGATTCTGTCTTTCCTTGCTCTTTTATGTCTTGTAGTCGATTGATGTAGAAGAGTATATTCCTGCCACATCTCAATTGGGCAAGACCCTTGGTCCCAATGCAAGTCCTCAGGTTCGCCAAGCCTTTGTCAGGCTTTGCAAATCTCTTAGATCAAGGAATCCGAAGTATAAGGATCAGTCTGAGCTTGTGGCCAAGCTAAAGAACAGGCTTCAAGAGATGGAAGAAGTTGGTGCTTCGGTCCAAGAGGAGGTGAATACATTGAGAGCAAGGCTCCTGAATGCCACTGAGATCAATCAGGTCGGGGGGATTCTTCAGCGGGAGAATGATGCTTTGAGGAGGGAAGTCTCACGACTTAGGGAATATGCGCCGAGCACTGTTCCTGGGGTATTATGAGGTTCTTCCTCTTCACGAGCTGGAGCAAGATCAAGCGATGTTCCTCCGGTGCTGCAAGGTTCTACCCCGTCAACTGTTTCACGAGCTGGTACAAGTGCTAGGGGCCCAGTTAGGTAAATGGAAAAGCTCCGTGATGATGTACGATGAGTATACGTGATTGCTGTCGGGCTTCAAAGGGACGTTACTCGGTTGCGACACCTGTTTAAAAAAGGACCTCGGCGAGTATGGGCCGAAGGTTACGACCAGGGTTGGTCAGATGCTCCAACGAGGCTGACAGAGTTTGAGGAGCTCGCATTCGTCAGGGGGTGGTTGAGTGCCTTGAGGGAGATGCAAGTTCCAAGGAACTCAATGCTCTGGTATCGCCATGAAATATCTCCTTCCACTCGGATGCCTAACCCCTTCCGGAGAGATGATCAGTGGATACCCATTGATGCCATCCCTCAGCAGCTATTAGAGTCGGATGTTAACAAAGTCGAAGAAGAGTTAGTTGCCCCTCCCGATGATGGTCGAAGAGATCAGGTGGCTGATTATCTTGCTCGGAGGCCTCACCCTCACTAAGATTTTGCCAGTAGTAACTCTGTATATTTTGTATTGAAGTGATGTAATCTCGATGTTTTGGGCGAGCTCGCCGACTAAACATGTATTGTATTTGTTGTAAATGTGATGAATTAATATAAAATTTATGCTTTGGTCAAATTTTCCGACTAAACAAGTGTCTTAGATTTTCCATATTTTTGTTCAAAAATCTTGAGCCTATCTTGGCTGACTAGATTTGTATGTTTGCATTATCAAGTAAGTGTCCTCCCAGTCCAGCATGCCAACGAGATACCATTCTTCCTCACTTTACCTTTTAGGTTGTGTCGTCACACTCCCTTAGGCCTAAGTGTGGCAATTGGCGAGGACACACCTGGTGTTGGATGCTTTATCCGATCAAGATTTTATTCAACCAAACATTGTTTGGTGACCAATCCTGACTTGGTCATATTGCCTAAGGATCTCCTGTAGGGCTTCATATATTGACAAGGGCAATGCTTATGAGGTATTTCATACTTCATAATGAAAACCTGAGGAGGGCCATTTCCCTGCTATAGTGTAATTATCAGTGTGCCTGTTACTTGGAAATGGTGTGTGGGTTATAAAGTTTGTACATTAACACCTCATAAAATGCAAATTAATTAACTGATACTTCGTAGAATGAAATTGCCAAACAAATTTTCATTAATGATAAGGAAATGAACTTTCGATTTCATAATTTAAAGATCAAAGGGAGAATCTAGAAATAGAATTTCTTAAGGTTGGCTGCATTCCACGCTCGGGGTATCTCTCTGCCTTCCATCGTTTCCAAGTGAAAGGCTCCCTGCAGATCATCTCTAGTTATCTTGAATGGTCCTTCCCAGTTTGGCCCTATATTGTCGTCTGATGGTTTTACTGCGCTGCCTAGGACTTTCCTCAGGACATAGTCCCCAACTTGGAAAGCCCTTGGGTTGACCTTCTTGTTATAATGCCTTGCGAGCTGTTGCTGATAGCTCGCTAGTTTTACCAGGGCTAGCTCTCGGCGCTCATCGGCTAGGTCGAGCTCAGTGAGCAATGCTGCATCATTATGGCCCTGGTTGACAAGGCTGAACCTCATTATTGGCAAGCCTGCTTCTAATGGGATGACTGCTTTCATTCCATATGTCAGCGAAAATGGGGTTTCCCCCGTTGCTCGTCGTGGAGTGGTTCGATAGGCCCATAAAATATATGGTAATTCATTTATCCATGCGCCTTTGGCTCGCTCTAATCGTTTCTTTAATCCGTCGATCACTGTCTTGTTGGAAGCCTCGACTTGGCCATTGCTCTGAGGATAGGCCACCGAGCTAAAATGGTGTCTGATTCCATGCTCGTCGCAGAAACTCTGAAAGGAGCCTCTCTTGAACTGCGTTGCATTATCAGTGATGATGGTTCTGGGGATGCCAAAATGGGTGATTATATTTCTCAATATGAACCTTATCATATCTACATCTCGGATGTTCGCTAAGGGTTCCGCCTCGATCCATTTGGTGAAGTAGCCGGTTGCTACCAACAGATATTTGCGATTGCCGGTGGCGGTAAAAGGTGGTCCTACGATGTCCATTCCCCATTGGGCGAATGGCCATGGTCTGGACAGTGATTTTAGGTCGCTAGCAGGTTGGTGGACCATAGGAGCGTGGAGTTAGCATTTCAGGCACTTGCGAACATACATCGCAGAGTCCTTTTGCATATATAGCCACCAATACCTTCCTTTATTGCTCGAAAATCCAGGGACCTTCCTCCAATATGGATTCCACAGATTCCCTCGTGAAGCTCATGTAGGACATGCTCGACATTCCTTGGATGAACGCATTGAAGGTATGGACCAGAAAAAGATCTCTTATATAGCTTGCCCTCTGGTGATAAGTGAAAGCGAGCAGCTTTGACTCTTATCTGGTGGGAAATCTTTTTGTCGTCTGGGAGCGTGCCATCCTTTAAATAGTTTCTTAAAGGGTCCATCCAGCTGGGTGCTGCTGACTCCACTTGGAGCATCTGCTCCACGCCTGGCGGATTGCTTCTACGGTTAATGCTCGGGTGAGCGAGGAAATCTACGGGGATTGTTCTTTTTGGGCCGGAATCGACTGCTGAACTTAGGGATGCTAAGGCGTCAGCATGGCTATTTTCTCCTCTGGGAAATTACTGGACATTGATCTCTTCGAAGCTACCCATTAGTCTTTTCACTAAGGCGAGGTAAGCTTCCATTCTTTCATCTTTTGCATTGTAGTCTCCACTTATCTGATTGGAGACTAATTGAGAATCGCCGAGCACCTGTAAATGTTTTGTTCCAAAGTGTGCTCCTTCTGGAGGTCGGCTATTAAGGCTTCGTATTTTGCTTCGCTGTTGGAGGCTGCAAATCGAAGCCTAATTCCTTGTTCAAGGCTTGTATCCTTTGGAGTAATCAAGATAATGCCTACTCCTGCCCCCTTTGAGTTGGAGGCTCCATCAACGAATAACTTTCAGGTTTCCTCCGTCGCGTTATTCCCCTTGTGTCTTGTTGGTTGAGGTTGGTTGGAAGGTTTCTTGCCTGTGAATTCGGCTATGAAATCAGCAAGGACCTGCCCCTTGATGCGTTCCTTAGTTGAAATTGAATGTCAAATCGTCCGAGATCGACTGACCATTTAGACAGTCTACCCGACAAGTCCGCCTTCCTCAGGATTGCTTTAAGGGGGTGCGATGTAAGGGCGATTATAGTGTGGGCTTCGAAATAGTGCTTCAGCTTCCTCGAAGCCACTACTAGTGCAAAGGTGAGCTTCTCCAATGGTAGGTACCTCTGCTCGGCGTCTAGTAGGGTGTTGCTCGCGTAATAAACGGGGTGCTGGATTCCTGCAACTTCGCACATTAATGCAGAACTGACAGTGTGGTTGGAAACGGAGAGGTACAAGTACAAGGAATTTATTTCCTTTGGTTTGACGAGGAGTGGTGGGGAACTGAGGTAAGCCTTGAGCTCGTCCAATGCCCGCGAGCAATCTTGGTTCCATTTTACCTTTTTGTTTCCCTTTAGAAGCTGGAAGAAAGGCTTGCACTTCTCGGAGGACTTAGAGATAAAGTGGTTTAAGGCAACGAGCATACCGGTGAGTTCTGTACATCCCGAATTGTGCGAGGAGGCTGTACCCTGTTTATTGCATCGATCTGGTCTAGGTTAGCCTCGATGCCTCTCTTACTGATCAAGTACCCAAGAAATTTTCCTGACTGGACACCGAAGGAACACTTTCTCGCATTAAGTTTCATATGGTACTTCCTGAGGATTTCGAAGGTGTTTGACAGGTCTGAGAGGTGGTCTTCTTTCTTCTTGTTTTTAACGAGCATATCATCAATGTAGACCTACATAGTGTTTCCCATTTGGTTCTTGAACATCTTGGTGACCAGCCGCTGGTAGGTTGCCCCTGCATTTTTGAGCCCGAAGGGTATGACCTTGTAGAAGTATAACCCAACCGTGGTGATGAATGTTGTTTTGTCCTGGTTTGGGGTATATAGAGGGATTTGATGATACCCTGAGTATGCGTCCAGAAAACTCATCCTCTCATGAGCTGCAGTGGCGTCTACCAGTTGATCAATTTTTGGGAGGGGGAAACTGTCTTTAGGACACGCTCTATTGAGGTCAGTGAAGTCGATGCAAACTCTCCACCTCCCGTTACTTTTTGGAACTACTACTGGGTTGGATAACCATTTGGGGAATTGTACCTCCCTTATGGATCCTGCATCCAACAGTTTTTCCACTTCTTTTTCCATGGCTTTTGCCTTCTCGGGTGCAGTTCGTCGTGCCTTCTGCGCGATTGGTTTGAAGGTGGGATCGACGTGCAGCTGATGACAAACCATACTAGGATCAATTACAGGCAGTTCGTATGGCTCCCACGCAAAGACGTCTATATTGTTCCTTAGAAGGGTCGCCAATTCCTTCTTCTCATGATCTGCGAGAGAAGTTCCAATCAAGAAGATCCTGCTGTCGTCGCTATCTCCAGCTGCGAAATAGTGCTTCAGCTTCCTCGAAGCCACTACTAGTGCAAAGGTGAGCTTCTCCAATGGTAGGTACCTCTGCTCGGCGTCTAGTAGGGTGTTGCTCGCGTAATAAACGGGGTGCTGGATTCCTGCAACTTCGCACATTAATGCAGAACTGACAGTGTGGTTGGAAACGGAGAGGTACAAGTACAAGGAATTTATTTCCTTTGGTTTGACGAGGAGTGGTGGGGAACTGAGGTAAGCCTTGAGCTCGTCCAATGCCCGCGAGCAATCTTGGTTCCATTTTACCTTTTTGTTTCCCTTTAGAAGCTGGAAGAAAGGCTTGCACTTCTCGGAGGACTTAGAGATAAAGTGGTTTAAGGCAACGAGCATACCGGTGAGTTCTGTACATCCCGAATTGTGCGAGGAGGCTGTACCCTGTTTATTGCATCGATCTGGTCTAGGTTAGCCTCGATGCCTCTCTTACTGATCAAGTACCCAAGAAATTTTCCTGACTGGACACCGAAGGAACACTTTCTCGCATTAAGTTTCATATGGTACTTCCTGAGGATTTCGAAGGTGTTTGACAGGTCTGAGAGGTGGTCTTCTTTCTTCTTGTTTTTAACGAGCATATCATCAATGTAGACCTACATAGTGTTTCCCATTTGGTTCTTGAACATCTTGGTGACCAGCCGCTGGTAGGTTGCCCCTGCATTTTTGAGCCCGAAGGGTATGACCTTGTAGAAGTATAACCCAACCGTGGTGATGAATGTTGTTTTGTCCTGGTTTGGGGTATATAGAGGGATTTGATGATACCCTGAGTATGCGTCCAGAAAACTCATCCTCTCATGAGCTGCAGTGGCGTCTACCAGTTGATCAATTTTTGGGAGGGGGAAACTGTCTTTAGGACACGCTCTATTGAGGTCAGTGAAGTCGATGCAAACTCTCCACCTCCCGTTACTTTTTGGAACTACTACTGGGTTGGATAACCATTTGGGGAATTGTACCTCCCTTATGGATCCTGCATCCAACAGTTTTTCCACTTCTTTTTCCATGGCTTTTGCCTTCTCGGGTGCAGTTCGTCGTGCCTTCTGCGCGATTGGTTTGAAGGTGGGATCGACGTGCAGCTGATGACAAACCATACTAGGATCAATTACAGGCAGTTCGTATGGCTCCCACGCAAAGACGTCTATATTGTTCCTTAGAAGGGTCGCCAATTCCTTCTTCTCATGATCTGCGAGAGAAGTTCCAATCAAGAAGATCCTGCTGTCGTCGCTATCTCCAGCTGCGACTTCCTCCAGGTTCTCGACGACCCGTTCGGAGGGGAGGAGCCTGGTCTCCTCTACTCCGGTTCTTCTGTACTTTAATTGCTATTTCGAAGGTATCAGACCTTCTTGTTCTTCAACTCTTTCGCTGGGCTTGTCGGCCTTCTTTTCTGGTTTTGGGCGGATGGCCTCTATGAAGCATATTCTTGCCATCGCTTGATCGCCACAGATCTCCATTACTCCTCGCTCGGTCACATACTTGAGCTTCTAGTGGTAGGTTGAGGAAACTGCCTTCATTGCATGAAGCCATCCTCGACCGAGGATAGCCTGGTATAGCGAGTCAATGTCGACCACCAGAAACTCGATCATTTTAGAAACATTTCATGTCCTTACTGGAAGCACGATCTTTCCCAAGGGCATAGTCACCTTTCCAGCGAAGTCAACCAAAGGTACAATAGCTTCCTTTAGGTCGGCGAAGCTCAATTTCAATCTTCTGAACAGGTCGAGATACTTGACCTCGGACGAGCTTCCTTGATCGATGAGCAACTTGTCGACATCATAGTTCGCTATTCTTAGAGTAATGATCAAAGCATCGTGATGTGGGGTTCTCACTCCCACCAGATCTTCATCTGTAAACACGATATGCTTACTATAGTCGACGTCGTCTGCTCGCCAACGCTTTCCTGACTGTGTTTTTGCTGGATCGATTTGAAAAGCTTGCATCACTGCTGTAAGATTTTTCACCTCCATGCGAGTTGAATTGCCCTGAATCTGTTTCACATCGGATGCCCTATGAATTACTGTGAATTAATGGCCGACATCGTCGTCGAGTACGTTATCAGGCCTTGCTTCTCTATGGGCAGTAACTTTCTCTGCCTTTTTCTCTACGAATTCGTTCAGGTGCCCGGACTGGGCCAGCTCTTCGAGGTGGGACTTAAGGTCTTTGCAATGCTCAGTCTTATGTCTTCCCTCTTTGTGAAAAGCGCATCTCAGCGCATTGTTCCTCTTCGAGGTATCTCCTCCCATCTTTCTGGGCCACTTAATAAATGGATCGTCTTTGATTTTTGGGAGAATTTTGTAAATTGGTTCTCTGAAGACGGTGTTGACCGCCTGAAATACTTTTGACACATCATTGTTGCCTCCGTTCTTGGAGCCATTTTTGCCCCCGTTTTTTCCTCCTTTTTTCTGGTTCTCAGTTTTGTCACTGCCCTTGGCAGCGAGCTTAGCTCGACCGTTTTCCCCTGTGCTGAGGCGGGTGACATCTTCCACCTTGGCATACTTCTCGATGCGGGCCATTAGGTCGTCGATGGCCATGGCTTCCTTCTTCATCAAGGACTGGTACAGAAGGGAAGAGCTGGGGAGCCTAATTTTAAAAGAGGCCACTGCCACTTGCTCCGAGCAGTCCTCGACCTCGTTGAATAACTTCCAGTACCTCTTCGCGTAGTCTCGGAGGGTCTCTTGAGGCGTCCTTTTCATTGTCAGCAAAGCATCCATCCTTTTGGGATGGGAGCTACTAGTAATGAATCGGGCCGTGAAGAGCTCGGCCAGGGAGTTGAAACTCCTGATGGACCGGTGGGGGAGCCTTTCGAACCATTTTTGCGCCACGTCATGCAGGCTTGAGGGAAAAATTCGGCACATTAGTGCATCTTGATTATTCCAGAGAGTCATGGCATGTCGGTACTGCCTGACATGATCAATGGGATCAGTCTTACCATTATAAATCTTGAATCTTGGAATAGCAAACTTCTTGGGGGCTTCTTCTTCTTCTATTTCTCTTGAGAAGGGGGATTTCATCTGAGTTTTAGAGCTCGCCTTGCGAGTTCTCGGGTCGATCTGGCACCATGATGTGCAGGGTGTTGGTCCATCTCCCTTCGGACCATACTTCGTATGTTCTCGTTGCTGCGATTCGGGCTCCTGTGATGGCGAGCTAGTCGCAATTGCTCGAGCGGGTCGTCCTTTGACTCGTTTTCCTCAGCTTTTTGGGATCCGTGCCTGGGACTCCTTCCTCGGCTGTGAGACTTGCTCGCCTAAGGGCTAGGAGTGCGGTATGGACGTCTCTTGGTACCATGATGGAGTTCTCTCTCCATTCTTTCTAATCTTCTTTTGAGGCGAGCATTCTCAGCTTCGTGCCTGCGAGAAGACTCCCTCTGCTCGTGGAGCCTCGCCTCATATGCATCAATCAGCCTGGATATCTGTGTGGACATCGCTGGTCCTTATCTTTCTTCTGAGGCTGGCCTTTCTAGGTGAGTCCTCTGATCTGAACGCCGAACTTTAGATCTAACCCTGCGAGGAGCAGGAGGTTCTTGGATGTCTCCTTCTTGGTTCGAACTCTTTTCTTGGTGTGGGCTTTCTTAGGGAAGATAAATGTTCCCATAGACGACGTCAATTGTGGTGACAATTATTATTCAACACAAAGATATAAGAGAAGCACAATCGCCAAGCAGAATGAGGAATACAAAATGCTAATCACACAACAAAAGATATACGTGGTTCAGCAAAGGTGCCTACGTCCACGGTGGCGCAGTCAATATTATTTCTATATACTCCGGAGAGTGATTATAGAGAATACAGTGTGTCCTTTGCCCCGGACCTAGGGTTTATTATATACATGTTCATTTCAGGGAGTGGGGGTGTTGGACTCCCCCACATTTTCCATCTTCTCCTAGAACCCCCCTTAATGGGATCATGGGAGGAGACTAAATCATAATCGGTTAAGATATGGGGGGTCTGGACTTTGGGTCGCTATAATTGGGTTACTGGTCCAGGCCTATCATTCTATTTTCGGGTACCCCCAACCCCATATTTGACCAAAACGCATAGCCCGGCAGCATCATCGTCGACGACCTCATAGGCAGCGGGGTAAGGGTAGGTTGGTAGCGATTTAGGCAGGTGTGGGCGAGTTGGGTTAAGGCCGATTATGGAGTTGGGGATGAGGTTTGTAAGGTCGGAGATAGTGAATGTTTTTTTTTGGATTTCAATATGGGAAGGGGTGTGGGATATAGGCAAGAAGCAAGTGCTGAGAGTGTGTGTGCGTTTGGGTTGTGAGCAGGTATGCAAGATTTTAAAACAAATCAAGGCCAAAATCTATTTCTCCTAGGAAAAATAAATTTTGGTGTTCACTCTTTAAAAACCATAATACCAATTTGGAAACACTAAAATTTTGATAAAAAAATGTGTCTATTATTTCAAAAATTGGTAAATGTTTTCAAAATTGGTATTTGACCAAAAAAATTGATTCACCCTTCTAACATGGTCATTTTTTCACAATCTTTTTTAAAAGCCATTTTTTTTAGTGCTGAAAAACAAAGTTGAAATGACTTCAATTACTCAAATACTCCCAAGCACCAAAAATTTAAAGTTTTCAAAAATTGATTTTGAACACCCCAAAAATTCATTTGCACCTAAAAAATGAAATTTCATCTCACGACTTAGAAAATGAGCCCAAATATTTTATGAATGGAAAAATTGAATGACAAGAATAAGCATCT
This sequence comes from Sambucus nigra, assembly GCA_949130495.1. Taxonomy (NCBI): domain Eukaryota; kingdom Viridiplantae; phylum Streptophyta; class Magnoliopsida; order Dipsacales; family Adoxaceae; genus Sambucus; species Sambucus nigra. Next base: position 293,345,730 of record OX422217.1, on the reverse strand, counting down.
CCCATCAACATCGTTGAGGATTCGACCGACAAGTTTGACTTTATTATCCATGGTGATTCCTGTCTCACGAGGGTGATCTTTTTCAGGAGGGTGGCCAGTAAGGACGCATTGATACTGTCTCTCGAAAAGGTAAAACAGTGGGTTTTATAAAAATGGAATAAAAATGTTCAAGTTCAAGTTTGCCCTCTTTAATCTTCTTTATTTTTATTTGTCTGTGCAACTGAGTAAGAAACGGATAAAGTTTTGGATAGAAGCTGGTTATTTTTTTGGAGAGAATTGGTGGCTACAAAGGTGGCACTCGTTGCATGTACGTTTTTTCCACCAGCGGAGGTTGAACACCGGAATTGTTGAGTTTTCTAGAACACCGATCGGATCCGTTTGATTGACCACGTGCTACGTAATGTCATACGCATGTTTTGGAATTCTCAAGAGTTTTCTTACAATTGGTTCTCTCTATCTCTCTCTAATTTCTTCGGTGTTGTTAATGGAGAAAATAAAAAATTGTGAGTTTAAATGGTTAATAAATCCTCTATTCAACATACAAATTGTTCAATAAGCCCGAAACACGACTCAAAATGCTTATTGTGTAAATTTTAGACCAAATTTGGATCGTATCACTCTTTCATGCCAAAATTGTTACCCTTCATTTTGAATAATTATTTTTACTCATACAATAAAATATAAAGCATAATATAGTTACAAATTCTATCAACTATTATGAATTTATATTATTAATATTGTTTTAAATAAATTTTAAATATTTTCTCTAGAAAATGCCCTCCCATTACGCGAGTTACATGCCAGTAGATATAAATCCCGACTATGTCCATTTAATGAAAACTTAAAATGGTAATATCCATGCCCGAAAAACTTTTGAGGACTGATGTCGAAACAAAAGAACTAGTTGTAAGATTACCAGATTATAGTCCCGTCGCTCCCTCTCCCTCTCTCTCTCTCTCTCTCTCTTACATCCAACAAACAGTCTGCTCCTAATATAGACACGTCTAAACTCTACCATGTTTGACGATCCATCGTCCATTGATGACCCAAACCCAACCAAAATTGTGATCAGAGTTGACCGTGATGGCTGGGAGAAGCACTCCAACCGGGTCTTCACCTGAGCTCCATATCAAGGTACAACCCCGCCCACCTCAGCCGCTAACCAAGAAACGCTTCCCATGGCTGGTTCCCACCATTGTCATCGCCAACGTTTTTCTCTTTTTCATCGCAATGTCCATCAATGATTGTCCTCGCCATTCCCATAAATGCTTGGGTGCCAAACTACTTGGCCGCTTTGCGTTTCAGCCCACCCATGAGAACCCTCTTCTCGGCCCCTCTGCCAACACGTCAGACCCTTTCTTTACTCTTCAATCTTACGTTATCATACAATCTCTTCTCTTCCCTTGCATTTTTTTTATTTAAACAATGAATACCCTATCAAAACCATGAATGAATGAATAACAATATAATATAGTTATTTTTTTTAAAGCAATCTAATTTCATTATTGAGAATGTTACCTCATTGTTGAAGGTTTTGATTGGGAAATATAGTTAAGATATTGAATGCGGACTTACCTAACCATGCAATGCATAAATTTGTCTATCTTTTGGACGTAGGATCCTTTCTATGTAATCAAGAAACTGTGAACATCTATTTAGAACCTTGTAATAATTATAAGAAACAAACAATATGATTATAATGTCCAATTCTATTTTCTCAGGCTACGAAAGATGGGGGCTTTAGACGTGAATGAAGTGGTTCATAAACACGAGGTGTGGCGGCTAGTCACTTGTATGTGGTTACATGCTGGCGTGGTCCACATTCTTGCTAATATGTTGAGTCTCGTACTTGTTGGGATTAGGTTCGAGCAGGAGTTTGGTTTTGGTATGTAACTTAGCAGTCTCAAGCTCACCTCTTTAATCATCACATTTGAAACTTAAATTTTGAACTTATTATGTAATGATGGCTTGTTGCAACTTATGAATGGGGTTAATTATATCATTCAATTGTTGCAATTTTCATGCCATTCGGTTTATAGTCCTAGTTTTCAACTTGCATTTTATTAATTTTCCTAGAGATTTTATGTATTTTTTTTTTCCATCTTTTTTTCTAAACTGTTGATGAGCAGGTAGAAAGGGTTATCCACCAAACTCAAAATACAAGGCTATACACTTCATACTTAATGTGTGCCATGGTATATGTTATTTGTATATGATAATGTTGCAGTGAATGAAATTAAGATATGGATTAATGCTAAAAATTAAGTGTGGGGAGAAATCCTAGAAATAAGAGGGTTTACAATTAGTATGACTAAAAGAGAAAATATGGAGTGCAATTTTAATAATAATAGAACAAATGGGGATGTGTTGAACTTTGAGGGTGAACAATGATTATTTTGTTTATGGGATCAATCATACTTAGGGAGATATTAAGGATGATGTCACCCATAGAATTAAAGCCGATTGGAAAAAAGTGGAGAAATGTTTCCATTGTGTTATGTGATAGTCATATACCTATGAAATTGAAGGAGAAGTTCTATAAAATGTCCATGACTCTCTTCAAGAAGTGTAGTTTGGCACTAGTTTGAGTGGAGTGGTGAGATATATTATGTTTGCAATTCAAATGCAATTATTTTCATGGAATAAACAGATAAGCTTGTCGGGTTTTAATATTCTAGCTCCAACATCACATCCAATTGGAAGGTAATACAACAAGGGAAGAAAGATTCCTCATAAACTAGTAGAAACTACTTCCTAGGGTTATCTTCCACTTCTTAATAATTAGCAAGTAAATGTTTATTAGATTCTCATTCAAATTAATATTAAGTGCTTACTTTTAAACAAGGCTGCATTGATATATTCTATTCAACTTTATTAGATTAATTTAGTCCTTCTACAGTGCGGCTTGGGCTGCTGTTTGTTTTATCTGGAATTGGGGGGAGTTTATTGTCTTCCTTGTTTGTCCGAACAACTATCTCAGTTGGGGCCTCTGGTGCTTTATTTGGTTTACTTGGAGGCATGCTTTCCGATCTCCTAATAAATTGGACAATATATGCAAACAAGGTATGTGAAAAATATATATTTTTTAATAATATCATTACATGTTACTTTTTATTTTGTCAATTGGCTAACTTTTTTTTTTCCAGTTTGCGACATTGTCGACTCTTCTTATCATCATCATGTTTAATCTAGCTATGGGAATCCTCCCTCATGTGGACAACTTTGCACACCTTGGAGGATTTGTTTCTGGATTTTTTCTTGGATTTGTCCTATTGATACAGCCCCATTATGGATGGGTTAACCAAAGTAATGCTCCTCCTGGTTACATTGGGGCCTCAACTAAATCCAAATACAAGACGTATCAATATGCATTGTTGATTATATCTCTTATACTACTAATCTCTGCGTAAGTCCCAATATCCCTTTTGTTACATTTTGAATTCACATGACAGCAAGGGTGTGTTTGGCAACTGCAATTCCCTGCCTTGAAATTGAAATTGGATTATTGCAGTTTTAATGTTAATGCTTTTGAACTGAAAATATTCAAATTTCAATTTCAAAGGACAATTAAATCAGGGAGTTCATTGACACAGCGTTGCATATTTTGACAGATATACTGTGGGCCTGATTTTTCTCCTCCGAGGGGTTAATGGGAATGACTACTGTTCTTGGTGTCATTATTTGATCTGTGTCCCTACCTCGTTATGGAGTTGTGATGCACGTTGCAGGGTAATGGTTTCTTCACTTTGTTTCTTTTTCATGCTAGTTTGTCCAATCACATTTTTGTTTTAATCTAATTTTTATACTGATTTGCTTTATTTACTAGTGAATGGAGAAACTTGAAAAATAACCACATAAGGAGAATTCCCCATCAGATGACGGAAATTCTCTTTCCCATTCCTGGAATGTATCTATTGCTTTATATTAAAAGGCCTAATCTTTCTCTTAATTTTTCTTACCTTCCTAAATAAAGAAATGAAAACATAGAAAGATAATTGTCTATTGCATAAATCTGCGTCCCTCCCATTTGACTACAAGTATAATGAAATGACATGGCTTGCGATGAGGAAATTGGTCTGATATAAGAAATTGCACTCTTATGTCTAAGGCCAGATCTTTCAAGGACTCTTAATCTTACCCCTTAAATGATATACAGAAATGTGAAACTCTGTGTAGCAATAATTTTGACAGCCCACCAGCTGGACGGTTTTTAGGATTTTGTATTTTTTTTTCTGCCAAACTAGGAATCACGGACACTTTTGAGAAGGCCACGTGTTCGTGTCCCACACGTGTCGGACACCGACACTCTTTTAACACTCTCGGGCACGTGTCTGACACTCCTTTTCACGTGTTCTTAATTTAAATATAAAATTAGCGTGTCAAACACTTAATTTCACGTGTCCAAAACTTATTTTCACGTGTCCGACAATTGTTTGCATGTGTCTATACTTAAGTATTTAAACATATTTTTATTTCTCTATTCTTTTCATGATCTTGTTTTCTTTATATAAATTGATAAGAATAGATTTATTTATCGGCGTGTCCCTGTATCCTTTTTTTTAATTTGCCGTGTCAACGTGTTCGTGTCGTGTCAGACACGACATTTTTGTCCGTACCCATGCTTCTTAGCTGCCGAATATCTGAACCTCAACCCTTAATCTTTATCAAATAAGAGCAGACCTTGAGAACTAATGAGCTATAGCTTCCACCCTACATAAGGGTTAGCAGGGTCAAAACCTGCTAGGGACAATTTTACACCCCCTTTAGGGTTGAATCGGTTCATTTAGAGAGAGCTACCCCAATCGTGTAGCTCGTCTACTTTCTTTAACAAAAATATTGCTCTAGATGGGAATTATTTCCATCTAGCGTTTTATTAATAAAACTAGTACACCTCGAGATATTCCCCAAAGCTCCAATTGGCAAAATCTTCCATCAAGGTTCTCTTTGATTCTTCATGAAAACTTTCACAGATAAACTATAAAGTCCTATCCAACAGATTCCATAGTATATTTCCCATACATTCTAGTTTAAGATTTGATTGATGCAGGGTTAGAAACTTGAAATGTTATTCATTAAAAGTGTTTTTCTGAGACTGCATTTTCTCGAGACACATAAAATATGACAAACCTTTAGAATAAAATTTAATTTCCTTTTATTCTTTTCATTATTATCTGAAAAGGATGAACTACCCAATCAGTGGTATAGTTTTCTCCAATGGGGTTGGATGAGGTACCATAGCTCCCCACAAATTTAAGCGGATGTCTAACTTAGCGTTTCCTTCTCTTTATGTCTACATATGTTATTCTTGTTTTGATTAAAGCATTGAAATAGCTGTACCTTGTTCAGGAAGAACATCTACTATGATTTGCCAAGAATATTAAAGAAATGTTAGAATTTTACTGTTGTAAGAGGGGGTAGTGAGTTGTGCGGTAATGATAGGTATGAATGTACTGGGGACCGTTGTGAGAGGAGTGACGCGTAACCCACTTTCAAAGAGATGAATTATATGAGAACCAGGAGGATATAGAGATCGAAAGGGTGAACCCTAGCACACGCGAAAGAGTAGGTATGAAGACACTCCTAGGGTTTCATTCTAGTTATTTTCTTGCTTTTTTTTCGTACATATCTTGTGGGTTAAACATACACATATATGTAGGCCAAGTAGGTTTAGTCCTCATGTTAGTGGAGAATCAATTTGGTAATTTTTAAAATGTCAATGCAGGGGTATAAAAGGAACAATTTGTTTTGGTGTTAGATAGTTGTCAGCGGTTAAGGTACAAGGTCATGGGGAGAAAATCTGTAAACGTGATGGATATTTTGAAAGGGGTGCTACTTGTCTATACGATTTGGCTCAGTTTGTCTTGTGGTCCGAAATGTCTGTTGGCGAGAGGGTTGATTCCTTGTAGTGCATTCTCTCTCTTTGTCCCAAGGTGGCCAGTTAATAAACTGGTTTGGCCTTATATCTTATCCTAGCAATTCACACACCTTATGTATTCTTGGCAAGTTTTCGTGCAGGCCACTAGGGGTGTGCCAAGTCCTCACCTTGCTGATTTAACCGTTAGGATTACTAGTATTCCTCACAAATGGTATCAGAGCATTCGATTCTGCCCCAAATTTGAAACTCAGAAAACTCCAAAACACAAATTTCCAATCTTTCTCTAATTCTTTCTTTTCCATCCCTAATTTATGTTTTTCATTCTCGGTTTAATCTTCTTCTTCTCCAAGTTCATTCTAATTCCAACTCTTCAAACCCTAACATTTTGGTATCAAGAAGTTAACCAACTATTACTCTTTTTATCTCTACCCCATCTCATTATTTCTAACATCAAATTCACCACTAGGCAGAGTATCGAATTCCCCAAAAGGAGTCCAAATTACAATCAACAGATCCAAGAATTTAAAATCGAGATACAAAATTGTGTTGTATGGGAAAAGTAATAGAAGAATTAAAAGGATTTATGATGGGTCAATTCATAAATGGGCTCAACAAAGAGGTGAAAATATTTGTTCAGTTTTGTGCTCCGGCAAAATTAAAGGATGCTATGAAGTTAGCTCAGTTACAAGAAGAGTTTCTAGCGAAAAAATTGCAAGGTTGCAGTCAGCAATTTCCTTGCACTGAAATTGTAGTCATTTGGGAGAATAAAACTCAAGTTACGATGGATAAATTCATGAAGAGTCTCAATGAAGATGTGAAGAAATTTGTTTAATTATGTGCTCCAAAAAAACTAAGTGATGTTGTTAAACATGCCCAATTGCAAGAAGAATTTCTGGTCCAAAGATCACAAGGTTATGATTTACAATTGCATTTCCCCGAAATCATAGTGATTTGGGAAAACGAGACCCCAATGAGTAATCCTGAAGATAATGTGCTAGAATTCAAGAAGGACCTATGGAAAATTAAAGATGCAACAAGGAATTTTGTGAAAGAAAAGGCAAGTGTTGTGGATAGTGTTGAGTTATCATTGGAAGGTGTATAAGATGAACAATTAAAGGTTGTCCAACAAATGTTTGATAAAAGGACAATGCAATGTGTCAACTCTCCATTCAAGAATAATCATGGAGTGAAATTTTAAGGAACCTCCAATGAGAATGGAGATATTCAGAAAATGATGAATGCTGATTCAGAATTTGAGTTTTTTGAGCTCATTAATCACATGAGGTTTCAAACGTCTTAGTAAGGAATGAGCCACAATATCTAAGATGTTACCAAATTATCAAGGTTCATTGGGTATCGAAACATTAGAATGTTCTATAACAGCCCAAGAGGATCTTCTCCAAATGCAGTATTGATCGCCAAACCTAACTATGTATATAGATGTGCTTTGGAAAAACATGGCTGCTATGTTTGATGAAATGCTTCCACAAGGCAAAAAATTCAACTTTTTATTTTTTGTATTTGATCCTGGAGGAACCCATATTTCCATGTTCAAACCCCAATCCTTGAGGACAAGGATTTTTTTAAGGGGAAGGGAATGTCAGGATGGTCAAGAGAAGCATATAGGTTAGTTAATTAGTATGTTACGGTTGGTTAGAGTTAGACTTGTGAGTTTATTGTTGATGCAAGTTGTTAGTCGGTTAGTTGGTTAATTGGTTGGCCATGTTATTTAGTAGTTGATTAGAAGTTCATCAATTGGTAGTTGTTAGAAATGAGTTACTATTGCGTATAAAAACAAGATGATGGGTTCAATTCTAGGCATTTTATAAGTGAATGAAATATCAATTTCTTTCTCATCTCTTTCTCCTCTCTAAAACTCTATCTCTGTTTCTATAATTTCCTGCTCTTAATTCTCTTCTCATCCATTTTGTTCTTCATATTATTCAAGTCCAATTTTTAGAAATCAAATAAATTTCACTTGGTCAGTAATCCTGACATTAACCTGATCGTTATTCTTAATGTTTGTGTTATAAGACATTATGGGACTTGTGTTTGTTGGGCAATGTTAAGATATTTTGACTTTAAGGCCATAAAGGCTTTTAACAGGACCTACGTTTAGGAACGTTGCAACCCTATCCTACATTTTCTCTCATGCGTGTGGTTGTGCATCAACAAAAGCACGCACGGACTCGTTACAAATATGTCTATTGGGTTTTTTGAAAGTGTGCAGACTATGAAGCATGAATACAAGTACGGAAGTCGTATCTGACCCGAAATGTACACACCAACTCGAAAATTCTCACAAATTTAAGGCACGACACAGCGAAGACATGACAACATACAAATGTGATTTTTATAATTATATATATATAGTTCCATCTTTTTTTTTTAATAATCCTGAACCTTCACACGAACGAGTCCTTTGGACTTTTCCATGCGAGCTAAACATGGGGGAAGCTGTGCTAGAGCCACCCTAACACACGTCTCGCTTAAATTCTAGCTGGTATCCATTATGGGTTCAAACTCGTGTCTAAATAGTGGTCAAATTAATTTATTTAAACTAACATGATTAAATATTTCAATAAAATAATTAAATATATGCCAAGAAGGTCGATCGAGAGAATAAATTCTTTCGTATAACTTCTGTCAATATTTCTTAAAAACCCTCATAAATAATAATATTTACAAGTGATTCCTGAACTTTTAAATGTTTATTAATTATTGGCCCCACTGTGTCTGCGAAGTGTTTTGATTGTGTTCGTGCGCTTTAAAATGCAAAACGAGTTTGACACACCACATGACGTGCGGGACACCTTTGGCAAAGTGTCCATGCTTCCCAGTATTCAGACTATCCTTTGTGAATTCTTGTGACTTTAAATTGCGCCATTTGTGTAACTTTTTAGGAAGGCTTTATTTGTATTACGTCAGCTTTTTTAGAGCAATTCATTAGTATTCTATGGGATATCATCTTTATAAGTACATCTTGTTTTGTTAGAAGATTTATGGCCACTGTTTCCTTTGTCTATATGGAGTTTCTTTTACTAGGCATGCGTTTGTTTGCTCATCTCTGATTGACGTCGGAATCTGCAATCTGAAGACTGAAATTTGAAAATGAAAAATTTGTTTATTTTTATGTCTGAATTAATATATTTAGTTAGATTCAAAGATTCAGTGTTAAGAGGTAACTTTAAATTTTAACCACTCAAAGACAAATATAGTCGTTAGCCTCTTAATCATTTTAAAAAGCAAACATTATTTAGTACGTCTTAAATCTGAATGCTTCAGATTCAGATTTGAGAGACAAAAACAAACAGCCTCTAGAATTCCCCGATGATCAGGTGTGGTCCATCTTCTGCTTTCTCCCCTAGTCTGTTTTACAGACCATGTTTGTTTTCACTGCCTTCGTCATACTGCTGACTATAAACCAGGTTTAATGTCGACCAAAGACTAATTTCCATTATAGAATTGGGGAGATACCACGGAGGCTTGGGACTATCTGCTACATTCCTTAGATTCTGGTCACGTTTCCTTAGTGACGATGATCAAATCTACAATTATTATCAGATGTCTGTTGGCCAGTTACTGTTGTAGATGCCAAGATTGCCTTTTCCCCCATATGTGTAAGCTTAGGGGTGTAAATGGATATTTGAAAATCCGAATCCATCCTGTATTCGAATTCATTTTTTACGGATATTTATCCGAATAGAAATCCAGAAGAGCGAATTCGGGTACCACTTATAAATATCCGTATAAAACGGATACGGATAATCTTTATCCGAAGTGGAGTATTCGTATTTACGGTTATCCATTCTGGATATCCATATCGGTAATATTATTTATGTATTATATATATATATATATATATAGTTGCAATTTAATTATATGTACTTTTTTGCAAACAAATTAAACCATTTATTATTTAATCTTTAAACACTGTAAATAATATTATATCCCTTCGTCTCTCTTGTTTTTAATACCATCTTATACACTATGTATCTATTTTACATTGTCCGTCTTATTGTCTAATGCCATTACAACTCTGGATGTTATCGCATTGGATATCATCCCATTTAGTTAACATATTCATGACTCATAGGAGTGTTCTTGCCAATTTAGTGTAGTTGAAGCCAATCTTTTTTTCCCTTGTGTTCTCTAAAATGCTTTTTCAATCTCTCATTGGTCTGATACTACGTGATATTGGGTCAATAAAGGGTCACTTAGTGCACATTAAATGTTAGAACTTTTGATTCCCTATTTTTCTATAGTCATCTTTAATATTTGGAACGTGTAAAAAATGTTTTTGTCAAAATTTAGCAAATTTTTAACGTCAATGCTTGGTAAACATAATATATGAATATTAAGTAATATAAATGGATATGGATATTATCCGAATCCAGGAAATTCAGAAGGATACAGATAAGAATAGTTGTCCATACTATCCAAGCGGATACAAATAAGAATACGTAAAGTGTACTTGTAAACAAATACGGATATTGGATAGTATGGTATCCGCTCCGTATTCGTCCGTTTTACATGGCTTGCTTGCTGAGGGAGTCTATGTATCTGAGATCGTTGATGGTCTACTGTCTATCCTTCTTGGTGGGTGGAGATTTTAGCCATGGCCTATTCTTTCTCAGACGTTTGGCTTCCCGACGGTTGTCTTAGTCTGAGATGAACTGTTGCATGGGTCATGGCGCAGATGATGTGAGAGGTGTGGGATTCCCTTTGTGTAAATTTTCTTGGCATGTATGTGTGCATTTGTTAATGCAACCGCGGCCTACAATGGGCCCTTTCTACCTCCACAATGTAATTTTAAGAAGTCAATACCCCATTATTGTTTTGTATAGAACGTGACTTTGTGAATCTTATATGTTTATGAAAATAGGAGTTAAATGTATTTCCAATTTGAACTCACTTTGGCTTACCAATGAAAGAGTAAATTGTTTCTTTTGGCGTTTCCATTATTTTTCACACATTGTGCCATTACCATTTACTCTTCAATGGTTGTTTACCTGGAATAATGCGCAATAACTTCATTTTTCTCATCGTTTATTCCTGAATGATTTGTAATAAATAACTTTTGTTAAATCACTCAGTGTGCTTTTGCATGTGGCTGTGCTAATGTGGGAACTGACAGGCGCATCACTGAGCCACACTATTCCTTTTAATCAAGGATAAATTGAGTATTAACACTGTTACTTCCATTCATCAGTAAGCCATCACTTGCCACGTGGCAATAACTGGTCCAGATTGCCCTGCATCACGATTCTCTTGCATTTAAATGTCCATAATCATGAAGTATTATTCATGTCAGACACGACAATTTACAAGCTGTTTTTCCTTTCCCTTAGTGCTTTTGAATCTTGAAAAGGTGGGGGAAAACTTAAACTCTTTAATTGTTTTCCCCTATATATATATATATATATATATATATATATATATATATATATATATATATATATATATATATATATATATACATAATAGATGTGTATGTGTGTGTATCATTGTGCCTCGCATTGTCTTCTTTAGCAACCCTATTTCATTCTTAACCAGTATAATAAGTGATGTAAATGGTATCAATGCCACATAATGAAATTACACTCAAAACAAGAGTAGAAACACTCAAATATCTACCAGAGGAATCATTTCCCTAAATGGGGTGGATACACTATTTATAGGGCAAAAGGAAGCATCTTGAACGGCCTTTTACTTGCTCATAAAGGAATTCTAGCATACATTTTATGTATTGCATTTAAGTTCCGTTTTGTTTCATTTATGTTGGCTAAAGGACCAGGATAGTTGTTTTTATGTTTTGGATCTTAGAATTTCTTAAGCCTGAATTCTATTCGTGGTAAAAAAAATTCTAGCATCCATGTGATGTCATGGGTTCCATCACTAAAGGTCCCCACCATGACATTGCATGGGCAGTGCCGAATTCAGGAATTTGAGTCAAGTGGGGCGAAAATTTCTGACAAACCCCGGGGGGTTGCGGGCGGGAGCCCCCAGTCGATTTTTTTGGGTTGTTTTTACTTTTTTTTTTTTCCAATTTTTATCCGTAAAAATGTTTGAGGTAGTAATTAACTAAATTTGGATTCCTACTCTGTTTGTGGATTTAATTTATAATATTTCAACATAATATGACTCTAACGGGTTGTGTGTTGTCTCGTCTTTTCCGTTTAAAAAATCTCTTTATAACTTTCTATATTTACAAAAATTTCAGACTAGTTTAAACACAAATTTCAGACTGTTTAAACAGAAATTTCCCATAGATACACAAATTTCAACACAATTTAAACCGAAATTTTGACAAAATTTAAACACAAATTTCAAACTACTTTAAAACAAATTTATTATGGATACACAAATTTCAACACAATTTAAACATAAATTTCAACACAATTTAAACACAAATTTCAAATTTTGTTGATTAACATATAAAAAGGATAAAAAAAACATACCTGTTTTATATTCACTGTGAGAGGTTCGGTTGAGAGGTCCAGAGAGGTTGAGAACTTGAGAGGTCTGACCGTTGAGGTTGAGAGCATGGGAGGTTGAGCATACATATATCCAACAGTTATTGCAGATAGATAGGTCCGGTTGAGTAGAGAGGTTGTGCAATTCGGTGAGGTTGAGAGGTCCGGTGGTGAGGCTGAGAGGTCTGGTTGAGCAGGGAGGGTGCCAGCTAGTGAGAGGAGATGAGGTGAAGTAGTAGTTGCTCGTGTTTGAAACGTTTACAGAATATGAGGTAGGGTTTACAGACTAAAAAAACGTGCGTGTGTTCGAAACGTTTAAGGGTTTTATTTTTTATTAATTACACACTTACACCCTCATCTTTATAAATAATAAGAGATAACCTTTAAGTTTGAATTTTTACCAAAATACACCTATTTTGTTTTAAAAAAAACTGAATTGGGGCGACCGCCCCACCTCGGCCTATGGTGGGTCCGCCCCTACACATGGGACTAGAACATTCTTATTACAAAATACTTATTATAACCCTTGCTCAATTAATAACTACAAAAAATAAAAAGGAAAATTACAATAATAGAAAAATAAGAAAATGCCTAAAATACCCCAAAATATAGTTTACGTCAATAAGTCTTTTATTTTTTCCTTGATTGTAGCTTTCCTCTTTTGTTTTTCCATTCACTTTGGCACCTAAAGTGGAAAGTGATTCCCTAATGTACCTTTATGTACCTTTATATTGTTGAAGTCCAACTTGCAGCAATCCCCTTTCTTTGTGCACGACATTTTAGTTGCCGGCTTGAGAGGGGTAACATCTCTGGGGCCCATAATGATCAACTATGTGTCTTTTGGACAATGATCCTGATCATATTGAATCTTCTGTATGTGCAGTCGTTGCTCCTACTTCTGTTCTGAGGTTTCCTTTGAAAATGGGAGTTTTCTTTTCTTTTAGTGTTGATTTTGATAGTCGTACATTGCCTTGTGCAGACCGAGATGTCTGGACATCCTCAATCAAAATATTTTCTCACCCACTATCCCTCATTTTTTGCATTCGGCTCTTTGACAATTTCAATAAAGTCATTGCATTAACAATGTCTTGATCTTTTCTTTGAAGAGATTTAGAAAGTTCATTACTTATTGCAATTACATTCTTTATTAAATGTAAGGTGAATACATAATCAAATGATTACATTGATTTCATCAAATTTATTGCCTCACCCTTTTTATTCGTTGAATTTTCCCTCAAATCATCAAGAACACCAAGTACGGATTCATACATTATAATCAAATTAACCAATGTCCCATAATGCGAACCCCAACGTGTATCACCGGCACGCTTCATGCTAGTTTCTTGATTTAATGCCCGACCACTTGATATATCACCACTAACCAATTGATATTTAATCCGCTCCACCTCTTTCTCTCGCAAAATTTCGCGACGCTTACAAGATGCGCCCACAATGTTCACTACATTATTAACTATGAAGAAGAACTCATCAATGTGTTTAAGATCTTTCGCAACTTTTACAAGTGCCAACTGAAGTTGATGTGCAAAGCAATGTACATAGAATGCTGAATTGTTCTCCTTCAAAATAAGTGGTTTAAGCCCATTGTACTCGCCTTGCATGTTACTTGCCCCATCGTAACCTTGACCCCACACATTTTTTACACTCAAGTTATGTTTGTTGAAAAATTAATCGAGTGACGCTTTTAATGATTTAGCAGTAGTGTCAGGAACATGTACCATACCCATGAATCTTTCCATCACAAAACCTCTTTTATCCACATAATGCACTACAATAGACATTTGTTCTTTAATTGATGCATCACGTGCTTCATCAATTAATATTGTAAATGGATCTCCAATAAAATCTTTTAATATTGTATTAGTAATCTCACTCCTAATTGCATTTATTACGTCTTTTTGAATGTCAGGAGATGTCAATTTATGATTACCCGGTGCATTTTTAAGAACTACATTGTTAACTAATACATCTCTTTTGGCAAGCCATTCTAAAAGTTCAAGAAAGTTACCTTTATTCATGGAGTCCTCCGATTCATCATGAGAACGAAAAGATAAGGCTTGTCGCAAAAGAAACCGACTCACATCAATAGTTGAAATTAACCGTAGACGATAATCATCTTCACATTCCTTTGATTGCTTATCAAATAGCGCCGCAATATGTTGATTTTGATTCGACAAATTTTGAGACTTCATATATGCCTCATTATGACCCTCACTGTTAACATGCTTTTGCAGTCGGTTTTTTTGTCTCCAATTGTCAAAACCACCTCTAATAAAAGCATCACTTTTATTTATGTCCGAGGATTTTGGACAAAATAAATAACAAGGCAAAACAAAATGCCGCATCCTTTGAAACGCTATATTCCAATCAACTACCATATTGGGTAAACCAATCCGAAACGAATCGTCGATCCTTTTCTCGCATGGATTTTTGAGGATAAAGAGGCATAAAGGGTTGACAAGGACCCATATGCAAATATGCTAGTCTAACTTTATCTTGATCCTTCGCATCATAATCTGAAATGCATGGTCGTAAGCGAGGATCTGATGTAAGATTAGTCAAGTCAACTTCAATGCGAGTTCAATAAACTCTTGAAGGGTCCTCTTGGACAACTTTGGTTGTAATTGGCGTGACATTATCGATTAGAGATACTTCTACACGAGCTTTTTTGGAGAAATAGTTATCAAGAGACTGCAATAAAAAAATTAATAACTGTTAAAGCATTATAAAAATTGACAGTCATGACCGTTAGATTGACTGTAAAAAATATAAAAATTGATAACTGTAAAAAAATTGGCTGTAAAAAAATTGATAACTGTTAAAGCATCAGTAATACCCATCTAAACCTTTTCCACTCCTAATAAACAGAGAACCCACTTCGAAAGTGGCACTTCCAATACCCCATGAAAAACAGAGAACCCACTTAACTTCCACTTCCCATGTAAACTTCTATAATAATACCCATCTAAACTTCTACCCATCAAAACAATAATACCCATCAAAGAATGAAGGAAAAATTAGAGGTCGGAATATATACCTTCATCGTCATGTGTGGAGGGGTTACGGCTGCTGTGCTGAGGGGTTACGGTATTGTTGAGTGGTTACGGTTGCGCTGAGGGGTTAGGGTATTGTGGCTGCTGTTTGTTGTGTGGTGTTTTGTTGAGTGAATGGGGTTAATTAGGTTTCTTTATATATTTTTTTAAATCATGGGTGATGCACGTGCATCCCCCAACTCTATTCTCCCTCTGCCACTGACAACGTTTACATTCATTATCTTGGTTCTTATGGTCGGCGGTCTTTTGGGAGATCATTCTAATGAGTTCATGTCCAAAGGTCTTTTGTTGCCGCTATTAGTATGTTTGCTCTTGCTCTTAGAGTGCGATTTGGTCCTTCTCCTATTCTGTTCCAAAATAGAGAAGTTTCGTGAGTGAACATTAAAGGTTCACAGTTGTGTAGATTGGTTGTTTTGGGAACTAATTTGGGTATTCTCTATTGAGAATTTGGGTAGAATATTTCTGAGGAGATTAATATTTAAGACAGTCTTCCAATATTTGTGATAGTGTTATATTGTTTGTGTAAAGAGAGATTATTTATGTGTGAGGAAGGAACATATTGTCCTTCCAGTTTTAATCTTCTTCTATTAGTGACACGGATCACCCGTGGACGTAGACAAATTGGTGAACCACGTATATTTTGTGTTCTTGCATTTATTTTTTAACAATTCTTTTATTTGAATGGCTATATTTGGGTGATTGTTTGTTGGTCATGGTGCCCTAGTTGATCACTATACACCGCGCTCCCACACAACAAGTACCACCTCCCACAATTTCGTGGCTTAATGATGTGAGTTTACTAATACCCTTGAAGATGTTTGTGTATAACTGGATTTTGAAGATTTGGACGCTGTCTTGCTGGAGATATATCCATTTCATTGCCTGAAATATATCAATTATAACAGAAAATATGCAGATAAGCTGCAAAGTTGGTTGAACGCTAGTGCCAAACATGGTACTGCTATCTCTGGTCTTACTAATAATCAATATTTTTCTTCGGTTCTCTACTGCTTATGGACTTTACAGCGCATGAGACTTTTAATGTTGCAGCAAAATGTCAGTGTGATGCTCATTTGGTAAGTTACATTATTTCCTTCCTTTCTCAATACGCTCTTCCCGGTCCACTGGCTGACAAACCAAACCTCCAGCTTTTTGAATGAGCCGTAAAGTTGGCTAGCGCCATAAAATGTACTATAGTGGCTTTATTTTTAGGTAACATTTATGCTAGGCGGGACCGTTTGCTTAGACCCAACTTGTTATTTGTGAATATTCATTATGACCGTCTTTCTCTTCAAGCACTTTCCTCGTTGGGTGACGCTCTCGGCTGGCACAACCCTTTCTCCCTTATAACAATGTTTCAATTTTCCAACTATTTTCTAAGGGTGACAATTTTTAACACGATAACCCGTTTATGGTAATAACCCGAAATGATACGATTAGTTTGTATAGATTTAAGAGTATCCAAAACTTATACTCAAATTAAAATTGACGCGACCCTAAAATGACACAACTAACCTAAATTGCCACCCCTACTATTTTCCTTGGCTTCATTTCCAACTCCATAGAGGAACGATACTCCCCCTCGTTGCACTGTTGCTTACACCATTTGCTATAGTCATCATATGCCCTGGACCTTCTAGTACCTTCCATTCTTTCGGCTCCTCGTGCGACTACAACTTAATTTTGGCAGCAGTTTCTATTTCCTACTGGTGAGGGGGGAATGAAGGTTGTGGGAGGTAATTCCACCGTTATAACACGCGGTCCACGTAACAATCCAAACTGCATTCTAATGCTCCCGCTACTTATATTGGTGGTCATTCTGACAATGTTCATAATAGATTTGAGGCTATAGCCTCAAAGTCCTCCTTGAGGGCAAGCCATGAGTCTACATGGAGCAACAAAGGGTAATGTTAAAGCCTATGTCGCAAGCCTTCGAGGCTATTGAAACAAGGCTATGGCGCCTTGAGGCTAGCCAACGCCTATTTCTAAATATAAAATTTTGCATTGTATAAAATTTGAGGATATCATTTGCTTTTCTTATGCGGGATATTGAGAAATGAACTATTTATGTGTTATTGACTTTGAATATGGATGATTTTGTAATGATTCTGATGATACATCATGTTTTATTGTTTTTAAATTTTTTGGGGAGTTTTTCCCCAAATCGAAGCTTGTGCTTCACTCCGCCTTGAGGCAATAGCCTGCCTCGTTTGGGCATAATGCCTCGAAGTCTCTTTTAGCTTTTTCAAACATCTCACGAGAAAGTTGGAGACGAGCAGAGTTGTTGCCACAAGAGGAGGCGATGGTTCAAAATTCTTCGCGGCCTACTCAATGCCTGTGCCAAACTACTATAAGCACTTAGTTTCACTATATCAATTTTTTTCTTCAGTTTTGCTTTGCCTAATCATTCAGGTGTGGGGTATTGTTTTAGTTTGCCAATATCTTTAGGCTTCGAGACAATAGTCACTAGACCCATTATGGCATGAAATTTTGTAATGATTATGATGATACATTATGAGCCTTTATGGCATGAAACTACTTATTGCAATATTAATAATCTTGACCATGGGGTGGATTTTGTTCCACCTACTCATTTGATGTAAATTGGTGCTGGAGGCGGGGATGGCATTGGCAGCGTGCCATCCCAGAATATTGTTGTGACACTGGAAGGGCTATTCGTGGATTCTCTTGTTCCTTCGTGCTAGTTGGGCATTTTACTTTTGCTCATCCTTCTAGTGGTCTGTTACCATCAATGTCCCTTCTTATGGCGATACTCAAATTTTGCCGCTAGTTGTCCCTGAGGAGTCTGAACCAGAGCATCCCCACGTAATACCTTTGATGGTGATGATAATGTCTTGACTCTATATGTCATTCTCGATTTACAGCCAGGAGTTTCAGGAATTTCTTCCTCTTCTTCTTAGGTTGAAGATTCAGATGGTGCTCATCCTGGAAAAAGCGAAGAGGCAAACATAGGGCGCAATCCCATTAGCTCCAGTTCGAAAGATGATGAAGTCTGAAGAAAGGGGGAACAATTTACCACCCTTGTCATCATAGCTACTCGGTCGGTTAAACCTATCCATATAATCCCTTTAGACAATGAGTTGCATTTTGAACAGTGCGAAGCTGCCCATCACCACGATTGGAGTATTGTTGGGATAACTTTTATATTCATTATTTTATATACCATTTTATGATATGATGGGCATTCCTTCATCAGTTGGTCCCTCCGCCATACAGCTCATGGCCACCAATGTTCCTTTTGAATTATGTGCACCAATTGTCTGAAGACCGTCTCGCTATGTTTAGTGAGGTGGCATTATAAAATGCCTTAGCTTATATAATTCGTCGACCACTAGAGACCTTTGTGGTGCTCGTGAATGAGTGTTCTTGCTTTCACCTGATGTTATATTGTATGTTGAGTGTAGGGATGGCAACGGGGTGAGTTTTGACGGGGACCCGATCCGCCCCCGCCCCTAATTGGGTGAATTTGGGACAAATAAACGGGGCACGTTATAATTCGGGGTTGGATTTAAAAAAAATCGTCGGGGTCAGGTTTAGAAAAAATCGTGGGGTTGGGTTTTGCATATAAAAACCCCGAACCCGCCCCGTTTATGGGTATTATTACAAGTTTACCCATATATATATGTATATATACAGAAATGTTAGGGTTTTCATATTCAATTTCCCCCTTTCTCCAACCGGTAACCCTTTCTCTTTTGGTCACGTCCCACACGAGTACGATTTCATCTCTCTCTACCTACTCCGATAATTGTCTCCCCCTCTCACGGTTTCATCTCTCTCTACTGCCAGGTACGATTGTTTCTCATTTCTATTTTTTTCTGAGTCGTTTTTCTTCGTTTTTGACTCCGGCAACTGTCTCTCTCTAACACGGTTTCGGGTACGATGAACTACTGATTCTTTTACAGATTTTATTTTAATTACAGATTATAAATAAGTAATTCGTTTTTATTTGTACTATTGATTTGTATTACTGATTTGTATAACTAATTCTATTTTAATTACAGATTACTGATATGTATAATTGCATATATATATATATATATATATATATATATATATATATATGGGGAGTTTTTCACAAGTGAACCTAAAAATGAACTTTTTAATGAACCTTAACAAAATAACACTCTACAACTCATTACTTTTAATTTATGTGTTGTAATTGGTCCGGCAACGAACACTCGTGTCGATCGATCTCCAACACCCTCACCTCCCCCTCGGCACCCCACCCACCCCCACCATCACCATGACAACCCTTATAGAAACCCTTATGGCAACAGGGCTGCCACGGGGGTGGGGATGTTGGAGATCAATCGACACACGTGTCCGTTGCCGCTGACGCGGACCAATTAAAATATAGGAATTAAAATTAATTAATTGTTAAGTATTTTTTGTTAAGGTTTATTAAAAAGTTCATCTTTTAGGTTCACTTGTGAACCTCTCCCTATATATATATATATATATATATATATATATATATATATATATATATATATATATATATATATATATATATCCTCTCTTGTAAGGAGGTGCAGACCCCGGTATATATCATTTTTTTTAAAATAGTAAAAAAATGAATTTTTAAATGAAACTTCATGGATATGATCTTCACGGTGAGAAGATCATCTCCAATTTTTTTCATCAAAAAATTCAATAAAAAAACCGTTGAGATGAGGTGATGTGTAAAAAAAATGGTATAAATATTCATTTTCGACTGTTGAAATTTTGAAAATCATCTCACCCATTTTTGGATTGATTTTTTTTTTTTTATAAAACTTCATGGATATGATCTCAACCGTGAGAAAATCATATCCATGAAGTTTCATAAAAAAATTCAATCAAGTGGCTGGCACCGACCCAAAATTTCAACAGTCGAAAATGCACATTTATATAATTTTTCGATATATCACCTTATCTCAACGGTTTTTTTATTGAAATTTTTGATGAAAAAAATTGGAGATGATCTTCCCACCGTACAGATCATATCCATGAAGTTTCATAAAAAAAGTTCATTTTTTTACTATTTTAAAAAAATGACGTGTACCGAGGTCTGCACCATAAGGAGTCCTTACAGGAGACTTTATATATATATATATATATATATATATATATATATATATATATATATATATATATATAGTCCTTATAGGAGACTATTTATAGATCTTGTATACATATTGTGCTATGCTTTCAATGATTTGTTTTTTACAAATTTGTTGTTAAATCGTTTTGTTGTAAATCAAATGGTTGTTGTGAAATCAAAATTTTAGTTTGTAAATATGTTGTTAAATTACAGTTGTTAAATGGGGCTTGGGGCAGGTTCAGGGCGCCCGCAGGGTTTTTAAATGAAGTGGGGGCAGGGACGGGGTCGGGGTTGGATTTGGCCAAAGCCTCCCCGTTGCCATCCCTAGTTGGGTGGTTTAGTGATGGATATTGAAGATAAAGTCACACTCCCAAATTATCCTTCCGTATGGGACAAATTGCAGACCCTTTTTTTTCACGATTTGGAATGAAGTCGGCTGAACATCAGGTGGATCAGGGTACAAATGGAGCAGGGCGTGCATCTTCAGGAGTCTCCCTTCGGCTTGCCAGTTCCTACTTGTTACAGCTGATGCAGGAGCATAGGGCGACATTTTTATTATTTCATTGTTTATTTTCCTTTTATTAGTTGTTTAGTATATTTGTTATATTTTTTTAGTTGTAGCAAGGATTGAGATGGAAGCTTTTAGAAGGTTCCATGGGTTAGTATTTTCATGGATGAGTTGTCATGACAAGTCATGACAACTCATCTTATGACAACTCATACTTGGCTAACAACTTCTAGAAGCCTCTCCCATTCCATGTAAATACTCCCCATGTAGCCTCAATTGAGGCATTCCTAAATTTTTGAGATATTAAGAGAAAGTTGAGATGAGAGTTAAATCTTATTTTTTTCCATTTAAAGCTCATGAACGTTAATTAGTTTTAGAGCCTCGTTAGCTTCACCCGTTGTTATTATTATATAGGTTAATTTTATGCTTCCGCTCCTCTTTATTTACATCAAATTGGTATCAGAACCTCGTTTGCTCTTGGATCAAGGATATTTGTAGACGATTGAGGCTCAGGTTGGTTTTACCCCGCTAAAATGTAAAAATACCATCAAGAATCATTATGAAACCCTAACCCTAGAAAATCAAGAAAAAACACCCCAACTCGCACCTAAATACCCTCACCCTGGAATCATCCCGAAACCCTCCACCAACCGCTGCCCAGCCCTTGTCCAGAAACACCACCCGACCACCCCAAACCCTATTTTGATGTTTCTTAAACCCTATTTTGAAACCTCCTAATCAAATTCTAATGCTAACGAACCCCTAGAAACCTTCATTCTTAATCCACCTAAATTTTTTTGCCCTAACCCTAATTCTTCTATACCTACTTTGGCAAAGAAACCACATTCTTTCCCTAATACCCAATTTTCTTATCACAGACCCATTAGCCTTAACAAAACACCCAAAGATTCAAACATTAATTATCTAGACCTTAAATTCAACCCTATTTACAAGGGGCTTTCTTCATTAGGTATCCTTCCTATACCACCTCATGTCCCACTATTCATAGCCCAATCTATTTGTAGATAATGAGATTCATTTTTCCATGCTCGGACGAAGCTTGTGGGGTTTTCAACTGCATATGTTCATACTCTGATGGTATCGATTTCTGTGGATCCTTAGTCGCCTTCACCAAATAATGATGCGTGGGTCCGTACGAGCATTTTTTTCACCCATTGCACCGTTCGGGGAGATTATGTATAGTGATTATTGATGGTGGAGCCAGCGATAATTTGGTGGCGCAAGAGATGGTGGATAAGATGAGACTACCGACGACGTATTTGATCGCCGCATGTTGTATCGGATGGTTGGGTAGTTAAGCTACACCTGCTCTGGTAGACAGTGCCGAGTTACTTTTTCTATCGGGGATTATCATAATGAGATTCTTTTTACTGTAGTGGATATGAGAGTCTGCCATCTTTTTTTGGGTTGGTGATAGCAGTTTGATCATCACAGCATGCGTGATGGCGAGTTAACTCTTATTCATTCATGCATAAGGGGCGAGACTTTTTCCTTCATCCTATGAGGCCATTTCCGATGTCTCGACCTTCAGACCTGGTGGTGTCACTGGAGAAGTTAGCTATAGAGACTAAGGAGTCAGGCTTGTGTTATGACCTTATCAGTCCCACCACTACTACAGAGACCACTATTTCTCCACAGTTTCAGAGCTTGTTGGATTCTTATTCTGATGTGTACCCCATCAGATGAGCGTCCTCCTCTCAGAAATATATAACATGCCATCGATTTCGTGTTTGGGGCATAGCTTCCCAACCTACCCCATTACTATATGTCACCTAGAGAGCATGCAGAGCTTCAAAGACATGCCATCGATTTATGTGACAAAGGGTACTTACGAGAGACTATGTCACCATGTGCAGTGTCGACCCTTTCAGCGTCGAAGAAGGATGGGAGTTATCGGATGTATGCTGATAGCCGGACTATTAATAAAATCACGGTGAATTACCGATTTTCAATTTCTCGATTAGAGGACATGTTAGACTAGCCCAACGTTGTTCGAGTTTTCTCCAAGATGGAGTGGAATAGTGGATACCATCAGACTCTATGAGGCTCGGGGACGAGTGAAAGACTGCCTTCAAAATAAATGATCGCTTATATGAGTGGACAGTGATGCATTTCGATCTGTTCAATGCTCCATTTACTTTCATGAGAGTGATGACTCAGATTATATGCCCTTTTATGGGCAAGTTTGTGGTGGTGTACTTCGATAATATATTGATCTACAACTATTTTGAGGAGCATCTTGATCACGTGGCTCAAGTTTTGGCTGTCCTCCTATAGGCGGAGCGCTTCTTTCTCACATCGAAGAAGTGTGCTTTTATGGTACCTTTCGTGACCTTTTTGGGGTATGTGGTTTTAGGTCATGACGTGAGGGTGGATGATGCCAAGGTTCAAGTGATAATTGATTGGCCTCCACTACATCAGTATCCCAGGGTCGCAATTTCCATGGTCTGATAGGATATTATCGGTATTTCATAGTGGGGTTTAGCACTGTCATGACACTTATTACAGATTTGATGAGTACCTCTTTTAAGTACTGAGTTCTGATAGACAGAGGAGGCGGATAGAGACTTCAAACGCATCAAGGAGTTGATGAACACGGGCACCTATCCTAGCATTACCAAATTATGATTTGGAGTTCTATGCGGTAGTGAATGCAGTGAAGTTCTGGTCGTCTTATCTCTTGCACAAGGAGTTCGTTGTCAAATCTGATCATGAGGCTCTTTGATACCTACATAGCCAACGGCATGTTAGTAATAGACATGCTAAGTGGACGGCATAACTCCAGAGATATACATTCCATCTACAATATAAACCGGGGAAGGAGAACCAGGTGGTTGATGCTCTTAGTCAGAGGTCATATGCTTTAGTGACTTTACGGAGTTAGGTTTTTAATTTTACGAGGTCCAGAATCTCTATCCAATCGATGTGGAATTTTAGCCGATATTTACAGCTTTCCAGCAGGGCAACGGATCATTGGGTGAATATTTATTGCAGGAAAGTTTCTTATATAGGGGTATAGCTTTATGCATTCCTGCCTCTTGGGACAAGAACGTACTCACGCGATGGTGAGGGACTGATTTTATTGGACGACTATGTGGAGGTATTCTAACGCATTCCTTCGGCGTTGCTACACATCTTAGACAGCCAGGGAGCAGCACACTTACACCGATTTATATACCTCTTTATCGGATTTGGAGAGGCGATGGTAGGACGTCTCGATGGATTTTATAGTGGGACTTCCTCACACTTCTAGTAGGCATGATTCCATTTTCGTGGTGGTGGATAGGTTCTCTAAAATGTCCCATTTCATACCTTGTACTCGCACAACCAATACTTCCCATGTCTCTTCGTTGTATTTATGCGAGGTAGTCCGTCTCTATGGGGTTCCCTGTAGTATTACGTTTGATAGAAACATGCCTTTTATTGGGCATTTCTAGTGCACTTTGAGGCGGCTCTTACGAAAAAAGTTATAATTTTTACAGACTTCCACCCCAGACTGACGGACAGACCGAGGTGGTCAATCAGAGTGTTGATGATCTTTTACGGTGCCATTCTTTTGAGCACCCACGACAATGGGATGTTGTGATAGCGTAGGATGAGTTTGCCTTTAATAATGCTGGTAACCATGTACCGATCTATCCCCATTTCAGATTGTATTGGGGATTTCACCCACGATACCCCTGGTCTTTGCGAGCTTCCTCTGACGATCCCTACTTATCCCTCTGCCAAGGAGTTTGCAGTCCGTTTGACTTCCATTCAGGAAAATGTTCGTGCTCGTCTGGAGACCACT
Organism: Sambucus nigra; assembly: GCA_949130495.1. NCBI lineage: Eukaryota > Viridiplantae > Streptophyta > Magnoliopsida > Dipsacales > Adoxaceae > Sambucus > Sambucus nigra. The sequence goes on along the minus strand of OX422217.1, from coordinate 293,320,882 downwards.
TATGCCTCCTATGAGGAGGCCATAGATGAGTACCCCATTTTGTATCCTATCAGCTGGTGATTTGGTTATGGTGTACCTTTAGAAAGCGCGACGACTGGGCAAGGGCAACAAACTTCTCATGCAGTGATTTGATCCATCCCCTATTGTTCAGGCTTGCGAGCCGAATGGTTATGAGGTGGATCTTCTCGAGGAGTTTTGTATGCATCATACGTTCAACGTAGCGAATTTCTCTCCTTTCAAAGGCACCCATGCTCATCTGATTCCCCTTCCTCCTGCCATAGCCCATCCACTTTGATTTCATGTTGATCGTGTCGAGGCGATCCTTAATTAAACATTTATCTCCTCATCCTTCGATGATTATACCCGCTATTTGGTTCGTTAGTTGGGTAGATCCGAAGCGGAAGACTCCTAGATTACCGAGGGGATACTACAGCATATTGATCCGGATTTCTACCACCGGTATACGGAGTATATGGCATCTTTCCATGGGGAGGAGAGTGACGCAGGAGCACAGGACGGGTGTGGAATTTTTATTTTAATTCTTATTTTGTTTTCCTTTTATTAGCTATTTAGTATTTTTGTTATATTTTTTTATTTGTAGCAAGGGTAGAGATGGAAGCTGCTATAAGGTTCCATTAGTTAGTGTTATCATGGATGAGTTGTCATGACAACCCATGTCATCTCGTGACAACTCATACTTGGCTAACAACTTTAAGAAGCCTCTCCCATTCCCTATAAATACTCTCTATGTAGCCTCATTTGACGCATTCCTACATTTTTGAGATATTAACAGAGAGTTGAGACGAGAGTTAAATCGTCTTCTTATTTTCCATTTGACACTCATTTACGTTAATTGGTTTCAGAGTCTCATTGACTCCAGTCGTTGTTGTATAGGTTAATTTACTCTTCCACACCTCTTTATTTACATCAAAATCTCAACAAGTGAGGCAACAAGTTAGTGTCAAGGCTGCAGTAGAAACTCAACTAGCAGTTACGCGTTCAAACATCGCAAGGGCCCCAAGGACTGAGGTGTAGTTACTTGTATGGTAATAATAGGTATTAGTGAACTAGGGTTCCCTTGTGAGAGAAGTTTCGCTTAACTTACTTCCAAGGAGATAAGTAATAGGAGAAGCGGGAGGATATAGAGATCAAAAGGGTGACGATGGAAGTGCCCTAGCACACGATAAAGAGTAAGCATGTATGAAAGCGGCACGCTGCTCTTGTTCTGTATATCTCTTATGGGTTGATCATATGCATACTTATAGGCCAAGAAGTCTTGATCCCTAAGTTAACGGAGAATCAAACTGGTCATTTTCAGAATGTCAAGCCAATGGACAAAAGGGAGAATATGTTTTGGTGCCAGATGGTTGTCAGAAAGTACAAGGTCACGGGGAGAAATTCTTTTAATCTGGTTGATATTCTGAAAGATGTACTAGTTGTATGTATAGTTTATTTGAGTTTTTCTTATAGGTTCCAAATGACTGACTGTGAGAGGATTGGTTCCTAGGTGCCTTCTCTCACTGTCCTTAGGTGGCAAGTTATATAAACTGGCTGAGCCTTACATCTTATACTACTAATCCACATGCCCTTCGTAATCCCTGTGAGTTTCCAGCCAGGCTTCTTGAGGTCTCTTGTGTTCTGATAATCATGATTGTTACTCTAGCATTTACATCAGAGTGTTATGTGATATGTTCTTTGCTGGTGATGCTAAGATATCTATCCTTTGGTGCTATATGGGCTTGATAGGTCCCACGTTTAGGAAAGTGGCACCCCTATCCAGAGGTGGAGCCAGGAAAAATATTCTGGTGGGGCACTCGAAAAACTTGCGGGCATTGTATATGTTGGGGGTTCAGGGGAGGAATCCCCGAGGCGAATTTTTTGGAAATTATTTTAACTTTTCTAAAATATTCCATCAAATATAACTAACTCAATCAGTATCATAACTAAATTTCAATTGATTAAAACTGTGGGAATAAAAAAATTATCTTTGAGAGAAAGAACCACAATATCTCAAATTTTAATGTATATTAGCAAAATCCTAAAAATCACAAGTCACAAAAAGAAATGTGTAAACACAACATTCAATTATAAGTTATGTTTAAATGTTATGGTGTTAATAAAAGTAATAAAGAATTCAAAGATACTTTTGGCCATTACTCATCTGACTAGTTATCTTTCTACAATTCCCAGCCATATCAAAAGAGTAATGGTAAAATACCAAGCATCTTTGGAAATAACTCTTCTTATCGAGCTTGTAATAAATGGATAGAGTATGAAATATGGTTATTAGTATGAAATGTGGTTATTATGCTAAGCTTAACATCCTTATATATATATATATATATATATAACGTGTATTTTTTTTTTTATCAATTCTGGGTGGGGCACTTGCCCACCCCAAGTACAATATGGCTCTGCCACTGCCCCTATCCTACAACATCTATTCAAACCTCAAATGAATCTGTTAATTTTGTTTTCAACTCACAATCCAGCATGAGACTGCATCTGTTATTTTAAAAAGAACTAATTTTTTTTCCTTTAATACCTCCATAATCACTCCATTTTGAGTTAGGTGCCTTTTACAAATTGATTTTGAGTTTGGTTCCTTTTCATTTAAAGATCTGTTACACTTAACGGTCGTGTAATAAAAATAAATAGTACAAAATCAGAAAATGGAAAATAAAAATAAATAAACATAAAAACATAAAAAATCTAACCCATATATTCTAGTTGCACACTCACCACCAGATTAGCACCATTCCCCCAACCTGTCACCGCCTTCTCACCAGTCCTAGTTGCCACCCACCGGAAAAAAATGGAGTTACCCATCGAATCTCCCCTCCCCAACTCCGAAACTATCAATTTTGACCCAAACGCATCGAAAATTTCATTTGTGAGTTTTCATTGTTAAACTCTCATTTTCAAAATACACCCAGCTGAAAGTCATGGCACAAATCTATTACCCTGTGATCTAAATCAAATAGCCACTGTGAGGTCATCTGACTGGGGAGAGTGGTTGCTGGGGTGGTGGGAGTCCGACTGAAATTGGGGTTTGTTGGGTGAGGGGAGGGGGAGGTTACCATCATGGACGACCCTGGCCATGTGCCAAATGGGTAAATGGCAAAGGGCCTATTTTAAAGTATGCACCTATATATGTATATTTTAGGGGTCCAAAAATATTTTATTTACGTTAAAAATGTCAATTTTTAAAATAAGTTTAATTTTTTTTTTACAAAGAATGATTCAACTACACAAAAATCTCACTCAACTAAAATGAGCACCTAAAAAATAAGTTTAATTTTTTAGTGGCCCATTTTAGATATATAATATCTTTGTACAATATTTTTTTGAAGCGCCCTAAATTGATTTTCGCACAGAGCACTTTCAATCTTAGGACCAGCCTTGTCAGTGGAAGTTATGACACCCGAGGGGGGCGAATTGTGTTTTTTTGATTATATATTTATTTTTTCTTTATTTTTCCATTTCCCAATGTAAAAGGTACCCAACTCAAATCGAGCCAATTATTGAGGTATTTAAGTAAAAAAATCCAATAATAATGATTATTACAATAATAGCAATAATAATAAGGGGCATTTACATTTAGACCCCATTAGACTTTCTTTTAGACATTCTAGTCCCACCATGTTTTCCCCTTACATATAAGTCCTACTCCAAATTTTTTGGATTTTTTTCCCCACAATTTTACCCTTTTATAACTAATCGTCCGTAACTTCCTTGAGGAAGTTACATAAGTGGTTGGACGTTTTTTTTAATCTTTAAATGATTATAACTTTTGATTCACTAATTCGTTTTTCGCAAAATTACTATTTTGAAATCTACTCGATGAGATCTATCAAACAAGATCAATGAAGGCTATAAAATTCCAAAGAAAAAAATTTACACAAACAGTAAACTTTACTGTATGAACTAGAATATGAAATAATTTTATATATGTGACATTTTCACAAACAGACAGTAACATTTACTGTGGTAATAATACACAGTATATATATATTCGGTGGATCCAAACACTCTTTATTCAAAATAACCTTATATTTAAAGGTTCGCGCTAGCGGTATCCAATCCTTACCACCATTGTTGGAGCTTCAACGACCTTCGTCAGAGTTTCAATTTTGGGTGGGTAAGGGTGGCATGTGGTGTCGCTAGCGCGGACCTTTGAAAATAAGAGACTTTCGAATAAATGGGTTTTGGATCCACTGGAGTATCATGGGATGCCGCTGACACGGACCTTTAAAAATAAGATTGGATAAATGGGATCGGGATCCTCTGGAGCGCCGGTTTGGGGTGAGTAAGGATGGCATTAGGTGCCGGTGGCGCAGAACATTAAAAATAGGAGCATATTGGATATATATATATATATATATATATATATATATATATATATATATATATATATATATATATATATATATATATATATATATATATATAATGTGATAACACACTAAATGCTATTGTTTGTAAAAATGTCATAGATATTAAACTGTATTGTACATACCAGAAAATGAAATAGTTTTATATTTGTGACATTTTCACAAACATTAACACTTATTGTGTTAATATATTTATGAAATAGTTTTATATATATAACATTTTCACAAACAGTAACATTTACTGAGTTACTATTACACAATATATATATATATATATATATATATATATATATATATATATATACGGTAGATCGAAACCTCATTTTTTTCAAAATTACCATATTTTCAAAGGTTTTCGCTAGCGACATTCAATACCCACCACTACCCACCCCCATTGTCGGAGCTTCAACGACTTTCATCAGAGCTATGATTTGGGTGGGTAGTAGTGGCATAGGGTGCCGCTGGCACGGACCTCTGAAATTAAGAGAATATTAGATAAATGGGGTTTGGATCCACCGAAGCTCCGATTTGGGGTGAGTAGGGTGGCATTGGGTTAAGTTTATATCTATAACATTTTCACAAACATTAACATTTACTGTGCTCATATAACACAGTATATATATATAGGAAGGCTCCTCTACATCATGCTTTATACATCACACCGTACATCACACCTAATTCTAGGCCCTTGAAAACTTTTTTTTCAAATTTTATATTTTTTCCTTGAAATTAACCTTCCAATAAACCCATATGCAAAAAATTAGGTCAAAATACATTTTGTAGCTATTTTAAAAAAATTCACAAAAAACTGCTGGCGCATACCCTTATAAATAAGGTATTTTTAGCAGGTTTTTGTGGATTTTTAAAAAATAGCTACAAAATGTATTTTGACCTAATGTTTTGCATATGGGTTGATTGCAAGGTTAATTTCAAGGAAAAAAATATAAAATTTGAAAAAAAAAAGTTTTTTAGGCTCCAGAATTAGGCGTGATGCATGGGTGATGCATAGAGCATGATGTAGGTGAGCCTTCTCCTATATATATATATATATATATATATATATATAATCCAAACCTCTTTTTTCTGATATTATCTTGTTTTTAACGGTCCGTGTCAGCGGCATCCAATCCCCACCACCGCCCACCCTCGTTGTCGGAGCTCCAACAACCTTCATCAGAGCTCTGATTTGGAGTGACATGGGGTGCCGCTGGCGCGGACCTTAAGATATAAGAGAATATAAGATAAATGGGGTTTGGATCCACCGGAGCTCCGATTTGGGGTGAGTAGGGTTGGCATTGGGTTAGGTTTATATCTGTAATATTTTCACAAATGGTAACATTTACTGTGTTATGACACAGTATATATATACGGTGGATCCAAACCTCTTTTTTCTAATATTGTCTTATTTTTAACGGCCCGCGCTAGCGGTATCTAATCCCAACCACCACCAACCCCAATTGTCGGAGCTCCAACAACCTTCATCAGAGTTCTGATTTGGGGTGACATGGAGTGCCGCTGGCGCGAACCTTAGGAAATAAGAGAATATTGGATAAATGAGGTTTGGATCCACCGGAGCTCCAGTTTGGAGTGAGTAGGGGTAGCATTGGGTTAGGTTTATATCTGTAATATTTTCACAAATAATAAATGTTATTGTTTGTGAAAATGTTACATCGGCATCCCATGCCACATCAAATCAGAGCTCTCATGAAGGTTGTTGGAGCTCCGACAATGGAGGTGGGAGGTGGTGGGGATTGGATACCGCTGGCGCGGTATATATATATATATATAAACATAGTAAATGTTAATGTTTGTGAAAATATTATAGATATAAACCTAACCCAATACCACCCCTACTCACCCCAAATCAAAGCTCTGGTGGATCTAAACCCCATTTATCTAATATTCTCTTAATTTCAGAGGTCCGCGCCAGTGGCTCCCTATTCCACTACTACCCACCCAAATCATAGCTCTGATGAAAGTCGTTGAAGCTCCGATAATGGGAGTGGGTAGTGGTGGGGATTGAATGTCGCTAGCGTAAACCTTTAAAAATATGGTAATTTAAAAAAAAAAAAGATGTTTGGATCTACCGTGTGTATATATATATATATATATATATATATATATATATATATATATATATATATATATATATATATATATATATTGTGTAATATTGACTCAGTAAATGTTACTGTTTGTGAAAATGCTATATATATATATATTGTGTAACATTAACTGAGTAAATGTTACTATTTGTGAAAATGTTATATATATAAAACTATTTCTTAAATATATTAACACAGTAAGTGTTATTGTTTGTGAAAATGTCACAGATATAAAACTATTTCATTTTCTGGTGTATACAATAAAGTTTAATATCTATGACATTTTTATAAACAATAGCATTTACTATGTTATCACATTATATATATATATACACCCAATATGCTCCAATTTTTACAGCTCTGTGCCACTGGCACCTAATGTCATCCCTACTCACCCCAAACCGGCGCTCAAGAGGATTCAGATCCTATTTATCCAATTTTATTTTCAACGGTCCACGCCAGCGGCACCCCATGACACTCCCATCTATCCAAAACCCTTTTATTCAAAAGTCTCTTATTTTCAAAGGTCCGCGCCAGCGGCACCACATGCCACCTTACCCACCCAAAATCGGCGCTCTGACGAAGGTCGTTGAAGCTTCAACAATGGTGGTAAAGGATTGCATGCCACTAGCGCGAACCTTTAAATATAAGGTAATTTTGAAAAAAGAGGGTTTGGATCCACCGGATATATATATATATATATATATATATATATATATATATATATATATATATATATATATATATATATATATATATATATATATCACAATAAATGTTACTACTGTCTATTTGTGAAAATGTCACATATATAAAACTATTTCATATTTTAGTGCATACAGTAAAGTTAACTGTTTGTGTAAATTTTTTTCTTTGGAATTTTATAGCCTTCATAGATCTTGTTTGATAGATCTCGTCGAGCGGATTTCAAAAATAGTAATTTTGCAAAAAACTGATTCGTGAATCAAAAGTTATGATCATTTAAAGATTAAAAAAAAAATTCAACCACTTATATAACTTCCTCAAGGAAGTTACGGATGATTAGTTATAAAAGGGTAAAATTGTGAAAAAATTCCTTAAAAAGTTGAAATAGGACCTATATGATTGTTGAAAAGTCAATACAATTTATATGAATGTTGACCCGACAAATGGGACTTAAATATAATTATCTGTGATAATAAAAAATGTATACCCCAAAAGGAACTTTTACTGAGTTGACCAATATTATAAAAATTAGTGGTACATCTGAACTAAATGAAAAGGGAAGAGCTTGTGATGAATCAATCACAATTAAATGAATTGGGGATGACAATGGGGCTTGGTAGCCTGAAAAATCGTCTCGCACCTAATGGGACGGTTATAGGCTGAGGTTATTTGTTGTGTGCTGAGGTTATTTTGTGTCGGCTGGATTGGGGCGTAGGCCAACCACCTCATTCCCCGCCCCACCTCGGTTAAGTATTAAAATTATTAGCGTTCATGCTTACAAACACTTTTATGATTAGAATCTAAAATATATAAATTATTCACTCATTGCTGTTCTTGTTGATCTGGTGTTGTGTGCAGTCCAACCAACTTGGAAACCAGCTAAACTTGACGTGCTTAGGCAATGGAAAAAGTAAATTTTACTTGTTACCAAACGGTAACGACACTTCTGAAATGCAGCACCTGTGTTATCAACTTTGTAGTTGATGTATATACTATACACTCACATATGGGATCATCTGAACGATGCCTTTGTTCAACTTGGTGTCCTGATTTATTTGTGTTCCTATGTAAAAAAATATTTATCCGATATGTTCATGTGCTTTTTTCATAATTAATTGTACAATTTTTTCCTTTTCCGTTTGTTCTGAAACTTCCACTGTAAATTTGGGCAATATCAGTAGTTTAGTCTCATCGATGGGCATTGCATCTCAAGCACGGGTCCATAAGTGAGAAATGATCACAATGTAAATTTCGATTTATTGCTCTTGTATTAGTAAGAGTTTAATTATGGCCCTGTTTGGGGTATATTTTTATCAAAAGATTACTAATTGTAGATTAAATGGCAAAGTCATTTTTAAAAGTAGAATTTACAGTCTTATATTTATATTCAAAGTTTGAAATAAACTATCTTAAACGGGACCTATGTATGACAAGCTCGGTCTGTCTCCTTGTCTTTTTGTCTCTGGTATTAGGGTAAACAGTTTCTAGCTCTGCATAAATGAATTCTCTCTCAATTTCAAAGCGTACTCGTCATTATTTTCTTGTTTATTTGGTTCTTAAAGAATTGCCAAGCCACATGGTTAGTTTGAAGTTTCTGGGGTTTTGAATTGCACATGGCAAGGATTACCATTTTACAAAATATATATTTATGTTGGACGCTATACACTAATTGATCCTAAAAAATTGTCACATCATTTTTTGATTTTTTAATTATTCATTTAATGCATAGATAAATTAACAAAATCCCCTGTATGTGCTCTAGTTCATAAAAGCATCTGTGCAACCTCGTTTGGTGTGCGGAATAAGGAGGTGGGATGGATAATATTATCCCATCACTTGTTTGATGTGGGATGGAAGAGATTTTCATTGGGATAAGTTATCACATCCCATGTTTGGCGTTGGATAGGATAAAATTTCAAGTGAGATAAGTTATTACATGTAAGTCTCTTAGCCCCATACAATGCGTGGGATAAAGAGGTGGGATATGATATGAGTTATCCCGTCGACGGGATAAATGTTGTTATTCTACGCTTGGTGGGATAAGAAGTTTAATTGGAAAAACTTATCTCAGTTGAAATCATATCCCATCAAATACTAGACATGGGATGAGATAACTTATTCCATGTAATATTGCGTATTTTCGTGGATTTTATTTATTATTTATTAAATGAGAAAAAAATAATAAATGGAATTAATTATTACTTGTGTGATATAGTAATAATAAAATGCATAATTTAGATGATAATTGAATTATTGCATGTGATGTGATTTTTGTGTCGCGTGTTACATATAATTAATTGGCGATATTAATTATATGAGATTTGACTATGGTTAAACGTAAAATAATATTGTGTGCATATTTAATTTACACTGTGAGGTAAAACTGTGCGTATGAGGTTCTACAATTTGGATCGGACTCTAGAGTTACACAGAAGTCTAAAGATATGTTTTTAGTACTTTGAAATGGTCTTATGGGTTACGTATACATTTGGGCTAACTTTTGGACTAGTTTGAGTAATATTTTAGGCTATGTAATTTATAACTCACGTATGCTTTCATTGTCATTTATTTGATTTGGAATTTAAAAGCATGTTTAGGGATTAGTTTGCTATATTAATCACGTTTTTGTTGAGATTATATAGGTTTAGACTTTGGGCTATGAATGAGTTCAAATTTGATTTTCCAAATATTGAAGTTTTTGAGGAAAAAATCTTAATTTATTTGTTTTGGATTATGATTATGTGATTAAAAATCATGTTTATGATCGAATCTCTTGTATTTATTAAATTCATGTGTTAATCTATTATGTATCTCTGAAATTGCATGTTAATTGTGTGGCCATCCCTCCCCGGGTCGGTGCGCGGGGGCTCACACCCTTCCTCTGGGCGCTTCGGCCGTTATCAATTGGGGTGATGTATCGAGATAGAGTTGCTAGCCTATTTTGCACAAAACAGGCAAAAGAAATGTTGTCGCCTCGAGACAACGGCATCAAAGACATACTAATGCTTGTGAAACCAATAGTTCAAAGGTTCGGGAACTAAGTTACGGAATGGGAAGGTGTTAGGAACCCATCCTGCCCTTCAGTCTCTCATGGGCATGTGGTATTCTTCTCCTTAATAACTCCGTGAAGTGTATGCGTGTAGATATAAAAGGAAAGTGAGATTACTCGACTCGCATCATGGATAAAGTCGGAGCGAGATCATCTTTAGGAGTGTTCCTTAAAATAGTAATCAAAACATTATGTGTGCGTTTGTCGAGTCACCTATCGTTTATAGAAGGACGATGGTGTAGGTTGAACAAAACGTATGCATGCATGATATAAAAATAATATATGAACAAAAATAGGAGAGGACTCGAATCTCGAATTTTAACCGTGATAAGTTTGTGGGTGACAAAGACTTTTGTCACGGACTTGTCACGATCAAAGTCTGTGAGAAAAGGAAAACTTGTCACGGTCAAAATCCGTGACAACTAAAAAAAATTCAAGAACTTTGACCGTGACAAGTCATTGATGAAAACTTGTCACGAACAAAGTCCGTGACAATTCTGGGCAAATTAAAAAAAATAGTCGGGCAGTGTGGCCATTGCCATTACCCAACAGTATTTTTGTACCAGTTATAACAAATTAAATCTGTCCAAACAACATATGTATCCATAACCAAACCAAACCAATATATAAATATACACAACATAAACCAAACCAACATATAAATATCCATAACCAAATCCAAAAAATATAAGTAATATACAAATAAAAATAAATACAAATAATGTCATAGCCCGGGATCTACAATAAATTGGAGAAAGAAAGATGGCCACAATTGAGACACCCATCAATTGTCCGAACGCCGCATTGTTCTTGCAACCACAAAGGTGAATTCTCCTTTCTGGTCAAAATATGCGTGACGGTCACCTTTGCCTTAATGTCTTGCACGGGACGTCCATGAACCACCATACCCAGTGGGTGCCCGAGTCTCTCAGCCCCCTCTCTATCGGATCCCCACTAAATATGTCCATTAAAAACACGTTGGGCCAACCGATAGTAGACATAGGCCGTTCGACAAGGGTCAAATCGGGAAATAGATCATATAAGGGCGATGATTCCATGCGTATCGACGATGAAGCATTGATGTCCTCGCCTACCTCCTTCCCCTTCCCCTTACACTTATCGGAGGTGCCCTCATCAGAGGTGGACCCCAACTAACGCTTCATGAAGGCGTACATATGTAGGACAATCGCCTCCAACCTCGATAGCTTATCATCATGGGTGTCCACCTTATGAGACAACCCGGTGTTGCTCGTCTCCATCCCCATGATCCTCGACTTCCCCACCCGAGAGATCATCCCCTATTCCTCCCCTTGCGATCCGTCCCAAGCACTTGGTTGAGTGCGTTTGTTGAGTCTCCGATCGTTTATAGAAGGACGATGGTGTAGGTTGGACAAAATGCAAGCATGAATCACAAATGTATGATATGAAAATAATATATGAACAAAAATAGAGGAGAGGACTAAAATCTTGAATTTTACTCAAGACGCCTACGTAGCCTAAAAATGCCTCAAAGTCCATGTAGTTTGCATATAACATGGGGTGGGTTTTATCCCATAAATCCAACCGGTGGCTTTTTTAATATATGTGAGTGGAAAAAGGATGTTTTAGTGTGAGAAAATGGAGTGAGAAATCCCCGTTTGGAATTTACAAGAAAACTCTCTTTTTCTTATTTTTGGATTTTTTTACTAGAAAGTATAGTATGTGAAATTCTAATAATAAAAAGGTTGGATATTAATATTGTGTGATCTAATAAAAATGAAATTCCAAAATAAGAACTGAGTACCTAGTGCGAAAATGAGAGTTTAAAGAGAGAATGAAAGATTTGAACCTTATTTTGAAGCTTTGAAGTTGATCTTGAATATCAAAGTGTTGCTTCCACAAATGGATGAAAGTGGTATGAGGAGAGGGAAGGGAATTTTCCAAATTGCGTAAGGAAAGGATGGAAATGGAATGTGGGGTAGAGGTTTCAATATGGAAATCACGCTGACTTCGAGAGAATGTTGTTGAGATCACTGAGAGGAATGTTTTTGAGGTGCCTCTCGAAGTGAAACGCAATCTGTAAGTCCGAATTATGAACGGGATGAAACGTGGGAAAGGGTATTAAGATACCTTTAAGAATCCATTGGGTCTCTCCCAGATTCGGGAATTTACTGTGGTCAAACGAGGCTTGAAAATGCATGTCAGTCTATTAGACAAGAGGGAAACAAATCGTTCGTCCAAACCGTAAGATCGATATGTGCAGATGACGAACCGTTAGAAAGGTTATGAGGGGAAATTCGATGTTCCAAAGAGCTTCGCACGGTTCGAAGAGTTAACCAAGGCCAAACGGGTCCCAGAAGCGCCCTGTGACCGTTTGGAGTAAATCAGATCATTCGTTCGTACCGTAAGGTTGATTCGTGCATGGGGCGGATTGTTGGAAATGGGATTTAGTGAACTTCAAAGATACAAAGATCTTTGATCAAGTTGAAGATTTGACCAGAGTCAATTGGGGCCTGAGAGTGCCCGGTGCCATCTAGATCAGTTTTCGGGAGAAAAGTGATCGTTCATCCGTACCGTAAGGCCTATTCGTGCATGTGACGGACCATTAGAAAGGGGATTCACGTCCCTTCAAAGATCCAATGAGCTTTGCTCAAGTTGCAGAGCTGACCAGAGTCAAACGGAGGCTCGGGAGGGCTCGGTGGCCTCTAGATCAGTATTCGAAGTATGACCTAGGTTTTATGGTGAGGGAAGAAGTGATAGGGTCCTAAGGAGAAGCTTAGGGAGTCCTAGAATGTGGTGTATACAGATCCCCTCAACGAGTGAGCTTGGAACTAGTGAATGCCATCAAATAAACACCAAATTGACGTTGGGAATAGAAGTTGTTTAAGGTCAATGCTGCGGACCAAAGGGATAAGGGTGATCGGTTCAAAGGGTCAATGTCGATTCTGAGGACCTAAGGTTGTGCAGGGGATGAACGATTTGTGGATGAAGGTCAATTATGAGGACTTAAAGTTGAGGGGACCGATTCTACGGGTCGATGTCAATTCTGAGAACCTGAAGTTGTGAGGACTAACTTTGCAAGTCGAGGTCAATTCTGAGGACCTAGAGTTGAGGAGACTAATTTTGTGGGTCGAGGTCAATTCTAAGGACCTAAAATTGAGGGGGCCAATTTTGCGGGTCAAGATCAATTCTAAGGACCTAAAGTTAATTTGAGTAGTTTATCTCCTAGGTATTCGTATTTTTGGAGAGGGGATAACTTCGCTAGGGAAGCCGTGAGGGATTTTGATGCAGACACATCTTGAGGTTCCGTTGGGGGATGTGTTTAGACTGGAGATTTCGTTGAGGAACTGGGAAGGTATTATTTTACAATTCTGCTAGGGAAGTATTTGATTTCAGATTGAGATTCCACTGGGGAATGGTAGTAGACTTGGATGCTAAAGCATTGCTGAAGGTTAACCCCGATGGGGGTCTTAAGGGCATGTAAGGGGGCTTAGCGTTAAAAAAAAGTTTTTCTTGATGAAGAGATGTTCCAATATTTTCCTGGTATTTTTAGGAAATTTTCAGGTAATTTTTTGATTTTCTAGCATTTTTTTACAAAATTTGCAGGGGGTGCCGATAGGTAAGCTGGAAGGGTTGTCAATTACAAGTGCGAAAAGATCAAAGACCGAAATAATATTATTGAATGTAGAGAATGTTACAAGAGAGAGAAATATATTTCAGAAGATGATTTACAGGTGAGGAGGAATGCTCCTTTTATAACCTTATGGGTTCCTGGGCTTTTTTAGGAAGATGATCATGCAGGTGTCGATCGGTATGGTGGGGGTCTACCGATGCATACTTTTCATCTTGGAGAGATGATTATTATTCCTATAGGTGTTCAATGGCTGGCGGGGATTGACTGTGAGGGTTTTTAGATTGAGGCGGATCGTATACTAAAGGTGACGCCGGAGGCGGTGCAGGCAGAGTTGGGTAGGATTGTTGAATCTCTGTTGCGGGGTTAGGTGACCTTTTACCCTTAGGGGATAGCTCCTCAGGATACATTGGTGACAGGTATGCACGCGCAGATGCGGCGATGAATGGCTCACGAGTTTGAGTACGTCAGGTACCTAGGAGAGAGAGTGTTGTGACAGATTATGGAGGATAATATGTTGGATGAGTTTAGGTATATCTAGTACCTAGGGGAGAGTGCTGAAACAAATAAGGTGACATCCGCATCTGGTTATTTCCTTTCGAGATTTTCTTGCAGATCTATTGTTTTGACTGCAGGAGTTTGGCATTGACCATGATTGATATAGTGGCATTGTACTTGAAAAGAGACGCAAAAGGCAAAAAGATATACATATTTTGTTTTATTATCTTGATTTAGTGTCTTTAGGCCTGTCAACAGATCGGATTTTATCCGAATCCGAATATGAATCTGATCCGTTTAAACAGATTTGGATCACGCCTGAAATTCGATTACTCGATTACCCGATTACCTGTTTGTTAAATGGAGCGGGTTTGGATTCATATGATCCAATCCGTTAATAATCCGATCTGATTAATATATATCTATATATATAATATTTTTAATTAATATATATATTGTATTTAGAAATTTATTAATATTTTAAATATATTTTTTAATAGTTATTTATAATAGTCATATATTAATATATATTGTATTTATTTATAATAGTAATTTATATTATAATAGTTATTTAAATATATTTTTTGAAATATATATTATAATAGTTATTTATAATATAAACTGTATTTTGAAATTTATAATATTATAATCAGACCGGATTAATGGATTTTTAACGGATTCGGAATCCTAACAGATAATCCATCGGATAATCAAATCGGATCCGAATCCGTTTAACATAAATGGATTCGGATTTGGACTGGCGTGATCCGGTCTGAATCCGGCCCGTTTACAGGCCTAAGTGTCTTACTCTACATGCACATTACTTTGCTATTGAGGTTTTTCTTTGATAAAAAGTAGAAGAATTTTATTTTTTTGGAATTTTTGAACTGAGGAAGGCCTTAGAGGATTGGTCGCAAAAGCTTCCCTTTGAAGGGACTTATTTTGAGAAAAATGTATTTTTGAGTTTTTTTTTGGATAGAGGAATGCCTTGGAGGCTTGGTTGGAATATGGATGAGGAGATAGAAAGCTTGATGTAATGGGGAGCTTATCGCCTTTAGCGGGTTGTGTTGAATCTGGTGTATTGAACAGAATATAATGATGCTAGTTGCTGAAGCTGTTGACTGGAATTTTCTAGAAGTGGTAATACCATTATGGTACCCCAAAGACCATGTCTGCCGTTTGGCCTAGATTAGGTTTGTCTGACTTATGAAGAATTCTCGGCTATGTTAGGGATCAACCCCAGTGTAACGGTAGCTATACTCGAATTTTCCCATTCTCCTCGAGCATTATTAGTGGAGTTGCTTTGTATTTCCCCTTCGACGGCTCGACTGTTAATTACTGGGGGGATAATTTCCTTTTAGGCTATTACGCATTCCATGAGCTTGAGGGATTTTAATGACGCGGGCTATGCCAGAGCTGTTGCCTTAGGCCTTACTTCGAGGCTTTTGCTAATGACGGTTGACTTAATAGTGGATCCTCAGTTGGTTGCGATAACACAATGGATGTTTTACCGTCGTAGTCCTACAGCGGTGATATTAGCTGAGACTTTGAATAGTCTTGATGCTTGGAGAGAAGGCTGATTTTCTGAGGAGGAGCCCGGTGATGTTGTTCATGTGGCTTGCTGAGAGGTTCCATCTGGAGGCTCCTCCTGAGTGCCCCTTGGCGGGTGTGCCGAATTTATTTTCTTGGTACTTTGTTAGTTTTGTTCCATCTGTAGAGAACTGGGTCAATTGGTTTGTGGATCATGGAGCCCAGTGCCTTTGTTGGTCGGTGCCATGGTAGGGTGAATTGCAGCCTGGTCTGGAGCTCAAGAGTGTCGATATGTGCGATTAATTGGCCTAGGACATACTTCTTTCTATATCCCTCGGTGGCTTCTACGCTAAGTTGGGTGGGATAAAATGGGGCCTCCTCGCACAGTAGACATCTTTCATGTGGAGGATCTGACTGAACCTCGACGCATAATACTGGGTTCTTTGTGGGAGAGTCATCAACTATCTATACCTCCATCTCAATCTGTAGGAAGGGTCTGGCATGTGTCCGGGGACTATATGAAGTGGTTGTGGAAATGAGTAGTGGAGAAGATACTGGCGAAAGAGATTGTCCAGATGTGGTTTGTTCTTTTTAACACCATGGAAGGTGGGGTAGTGATTTTTTACAAAGTGATCAGGGTGTACTGCTCCATGGAATGCATTCAGAATATTAATCAGGTGGGGTAGATCTGAGGACCTTCAGGGGCTGATGATGATGAGGCTGGGTCTTCTAGCAGCTAAGGATAAATTTTTGTGAAGTTGGGAATAATTTTGAAGCTTACGTGTATTTTTCTGGTTTTTTAGGTGTAGCTTGATAAGGTTGTTGTTTTAGGACTAGTTTTAAGTCAGAGAAAAGGGAGATGGTTTGTTTAATTGCCTTCGCTGATATTTTATATAATGGTGTCGTATTTCCATAGTTGAAATAAAAAATAATTTTGATCATATTTTGTTGTGCCTCTTGATGAGTTTTGCATTTTAGTTATCTATACCAATCGCTAAGGCATATATAATCCTTTTATTCATGTAAATGATAAGATGGACCGTCGTTCTCGGAGGTTAGAAAAGAATAGCATTTGTTAAAAAGAAATGGACTGTGCTCATGTATAATGTATGGGTTGCCTAAGTACCTTTAGAGGTTTTGAAATTTTTTTTGAGTTTCATTTTGAAAACAAAAGATTTTTTAGAGGATCAGGCCCAACGTAGTTTTGGGTAAAGAGAAGTGAAGAGATTTTTTTTTCTTTTAGAATAAAAGGAGGATGAGAAGAGTCATAGCGCGCCGAGATTTCAGATTAAGGGTAGAACGGTTTGAGATGGTCCAGGTTGACTGGACGTGCCATCTCTTCTCCATCGAGGTCTGCGAGCATAGCGGCGCCGCCTGACAGAATCTTATTCACTATGTAGGGGTAATTCTAGTTCTCCCACTGGGGTCCCAGACGGGTGCTATGATCTCTTTGAGGCCAAGGTCTCCTTCCTGGACACCAAGGTCCTTAGCTCTTCGATTGAATAATCGCGCTATCCGACGATGGTACCCTGATATGTTGTATAAAGCCTTTGGCCTCTTTTCATCCAAGTGTGACAGTTTGTCAAAGCGACTCTGATGCCATTCTTCCTCGCTAACTCTGCTCTCGAACATGATGCGGAGGGAAGGTATTTCTATCTAAATAGGTAGGACTGTTTCTATACTGTATACCAGAGAATAAGGGGTAGCCCCAGTAAATGTTCTGACTGAAGTGTTGTAGCCCTAGAAGGCGTACGGGATCCGATTAGCCCAATCTCTACAACTCTCGATCATTTTGCTGGTGATGGATTTGAGGTTTTTATTGGCGGATTTAATGGCACCACTGGTTTGGGATTAGTAGGGAGAAGATTTTTGTCTCTGAATCCCATACTCGTCGACCAGTTCTGTGACCTCGGCTTCAAAGTGTAACCCATTATCTGATACTAGCTCGTGAGGAACCTCGTATTGATAGATGATGTTTTTTTATAAACTTGGCCACTTTCTTAGCATTCAGCACTGCATATGACTCAACTTCGACCCATTTAATGAAGTAATCAATGGTGGCTACGATGAACTCATGCCCATTAGAATCTTTGGGTGTGACCTTCCTTATGATGTCAATGCCTTAGGTGGAGAATGACCAGGGAGAAGTCATGTTGTATAATTCTCGAGGAGGTGAGTGTTGGAAGTTGGCAAACTGCTGGTATTTGAGGCATCTTTGGATGTAGGCGGTGCAATCCTGAACCATGGTGGTTTAATAGTACCCTTGATGAATGATTTTCTTAGCAAGCATATAACCGTTCATGTTGCGTTCGTATTCCCCGTTATGGATCTTCAACATCATTTCTTCAATATTAACCCCTATAATGCAGTGCAAATAGGTTCCACTGAAGTTTCTTTTGAATAATGCTTTGTCTCAGATGATGTACTGGGCAGCCAGTTTGCAAATGGTTGCACAATATTTCTTATCAACGTCTTGAGGATGCCTACCATGTTTGAGGAGGTGACAAATATCATAATACCATAATTCATCCATATCAAAATCTTCCTCAGTGACAAGCTCAATGTGGTAGCAAAGAGTTGGCATAACTTGCTTTTGGACTAAGAAGGTGTCCATTATTATTCCCTTGGGCATGTCAACCATAAAGGCCAGGGTATCAAGGGCATCAGCTAAGTTGTTCATTGCACGAGGCAGGTAATGAAAGGTGATATCTTGTATTTGGGAGGTCATATCTTCTAAGTGGTCGTGGAAGGGTAAGAAATTTTCGTCTTTGACTTTCCATTTTCTAAGGACTTGCCCGATGATGAAGGAAGATTCCCCGTAGATATCTAGGTGTTTGATACCTTTCTTAAGGGAAACTTTGAGGCTTACAGTGCATGCCTCGTATTCAATCATATTAATGGTGTAGGGAAAATCTATCTTGATGGTAGTGGGAGTGTGAGAGTCATCAGGGGTGATCAATGTC
Source organism: Sambucus nigra (assembly GCA_949130495.1). NCBI lineage: Eukaryota > Viridiplantae > Streptophyta > Magnoliopsida > Dipsacales > Adoxaceae > Sambucus > Sambucus nigra. Next base: position 293,302,028 of record OX422217.1, on the reverse strand, counting down.
GGGTATGTCATCGTAGGACCATGCAAATATGTCCACGAATTCCTTTAGCAGTTTTTTGAATTACGCGTGCTCATGCTCATTAAGGGTGGACCCTATCCTAATCTCGTGCCGTTGGTTACTAGAACTGATATTGATAACAACAGTTTCATCCTCATTAATTTTAATACTGTTATGTTGTTTGTTATTAACCTTATTAATATCTGCTAAGAATTTTTCATTTACAAAGTCGTCATCATCAAGGGTTTGATTATAATCAACACAATTAATTTAAGACACAACAAGATACTCAAAATCCTCATTTATTTCACTTTAGGGAAAAACTGCATTGAGAACATCGTCAAAGGAGGTCTCGGTTACATTGATATTAAAAAAATAGAAGCAATAGCAGGTGAAGCGATAGAGTAAACAACAAGGTTGGGTTGAATCTCATCAGGTTGGACTGGTATAGCATTCCAATTGAGAAGAGGTCTGTCAGCAACCTTGATTAGAGTGGACGAGTCTGATAGTGTAGCATCTCATTGGATCATATAGAGAGTATGACCCAGTGTCTGCAGGTTAAATGAGTCTTTAGAATCACTTTCCTCAGAGACCTCGGTAACTGTTACGACTTTTTTGGTGAGAGGTTGTACTTTATGCTAGCAGTCTTTGACCCAAGAGTAGTTGTATAAAAAGAAAATTTCCATTCCTTATTTCATTTTCTTATCAATGTGGTCATACAATGGTTTAGGAAACCTGCATAAAGGGAAGTCTTAGCCTTCTATGATAAATCTTCCATTCAGAGAATCCTTTGAAACAACCTTTGCATCTTCTAAACCCTTTTCAGTCGTGGTTAACGAAGCTCTTTGAGTTCTTTTGGTAAAGGATGATAACCCAGGACATATGGGGAAAGGCCTCTTTTAGGACTATGGGCTCAAGTATCCTTTATTGACGTTGTCCCAACCCCAGTTCGAGCATGAAATGCACGTTCTTAAACATCTGTATCACATCGATGTTGTCGTGAGGGTTGTGTTCTGAATAGACTCGGTCTTTGAAATTTTCTCCTGCTGGGAGGGGAAGTGGATCAACTCTGAAGATGGAGAGAAGCATATCATTCGTCCCATACTGGATTTCCAATATCGAATTGCTGGTGCTAGAATTTTCCATGCCGTCATTATTTACCAAAACGGTGATAACTTACCATTTGGTGAAGAATTTAAATTTCTGATGAAGGGAAGAAAATACCCCCCGGATTCTAGTAAGATATGACCAACCAAATAGCATGTTAAAGCATGCAGGCATGTCGACGACTTGGAATTCGATAACAGGGTTGATAGGGCCATCCCCTATTGTGAGTGTTATGGATCCTATTAACTTTCGGTGGGTATTATCGTAAGTGCACACTATGACGGAAGTAGGAGTAAAGTCACTGACTTTCAACCCCAAGCAATTGAAAGTTTTTAGTGGACAAAAATTGAGGGCGGTTCTGTTGTCAACGAGTGAGAATGGGACCGTATTTCCCATCACTTCAACGAAGATGTTGAGGGCATAGTTGTGGTCAGGGATAATCTTTGAAATTTCCTCTTCGGAGAAGGAAATGAGTCTAGTGGAGGTCAAGGACCTAACTAGGTTTACATCTTCTTCAAAAGTGGTAGAAGGAGGGACTGTGATCTTGGTGAGAAGTTTTATTAGGGCCTTTCAGTGCATATGGGAGGATATGAAAAGTCCATGTAAGGTGATGTCAGCTTGAGTCTTCTTGAGTTGGTTAAGGATTTTTCTCTCCTCAATGGTCGTTTCTGGCATGGAAGTTCTTCGACAACTTCCTTTTCCTTATCAGCTCCTGACGATTGAGAATTTGGATCCCTGTAGTGTCTCTTTGATCTGTCCATGTGCTTTACTGAGGCGGGGAAGAGCAAGAACCTCATGTCTTTATCTATTTCTAGTTGAATGGTTACTTTACTAATTTCCCCTAATAGGTATTCGAAGGATATCATTCTGCCTATGTTGATTACTGGACTGACTTTTCTTTAACTGGGTTCATCTTCTAAGCTATCCAATTCGTCCCCCATCCGGTGGCAACGATGTCTTATTGCCAAGAGAAATTGATGCATTCAATAACCTCGACAACTCCTTCATCTAAATCTTCCCACTCAATGAGGAGGTGCAGGAATGAAGGGACCAATCGCCCTTACATCTTCAAAGCAGTAAGTAACTCATAAATACTGCAAATTTCACATGTATGTCAAAATCCACCGGTCATAATCTACACTACGTCATTTAGGTTAACTTCATCAATGGGTACCACCTAATTATCTGACTCCTGAGCCCATTTTCGGGCTTCCATGAATAAGCCACTGAATTTGCGACAATCGACGATCATATCTGCAGGTAATTTCATACCGAACTCTAAGAGTCTGTTCAATATAGTAGATAACTCCATATCTTTCCCCTTAGATCGACTATGGACGATAATACAAGCCTTTTTGAGGAGTGACAGAGCTCGATCGATGAAACAGGTAGGGCGTAGAAGAAAATATAGGCAAACTTTGAACGGTTTGGGTGAAATCACGGGTATGATGGGTGGTTTATTCGGCATAATTTGAGTAGATGGATCAAATTCTGGGTCATTTTCTAGAAAAATGGCATTTGAATGGGTTGGAAGTGGGTTTTTAGTGGTATTTGTTTTAGGACCTTTTAGTGGAGCGATGAGACCCCGATAAATCAAGCCTTGAACCATATTTCTAAGATGGAATCATTGGTCGCGGATTGGTGAAAGTCATAGTGGGCATCAGTTTTGACGTTCATGGGAAGTGGGTTTGGTAATGAATGAGGTTCCAAGGGTTTGATGAGGTTTCAGCTTAACAAAGCCTGGTATACTTTGGATAAGGGAGTATGGAGCTCGGTGTATTCCTTTCTAGCGTGACTAGGGAGACTTTCTGGTCCCACTAGGTAGCAGGTTAGGAGATATTATTGATGGTTGAGATTGTAGCACTGGCAGGCTTCTTGTAATTTTTGGGAATGAACTATCCGATTACCTTTTTCGGCTCGGTATCTACCTTGATAACATTTTCTTTAATTTATACACCCGCTTCCCGGAGGTCTCAAAAGTGTCAATAATACTGACCTCCCATAATATCTCGGATATGGGGCAAGAAATTCTTTTTTACGATACTAACTTGTTCCTCCTCGAAGGGTCTATTGGTATTGGTAGCAGCTTTCTCTATCCACCTTCCTATGAAACTACTAACTGTTTCCCCAAGGTTCTACCTAAGAAGCTTTATATCACGGCGTATAACCTCTAGTTCTTCGTTGTACTTGTACTAAGACATGAATTCCCGGGCGACATCTTCCCTACTACGGATTTTGAACTCTTCGATGGATAGGAACCATCGGAGGGCACTTTCTTTCAAAGTATGTTTTAACATTTGGGCCATTATCTCTTCAGAGGCGCCAAAAGGGTCACGGGTTGGTGATAGTTGCGAAAGTCCACAATTGGGGTCCCGCTGCCCCCAAAAATCTTGCTTTAGGATAAGGAGACATGTGGGTATAGTCCTTGTAGTTTCCAGATATCCTGACTTAGTCAAATTTCTTGGACAACAGTTTGAAGTCTTCTTTGACCTTGTTCAGTTCTTCCTCCTTGGGATCAACATGCACTAGCAAGTTAGCCCCTGGTTGGGTAAGGTTCGGTATAGGGAGCTGAGATGGTGGTGGCCCAGTGGCAGGCGGGGCTTGTAGATCATGCTAATATTCTTATTGGATCCAGATAAGCTCGGGTCCGGGTGAACCCATGCCACGAGGGAAGAGGACATCAGGTTCTTCGAAAATCTGGACCCTATTTCACTGCATCTCATGGACCTAGGTTTGAAGATTGCCAATATTGGCACTGAGTTGGACTAAGACTTCCATCAGATCAAGCTACACGTTCGGTGCTTGGTCGTCGTTTTGTATGAAGAGCTGGTAAAGGTAGATTTTGGACTCAGATAAAGTAGTAGAGGAACTAATGGAGCTTTGGGGTGATTTAACATAAGACTGAAGCCAATAGGGAGCCAGACCAAGAATCGGGTATGCGATTGACCTGAGAAAGAAAAATGGTTCGAGTTTATTTTTTGAAAGAGGGAAGAAAGAATTATTTTTCGTTATTTTGATAAAAGAGGAAAAATGTTTTTTGCATTTTGTTTTTTTTAGGAAAAGGAAGGAAAAAAATGAGAGAAGAATCTCAGCATGAATACTATTATTATTATTATTATGATTATTATTATTATTATTATTATTATTATTATTATTATTATTATTATTATTATTATTATTATTATGTTTTCGCTTGTATTAGGATTACCTAAATGTAAAAAAAAAATGTTAAAAATGACCCGAGCATGGGAAAATTAGGTTTGGAAAATATTTAAGACATGGTTTGACTTGTTTCTAGGCTCATGGATAAGGTCCTATTTTAAAAAACGGCGAAATAGGGAAAAAATTTGGGTGGCATTCCGACCCGGTATTTTGGGAGAGTTTTGTGTAGTAACTAATAATCTAAATATGAGTGCCCTAAGCTTGACGCCTATATGAGGTTTATGTAGTTTGTTGGACTAGCGGTTGGGTTCCCCTTTTAGCATAACTTCCATGATATACTTCTTGCTTTTGAGGGAAATCGGTATGTATGGACAAACCATTTGATTTACTTGAGTGTATGTGATTTGCTTCACTATATACCTCATGGGGATAGTACATGTGAGAGAGATGTTGATACTCTCCACATACGTGAACGAGTTTCATGTTATATACCTCCTGTCATAAGTTCGGTTAAGCGGTACGATGCGTGGGGAACCGTTCGATATACATCAAAGGTACTAGGCCAATGGAAAGTGAGAGTTACATTGCTTAGGCAAACTGCGACCCACGGGACCAGCGCTCATCACAAAGTGACCCTCCAGTACGGGAAAATTTTTTGGTCAATATTAAAATGCTCTGGGTGATGTAGTGTGCAAAATGCATGATTCTTAATTAGCATATTATGGAAAGAGTCGTTTATTTGGCATGATGAGTAAAAGAAATACTATACTAATGGGTAAGAATGTACTAGTATCATGAAAAGTAAATCAAGCATGGAGCATGAAGACTACACTAAGCATGGATACATGTGAGTGAGTGATATGTGAATATCTACAAGTGAGCGTGTGGTAGTGAACCTGATTATGAATCGACTACAAGTGGCGTGTGATATGTGCAAGTGAGCATGGATATATACAAGTATGATAAATGGAGGTGTGTGCTAGTGAAGCCTAATCATGGATATTCTAAGTGGTGTGTAAAGCTTGTGGGTATAGGTGATCCTTTATACAAGTATAGGCAGTGTGAAGTGTACATGGAGGGTATTTACAAGTGTGTGAAGTGAAAAGTGAGTGAGAAGTGATATATACATGAGGTAAAGAAGTAATAGAGAAAAAAGAGAACATACAGGTAGGTGCATATGCACACATACAGATAATAATAACACCCATGTAAAAATAAAGTCTAGTCCTCAAAGAATGCAATTCAATCCCTAACAGATTTTCCATTGTAGCCATCCCTCCCCAAGTCGGTGTGAGCGCGTGCGGGGGTCTCACGCCTTTCCTCGGGGCACTTCGGCCGTCGTCAATTAGAGTGATGTATAGAGATAAGGTCGTCAGCCTATTCCGCACAAAATCGGCAAAAGATATGTTGTCGTCTCGAGAGAACGACACCAAAGACATATTGATGCTTGCAAAACCAATAGTTCAAGGATTCGGGGACTAAGTTACGGAATGAGAAGGTGTTAGGCCCCCATACCACCCTTTCGGTCTCTCATAGGCATGTGTTATTTTTTTCCTTAGTAACTTCGTGAAGTGTGTGCGTGTATATATAAATAAAGAGTTTAATTACTCGACTCACATCATGCATAAAAGGTAGAGCGAGATTATCCTTAAGAGTGTTGCCTAAAATAGTAATCGAAATATTATTTTCGTAGGACGATACCAATTGTTTATAGAAGGATGATGGTGTAGGTTGGACAAAATGCAGGCATGAATCACAAATGTATGATATGAAAATAATATATGAACAAAAATGAGAGAGGACTCAAATCTTGAATTTTACTCGAGACGCCTACATAGCGTAAAAAGGCCTCAAAGTCCATGTAGTTTGCATATAACATGGGGTGGGGTTTATCCCATAAATCCAATCGGAGGCTTTTTTAATATGTATGTGAGTGGAAAAATGATGTTTTAGTGTGAGAAAATAGAGCGAGAAATTCTCGTTTGGAATTTACAAGCAAACCCTCTTTTTCTTGTTTTTGGATTTTTTTATAGAAAGTATAGTATGTGAAATACTACTAATAATAAGGTTGGATATTAATATTGTGTGATCTAATAAAAATGAAATGCTAAAATTAAGAATTGAGTAACTAGTGCGAAAATGAGAGTTTAAAGAGAGAATGAAAGATTTGGACCTTATTTTGAAGCTTTGAAGTTGATCTTGAATATTAAAGCGCTGCTCCCACAAATGGATGAAAGTGGTAGGCGGAGAGGGAAGGGAATTTTCCAAATTTGGTAAGGAAAGGATGTAAATGGAATGTGGGGCGAGGTTTCAATATGGAAATCACGCTGACTTAGAGAGAATGTTGTTGAGATCACTGAGAGGGATGTTTTTTAGGTGCCTCTCAAAGTGATATCATGCTCTCCTTATAAAGGGTCAATGGTGGTGTCGATCCAGATTGTCCTTGTCCTGCCTATCTGGAGGAAACCCTAGACACACTACCGATAGGTAGGGAAATGGGTTTGCCATTCGATAATCCTCCGCAATTTTTTTGAAAAATGATCGTAAAAGGAAATTCGTAAGTTGGAATCATGCACGGGATGAACCATTGTAAAGGGTATTCATATCTCTTTAAAAATCCATTGGGTCAGTCCCGGGTTCGGGAATTGACTATGGTCCAACGAGGATTGAAAGAGTCCGTCGGTCTTTTAGACAAGAGGGAAATCGATCATTCGTTCGAACCATAAGGCTAATTTGAGAATGGGATGGACCATTAGAAATTTTTTTAAGGACTTTCAATGTTCCAAAGATCTTCGATCTGTTGGGAGAGTCGACCCAGGTCAAACGGGGCCCAAAAGCACCCAGTGACCCTTCGGAGTAAAACGGATCGTTCATCCGTACAGTAAGGCTGATTCGTGCACGGGATAGACCATTGGAAAGGGGATTCAGATCCGTTCAAGGATCGAAAGAGTTTTGATCAAGTTGGAGAGTTGACTAGAGTCAAACAGGAGGCGGGAGTACCTGGTGGCCTCCAGATCATTTTTTGGGAAAAATAACTGTTTGTCCTAATCGTAAGGCCGATTCGTGCAGGGGAAGATCTTTGAAAAGGGTATTTAGGTCCCTTTGAAGGTCCGATGAGATTTTATTAACTCGAGAGTTGATCAGAGACAAACGGGGCCCAAAATTGCCCGGTGGCCTCCAGATCAGTACTCGGAGTATGACCTAAGTTTTATGGTGAAAGAGGAAGTGCTAGGGTTCTAAGGAAATGCTTAAGGGGGTACCTAGATTGTGGTGTCTACAAATTGGACTCCATTTAGGGAAAATTATGAAGCTAGGTTTAATTTGGGGATTTACTGAATTTAACCTTTTTTGTGTTTTAATGAAATTAATCTTTTTAAAAACTATTTAGGAGCATCCATTTCGGTAATAGCGGAGTTCTAGTTGATATATAAAATATTTATGTGTTAACAATGGAGGTTGGGGTTGTTTTTGCAAACTTTGCATGGTTTTGGAAGAGGAAGAGTTGCACTTCCCCGAATCGAATTGATTCGGCCCCTGTTGGTTTGACAGGTTAGGCTGTTGGTAGCATGGTTCGAGTTCGGTTGTTTTGGGGAGGAACCGTGGGACATTTATATGTATATTATGAGTTAGAATAAATATGTATAAATATGTTCTCATATTTTATATTTTTTGATAAACTAGGAGTAGGATTTTGATCAGATTTGAGAGTTAATTAATCCTAAAATTGATGGATAATGCGACGTTTGGGGATTTAGATGATTTGGATACACTTGAGAGTATCCAGTATGTATGTATGTATGTATGTATGTATGTATGTATGTATGTATGTATGTGTGTGTGTATATATATACATATATATTATTTTTTAACTGAACATACTCAGACTCGTGAGGATTCTATTGGTAGGCATTTTTATGAAATCGGTTATGACTGTGTATCGCGCTCCTAGTTGATGACATAGGAGTTAGTGTAGGTCGATATATTTTATCACACGTTTAGTCGACCGTCGTAGTGTGATATGATTCGTGGACAACCTATCCACCGGTCGAGGTTTGTTATAGCTAATGGTGTAGGATTGCATGGTTATATGTTTAGCTCATGCGTCCAGCCGCTTTATGCCTCGTGATGTGAGATTATGAGGACCTGATCCATCGCAAGAGTTTTGGTATGAGGCTACCCGTGTGATAACCCGTGTAATTAAATACATGGGTATATCAAGTTCGAATATAAAATTATACATGATATTAAAATAGTATAATACCATTCACAAAAAGTCCTCAATATAATCCACAATATAAAGTCCATAAATATAAAAGATTGGAATGACAATATCCTAACATGAGTCCTGAATATGAACCTAATGATCCCAAAGTGATATGAGCCAAATCTGAAATCTCATAATACATATTGATTGGGAGAGTTTCAAAATAACTAAACTGAATGTAAAATAACAAACAAAATGAAATAAGAACTCACATTGCCCGTGTAGATGGAATTTGGGATTAGAGAGACGAGTGGTGTGTGCTAATTGGAACAAGGAGGCTAAGGGGGAGGTCTAGTCCTAGCACTCGAGGTCCATGTAAAAGAGATAGCCAAACTCCTAGAAAGTAACTTAGCTACACAACCCAAAGTAGTTATATGAATAGATAAAAAAATCATAGTTTATATATAATCCAAATGAACGGTCCATCCCATAAAACGTAGCCTCACAGTGTAATAGAATTATCTTAATTCATATCATTAATTGAGTATCCTCGTTAATTAATCAACATATAACCTATATGATCCCCTTCCTCTCGACGGTCTAAAAAATATGAGGTATGCCAAATCAAACCGTCAGATATCCCGTAGCACCTGCCTCACAGTGATGGACCCGTCAACACGTATAATTCATAAACATCACATTACACTTCATGTTACCAGCTGGTATTCGCATGGCCGAATATTTTAGCAAGTATGAGCCATAAATAGTCCATAACACATGATGTATCCCCCTTTTATTTACACGGCCAGATATTCCAACATGTAAAAAACACAAAAAATCAATTGCACATCCCGTAGCCAGCTTTTATTCGCATGGCTAGAATTTCACATTCTGTTTGATAAACAAAATCCATCTATAATTGTAATCTTCGAGTATGCCATTATATAATTATTCCCTCTCAGTACACACAACCATAAAGCCCCTTTCATAAAAACACGCATAAATAACATTCCGAGTTTCAACCTTCTCACTCATAGTTAACTCATTATATCTTTAATACCTCACAATTAGGTATCAATGATAGACATTAATAAGTTTTAATTCATTTCATAGGGACCCAAAAGGGATAGTAAGCCTACACTTAACTACTTGTAAAACAAAATACTAAAGTATAAGTATATTGATTTTATTTAGGTTTTTGAGTTGTCACTCCTACACGACTCTAAACTCCGTTCGTGGGGCGTCTCATCAAAGTGAAATCCTAACAAGGAACCCCCATACATTTATATTTATATAAGGTAGTTGTTAAGACAAAATAAATTAGGATTTATTATGAGAGATTAAGACAAGAAATTTTAAACGTTTAAATGTACAATCAATCAAACTAGTCCAACACTACCACCCAACAACCAAATCAATCAACCAACAATTATCCCAGACTCATTTTATCGTGTACATGATAAGACGGATATCAACAATAATAATTAACATCTCAGGTAAGGTCTCATATTGTGTTCTTGCATAAAAGAAACATGTAATTAACTTACAAGGATGTATTTCATCACAAAGGGTCTCATTTATATATCAAGTTTTCAAAGTCATAAAAAATGTTTTCACATAAGTTCTTTTAAAATGAATAGGGTTCTCATAACAACTTTCATCAATTTGGGACATAACTATCAAAAGTACCACCCTTAATGCATAAGGCACAATCCTACCAAGAATACGTAATTTTAAGAATTTATAAATTCTAAATTATGTCAATCTCATCCATTTTCTAATCTCAAATTGTCAATTTCAACAAATGAGGTTCAAAATCTAAAATCCCATTTTTCTAATTTTGGGGCAAATATTCAATTACCTTAATTTATTAGGCCTCGACATTTCTTTTCAAGCATATGACAATATTTGAATTCATTTATTTATAACTATAAATTAGGAATGCAAAATTTTCTAAAGATTCTTAATTAATTTTAACACTATAATTAAATTTAGGTGAATTTAGCAAATACATATATAAAAGGAGCGGAGTAGAATGTCACTAGCCTCAAAATGCATTCCAAAAACTGAGTTTCTCATTGGTGGAGAAAACCCTTGGAAACCCTTTAAAATTTTCTTGGAACTCTCTTTTTAAAATATGGATTTGAAGAATAAAAACTAGGGTTTTATTTTGTAATTTGGTTTAAGTTTGGGTAAAAGGCTGAAAATAATGGGTGAAAGGTTGAAGGGTAGTGGGAAATGATTCCGATAATATTATATATTGTAATAATGTTGGTTGATTAAAAAAGGAGAGAGATAGAGACCAAATGATTAGGGGAGAGAGGGATTTGCGACCCTTTTACTCCTAAAAAACCACACCATAACCTAAACCCTACAGTTGTCTTGTCCCTTTCTTCTTACCACCCATCACTTTCTTTTCTTTCCCCTTTTATGTGCCGCCTTTACTTTATTTCCTTTGTGAAACATAAAATATTTCAAGAAAAAATATTTTATATGATAACAACATTCACTATCTTCTTTTCAATGTACTTAAGATAAAAATTTTCACTCAATACATGATGAGATATATCACAAGGATCATATCTTTTATGCAACAAAGAACTCAAGATCATAAACACTGCAAATAAAGATACAAGCCATTAATCCATGCAAAAGAAGAATGTTATCCAACACTAAGACAAGCATTTAATAAGTATTTTTCTAAGACCAAGCTTTGCATAACAAGTTTTAAATCAATGAAGAAGCAATGTTCACACTCAAAATCAAACTATGAAACATATCATCAATATGTTCATCCAAAACATGAGTTCATAAACAAAGAAAAAAAGAGATATGAAGATAAAATAAAGAATGCTTCCAAACACATGAAAGAAAAAAATAAATCATTCCATGTTCCAAAGAATAAAGTCAACCTAGTAGTCAAGATCATGATCCAACCAAAGCAAGCTCAAGTAACAAGAGATTAAGATAAGCAAGAAAAGTTCAACCCAACTTTCAAAGGTTTAGTAATATTTTTAAATGTGTAAATCAACTTGTATGATCATGTATATGCTCAATACAACCTACCTAAACCTTCTTAAACCTTCCCAAAAGCTTGAACCAAGTCAAAAACATCATAATGCCCCAAAAGAATAATGCATAGTCGATTATAACTATGTATAGTTGATTATACATTGAGGTATAGTCAACTAATAATTCGGCATAAGTATTTCACATTTATCCTCTTAATTTAGATACTTTTATGGTCCTGTGCGGTGTAATTAGAATGGATTTATCTAATATTCATGCTACTAACCCTTTTCTACGAGTATTTCTTATTTTGTGTATTTTCTAGTGTATTTTATATGTATTTTGTGCAAGTGAATGTGGGAGAGAAATCGGAATAAAGAAAGAAAAAAAGGAAAGTAAGACCAAGGTCAAGAAACTAATTTTTCATCTTAAACTCGGATGCAAAGCCTAAAGAAAAGTTGAAGAGTTTGAAGCCACGAGCACACTGGAAGAAACGACACCCAATTCTAAGCTACGGTTGAGAAGTTACGTATTTTTGAAGTCTAGAGAAGATCCAGGAGGAGAACCATAATTATCAATCATTCAGGAAAATCGGTTTGAAACGAGGGGAATCGGTACTGGAAGTGAACCGGTTCAGATGACCTGCTCCCGAAATTTTATCTTTATCCTGATTTTTAATAAGGAGTTTGTTTTGTTTACAACTCTTCCTAAAATGATCCTAGTTGTGTAGTTTTGTAATTAGACTTATATTACATTAGTTTTAACCTAGTTTAGAGAGATTTTAGAGGGAAAAAAGAGACGAGGCAATAAGAACATCAATAGATTATTGTTTTGTCATAGCTTTGCTCACTTTCATCAATACAAATATTTATTTCCTCTATTTTCTTTTCAAGATCTAATCTTTTTAGGTTATAATTATGACTTCCTTTGTAATTGTGCTTAAATACATGTGTTCTTACAATCTGTACATCATAGTGTTTACATGTAGTGTAATATTCATGCATAGTGTTAACTTTTCTATGTCCGGCTAGATATTTAGCGGGTTGGGGCACATGAACCCAAACTAGGTGTTATGGAAAGATATAAAACTTACTAAAATTAAATAAATAATTAGAGGCTTGATACTTTGTCTAAACAAGGGTTATACGCCTTTTAACTTCATTTGTTGTAGGTAACTGGAGTTTTTAAGGGTAGAATATGCGTATAGACATTTTCGGCATGCACTTTAGATTTACTTTTGACTATATATTATGCGGAGTAAAATCCTCATATATGTAGTGCTTAGATAAATTTTAGGTCTTCTCTCAATTATTTGTTTGGTTCTTGAAAGTTTTATATTCGACATAGTAATGGACGGTTCGGGGGATTGTATTCCAATCCCATTTTTTTTTCATATAGTTAAAATCAAAAGTTTTCAGTCGTTGCATAATTTAGTTAATTCATATTCTAGTTAATTCGCATTCGTTAATTAGGTTGCATTAGTTATGTAGATTACTTATTCTAAATTCACCACCTTTTATTTTCTTTTCTTTTTCGTGAGTCGATCATTAGGTTTTAGACATATTTCTTAGTGTTCGTCACGATCTTTTGTCTTAGTTCCTGTGTCCGATACCCGACTTTCTTAGATTATTACTTATGTGACTGGCTTGCACTTGAGTCGTATTTACACGCATTAGAGACACATTTGGAGTCGCATTAAGTTTTTGGCGCCGTTGCCAAGGACTAGGCATACATACTAAGTTAGGTCGAATTCATCTACTAATTTGACTCTAATTTATAAAAAGCCAAAAAAATTCATAAAACCCAAAAATTTAAAAAAATCAATAAATAAAAAATAAAAATATTCTCTCGTGATTTAAATGCAAAACACTCAATCCAATCCCAATACTATTCCTCCTACGGTACATGAAAATCATATAGTTGAATTCGATCCTGATAGCTCACACACTCCAACCGTTCCAAATTTTTGGATTCCACCTCCTACACCGCACAACTCATCACGAGTCACACTGCGACTCACACGTCTAGGGAGTTCGGTGAGGATATCGATTCATTAAGTGAGAGAATAATGTCTGACCACGCTGGTTTTAGGACAGGTGAGGGAATGATACCATATCGCCCTATACGAGACCTCTTATACCCCGAGTGAACCTTCGCTCTGGGGTGCATTATATTTCCGTATAATGCGGGGCAGTTTCACTTTAGGAATGGGATGATTAATATTCTCCCAATATTTCACGGTATGGAGTCGAAAAAGACCTACCTCGACATTAGAGATTTTGAGGAGGCAAGCGATACTTTCAATTACCAAACGTTCACCCGAGACGTAGTGCACCTCAAGATTTTTCCCTTCTCTCTTAAGGACAAGGCCAAGACTTAGCTTTGGTCACTAGAACCGAACTCGATAGGTACGTGGAGGGATATGGAGGCTAAGTTTATCAAAAAGTTCTTTCCCACACATAGTACTAATTCTATTAGGGCTCAAATTCAGATCTTTAAGCAAAATAAAAACGAGCCTTTTGATAGGTGATGGGAGAGGTTCAACGGATTAATCAACATGTGATCACACCACGGTTTTAAGAATTAGAGACTCATCTCCTACTTCCATCATGGTTTAAGCTTATGTTCTAAATAACTCATTGAGACTATGTGCTTAGGAGAGTTCTTAGGGTTAGGCTTGAATGATGTAGAGGACCCACTTTAAGTATATCGCCGAGACTACTCAAGTGTGGACACATCAAATCCAAATACCTAACCCAAAACTAAAACACGTATCGTCTGGACTTTATGAATTGGACGAGGAAGATGAATTAAAACATCAAATTAATCAACTAGACAAGAGGTTAGAAGACGTGGTCGAAGCTACGTGGAGAGGCGTATCCAACTCCACTCGAGCAATTAGAGAGGATGTGTGCGTTATTTGTGAGGCAGGACATTTAACAAAGGAATGTCCGATGATACTTGCCTACAAAGTGATGCTCTAAGAGCAAGTTAAGAAGGTGGGAGCCTATAGGGTTAATTTTAACTCCCCTCACGATAATTAATACAATTCCTCATGGAGAAACTATCCCGATTTTAGTTACGGGCAACCAAACGCAATAATGAGCCCGAATCCACATGTTGCCCAATAATCGCCACCACTCCCACCTTACCAACAAGCACCACTTATGCAAGCACCCCCTCATGCGCTGTATATAATCCCATAGCGGGAGAGTCTTGAGGACACTTTAGCCCAATTCATGAAAACTCAATCAGTGATAAACGCTCAAAACACCCAAAATTTTACTGACTTAAAGGCATCGTTGTCTAAGTTACAATATTCCTTAAGTGTCTAAGAGAAGGGAAATTTCCCACCCAAGGCCAAAGACCTCACCGAGTTCATAACTTTTTTAGATTTAATACCGATGAGAACAAATATAAATGTCAAGCGGTTACCACTCTACATAGTGGGGGAGTTGTTATTGACTTGTCACCTCCCCCACATGACGAGCAAAATGATAAGGAGGTTTCTCCCAGCACGAAAGATGCCCCCTTAGAAGAGAATGATAAAGAGGACACAATTAGGCCCGAGGTGATAGTAAAACCCTATAATGCCACTCCTTACCCTCAATGGTTGGTCCCTCCCCGTAAAGGGGCCTCCCATAACAATTTCTTAGAAGTGGTTAAGCAAGTCAAACTTAATTTACCTTTTCTTGATGTAATAAAGTAAATTACCGTCTATGCAAAGTTTCTTAAGGAATTATTATTAGTGAAACATAGACTAAAGTTAAAGAGGAAGGTGTTCTTAGCACAAAACGTTGGTTCGGTACTTTTGCATGACCTCCCGATGAAGTATAAAGATCCTGGTGCACCCACCATTTCGTGCACCATTGGAGAGAGAAAAATTGAGAGAGCGCTATTAGATTTAGGGGCGAGTGATAATATTCTCCCTTAATCCATCTATAGAAATATTGAGTTGGGGGACCTTAAGCCTACAAAATTACTCTCCAACTCTCGGATCGCTCCGTGAAGATACCTCGAGGTATTGTTAAGGACATGATCATTCAAGTCGACACTTTCTAATTCCCGGTAGATTTTTTTATTTTGGACACAGAGCCTCCTCTCCTTCGAGCCATCATGTTCCCGTGATCCTTGGTCGCCCATTCTTAGCTATGGCTAATGCTTTGATTAAAACGCGAAATGGACAAATGCAACTCATGTTCGGGAATATAATACTTTAGACTAATATCTTCAATATCACCAAGAAAATGGGTGATGAGGATAAGTTACACGAGTCGAATCTTATACGCAAGGTAGTACACGAACACTTTGAGAGTAATCCCACTAGAGATCCATTAGAGGCATGTTTTGTTATAGGGAGTGAGAGCGATAGTGCGTACACCGAGTTCGAGCGAAAAGTAAGGGAGATAAGAGAGTTATTGGATGCGGGTGAGAGCGATGAGGACGTGAGAGATATTAGTTGGGTCTCTCGATTTGAGGAAATATTTCTGAGAGAATTGCACGTGGTTCCCTTCGATGAGAAATTTCCTACCCTCGAATTGAGAAAGCTTCCTTGGAAAGTCAAATATGCTTACTTAGAAGAGGATGAGACATATCATGTTGCTGTCTCCTCGAGCCTAAGTAAAGAGCAAGAGGGGACTCTTATGGCCATTTTGATGAAGCATCAAAGCGCTTTTAGTTAGAGGATTGTGGATTTGAACGGTATAAGTCCTTTAATTTGTACCCACAAAATCCATCTCGATGAGGATATGAGACCCTCAAGAGAGATGCAAAGGTGTTTGAACCAAACAATGAAAGAAGTCGTGAGCACAGAGATCATTAAATTATTGGATGCGGGCATCATCAAAACGTACCACCATTGGGTGGCGCATTTGCATTGACTACCGGAATCTCAATGCCTAGACTAAAAAAGATCACTTCCCTTTGCCATTTATGAACCAAATGCTTGAGAGAGTATCAGGTCACCCTTTATATTACTTTTTAGATGATTATTTCTGGTATAACGAAATCGAGGTCGATGTGTTAAACTAATATAAGACTACGTTCGCATGTCCTTTTGGCATGTTTGCCTACAAACGTATGCCATTTGGATTGTGTAATGAACTCATGACTTTTCAATGGTGCATGCTTAGTCTATTTAGTTACATGGTTGAGAGGGGCTTTGAGGTGTTCATAGATGATTATAGTGTCTTCAGCTCCTCTTTTGACCATTGCCTTGCTAATCTCGAGAATATGTTAGCCCGATGTGTGGAAAAGAATTGGGTACTAAATTAGGAGAAATGACATTTATGGTTATCAATAGCATAGTTCTTGGCCACATTATGTCATCCAAAGGTATAGAAGTCGATTGGGTGAAAATTGATGTTACAGTCGATCTTCCCCCACCTAAGTCACTAAAAGATGTGCGTCTTTCTTGGGGCATGCATGATTTTATCGTAGGTTTATTAAGGACTTTAATGTCATTGCTAGGTCCTTAAGAAACCTACTTGTAAAGGATTCCCCCTTTGAGTGGAGTGAAGCATTCAAGAATCTTTTGACAAATTGAAAAACATGCTAGTCTCTGCTCCCATTATACAAGCTCCGGATTAGACCCTTCCATTCGAGCTTATATATGATGCGAGTGACTTTGAGGTTGGTGATGTTTTGGGGCAACGAAGATACAACAAAGCCCACGTCATTTACTATTCTAGCTAGACCTTAATCGGGCCTCAATTGAACTACTCCACCACAGAGAAAGAGTTACTAACGATAGTTTTTCCCTTGAGAAGTTCCACTCCTATCTTACTGGGTCGACCATCACGTGATTTACTTACCAGGCGGCTCTGAAATATCTCCTTTCAAAGAAGGATGTGAAGCCACACCTCATTAGGTGGATCTTAATACTCCAAGAGTTTTACCTTTCCATTAAAGACAATAAAGGAGTAGAAAACGTCATAGCCGATCAGTTGTGGAGGCTCTCGTCCGACGTACCTTAAGATCCTTTATCTAAAGATGAGTACTTTTCGGATGAGCAATTATTTTCCACTTCCTCTCTCCCCTGGTATGCGAATATTGTGAATTATCTTGTCACAGGGGTCGTACCCTCCGATTGAACACCGCAAGAGAAGAGGAAGTTACTTATATGGTTGCGCATGTTTTTCTATGACGATCCATACTTATTTAAGTATTGCACCGATAAAATAATCCGGAGATGTGCACCGGATGATGAGAATCCTAGCATCATCCATTTTTGTCATTCGAAAGCTCATGGAGGCCACTTTTCTAAAAAAAAGACAATAGCTATGATTCTTTAAAGTGGTCTCTATTGGCCTATAATTTTTCGAGATGTGAATGCCCATTGCATATCATGCGATAGGATCCAAAGAATGGGAGCTATTACTCGATGAGACATGATGTCGTTGACCCCTATCCTCGTCATAGGGATATTTGATTGTTGGGGCTTCGACTTAATGGAACATTTCCTTCCCTCTTTTGGTTTTCTATACATCCTTGTCGCGGTAGACAATGTATCGAAGTGGGTTGAGGCCATAGCTACAACGACAAATGAGAGTAAAGTGGCGATCAAGTTCATTCATAACCACATACTCTATCGCTTCGGAGCCCCAAAGGCCATAGTTAGTGATAACGACACGCATATTTGCAATAGGCCGATTGAAAAACTATAAGAAAGTATGGTGTCGTCCATAAGGTTGGGACGACATACCACCCTCAAACGAACGGGAAAGTGAAATTAGAAAGTCAAGAAATTAAAAACATTCTTGAAAAGACCGTTGATCCTAACTGGAAGGATTATCCGACTTGATTGATCGATGCGCTATAGGCATATAGGACCACTTACAAGAACAACCTCGTGATGTCTCCATTTTGCTTTATCTATGGCAAGTATTGCCATCTCCCCATCGAGTTAGAGCACAAACTGTATTGGGACATCAAGAGGCTAAACTATAACCTGGATCAAGCTGATGAAGAAAGGAAATTACAATGGAACGAGTTAGAAGAGATATGCAACGATGCATATGAAAGCACTCAAATTTCTAAAGAAAGGATGAAACTTGCACATGAACGCACTGTCAATCACAAGGAGTTTCATTCATGATAAAAATTCTACTATACAACTCGAGATTATACTTATTTCTCGAAAAATTACGTTCGTGGTGGATCGGCCCGCTCATCGTTAAGGATGTGTTTCCCCAAGGAGCGATAGAAGTAGAGAACCCAAAAAGTGGGGACACTTTTAAAATTAATATACAATGCCTAAATCCATATCTCAAGGCGTGTGTTGAGGAAGTTGACACGATTTGGTTGTCAGACCCTGTCTATGGGGATGATTGAGTTTGAGAGAGAGGTCGTCACTCCCCCAACGCATATGGGATCATTTTTTGCTGTATACTAGTAAGACGAGTCAGTTTTAGAGTATTTTAGAGGTCCGCATAGTCCTTATTTTAGAAGAGTTAGGAGCGCCACAACGACGCACCACACACAAGATAGTGTACATTGTGTTTCATAGAGATTTTGAGGTGTCCCGAGGTTCCGAGTTGACAGGGGAGTCTTAAGAAGCATCAAAGAGGAGAAAAATGGTTTTTATACACTTAGCCTCGGAAATAGGGAGAAAAATCACGTTTGGGCAGAACAAATTGGGCCTGAACCTGTTCGGATTACCTGTAGTAAAAAATTCACCCCCTTTGTTTTTCTTTCCCACCAAATTCACTTCACCACTTTCACCTCCCTCCACCCTTTCCCACCTCCATCTTTCCAAAATCCCACAAAATTCCATCCTTTCCCACCTATAAATACCCCCACCTTCTCCACCACACCAAAACACCAAAAACACTCATCTTCTTCCTCTCTATTTTTCTCTTAAGCCCCATCCTAAGAATTCTATCCATGAGGCGCTACACCTAATACGAATCCACTGAAGTCCTCGATGAGGGGGGTGATCATATTTACCTCTCGAATCAAGAGCGCGATTGGGTTCATGAATATTTCAACCCCACCCACGTCAATTTTGTTGAACGCAAAATCAAATGGGACGAGCTCCTGGAAGATGTCACTACGATTTTCCAATTACGCGGGTGGTGTAACTTCTTTATTCCTCGCGACGATAAAGTGTATAAGCGGGAAGTTCGTCTTTTCTATGGAAGCCTCGTGCGTAAGTCGCCCACTTCCCATGAAGCATATGTCGATGAAATCCACATCCCTTTCTCACTTGCAATCGTTCAAAGAAAGATGCGAGACAAAAGGGAACAATAATTTGCCTACCCTGATACCGGTGTGCCCCTCTCCAAAGATGAGTGCATTGCTCGTACAGAACCCGACCAAGAATGACTCATGGATACTTTCCTCGTGGGAAACCTTTTCGAGCGAGTCCGATACTCCCACCTCATTACATACGGGACGATTATGCAAATGACCAATGATTCGGTCGTCCGCATCCGACACGATAACTTTATCTACCACCTACTCGATGAACAATCGGAAATCAACCTCGCCCAACTTTTCCACACTGAGATACTTCATGCCACTTATGACAACACCGGAAAGATGTCTCTACCCTATGCGAGGTTGATTACGGATGTTCTAGATGATGTTATGGTACGAAGTTACCTATCCACTATCCAAATTCCTAAACCAATTGGGCGGACGTCCATTAATAGAATTGCCGTCAAATGCGGGTAGTCCACCCTCCCCCACCTATTGTTGAGGATGTTGAAATAGAACAAAAGGGGGAGGAACTCGAGGTACGAGGGGAGCTAATTGAGGATGAGGAAGGATATTCCTAGTATGAGCCCAAATTTGATGATAGTAGCTATCAAACGACAGTTATCAGTCGCCGAATTGACGATTTGGAGGCCTGACTCGACGAGTTCATCACCGAATATCGGGAGGATCACCGCGACTACTTCCAGAACACGAGTATGATGGTTCTTCTCCAATTAGAGATGTACCGCCTCCAATTGGTTCCAAATGCATGAATTTTGACATACTTCTACGACCCATATGCTCATAACTCATATGCGCCCGACCCGTCTCATTGAAGCTCAAGTTGTTTCTAATAATCCACCCTAGAAAATAGGTATTTATGTTTATTTGCAGTGTTTTGTCAAAAGAAAAATTGGAGAAATAAATAATTCAAGTGTAACACGTCAAGTAATACGTAAGGTGGTTTATTACGTAAATGGTTTAAACGAAAAAAATTCCACGATGCATGTGTTCCATGAATGCATATTTAATCTCTAATAGTATTATCTAGGATGTTCGTTAAGTTTGAGAAAAAAATATCAAGGAACGGATGTGATACGGATAAGGTTAATACGACGTGACATATAAATGGTACGAAAAGCAAAGTATTGTAATATGAATTAAAAAAAATCTTTACGTTGCATGATTCGCATGAGTTTTATTTTGAGTTTATGTAATTATTTTAAGTACTTAATTTAAGTTTCAATCGATTCGGATAAGAAACAAGCGTTATGCGAGCCTGGCTACAAATTGTCTGACGGTGCGCGACACTGAAAAAGTCCAGCTTTGCACGAATTCTTTAAGACAATTGGTAAGTCAAAAAAATATTCCAACCATATATTTAGAGTCACAAAAATATAAGGAATATTATTATGAGAAGAAAAATTAAAAAAAAATATTATGTACAGAGGTCCCGATTCCTGCGCACCTTCTAAAGGACAATCCAGGAGGCCAAACAACTATTGTAAATATGATCTTTCAGCTAAAAAAATGCAAGGAATATTATTATTAAGTTAAAAAAAATTTGGGAGCTGGTACCAAAAGTGACACAAATCAGCATTTTGTGGGTGTTTTTAGGCATTTTTCAAAAGGTTTTTTAGGTCACCTGTTGGTGCATTGTGTCGTCACTTTCCTACCTTGGTTTGCAGGTCTTCATAAGTGTTTTACACATTTTTTAACACACCAACACAGTTATTTTGTCATAAGTTGAAGACTTCCCAAAATAGCTTACATATGCTTCACCATTCAATTCCCATCAGATCTATCATCACTCTCTCTCCCCTTGAACTCCCTTAAACCATTAGGCATCACCAAAATTCATAGCCACCCATTCCCACTCCATTTTCACCATCTAAACACCACTCACAATACCCCAAAACACCATTAAAACACGTCTCAAAGTTGAGACAACTCATAGGAGGTTTTGGGAGGAGTTTTTGGATCTCAAAGGAATCCTTGTTGGGAGTTTTTAAAGGGGGTTTCTCATGGAAGATGAAAGATTAGTTCATGGAGCTTGAAGATTCATTTGTGAGCTTAAAGAGTGGGCTATTGTGACTTCCTTTAGGGATACCTTTGGACGTGGGAGAGTCACCCACCTTTTCTACCCTTATTTGAGGACATTTTGAGTTGGAAAATACTTATCTCTTACTAAGTTAAGTTGATGATGATATTACTATGAGTACTTTTCATCTTTTTGATATTAGGTGTGTAGAAATAGCCATCCACGATTAAAGATTGAATACTACATGATTTCAAGATATGGTTTAGAAAAAAATGGGTTTTTCTATTTTCGAAATGGGCCTTGTAGTAAACCTATGTTTAGCTTGATTTTTCTACATATTTAGAGCTTAAATATATTGATTAAGATTTTAAATGTACTAATAGACTTATTTGTATCATTCTTAGTGTTTTCTGGAAAATGGGCACTTAAATAAAGGATTGGATGGGTTTTAAAAATGGATAATTTTCATCCCACTATTCATAAACATTTTATGAAATAAAATATTTTAAACTCGTGTTTAAAGGTGAATAAATTATTTCTTTGATGTGAAGAACATTTGGTATGTATATGCCCTTTTTATGAGATTATTATAGTGATTTTAATGTTGATGAATCATTATGAAATGAGCAAATGGATTTTCATTTTCAAAGTGTATAATTTAGTTTATTAAACTAAGTTTTTGGGGTTAAAAATATAAATATTTGAAACTGTAGTCTTCTTGCAAACTTTGAGCAAAATATAAATAATGAAAGTGTAAACACTAAGTTTGATATTTAAAGTGTCAAATGCGTAAATGTTGACTAAAATGGATTTTTAGTGTTAAAACTCATAAATAAGTGTGTAGACTTTGATATGTGAAAAGCATGAATTTATGTATTAAAGGGAGTAATGTGCAAAAATATAATTTTCGACAAAGTGAGAAGTTGAAAAAGTGTTATAGTGACTAAAATGCCTACGTGTTGAATTTGAAGCTTTACAAGGTGTTTTTTTTATATAACACTTGAAAATAAAAGTAAAGTTACCTATTTTGACGAAAATTGGGTAAATTTGCAATCTACTGAAAGTGTAACTTTTTTAGGAAACAAAAATGTTAAAGAGTGTTTTGACACGTATGTAGAAAGAATGAAATGAGTCCTTAAATGGAAATGATTTTCAGTGTAAAGTGAACATGAGTGAAAAAATGAACTTTAATGGAATATAATGATTTTTTCTAAATGAATAATGCGAAAATGGACGGTTAAGTCCAAGTCTTTGGCTTCGGCCAAAAAAAGGCAAATTAAATTGGACAATATAAAAATGTCGATCACATTGGCCAGGTAATAATATTGAATGATGCCGGGTTAAATAATTAAGTAGGACTATGTTGGCCCTAGGGTGAAAAACCCAAGAGCAAGTGTAGTTTACTTGGCGCTCGATGTCGGGCGGTGAAATTTCGTGAAACCGTGGGTGTGCGTGTGTTGTTACGGGTTTGTTTGTCGGCGGAATCCTTAAAGAAAATGCTAAGTGATGAATTGAATATTCATGAAAGAGGCATAAATGAATGGTATTGAATCATTGATTTATTAATGCAAGAACAACACATTAAATGTTTAATGTTCATGTGGTAACATGTGATGGTTAAATAAGATGAGTTAATGATTTTTAAGCTACCTAATGAGCTCTGAATCATAATAAACACAAGCGTGTGTTATATGAGGCTTTCAAAGGAAAATGAGTATTTTTCTAAACACGATGTGTGTGCGCGTTGAATGGAAGTCCTATAATATGGTTAAGTAACTCTGGCGTGAGTCAATAAATGTTGAGTTAATGAAAGTTTGAAAGTAAATTTAAGGTTAATTTCCTAACAAATATCATTTGGTTCACTGTGTGAGTCAACGGGGAGGAATATACTCGTTTTATGCATAATGATACAAAGTGACTATTTTGTAAAAATAAGGAAGTATATTGGAGTAAACAACGTTTTTCAATAAAACAATTTAATACATTCAGATATGTATTTTTAAAGGTATATATGTGGATACATACGTACTTTCACTTGCATGTAGTGGACCGTGTGAGTATTCTTTTCTGCCGTTCGTTTCTATACTGCATTGTATAGTTCTCACCGAGCATTCACCTCATCCCCTCCTTTTGTTACGGCAGGATGCAAGTAGCTTCGTATTTTGAGCGCGTCATACATGTAAGTATTTACTTGCATTTACGTTAGTAGCTCTGTTTACTTGGCCTTGGGGCACTTCCCTTGGGTCATATCAAGTAGTAATTGTAAATTGAACTCGCATGCTAATAAGTGTAATGTTAAATAATAATAAAACTGGATTAGGAACATTATTTAGGGTGTTTCATTGCACTTCACAATTAACGCTCGAACCGGATCCAGTTAGTCCTTTAATAGGCTTTAAACCCAGGTCGGGGCGTTACATTATTGTTTTTTTTTTATGGTGTAGTTCTTTATTTTGCATTGTAATTCCTACTCACAAGAACTATGTAATTCACCCCTTTTACCGTATTGTATTTCATAGTTGTTATTAATACAAATTTGCATTTTGTTAATTTATTCTCTTTTATTCTGCACGTTTCTTTCTTAATTAGATTTTTGTCCTTTTTGCACGAGGGCATTGCAAAAGTCTAAGTGTATGTGTGTGTGTGTGTGGGGGGGGGGGGGGGGGGGGGGGGGAGGGGTACATGTGCGTCTTTAAAATTTCAAAATTTTCAAAATGCCCAAAAAATTGAAAAATGTCAAAAAGTTCGTAATAATTATAAAAAAACTCAAAACAAATCCCCCAAAAATTAAATTTTTTTGAAAAAAGTCAAAAATATTTTTTCCAAAATAAATAAAAATTGGAATTTAACTTCTTCAAAAATATCACATTTTTTTGTTTAAAGTATCGATTTATAACAATCAAATTGACCAAAGATGAAAATTAAATGAAAATTGACGACTTAACGAATAAATGTGGAGATTTTAACCCAATGAGATCTTGAGCCTATCAATTTTTCGGAGTAATTAAAGCACTTTGAGTTAAAAATCAACTCAAAGTTCATTTCAGTGTTTAAATAAGTCGTTGATATCTCTAAATCATTGATTTGATCGGTTATGGAAAACAAGTGAAATGTTGTCTTAAAAACGCGCTAAAAATATCTCTAAACTAAAAATAACCTCGAGATGCATATGGTAAAATAATTAGTACTTTGGATAAATGAAGTTAGGCCATCATTTGTTCACCCCAAAATATTATCCATAAAAAGTTGCGAAATTATTTTATCCTTTTGCAAGCCCAATGGAGCCTAATAATTTTTTTCTTTTCATTTGTTATCCCGAAAAACCCAAATTGTCGAAATTGTGCAAATCAAAGAAATTTATGAATTTACACCACAATGGTTCAAAAAGGGGAAATAAAATATAAGTAAATGCTCGACAAAATAGAAAGAAAAAAGTTGGAAAAAAAAACGAAAAAATGAGACAAATGAGAAAAATATGAGAATAAAATTAAAAACGAGGAAAAAATGAGCAAAAGCCTGAAAAAGCGGCAACGGATATTGCAAGTAAAATTTCCAATTCCAAATTTCCAAAATATTTCCAATTTTACTCAATACACCTTAAAATTGAAAAAATCATAATCGAATCTGAATGACGAAATTATTTACTACATGGAGAGCTAAAATATGAAAAAATAATAAGAGAGATTAAGTGGTGCAAATAAACGATGATGTTTCTCATTTTACAGTGATCATAATTCGTTGATGGGATCTTTCCACCCACATAATTTTATATTTGAATTTGTGTACGTGACTTAGTGTCCATTACATTTACTATTTATATCATGCACACCGAAAGAACATATCCACATTCTGAGAGATTCCTTTGTGAGAGCATCCCATGAGAATTTGAATCAAAGCGAGTTTTTAAAAAGTAACATAATAATCAATTGATGGAAATTAGTGGTTTAATTTTTGGCTTCGAACACACAGACTTATGAATTGAGATTCTTGAATAAAAAATTTAAGTGATTATTTTTAAGGAATTTAAATTGTACGATTTTTAATTATTTTAATATTTTATTTGAGTCGAAAAAATGAAATTTATGGGTAAATTCACTACCGACCCTCACGAGGCACCACTCATCCTACTAGGGTAGCCTAGGGGTTTCACGTCTTGTTGCATACACTAAATGCAATCGCTAGCCCGAAAAAAGTATTCTATCCCAATAAATTATTTTGAAAGTTATTTACACCATACTCTTTTTTTTTACATTGCTCGAGAAGAACAATGTCCTAATTAGAGGGATTTGATTCGGCGTAAATATTTCACATTTATCCCCTTAATTTAGGTACTTTTATGGCCCCGTACGGTGTAATTCAGATGATTTTTTCTCATATTCATGCTACTAACCCTTTTATACAAGTATTTCTTATTTTTTGTATTTTCTCGTGTATTTTACATGTATTTCGTGCAAGTGAATGTGGGAGAGAAATTAAAATAAAGAAATAGAAGAAGGAAAGGAAGTTCAAGGGAAAGAAAGTAATTTTCATCCTGAACCCGGATGTGGAACCTAAAGAAAAGTTGAATATCTTGAAGCCACAAGAAAATCGAAAGAAACGACACCCGATTCCGAGCTATGGTTAAGAAGTTACGCATGTTTGAAGTTGAGAGAAGATCTAGGGGCAGAGCTGTAATTATCCATCATTCAGGCAAACTGGTTTGGAAGAAAAGGGAATCCGTTCTGTAAGTGAACCGGTTCGATCCCTAAGTGAACCGATTTGGTTGATCTGCTCCCGAAATTTTATCTTTATCCTGATTTTTAATAAGGAGTTTGCTTTGTTTACAACTCTTCCTAAAATGATCCTAGTTGTGTAGTTTTGTAATTAGACTTATATTACATTAGTTTTAACCTAGTTTAGAGATATTTTAGAGGGAAAAAAGAGACGAGGCAATAAGAACATCAAGAGATTATTGTTTTGTCATAGCTTTGCTCACTTTCATCAATACAAATATTTATTTCCTCTATTTGCTTTTCAAGATCTAATCTTTTTAGGTTATAATTGTTACTTCCTCTGCAATTGTGATTAAATACATTTGTTCTTGCAATCTATATGTAATACACCGTGATTTCTGGACTAATAATTTAATTTAGTTGGGATAAATAATATTCATTTAAATTAGAGAAATTTTAAATTGGCAATTGAGGTCAAAATTTGAGGATGTTAGAAAGTATTTCGAATGACGATTCTGAGTATGCGGTTGATCCCAAAAGGGTCGAGATAGTCGAAATGACTGTACTCGGGTCTTATTTGGGTTCCGGAATATTTTAAGTTCGTTTGACTTGAATTGGAGTAACCGAGTCATTTGAAGTGTGTATTATCATTTAAAGTTGGGTATCTTGGATTTAAGGCTTCAAAAGCGTACGTGAGAAGCCAATCTCATTTTGAGAGAAAGAGAAAGCCCTAGAGAGAAAGAGAGAGAAGAATAAAGGAAGAAGATAAAGAGAAGAAAAGCTTGGGGATTCCGGCCATTATTCGATTTCGAGGAAGATTCAACCTCTACAACTTTGAGGCAAGTGATTAAACTTGCTACATAATTTATATGTGTCATTTATTTCATGGTTTACGGATTTAAATTACGGATTTTAGGTTATAATGTTAAAACCTAGATTTTTGGGTTCAATCTTACATTTGATGTTTATATATGGATTTGAGGTTGTAAATTAGTTGGGTTGATTTGTAGTATGAGTTTTAAGGTTAGAAACATAATTGGGTTGAAGATTTATGGTTGGAAGAGAGTATTTTGTGGTTTTTGAAAAGTTAGTTTTCTTCCAATTTGAAGCTTGGCCGAGATACCTGCTATGGCCGATCGATCGCGGCCAGGGGGCCGATCGACCGACCCTCTGTTTTTAGCCCAAGAATGGGATTTTATTTCCACCCTTTTTCTTTTGGGTCCAAAATTTAGGAACCTTCTATATATGCATGAGAAGTATGTCTTGGACACTTTTAGGGAGTTTCACATATGATGAAAAATATTGGGTCGTATCGAGTTATTTTGGGAGAATATAAATTGAGGATTATTGTATCGACTAGTGGGGGGGGGTCCTCCTAGCATCGAAATTTCTATTTGGGTATAATTATTAGTTATCGGTGTGCATCCGGATATAGATAGTATCCTTAATGTTGATTGGATTGGGAGACTATCCATATTTAATAGTTGTGTTGGATGAGTAAACTTCAAGTGAGAGATTGTATTATAAAGTGAATTGGGGAAGTGTGTGACTTAGCAACGGTTAGTATAATGAGAGTTATATACTTATAAATGAATTCACTTCTTTCATACATACGGACGTAAAAGAGTATGTATACCTATATGGTGTAATTGTAAATAGCTAGAGTGATGGTTTGCATTTATATTATGTGATTGTATATATATCTATAGTGAATGATATGTATATATTTATTGTGTGAGCATACCCTCCGGTGCTATCATGGAAAATTGCGCGATGTGGGTGAGGCCCCTGGCTTGAGGAGCAGGGTGCGTATAGTCCCCAGGTCATAGTCGTCCATTATTTATTGTGTGATTTTATTCTGGGTGAGAAGTCTGGGGTATGATTCGTTCTCACTCTCAGGTTCGAAACTATGACCGCTTCCTATACGTTGTGTGATAACTAGCTTTTTGCGTGTGGTCGTTGTTTGAAAGCCAAGTTAGTCAAAACCTTGAATTACCTACAAATATAACAATCTAAAGTATAGAGGTAAGTAAGGGTATCAATCCACTTTCTAGGGAGTAAAGCAAATGGAACAAATTCAATTGTAATTCACTTTTTATTTTCTTTTTGTTCTTTTTCACTTTTCTAATTTTTTTTAGCTTTTTCAATATTAAAACAATAAGGTGAGGTGAGATCTAAACTAAACTAAACTAAATGAAAATAACTAACTAGAAATTTACTAAAATGAAAAATAAAGTCTAACACTAAAATAAAAGATAAAGTGAGGTAAATAATTGTGAGAACAATCAAGGAGTGGGATTACACCACAAATTTTAGTTATTCTAATTAATTAATTTAATTATTTGAATTCTCCCAAATTAATATTAAAATTACAAATCAACTCGCGTTGCAAGTGTAAATAGAATAGTAATCTTTTAGAAGGTTAAAATTAACACCCCACAACTCTAGAAAATTAGATCAACACTCCTTTTAATTAATCACCCGCTAGGATCGATCAATTAGAATTTATGTCAATCTTAGAAATTAAATTTAGAGTTGAAATTCAAATGATAATATCCCACTTAAGAAACCCCTATCTCTAGTTCGAATCTAAAATGGGTATTATCACTAGAATTTCGATTTTCTCTCAAAAATCATTTACCCTCTCTCGAGGCGTAAATCTAAGGGTGAGGGATCAAATTTAACATTCAAAGGGATATTTCAAGTAAGCAAACTAATTAAACTAAAATAATATCAAATAAGGGTTTCACCCCACCCCTTGAAAGGGGTTTTAGCCTAACATGGTATAAAATATGACAAATTAATATTCAAAGGCATAAAATAATAAAAGAAGGCAAGAGAACAATCAAACCAAATCTCTTTGATTATGTTGAACTCCAATCCTTGAAATTGAAGCATACACCTCTTAATTGATCTTCCAAATGATATGAAATCAACTATCCACTCAATTAATTCTCTAACAATATTTAATCTCACAAATATCTAAAAATAAAAAATGAAAAACTATTTACAAAAATTTATTTTCTAAACTAAACTATCTCTCTTTAGAATTTTCTCTCTACAAAGCTCTTCTTCTAGAATGACCAACAAATGGGTCTTCTTCTTCATTTTATATGCAATGGAGCAAAGGGGTACAATTGGAAATTGGTTAGGGTGTGCACATGAGGGGTGTGAGGTCATGTGGGTGAGGTTGGGGAGGATAAAATCTGATTTGTTAAATGGGGGTATAATGGGTATTGGGGTTAGAAAGGTAGTTGAGGGGTATTTTGGGTAAAAAGGTAGGGAGTGCATGTGGTTTAATTTGATTTGGTTTGGGATTGTTTGTTAGCAGGTACGATTTTTTTTTCTTTGGAGAAGTGGATGAAATGGGAAATGGGTATTTGGGTCTTGGTTTTAAAAATGGATTTGGGTTTATGGGTTTGGGTTCTTTGGATAAGGGGCTGGATATGGGAGTAGGGGATAGGGTGAGGTCGACTGCGGGTTCGCCGGAGAGTGAGGTCGAGAGAGAGGGGAGACGAGGTCGCACCGGCGGTGTGGGTAAAGGGCGAACGCCGGCGGGGGTTGCCACGGGGTCGGTTGGAATGGTTGCGATCAGTTGAGGAGGCACCGCCGGCTTGGGTCGCGACTGCCGGAGATGGTGGTCGGCGCTAGGGCTGTTTCGCGGAGTGAGGGAGAGAGTTGCCGGCGGGTTTGGGATCGACAGATCCGGGTCGCGACTGGGACTGGGATTTCGGCGGGTGTCGATGGCTGTGGCAGCTTGTGGCTGCCGGCGGTGGGATAGCAGGAGAGAAGAGAGGGAAGGTGAGGCGGTTGGGAGAGAGGAGAGAGGACGGCGTGAGGTCGGGACGCCGGCGGTGATAGGGAAGGAGCTGCCGGGTTTTGCAGGTCAGGGGTTAAGGTAGTGGTGGGTTTTGTGTTTGTTAATGGTGGGTGAGGAGAGAGGAGAGAGAGGGGTTGTAGGTTGAAGATGAAGGGGGGTATTGGGTGTGTGTGGTGTAGGGGGTTTAGGTGAGGGTTAGGTTTAGGTGTAATGGGTATTAAGTGTGTGTGTGTGTATTAGTTTGGACCCTAATAAAATAAAACTAAAAATAAAATCTAAGTAA
Source organism: Sambucus nigra (assembly GCA_949130495.1). Classification (NCBI taxonomy): domain Eukaryota; kingdom Viridiplantae; phylum Streptophyta; class Magnoliopsida; order Dipsacales; family Adoxaceae; genus Sambucus; species Sambucus nigra. The sequence continues at coordinate 293,271,494 of OX422217.1, read as the reverse complement.
TAAAATAAAGCTTATAAAAACTAAAAATGTAAAAACTAAATTACTATACTAAAAATAATAACATAAAGACTCAATAAAAATAAAAATAAAAAGAAATGAAATGAAAATAAAAATATAAATATAAATCTATTAACTTTAAAAACTAAAGTCCTAAAAAAAATATAAAATCTAATAAAACTAAATTCCTAAAAACTAATCCTAATAAAATAAAATAAAATAAGATAAAAACTAAAACTAAAAACTTAATAAAATAAAATAAAATTATATTAATAAAAATAGAAATAAAATATAAAAATAGGAAATAAAACCTAAAAAATTCTAAAATAATCCTAAAATTAAAATGACTCAAACTAAAAATCTAAAAAAATTAAAATAAAATAAAAATGGACCAAACCAACACACACGGGTCTCGGGACATGGTTTAGGCTAAGATGGGTTAGGTAATTGGTATTTAGCTCCGTAAAATGCACAATTGCCTTGAAATACGCGTTTGAACACCGCAACGTACATTAAACCTGCATATTAAACATTTAAGCACATAAGACCCATATTGTCGAGAAATAGCAACTAAAATACATCTATTTGGGGTATAAATTGTACAGTTTTGGGTGCTTATCACACCACCCCCAAACAGAGCGTTGCTAGTCCTCGAGCAATAAGATAGAGAGAAAGAGAAAGATAAGTAACCAAAAGTGTACCACTTTCGCGGGCACTTGCGATTGCACTTAGCATGTGCAACAAGCCTTTAAACCTATAGGTTTCCCTACAGGACGAGTTGTGTCTCGTGAGGGTTTGCAGGGAATATACCCACAAAATTCTTATTTGCAAAAAATTATTGAAGGGCAGTCAATCTCTTATTAGACATAGAATAATCGCACAATCCATCATAAGAAAATATTTTCAGAAATACAATCTAGAATTTGTAAAAGTTTAGCTAAGTAAATACTCAAGGCACATCCTTCCTAGAACTCAACGTGTGTAGTGTGAATCAGTCAAAACGGGTCGAACATCATAAGAGTAATTCCTAGATTGCCTTGTCGGAATCAACGCTTCAACTTCAAATCTCACGGATATATCACTCTCAAACGAACTCTCGAGATATGGGTAAGTGTATCGCTCTTGTGTGTGAGGAGGTGAGTAAATGTAAGCAAGTTCAAACGTCTCACACACATATATGAAAGAACGAACATTTTGAAAGAAAAGTGATCTCATGAAAGAATGTTAACCACTATAGTGAGAACGTCGAGTTATTCACCACGTTGACTTTCATTTCCCCGAACACCTAGGGGAGATATGGATGTATATGGGTGAGGGGGGTAAATGAAATGAAATGAGAAGGATATGATGATGTGGGATAGTAAGGATGGTGATAATGATATGATGGATGGATGGTGGATGTGTGAGGTATGGATGTGGTATGTAGGATATAAATGTGGTATGAATGATAAAGGGTGATGGATGAATGTAAATGATAGAAGAGTGTTATAATTTAGGCACAAATGTCTTTATTTCAACAAAAATTAACTACAACTCTCTTTCTTTTATTTTCTCTCTTTTTTTTTTTTGCTATTTTTCTTTTCTTTTCTTTTCTTTTTTCTATTTTTCTCTTTTTCTTTTTTTTTTCTATTTTTTTTGCTATTTTTTCTATTTTTTTTTCTTTTCAAACCAACAATGAAGACATTTACATTTGAAATCACTCTTTTTCTCAAAAATGAAGGATGATATATGAGTGGAGTGGGGAATGTATGATGTGGGGAATATGGATAAAGGGTAGAATATGGTAATGTATTGGGTGAGTGAATGGTAAATGTGATATGGGGGGAAAGTGGTAGGTGTATGGATGAAAATCTAGTATTCTGGACAAATTTCAAGACACGTGTTTCTTACAACTCGAAAAAGATGTCATTCTCAGTGATCAAGCCAAAATTTTATGAAAGAATAATGAGATCATACAACAATTTAATGCGGACCCAAAGAAAGTTGAATCAACTTGTGACTCGGAGATTGCGTAAAACACTCTAAAAGGGTGAAATGCACAAATCTCACGGGCTAAAGTCTCTACTAGTGATCCTTAAGGTTCTCTTTAGAATTGTAGTACTGTTCAACTCTAAACGTAATGACGTGATAAGTGCGCAAATTTTGTTGAGTCTAGAAATTCATGGTGCAAAATGCCTTGTTATGTATTACATAAGCTATTAGAAAAAATATTCTCTAGCTTGATTCCTAGACTTGAAAAGATGGATGATTGAAAATTCACATCAATGATTGAGATGAAAGAAACTGCACGAAATTTTAAAAATCAGGTTTAAAAATCAAAATTTTTCAAAAGAGGCACGATTTTGATAAAATTCCCCACCCCCAAACAAAAAGGAACATCGTCCTCGATGTTAAGTAAAATGATTTTTGAAATTGAGAGCATAAGGTAGGAAAGAGATTACCAGAATGAACCACTAATGAAGTGGACATGTGAATCCAAGAATAAACCTGAGTAAAAGATAAGAGAAAAAATGTGTACAAGTCTATAAGCATGATAAAGCATTGGGTGATGTGAAACACCACCCCCAAACAGGATGAGACTAGTACAAGAAATGCGGGTTGCCTCCCGGTAGCGCTAAGTTTAATGTCTTCAGCCAGACCGAACCATTCTCACCCTAAAGATAGGATCTATGAAAGCGCAGGGCGGCAGAAGAATCGGGTGATGAGAATCACCCCCAAACAAGACTGAAGCGTCAGTCTTGCTGGATAGAGGCTAAAATGGTCAATGCACCTGTATGGCAAAGTGCATCACACGATGCAAAGCATCGGTGGACCATGGGCGGGTGGGAAAAAGGGTAAAGGTGAAGAGGCATCGGTCACGAGCTTTGTTGAGCGTAAAGGTGAGGGCGACTAGGGCCCTATAAGCATAGTGCTCAAGTTGTATGGGAAGGCAAAAGGGTTTGGTAAGTGGAATGGGGTGGGGCTCATAAAAATCACACGACCGTTCTATGAATGGGCGATGATAATGGTCGCGCCGTGACACACCAGGGAGCTGTTGAGAAAAATCAACACCACAAGGAAGTGGTGTGCATGGAGGAACAAACTCGGTGTCACGGAAGTGGAGAGTATCACCATAACTCTCGTGGAAGGTGGATGGTTTTAGGTTAGAATCTAAAACTGTAGATGGAAACTGAAAATGTGCAAAATCAAGATCCAAACCAGGTGGTGGGGTGTAAATGATAATGGGTGGGTCGGGTGGGACAAATGGTGTATCGGGTGGGATAAATGGTGGAGGAAGATGATCCAACTCAAGCGTGGGAGACACACACTCATTGGGAGGAGTAAAGGAATACTCACAAGGGAGTGTGGTTTCTAAAGATGGAGTGATCAACTTCTCCATAATAGTAGCATCGGTTACTGGGGTGGGTGGGTAAGACGAGGCACTAATCTCAGAGATAGAGGACTCACTAGAAATATCAGGCTCAACGGGAGCCATGCATGGTGGGATATCATCCATATCCGGATAGTTAGGAACTATCACAGATTCTATCTCGGGAAAATGGTGAGCACTCATAACCGGAGCTAACCTAGGATGAAGTGGTTCCTCGGAAACACAAGGATGAAGCTCAATAGGTGTAGACTCGGGCATATTTTCGGATTCTACGAGAGTGGGAACCGTAATGATGGGTTCATATGGATATGATGGGAATGAATCAGGCTCACTAATGAAAGGTATGTCAACACAATTGTCGACTTGGGACCCGGACCATGGAATGGTCTCAACTAAAAGATTCTCGGGGTGGTAGGGTTGGTCACACTCAAATTCTGTGTCACAAGGGGACACATCATCGTCACACTCGGTGGCAACGATGGGTGGGGTCATGGGAATATCCGACTCTCGCGCACACACCAATTCATTTCACCTTTGTTCAAGCCTTTGGAGAGCTTGAGTTTGAATTGCTTGCTCTTGCTCAAGTATGAACTTTTGCAAGAGGGTTTCGAGAGTGGATGTGGATGAAGGTGTTGGTGGAATGATGGGTGGTGGCGTTGGGTGAGGTGGACACAACGCTCTACTATCATGAGTATACGGAGAATACTCAAAGGAAGTGGGTGGGGTGGGGCCAAGTGCATCATACACGAAAGGATTGCTTTCTTGATGGACAAATGGTTGATGCGTATGGGGTGCGTAGTGAGGGAACTGATCGTGAGTGGGTGCACAAGGTTGCCATGACGATCGTTGGAACGTGTGAGGATCCACAACATCGGGTTGGGATACGTATTGCGTGGAAGGGTGATCAGGCCTCCACGAATAGCTGGGGTACTCACACAACTCGGGATTGGTTATATAGGGAGAATAGGCCGAGGTGGGTTCCGGGACAGTGTCATATTGATACACATGTTCCATGGTGGGTTTGTATGGATATGACAAGTATGGACACACATGGGACATGTGATCGGCATTAGAACAGTGGGTGCACAACAAAGGAGGAGGCACAGTGACACTTGACACCGAGGGTGATGGAATAGGTGGTGCATGCATGGATGGGTCAAGAGTACCAACGGTACTCGTGAGAGAGGTGAAATCATGAAGAATATCATAAAGAGATCGCTCGGGATTACTCTCACACGTGTCACGTGTCAATGGAAAATGACCAAAGTAGTCCCGTAAAGGACGTTCCTCGGCCATGTGGAGAAAAATATTTTTTTTTTTTGATTTTTTGAAATTTTTTCCAAAGGAAAGAAAATATTTTTGGGATTTTCTAAAAATTAAAGAAAGAAAAATATTTTTGGGTTTTTTATAAAAAGAAAAGGAAGAAAAATATTTTTGGATTTTTTTTTTTTTTTTTTTTTGGAAGAAAAGGTGGGGAAAAAATATGGACTCTTGATTTGGCACGAACCAACTAAAACCGACTACCGAAAGTGGAATTGGACACACACACAAGTCAAGAAAAAATTCCTAACTAGCACATAGCCAATTTTTATCTTTAAATTTAGTGAAAGAGTAGTCAAATTTTAATTAAGTCCGCGGGCGATAAAAATCACAGAAATATGAGTGATCGCCTTTGCAAAAATATTCTCCTAGTGGGCTGCCTAGTTGATTGATTTTAAATTTAGTGATGGCTAGGGTAGCACACAATGATAAGCGAGTGAGTCGGGTGATGAAATCCCTTCTCGTGAGTGACCGGGTGTAGGTCTTAGTCAATTAATTCATCACACCATTCGAAAATAAATGCGAGAATAAAATCAAATAAGAGCACACAAAGCACACACAATAAATGAACTCGCTTACAGGAGAGGCGCGAGGGTTTAGAAATGTACCTCCCACGGTTTTTACGCCGTGGGGTGCCGAAAAATTTGAGTCGACCGGGGGGAGAATACGTCAATCTCAGTCGTCCCCGGGAGTCCTAACGACCCAAGGTAGAGAGGCTTCTAAATCCTCGCCTTTGGACGTCCTCTCTCTACCTTGTCCGGTTTCCCTATCACGCTTGTCTTGAATTATTACAAATTTAAATGAAAAATAAATGGTGTCTCTAAGCACCGCAATACAAGCCAAGATAATAAAAAGTCCTAATACAATCCTTCTAAAAATATAAAAAAAAATGTTACAAAAAAAAAATAAAGTGCAAAAAATAAATGAACTACAATATGAAATCGGCTCCGAGCTTCACAATCCCAAGAATGGCAACGGCGCCATTTGATAACTAGCTTTTTGCGTGTGGTCGTTGTTTGAAAGCCAAGTTAGTCAAAACCTTGAATTACCTACAAATATAACAATCTAAAGTATAGAAGTAAGTAAGGGTATCAATCCACTTTCTAGGGAGTAAAGCAAATGGAACAAATTCAATTGTAATTCACTTTTTATTTTCTTTTTGTTCTTTTTCACTTTTCTAATTTTTTTTAGCTTTTTCAATATTAAAACAATAAGGTGAGGTGAGATCTAAACTAAACTAAACTAAATGAAAATAACTAACTAGAAATTTACTAAAATGAAAAATAAAGTCTAACACTAAAATAAAAGATAAAGTGAGGTAAATAATTGTGAGATCAATCAAGGAGTGGGATTACACCACAAATTTTAGTTATTCTAATTAATTAATTTAATTATTTGAATTCTCCCAAATTAATATTAAAATTACAAATCAACTCGCGTTGCAAGTGTAAATAGAATAGTAATCTTTTAGAAGGTTAAAATTAACACCCCACAACTCTAGAAAATTAGATCAACACTCCTTTTAATTAATCACCCGCTAGGATCGATCAATTAGAATTTATGTCAATCTTAGAAATTAAATTTAGAGTTGAAATTCAAATGATAATATCCCACTTAAGAAACCCCTATCTCTAGTTCGAATCTAAAATGGGTATTATCACTAGAATTTCGATTTTCTCTCGAAAATCATTTACCCTCTCTCGAGGCGTAAATCTAAGGGTGAGGGATCAAATTTAACATTCAAAGGGATATTTCAAGTAAGAAAACTAATTAAACTAAAATAATATCAAATAAGGGTTTCACCCCACCCCTTGAAAGGGGTTTTAGCCTAACATGGTATAAAATATGACAAATTAATATTCAAAGGCATAAAATAATAAAAGAAGGGAAGAGAACAATCAAACCAAATCTCTTTGATTATGTTGAACTCCAATCCTTGAAATTGAAGCATACACCTCTTAATTGATCTTCCAAATGATATGAAATAAACTATCCACTCAATTAATTCTCTAACAATATTTAATCTCACAAATATCTAAAAATAAAAAATGAAAAACTATTTACAAAAATTTATTTTCTAAACAAAACTATCTCTCTCTAGAATTTTCTCTCTACAAAGCTCTTCTTCTAGAATGACCAACAAATGGGTCTTCTTCTTCATTTTATATGCAATGGAGCAAAGGGGTATAATTGGAAATTGGTTAGGGTGTGCACATGAGGGGTGTGAGGTCATGTGGGTGAGGTTGGGGAGGATAAAATCTGATTTGTTAAATGGGGGTATAATGGGTATTGGGGTTAGAAAGGTAGTTGAGGGGTATTTTGGGTAAAAAGGTAGGGAGTGCATGTGGTTTAATTTGATTTGGTTTGGAATTGTTTGTTAGCAGGTACGATTTTTTTTTCTTTGGAGAAGTGGATGAAATGGGAAATGGGTATTTGGGTCTTGGTTTTAAAAATGGATTTGGGTTTATGGGTTTGGGTTCTTTGGATAATATGGGAGTAGGGGATAGGGTGAGGTCGACGGCGGGTTCGCCGGAGAGTGAGGTCGAGAGAGAGGGGAGACGAGGTCGCACCGGCGGTGTGGGTAAAGGGCGAACGCCGGCGGGGGTTGCCACGGGGTCGGTTGGAATGGTTGCGATCAGTTGAGGAGGCACCGCCGGCTTGGGTCGCGACTGCCGGAGATGGTGGTCGGCGCTAGGGCTGTTTCGCGGAGTGAGGGAGAGAGTTGCCGGCGGGTTTGGGATCGACAGATCCGGGTCGCGACTGGGACTGGGATTTCGGCGGGTGTCGATGGCTGTGGCAGCTTGTGGCTGCCGGCGGTGGGATAGCAGGAGAGAAGAGAGGGAAGGTGAGGCGGTTGGGAGAGAGGAGAGAGGACGGCGTGAGGTCGGGACGCCGGCGGTGATAGGGAAGGAGCTGCCGGGTTTTGCAGGTCAGGGGTTAAGGTAGTGGTGGGTTTTGTGTTTGTTAATGGTGGGTGAGGAGAGAGGAGAGAGAGGGGTTGTAGGTTGAAGATGAAGGGGGGTATTGGGTGTGTGTGGTGTAGGGGGTTTAGGTGAGGGTTAGGTTTAGGTGTAATGGGTATTAAGTGTGTGTGTGTATTAGTTTGGACCCTAATAAAATAAAACTAAAAATAAAATCTAAGTAATAAAATAAAGCTTATAAAAACTAAAAATGTAAAAATTAAATTACTATACTAAAAATAATAACATAAAGACTCAATAAAAATAAAAATAAAAAGAAATGAAATGAAAATAAAAATATAAATATAAATCTATTAACTTTAAAAACTAAAGTCCTAAAAAAAATATAAAATCTAATAAAACTAAATTCCTAAAAACTAATCCTAATAAAATAAAATAAAATAAGATAAAAACTAAAACTAAAAACTTAATAAAATAAAATAAAATTATATTAATAAAAATAGAAATAAAATATAAAAATAGGAAATAAAACCTAAAAATTTCTAAAATAATCCTAAAATTAAAATGACTCAAACTAAAAATCTATAAAAATTAAAATAAAATAAAAAGGGATCAAACCAACACACACGGGTCTCGGGACATGGTTTAGGCTAAGATGGGTTAGGTAATTGGTATTTAGCTCCGTAAAATGCACAATTGCCTTGAAATACGCGTTTGAACACCGCAACGTACATTAAACCTGCATATTAAACATTTAAGCACATAAGACCCATATTGTCGAGAAATAGCAACTAAAATACATCTATTTGGGGTATAAATTGTACAGTTTTGGGCTCTTATCATTGTGATTTATTTTTATTACCATGGCGGTGTGATAATAATCCAATAAATGGCAACCCGAGATAAAGTGAGTAATTCCTGGAAGATGATAGCACTGTGAAGTATTTTTATATCCATGTGTGATTGGGTTTTGGATATTTACTTGTACACTAAGCGTGTTATGTGTACTTACTTGTTGGGGTGGTATGATTGTGCTTTGTAACTAGAGAAATGTTATAGACCCTAAGGGTTCGGAGCATTATCTTATATATGTGATTGAGATTATTGATGCTCATATGTATTCGTAGTTATGTGTGGGGTACCTAGGGGATAATGGACCTCGACGACCAACATTGTCAAGGAGTAGTGTATCGGGGGGGTCCTTGTTTGGATTTCGCTTTGCGAGACGTCCCACGCACGAAACGCAGTGCAATGTTAGAAGTGGGGATAAGTTTAGTCCTTAGTACTCGGATTTATACGTTACAGCGAAACAATGCTTTTGAGAGTTAAGAATTAGAGTAATACTCTAAATAAGTAGCTGAGGTTATATGCATCGTGCACCGAGGGCATAATGGATCTCGATGATCAACATTGTCAAGGAGTAGTGTATCGGGGGGGGGGGGGGTTCCTTGTTTGGATTTCGCTTTGCGAGACGTCCCACACACGAAACGTAGCGCAATGTTGAGAGTTGAGAGAAGTTTAGTCCTTAGCATTTGGATGCTAATAACTTGTTTAAGTTAATAACGAGAATCCGATAAATTCTAGTAAGAGATTGGTATATGTAGATTTCTTGGTTAACTTAACTTCAGATGCACTCTTGAGTTAGGATAGAATAAGGAGTTTACGGTTAAGTTTTAGATGATGGGTTTTTGAGAGCTTGGATTTGGGCATAGGTTAGATTGATTTGTCCCTAGAACGTGTTAGGTAATTTAATTGAGGACCATGTGCATACGTTTAGGTGCGCGCTTTAGTTGAGGGGTGAGATGGATTTCCAAGAGAGTGCGACTCCACTTTATTCATAGAATATTTCATTTATAATTATTATGCATTTTAATACACTTGCTAAAAATGTTTTCACACCTCGGGCTCTGACCCATTTATATTTATCTCTTGCTATATATTGTATTATATTTTAGGTGTCCCACCGTAAGGATACCTCTGATGATTTTCTATCCAGTATTTGTGGAGCTGTAGAAGATGCAGACTGTTGCGGGATTTTGTTATAGTCATCTACTACCTTTTGTAAATCTAGTTTAGGATTCAGTTTGTATATCAGGCTCACATCCAAGGGTTGTGTTGTAGCACTTTATATTTCTCTCCTCAGGATTTTGTTCTATTGTCTGTGACCCGACAACATATTCGGGTATTTTCTTTTATGTACTTATGTTGTAATTTAGAATTATATCTTTTTATCATAGTTGTGTGCTTATGTTATCATGTTCAGTAGTTATCATGTTGTTGGTTTGTTGATGTTCATTGTATGTTTTAAAAAAAATTGGCACCCGCTTTTTACAATTTTGGGTAGTTAGCTATGTTTTTGGGTTTCATCAGTAGATGATGAGAATGATCCACTTGAGATTCCTGATTTATTATAGTATAGGGTTGGCAGCCCGTTATTTTAAGCGGGGTGTCACACTATACATCATAATGTTTACATGGAACATAATATTCATGCGTAGTGTTAACTTTTCCATGTCCGGCTAGATATTTAGAGGGTTGGGATACATGAGCCCAACCTAGGTGTTATGGAAAGATATAAAGCTTGCTAAAATTAACTAAATAATTAGAGGCTTAATACTTTATTTAAGCAAGGATTATACGCCTTTGAACTTTGTTTGTTGTAGGTAACTGGAGTGTTTATAGGTACAATATGCATAAAGATAATTTCTTCATGCACTTTAGATTTATTTTTTACTCTATATTGTGCTGTGACACCCCGACTAATTAAATACCGGGTAGCTACTCCTTTATTAAATTAATTCAAAATGCCAAGTTGGCCCAGTTAATAGCATCACTGTCGAAAACCTTTTAATGATTACTAACCACCTAGTATTTAAAAAGTAAGTGCCAAATTTTAATTAAAGTCTGATTAACATGCAACAAGTGTAATAAAGAATAATAACACCATTCACCATAATGAAGTAAATAGAATGACCATCACATAACGTAAATAAAGTCTGGAGGAAAATCTCCTCACTACAATCCCATAACTGAAATAAGTAAACCGAAAACTAAAACAGTACATGCCAAAGTCTGAAACCGAAATGGAAAAGTAACTCTAATAGAAATGGGCAACATGCCCTACAACTGATAGATAATGAATCTGGAATCCAAGTGATAGAGGCGTCTACAAGCAAATCCCTGTAGCTTCCACAAACAGCTATAGCTCGTCACCTGAATGAATGTCCTATGCATGGTGTCCTTGTGGCTGGGCACCTAAAATGGTTTTACAAAGAAAAATAGATTTGAAAAGCAAACGGGTCAGAGCCCGAATGTGGAGTTATATTTTAAAAACCTGCAAGTGCTTTAAAAACATTTAAAACATTAAATGCAAAGTACATGTTAGGACGTGCACTCACATGATATTCTCACCTCTCGTCTAACTGTGCACTCCTATCGTAAGTACCCATCTATAACGACACAAATCACTAGCTAAGTACCATCATATCTAGCTAGACGGCCATAGGTCCTACCCTTATTACTCGGTTCTATTAACATTATAACGCTCGTAATAAGTAGGGGTTTAACGTAAACTCAGATGCTCAATATGCAATATATATCACTATCAGTTAACTCGTTATTTTTCTCGAAACAATACCGTAATTATATTCACAGCCATAACATGAAGGTTCCCATTAATTAAGTGTAAATTAATCACATCATAAATATACTATACAAGCACCCCGAGAACTAAGCTTTGGTGCACACATACTCTGCTATCCATCCCGGTACATCACGTACATAAGGATTACATATTCCGAATCTCTCAGGAATAGTTCACAGATAACAACATCACAAACAATGGAGGCGAACACAGTCACATCACATAGGTCACGCACATACCTACGCTCCTATGATCAGCGGACTTATTAATATCCCAATAAGTCTTTCTATGACCTATGTTCATCAAGGTAACCAGTCTAAATCCGGGCAACACAAGGATTAGAGGGCCCTAAGCGAACACAAACCTCCCATGATAGCAAGTATGGTAGGTATGTCATACACACAATTCATATACCAATACTAAGTAAACACACGTCTTAGTAATCCCGTAGTTTAATCGTGGTACATATCGCATTCTCGTACCAACTTATAATATCTACAACTTATATTATTCCGGTTTGTAATTATACGCGCCATAATTCATTCTCACGTCGTAGTAGACACTCACGTCTCAACCCAAACCGTCCATTTAATATAACTCTCGTATCTAATTTCCTTCTCATAAATACCCAAAAGTCCCAATTCTATCATTACATCATCCTCGGAATGTTATCTATATCCTCGAACAAGTTTACGGAACTCCAAAAATCAAAACAGTCCAAAAAGGCCCAAACTGTCAACTCGTTAGAAGTCTCGTTCGAACGAGGCTGTTCGAACGATATTCCTCTGTCAACTCGTTAGAAGTCTCGTTCGAACGAGGCTATTCGAACGAGATTCCAGTTCGTTCGAACGAACTGTACCTTCTAACGAGATCTCGTTCGAACGAAGTTATCGAACGAGGATCCCTTTCGTTAGAACGACTGGTCCATTCGTTAGAAGCTCGTTCGAACGAGTTCGTTCGAACGACCTACCAGATTCGTCCCAGATTTTCCTAAAACTCATTTTTCACCATTTTTACTCCTCAAATCTCCTCTAAAATTCGTTCCAACAATGTATCAAGTTCTCTAATCATCCTCAAACATGCTAAGGTTATATACTAACATCTTTTAAGGGTTTAATACATCCTAAACATCATTAAATCACAAGTTTCTACATTTTTCCCCAATTTCTTCAAGAACATAAACCCTAGATTTTTCTCATCATAATTTCCCAGATTTTAATCCGTTTATACATCACATAAATATGAAATCTCTGAATTCAATCTTCAAACAATGTTTCTACATGCAAACCTATCCCAAAATTAAATAATAACTTCCAATTTCATGGGTTATCTTTTAACTCTTATATAAGATTGATTATCAAGATTTCTAACATGGAAGAAGCATTCACTGCATAAGGAATGTAATTTAAATCACTTGCCTTGATTTGATTTCTGATTTTGATGTTGGTTTGGTGAAGATTTCTGCAGAATTTCTTCTTTCCAAGCTTCTTCTCCAATGGTGGCTTAAGGTGGCTAGGGTTTGTTTTGGGGAACTTAGAAAACTCTTCTAATAACCTACGTAGCCTTCTAGGTTAATATGGGTTGGTTAGGGGCTTAGTGGGTCAAATCCACATAAGATGTAATTAACCAATTTTCGTCACTTTTAATTTCCCAAAATACGAAATTACCAAAATACCCTTTATGATGCCGGTATGGCCTAAAAATACCCCGGAATCCAAACTACACCCCCGGCTAGTGTTTTCTGACTATCTTGACCCTTCCGGACGCGTTGGCGCACTCAAAATGACCATACGGTTTATATATTTTAAATTCACTTTTATAGTCAAAATATTACACCGTGACGCGGCGGTCCCACGCGTCTCAACAAAATTTCTAAAATGCCGTATATAAATCTCACGACAACTTTCATAATTCCAATTTCATATATACTCATATATGCACATAATTAAATACCAACTCACATCTCGTTAGTATTTATAACCCGGATTAATTTCCAATTAATACGCATTTAATTAATTAATCCCAAAAATAAATATAGCCAAAAGTACGGGGTATTACATGTGCGCAGTAAAATCCTCATATATGTAGTGCTTAGATAAATTTGAGATTTTTTCTCAATTATTTGTTTGTTTTTTAAAGTTCTATATTTGACATAGTAATCGTCGGTTTGGGGGATTGTATTCCAATCCTATTTTTTCATATAGTTAAAGTCAAAAGATTTCATTCGCTGCATAATCTAGTTAATTCATATTCTAGTTAATTCGCATTCGTTAATAAGGTTGCGTTAGTTACGTAGACTACTTATTCTATATTCATCACCTTTTCTTTTCTTTTTCATGAGTCAATCATTAGGTTTTAGACATCTTTCTTAGTAGTCGCCACGATCTTTTGTCTTTGTTCCTGCGTTCAATACCCAACTTTCTCGGATTATTATTTATGCTAACAATTTGCACTTGAGCCGTATTAACACGTACTAGAGACACATTTAGAGTCGCGTATATAATAATCCAAGCAAACTAGGTATCGAACACAGGGACACATTTAGAGTCGCGTCAACTAACTTAGGTCGTGGGACTAACTTTAAAAATTCAAAAAACCACTTGGAAAAGAAAGGTGTAATCCACCATATTATTGTATGGTCAACTATAACTATGAAAAACTTGAAATTTATAATGGCTAGCTTTCAAATTTCATATTCTAAAAGCCCCAGAATTTACCCAAATACCGTCCACGACTAGTTTCTTATCAAGCCTATAAATAGACGTTCAAATCTTCATTACAACTCATCAAGCCTAATCTCAATATTTTTTCAACCTACTTGAGATTTCAAGAAATAGAAACCAAATCCCTAAACCCATTTCCATATATGTGATATTCAAACCCATATCTTCATTGAAGCAAAGCTTCAAACCTAAAACCCATATGAGCCAAATCCTCAAGGTCCAAACTCTCGTTAGACACGTTCCAAGCCCGACACCCACTTGAGATAAAGAATCACACCCAAATACCATTTTTGCCAAGAATCAAAATCCAACATCAAACTATTAAGATTTTTAGAAAGATAAATCAATACCCATTTCAAAAGAGCAAAATTGCAAACCAAAAAACACGGTTGCACTTCAATGTGATTTTAACATAAAAAATTTCTTGAATCAAGATACCCAAAACATTATTTATGATTAGAGATCAAAACACTAATCTTATAAGATAAAGATCTATTCCCCAAAACCCACTTGATATTCAAAGTGATGTAAACACAAAATTTCTCTTGAACCAAGACACCCAAATTATTATTTATGCTTAGAGATTGAAACATGAATATCCTAAGACAAATATACAAACATAAAACCTACTTGAGATTGAAAGTGATCTAAACACAAAATCTCTCTTGGACCAAGATATGCAAAAACATCATGTGTGCTTAAAGATTAAACTGAAAATTATCAAACACGTTTTGATTCAACTGGAGAGATTGTATCTAAATAAGATAAAACATACAACAAGAAGATCCAAAATATTATAAGGTTTAAAATGATTTTTATAAACAAATGATTTCAAACGGATTTTTAAGTTTTAAAACCTTTTATTCAAGAACAATCCTAACATTAACGTGTTTGTGAAAAAAATATAGAATCGAGTTCTAATATCTTAGTTTATAAAAGAAACTAGATATTTTGGAACTAGTTCTTAGGTTATAACGTGGAAAATGTCTCTTAGGAGTACTACAAATTTTAAAGATGAAACTCCTAATCAAACTACCATTCTTCCTCATTTCTCCCTCATCATATTTTTCTCTTTTGATGTTTTTGGATCTCTCTCTCTCTCTCTCTCTCTCTCTCTCTCTCTCTCTCTCTCTCTCTCCACCTTCTCTGATTTTTCTCTCTCTAAGAATATGGGTGTTGGATCTATGGCCGAACCTTAACAAATGAGTATAATGAGGTTTATATGTAAAATTAGTTTATTTACAGGAATCCTAAGATCATGAACATCATGATAATCACCTAATAGGTATGTGAAAATAGGGATAATATAATATATCCTTTCATCGTCAGGGATATGTTGTCACTATTTGTAGTCACAGATTACCGTCGGTCGACCACCTTAGCAATATTTCAACGGATAATTTTGGTTTCTCTCTCCTTGCCTATAAACCTTTGTATGTGAATTTCGTGGATACCATTTATATAGAAGAAAGGCATCTATTTATAGGTGGAGAGAAGGACTAAATTCCAAAGGCCAATCAATATCGACAGTCCATCAAGTTAGAGATTTAATTGGAATTTCAACTCCTTTTAATATCCATTTCATTTTGGAATATGAACCGTTATGTTAAAAAATAACAAATTTTAATTAAAAACCGAAATACCAATGACCATATTTTGGGGAAGGAATTAAAACTATTAAGGAACCCAAAGGTTAATTAATAATTTTCTTACAGTGTGTCACTTAGTCGTTAGGAGAATCCATTAATGTTTTTAATTAAGAATCATAAGGCGCACATTATATGCTAAATCCTTCAATAATTAGTTTTAATAAGTGCATTGGCTAGTCCAGTAGTCAATGGGAGCCATGGTGGTCTTATATCATTATGCAATATGATTCCTTCCATGTACTACGTCATTAACTACCTTCTTAACTAGGCCATAATCAGGAGTTTATGTAATAGTCCCATAATGGCTTGAAGAAGACAATTTTTTGTTTTAATTCATCCAATAATAATATGTTTACACATTGGAAAACATAATAGAATAGATGTAGAAGTTTTATTAAAAGCTCAACAAATATAAAATACAAGCATAATAAAGTGCAGGAAAAGAAATAACTAGGAACTTTCTTCAAGACCCATGCTTTCAGTATGTCTCTGAAATGTCTTTAAAGGTAGTCCTTTTGTAAAAATATCTGCAACCATGAGATTTGTGCTTGTGTGTTCAATGACAACTCTTCCTCTTCTAACATCTTGCTTCAGTGAGAGATATTTAAGATCCATGTGTTTGGATCCCTTAGATATCCTATCATGCTTGGAGAAAAAGATTGCGACCTCATTATCACAGTAAATAGTTAAAGGATTAAAAATGAAACTCAAAGCTCCGAACTGAGAGACAAAATTCAGCAACCATACTCCTTGATTTGCAGCCTCATAACATGCCACAAATTCAACCTCCATAGTTGATGTGTAGATCAATTCGGACTTCGGGCTTTTCCATGATATTGCACCTACAACTAGGAGATACACATAGTTTACAACAGTTTTATCAACAGTTATAGGACGATTCATATATAACCTATTTTATGGACAATCATGTGTTCCTAAGCATCAATTCTAATACCACATGTAAAATTAGTTTATTTACATGAATCCTAAGATCGTGAACATCATGATAATCACCTAATAGGTATGTGAAAAGAGGGATAATATAATACCTCCTTTCATCGTCATGGATATGATGTCGCTATTTGTCGTTGCTGATTGCCGCCAGCTGACCACCTTAACAGTTTTTCAATGGAGAATTTTGGCTTCTCTCTCCTTGCCTATAAACCTTGATATGTGTATTTCGTGGATACCTTTTAGATGGAAGAAAGACATCTATTTATAGGTGTAGATAGGGCCTAGATTTCAAAGGTCAATTAATCTCAGTCGCCTATCAAGGTAGAGATTTAATTAGAATTCTAACTGCTTTTAATATCCATTTCATTTTGGAATATGAACCATTATGCGAGGAAATAACATATTCTAATTAAAAATCGGAATACCAATGACCATAATTCGAAGAAGGAATTAAAACTGTTAAGGAATCCTAAGATTAATTAATAATTTCCTTACATTATATAGTTAATAAAAGAAGATGCTAGAAACCCTAAGCAAATAAAGGGTGGAGATGAACATATGAAATCCAAGGGTTGACCCTCGTGCTTACTAAATAAGCCATCTAATATAATAGGTAATTCGGTAAAACTTGAATAAATACCACGGTTGGTATTTGATAAGAGTAAACCGCTTAAAAGAATGCCTTAAAAACTGTGATTGGTAAGGGTTTTAACACAAGCGTACCAAATACGCTACCAAGATCAATACACTTTAACGGATAGAAAACTAAAGCCTACAATATTTAACAGTTGTTAAAAAAACTCTAACCAAAAGCTTAAGATAAACAGTCAAAAGGTAAGACCATGACAGTCAAAACTTGTAGTAAAGAATTTAGGCATTTCAAGGATTGAATCATTCTAAATGATCCAACGACTATAATTGATCTTAATGAATCTGACGATTTAATGGTGAGAACCTAACGATCAAATAAATACCCTTAGGGTCCGTTTAATTGACATGGAAGTATTTTTTTTTATAGAAAATAGTAATTTTAATTCCATTTTTACTTTTGTCATGCTTGATTTCAAATTCATTCTATAAAAATAATGGTCATAAATACGAAAAGTGTTCCATAATTTTATCATTTTTCATGGAAAATAGTTCTTACACAAACTCCAAAGAATTGATTTTCACGAAAAACTTCAAAAGTAAGACATCTCGCTCTTATCTTTTTCCACTCATTTTCCAACTCTTCGTGAAACTATACTGATTTAGAGTTAATTTTCAACTTTGTTATCAAACACACCCTTAGTGGTCAAACCTTGTGGCTAAAAAGGATTAAGGTATTTGACGGTTAACAATAGTTATAACTTAAACCAATTGAATCCAAGGGTTACATTGAAACCAAAATTCTAACGGAAAAGCTTATAAGGATATAACTGTTAAGCACTATAATCGAATGTTTTTCTCAATGGGAAATGGGCGGATGACATTTGTACCTACAAGAAGCCTAAGATCTGACGATCCAAAAAAGAGCCTACAGTTGTGTGGGACTTACCCGAAACCAAGCACCCCAATTGTGCGGTCAACGAGTCCCTCAATTTATGGCTTAAATACTTTACACACCATCAAATCTTATATATAATTAAGGTCCAAAATGAATCTAGATATTATGTGTGAGAAGAAACACATATGGGTTTGTTCAAAACAAATGTACAAATAAAAATAGTATTTAAAAACCATTAATAAAATACGGAAAAAATATTTTAACTCGGATTAAAACATGAAAAAAGCATTTTTGTCAATTTCAAATATATTATAGCTTTTACCAAAATTTATGGCATTATAAAATTTATTTAGTTAAATAAAATTAATAAAATGCAAACTATGCAATTAAACACATGGAAAAATGTAGAAAAATATATAGACATATGGTATGATCGTGTAGTGTGTAAAGTAGTTTGTTGGTCATTTTACCTTTTACCATTTTCTTGATATGGGTAGAATTGTCTTGGGTAGTTTCTTGATGTACGAATTAGAGCAGTCTCAAATCTAAAATAATATTTTTCATAATATCCAAACGATAGTTGAAACACTAATTAGTGTAGACTCAAGCAAATCCTAGGAATCAACTATTTAGGGTGTTTCAATCTCCTCCTTTGGATATTTATACAAAACCCTTTGAGTACATCAAGTGTACTCTTAGGAAAAAATAAAATTCCTAAGTCCTATACAAAAATATTCTAATTTCCCATCATAAGCCTAGAAAAATAAAACATTACATAACTCGACTAAATACATATCATTACCCTACCAAGCTTTCCTTAAAAATCTGCAATGAATATCAATCTCACAAAGGTCAAGTGAGAGATAAGTTTTTCATATAAAAAATACACATTATTATAAGATGTACTATCTCCCCCTTTTTGTCTCAAATAGACAACGAGTGATAAAAACATAAGATAAGGAGAATAATAAAGAATAACTACCATAAGAGCACATAAATAGGTCCATTCAATCGTCACTTCTACACTGATTCTTTGCCATTTTTTAAACATTCATTCACTAAAACCTTAGAGGACATATAATTACAATGATTATAACAGGAAAGCATGTTTAACAATTTTGTAAGATTCACCAAATCCAAGGCCTCATGTTTCTTCTTTCTCAATTTTGCTTAGACTTAGAATTTTATGAAAAGTTTTTGAATTAGACTCAAAATCATGACATCGTTTAAAAACATGTGAAACTTGTTCCTTATATTTTCAAGATCAACCAAGGTTTCTCTCTATTTTTTATAAATTTGATTTGAGTCAGAAAGTTATTTTATTTTGTTTTGAAAATCAAGTTTTTCAATCTCATGAGTTTGGCACTGAGTAGTATATTCCTTAGAATTTTTTCTCACCATTTTATTTTACACATCAACCTTGGTATATAAATTCTTAACAATTTTCTAAAATTTTGAATACCTTTTTAAAGTTTCACCATACAATACTTGAAAATTAGGTGTATTATCATCCTCATCACTATTGATAATTGAAGTGTGTGAAATACCCTCTACAAATTCATTTTTAAAAGTTGTGGAACTCACACACCCATTTATTTTGTCAAAATGTCGTTCACTTTGACTCACACACCCAACAACATCATTTTCATTGACTACATCACAAACAATAACATCAACACAAGGTACACTACCATAAGACTCGCATTAGATAAGTATGCATCGGGATCATTTTCAATAATTCTATCATAAATATCCCTACAATATTCATTAGAATCTAAAGGTCCAACTCATCATTTTTTAACTCGAAAGAGTCATCTCACATTTTGGTTAAGTGTGCCTTAGGTTTAATTTTCAATTCAAGATTGAAACTATACACATAATGTCCTAACTTACCACACTTATAACACCTAATCTTAGATAAGTCTCATTTAAGTCTATGATTATCACTTTCTTTGTCATTGGGTCGATCAAAGTTTCTTTTATGAGGTCTTGGATAATGAGAGTTTTGACCATGAGATTACCCTTATTTCGAAATTAAGGACTTTCTAAACTTTAAATATTTTTGAAATGTTTGCTTAACGTGGAAATCTCATTGTATAAGCTTTCAATGTCTACATCATCATCATTTAAGTTCAAGTCTAGGTGAGGTAGGGAAAATTTAGACTTATTCATTTTGGAGGAAAATGCCAAATTTGACCCATGGTGTTTTGTAGAACCAGACAAAATAGTTTTCTTATATTCTGGTTCCATTTCAATTGTCCGGAGTTTGCTAAATAAAAGTTTTGGGGTCAAGTTCGGATCGTCCATTTTCTCAATAGCATATCTTTTTTCATCAAATTTTTTTGGGAGAGAACTTAAGATCTTGATAACAATATTCTTAATATTATAGTCTACACCATTAGCATGCAATTTAATGATAATGTTGGTCAGTTTAATAAAAAATTTGCCAAAGGTTTCACTGTCCGACATCATTATTCTATTATATTATCATAACAACATTTTTTTCCTGCCTTAACACGCATGTCACCTTCATAGGTTGTGATAAGAAGATCCCACATTTCTTTCGAGGTTATGTAAAAAGAAATGCATTTAAATTCATTTTCAGTAACAGACATAAATAACATGTATTCCTTCATTATTATATGAAGACATTTATTTTTCTTCTTTAGTATATTCGCTTATAGCTTTCTTAATCATCTCAGTACTACCTACACGAGCGAGTTTAATTAGTGGGGTGTAACTAGTTTAAATCATATACCAAACATCGCCCCCCAGTGTTCCTTGGATGAAGGCAATCATCCGTACATTCTAATATGGAAAATTGCTTCAATGGCCTGTTTAGGTTTTCAATTTTCTCCTCCATTTTTAACAAAGAAGTTTAGTAGGTTCACAATAAAATAAATATATATCACACTCAAGACTATTAAATATTTTTTTGAGAGACCCGCTCTGAT
This sequence comes from Sambucus nigra, assembly GCA_949130495.1. Lineage (NCBI taxonomy): Eukaryota > Viridiplantae > Streptophyta > Magnoliopsida > Dipsacales > Adoxaceae > Sambucus > Sambucus nigra. The sequence continues at coordinate 293,250,477 of OX422217.1, read as the reverse complement.
ACCAATTGAAAATACTTAAACAAAGATTTTTAACAAAGTTAAATTGTATTTAAGTAATTCGCTACCTAATTTGAGTAAACTCTTTTGCGGTAATAATAGAACATGTTTTATAAATACTATCCAATAACCTAAATTCGATTTTAGATTGAATAAATCCTTGTTAAGTTTTTAACAAAAAAAACTTTTAGTGAAATTTATCAAAGCTTTAGCTCATGATTTAGTGTGAGATATTTAAGAGAGTGATAAACTGAATACATAACATCGGATTTTTTACGTCGTAAAACCCTAATCCAACGGAGAAACCTCCGTGGTGACCCCTATGCCACAACCAAAAATAATCACTAAATAAACGAGTTTAGGCTACACAATAGAATCAAAATAATATTAAAATGGAAATAAACATGTACTTAAATTGAGATCTGACTCCGGACAATTTTCTTTGATCTGGTGATGTAAAACAGTAAACTTTTAACTTCAAGTTAATTGAAGACAATATTGTCCCAATGTCAACCAAACAAACTGTTTGCGATTTTGTGTGAAATGTGTCGTGTATGTGTAATGTCTATAACTATATGCACATGCATAATACTCACACACACTTAGATACAAAAAGTCCTACACAAGTTACAAGATGTTGAGAAAAATTCTTATTAAAAATTTATCAACAATTTATAGATATAGAACCCACAAAATCATATGTCCCAAAATACAAGATCCAAATTTTTTTTGTTCTGTTTGAAAATATTTCAAAATATTTAAAATTGTTTCTGCACTATATACATTAGATCTCTGAACTGAAAATTATCAAACAGGTTTTGATTTAACTAGAGAGATTTTATATAAATAGGATAAAACATACAACAACAAGATCCAAAAGAATATATGGTTTTAAAATAATTTTCACAAAAGAATGATTTAAAAAATATTTTATAGTTTTAAAATCTTTCAATTCAATAAAAACCCTAACGCTAATGTGTTTGTGAGAAAATATAGCACCGAGTTCTAATATCTAAGTTTATAGAAGAAACTACATATTTTGAAACTAGTTCTTATGTTAAAATGTGGAGAGTGTCTCTTAGGAGTACTACGAGGTTCAAAGATGAAACTCTCAATCAAACTACCCTTCTTCCTCCTTTTTTCCGCATCTCACTCATCATAATTTTCTCTTTTGATATTTTGGATTTCTCTATGTCTCTCTCTCACACTCTTTCTCTATGTTTCTCTCTCTTCACCCCTCTCTGATTTTTTTTTCTTTAAGAATTGGGTGTTGGATCTATATCTGAACCCTAACAAATGACTATAATGTGGTTGATATAGTTGGTAAAAGAAGATATGAACATAATAAATCCAGGGGCTTACATTCGTGATTACTAAATTAGCTATTTAATATAAAACATATGTAATGGACACGAGTTCACGCACACAAATTGAAAGACGGAAATTTTATGGTGAAAATATCTCATGAACGGATTACGATCATTAGAATACGGGAAATCATCATTATTTATTCGTACCATTTTGTCTCTTTATTATATTTTTGTGTTTTTAGCTCTCCACGCGTGATTAACTTTGTTACTTCGACTTGGTTAGAACTTTTTGGGTTAAGGTGTTTTGGGTACTAATGGAAATTCTAAAAAATTTCAGAATTGGAAAATTTTCTTGTAAATGTCCATTGCCACTTTTTCAAGCTTTTTTTTTCTCATTTTTCTCTTTTTTTTTTCATTTTCTTTCTATTTTTTATATTTCTATTTCTATTTTTATTTAAGCATTTTTTAAAAAAAATCTTCCCTTTTCGTGTACCATTTGAACTTAAATTGTATATTTTCTAATTTTCACAACTCTGGGCCAATTTGATTTTTTTCGAGTTCATCAAACGAAAGGAATATGTTTTAGGCTCAAGTCGGCTTTCAAAATTTGGGTAATTTTTGAAAATGGACAATATTTTTTGGTGAACAAACGATGGTCTAACTTCATATATTTGAATTACTAGTCAAATTACCATATGCGTCTCGAGATTAATTTATATTTTTGAGACATTTCTAGTCTTGTTTCAAAACAACATTTTCAGTCTTTCCCGTAACCGATCGAACGATGACTTAGAGATCAACGATGAATTTAACACTTAAGGAACATTTAAGTTAATTTTTAACTCGGATTGATTTAATTACTCAAAAATGAGTAATGACACAAAAATTTCACCGAGTTAAAATCTCCACACTTGTTCGTATAAGTCGTCAATTTTCGTTTTTGATCAATTTCGGCTTAGTGCATGGAATTTTTACAAATTGAGACTTCAAACAAAAATTAGTGATATTTTTAAGGATTTTGAATTCCAATTTCTATTTCTTTTGAAAACGATGTTTTTGACTTTTTTGAAAATAGTTCATTTTTTTTAGTTTTTAACATTTTTCAATTTTTTTTCAATTTTAAAATTTGTGAAGTTCCTAAAAGACGCACTTATCCCCCCCCCCCCCCCCCCCCCAACTTAGACTTTGCATTGTCCTAAATATGAAGGACTAAAATCTAAATAAGAAAAGAATTTAGTGTGAAATATAAAACAAACAAAATTTAAAATGCAAAAGAGACAACATAAAACACAAACATAACTTTTCATTAATAACAAGAGTAGATAATACATAGCTTCTTTGAAAGATAAAACAAGTACATATAATGAAACTACATTAAAGAAAAGTGCATATCCGCAAAGAGTTCAATGGATGGGGCCCCGAACGTAGGGATCCATATAGTAGTGGGGCAAGTCGGCCCCTGGGCCTAGGCTAAGGCGGAAGAGGTCGTCTTGAAATCACATCATCATTGAGATATCCCTGCGCTAATCATATCTAAAATCATCCCTATCTTGGCGGCAGTCCAGTAAACCATCGAGACGAGTTGCGAGCTTCCTTGTTACTTCAATTTTTCTCATAAAAAAACGAACCAGTTCGCTCTAGGAGTCGAACCGATTTCGTTGGCGAACCGATTCGCTCCAAAATCGAACCACTTCAATTTTAATGTCTGCCATTTTCGAACCCTTAGCTCTGAGGGTTCGGTTTTGGGACCAACCCCTTTTGCTGAGGATTCAGTTTTTTGAACACATTTTTTTCACATAGTCTTTTTTCCCTCACAAATTTCATGCTCCCTCGGGCACGGGTGGTGGGTTTCATAAAATGCTCCTGGGGTTCGACCTAAATTCCACATTTTGATCGAAAATCATTGAAATCACCGTGGACTCATTTTACACTCTCGGGACGGGTCTCCAAAAACTGAAAAAAATTCGGTACACATTTCTGGATTATTAGGTCCGTGCAATACTTAAATAGATAAGGATCATCATAACATAACATACGCGATCAAGTGAAAAACTTCCTCTTCTCTTACGGAGTCCAATAAGAGGGGATGTAACTCATCACTAGATAGTTCACTATGTCCATAAACCAAGGTAGAGAGAAAGTAGGAAAAAGTTGCTCATTCAAAATATACTCACCTATGGGTACGAAATCTTGAGGTACATCGGACGAGAGCCTAAATAAGTGGTCGGCTACAATGTTTTCTACTCCATTCTTATCTTTGATGGAAAGGTCAAATTCTTGGAGTAGCAAGATCCACCTAATAATTCGCGGCTTGGCGTCCTTCTTGGAAAGGAGGTATTTGAGTGTCGTGTGGTCGATAAAGCATATAATAGGTGACCCGATAAGATATGAATGGAATTTATAAAGGGAAAAATAGCTACCGCTAGCAACTCTTTCTCCGTGGTGGAGTAGTTTAATTAGGGTCTAGTTAGAGTCCGTCTAGTGTGGTATATGAAATTTTCTTTCTTATCTCTCATTTACCCTAAAACAGCCCCTACTGCATAGTCACTCACATCACATATTACCTCGAATGGAAAGTCCAATCCGAAGCTTAAATTTTGCGAGCGAAGACGATCGTGCTCTTTAATTTCTCAAATGCCTCTTGGCACGCTTCGCTCCACTCAAATGGGTCATCATTCACGAGTAAGTTACTTGAGGGTCTAGCTATGGAGCTGAAATCCTTGATAAACCTATAATAGAACCATATGTTTCCCATAAATAAGCGCACGTATTTTAGTGACTTGGGCGGGGAAAGTTCGATAATTATGTAATTTTTTTCCCTATTCACTTCTATCCCCTTGGATGATACTATGCGTCCTCGAACTCCTCCTGCAGTAACCATGAAATGGAATTTCTCTCAATTTAGTACTAGCTTATTTTCCACACATTGGATAAGCACCTTCTCAAGATTAGCAAGACAGTGGCTTAATTCATGAACACCTCAAGGTCTCTCTCAACCATGTCACTAAAAAAACTTAACATGCACCTTTGAAAGGTCGCAGGAGCATTACATAATCGAAGTGGCATCCTTTTATAGGAAAAAGTGCCAAAAGGACATGTGAAGGTAGTCTTTTCTTGGTCAAGCACGTCCACCTCTATTTGGTTCAATCGAAATAACAATGAAAAATTGTAAAATGGGTGACTCAAAACCTCTCAAGCATTTGGTTCATGAAGGGAAAAGAGAAATGATCTTTCTTAGTGCTAGCATTGTGTTTTCGATAATCAATGTAAATGCACCACCAGATGGTGGTACGTTTTGGAATGAGTTATCCCCTTGCATTCTCAACCACGGTTATTCTTGACTTCTTGGGATTGGACTAACCCATTTATTATCCGAGATGGGATAAATGATGCCCACATTTAATAACTTATGACTTTCGTTCTTACTACATCTTTTATAATTGGGTTCAATCTTCTTTGCATATCCCTAGAGGGCTTAACGTCCTCCTCTAAGTGGATTTTATGGATGCAACTCAAGGGACTTATACCTTTCAAATCCATAACAGACCAACCAAAACCACCCTTGTGCTTCCTAAAAATCGCCATAAACTTTCCCTCTCTCTTTATCTAGGCTAGAGGAGACAACAATAGGATATGTCTCATCCTTTCCAAAATAAGCATATTTGACATTGGAAGGTAGCTTCTTCAATTCGACTTTAGGAAATCTAATATCAAAGGGAACCTCGTAGGATTACCTTGGTGGTAATTCCTCTAATCGTGAGACCCAACTCACGTCTCTCACATCGTCCTCAATCTCTCCTTCACCAAGCATCTCCCTCATCCTACTCAAATCATGATCAAACTTAGAACACTATCTCGCTCTCGCTAGCCCTTAATAAACATGCCTCAACTGGATCCTTAAAATTATTACCCTCAAAATGGTCTTGTACTACCTCCTCGATAAGATTTGTGTCGTGTAAATTATCCTCATCACCCATTTTTTTATTGAGGTTGAAGATGTTCATTTCAAGTATCATATTCTTAAACGTGAGTTTCATTTTTCCGTTACACATATTAATCAATGCGTTATTCATATCTAGGAAAGGGCGTCCAATAATGATGGGAACATGATGACTCAATGGGGAGGAGGGCTCCGTATTGCAAATGACAAAATCTATCAAGAAGTAGATGTGTCAACTTAGACGATCACATCCTTATCTACATCACGAGGTACCTTCACAAAATGATCCGTAAGTTGGAGAGTAATTTTAGTGGGCTTAAGATCTCGCAAATCGAGCTTCTTATAGATGGAATAGGGTAGAATATTGACACTAGAGCCTAAATATAATAAAGATCTCTCTATTTTATTATCTCCAATAATACACGAAATGGTGGGGGCTCCCAGATCTTTATACTTTGGTAGAGGGTCGCTCAAAAGTACCGAGCTCATATTTTGTCCTAGGAAAACCTTCTTCTTTACCTTTAATTTTTGTTTCACCTTGAGCAAGTCCTTTAAGAACATGGAATATGTGGGAATTTTCTGTATAGCCTCGAAAAAATGTAGGTTTAGCATCACTTTCTTAAGCACCTCTAAAATGTCATCACGATAGTCCCCTTTAGGAGGAGGGACCAATCGTTGAGGGTATGGTGCGGTTATGGAGGATTTTACTACTACTTTAGAACTAACTGTGTCTTATTTCCCAATATCTTCCAAGGGGGAATCTTTCGCCTCTTGTGTGTCGGGAAAAACCTCCTTATCGTTTTGTACGTCTTGTGGATGAAGTAACAAGTCAACAACTCTTCCATTACGTAAAGTTATTACCACTTTACACTGCTCTTGATTTTCATAGGGGTTAAAGATTACACAGTTTTGACTTTGAGATGGTCGTTGGCCTTGGGAAGGAAACTTCCATTTCTCTTGGACACTCAAAGAGGATTGCAACTTAGATAGCAATGCCTTTAGGTCAGCAAAATTATGAGCATTTTGGGCATTGATCGCTGACTGAGTTTGCATAAATCGAGTAAAAGTTCCCTTAAGACTCTTCCCTTATGGGATCAAATAAGACGCGAGAGGAGACACTTCCATTTGTAGCATTTGTTGGATAGGTGGGAGTGGCGACAGTTATTGGGCAATGTGTTGATTTGGATTCAATGATGCATTCGGTTTCCCATAATTGGAACCAGCATGGTTTCACCATAAGGGATTATAATAATTCCCGCGAGGGGAATTAAAGTTACCTTTATAAGCTCCCACCACTTCAACTTGATCTTGAAGAATAATATTGTAAGTGAGGATGGTTAGACATTACTTCATGAAATGTCCCTCCTCACAAATAGTGTAAATCTCCTCTTTTAAAGCTCGAGAAGGGTCGTATGTATCTCTCCCCCTAGCTTCAACTACGTCTTTTATTTGTTTGGTTAATTGATTAATTTTAAGCTTCAGCTCGACTTCCTTGTCCAATTGGTAGAGTTCGGATGCAGAAGGAGTTATTGACGTGATTCTAGATTTGGGTTAGGTGTTCGGATATGATGTGTCCCAAGATTGAGTAGTTTCGATGACATACTTAAAGTCGGCCTCCATATCTTCCACATCCAACCCAAAGAACTCTTTCGGGCACACTATTTCTACAAGTTTCTTTGAGCTTAAAGTAAGCCCATGATGTAAGTAGGAGATGAGTCTCCACTTCTCAAAACCGTGATGTGGGGATATGTTAACCAACTCATTGAACATCTCCCAACATCTATCAAAGGGCTCATTATCATTTTTCTTAAATGTTTGAATTTGATCCCTAATAGAGTTGAACCTGTGAGCAGGAAAGAACTTTTGGAGAAATTTAGCTTCCATGTTCTCTCCACGTGCCGATAGAGTTCTGCGCTAAAGACTAAATCCAAGTCTTGGCCTTGTTCTTAAGTGAGAAAGGGGAAAATCTTGAGACATACGACGTCTTGGATGCAATCTTGATTGCTAAACATTTTGCACGCCTACTCAAACTCACAAATGTGGAGATAAGGCTTTTCCAACTCCATGTTATGAAAAGTAGGAAGAATTTGGATCATTCCGTTCCTAAAGTGAAATTGCCCACTTTATACGGGAGTATAATGCATCTCGGAGTGACGGTTCGCTCCGGATATCATAAATCTCTTATAGGGTGATACGGAATCTTACCCTCTCTCATTAAGAAACTAGCGTTGTGTGACATGCACTTGCACTTAAAGACTCACTACCCTCATCGGAGTTTCTAAACGTTCTACTCGTAGTGTGACTACTAGGTGTAGTAGGTGTTAGAGGTGGTACAAATAAATTCGGAGTGTTATTGCTAGTATATGTGGGATTCACTGTTGGCTTAAAAATTCGAGTGGGCTGAGTATTTTTCATTTAAGGACTTGAGAGAAGTTATTTTTATTTTTTATTATTATTTTTTTATATTTGAACTTTTTTATTTTTATTTTATATTTTAAAGATATATTATTTTTTTGGCTTTTTAGGAATTAGAGTCAAATTAATATCAATTCGACTCGCGACTCAAGTGCAGAAAGTGTATGCTACGTATGTACCTGGCGACTCAAGTGCAAGCCGATCACTCAAGTAATAACCCGGTAAGATGGGGTTGAATCCTCAGGGAATAGGTCGCTAAACGATGCTGAATGTAGGGTTGGCTTCTTAGTTCTAGGCTTCGACTCGTGAAAGAAAGAAAAAGTTGATTTTATATTTTGAGAAGTTCCTAAATATCTAAGCAATGTGAGCTATGCAAGTGCAAATTAAACTACTAAAAGAAAAAACTTCAAATTTTACCACTTTTGAGAAAATGGGGTTGGGATTCAATCCCCAAACCGTAGAGTGTCTCTAATATATATAAATTCTAGAAAATTAATTAATTAAAAGAAAATCACAAACTAATTCGGAGCACCAAATATGTTTGGATGTTAACCCGCACGATAATTGATCAATAAATTAATTAGCACGAATGATAAATTTATCGACACATATAATGTATCCTCAAACACTTGGGTTGCGTTTCATAAACTGAGTTAAGAGGCCTGCAATATTAGTCTCGATTAATGTATTAAACTCAAAGAATTAATTATTTAATTATGTTGAATTTTACATTTAACATTAAAAACTCTAGGTTGGGTTCATGTTCCCCAACCCACAATTATCTTAGCTAGACATGGAATTGAATTCTTTACTAATCATCTTCATCATACAAGTATTCATAATTAAATAACAGGAAGAAAGAGTTGGGAATTTTATACCAATTATGAAGAAACAAATTTGCAATGATAAAACTTCACACCGATGAAAGATTTCCAGAAAATTGCAAGACTTCAATTAATTTAATGTATATAGACAAATTCTTTGTTCTCCAATGAATATTGGCTCCTTACTTACATAAGAAATTTTAAAGTATGAAGTTTTAGACTCTTAAATGAATTATACAAGTGCCAAAATTTGACCAAAGAGGTAAGCATTGACCCTAACTACTTTATCTAAAATGTAGTAAAAGATAAAATAAAAATAATATTGGAAACCGAACCCTTAGACCCAAATCGAACCTTCAGGACTAAACCCTCAAGGGTGAGAGAACTGGTTCTCTCCTAGAACAGAACCGGTTCAATCTCTGGGTTTAGAAATTCTTCTTTAGCTTGCTTCTTTTCCTTATTTACAGTTTTACCCCTCGTACTTCTCTTCAACTTCAAATGGCCATAACATCTTCACCGTAACTCGAATTGAGGCGCTGATTCTTCCTATTCTCGTGAACTCAAGATCATCAACTCCTTCTCCTAGTTCTAGCTGAAAATTTACCGTTTTGCCCTTAACTTTCCTTTCTTATAAAGTTTTTATTATTTTAAATTTTCTCTTTTGTCCCATTGCACGATTTACCAATAAAATACATGAGAAATACATAAAACACGAAATACTTGCCAAAAAGGTTAGTTGCAACAGATATGAGATAAATTTAGGATAAATGTGATGTTTAGGACCGTAAAAATATCGAAATTAGAGGGATAAAAATGGAATATTCGTGTCGAATCAATAGGAGTTACCCGAAACAAAGAGCTCTTATTAGGCGATCAACGAGTCCCTCGAATTAAGGCTTAAATACTTTACATACCATCGGATCTTATAGATAATCCAGGGTCCAAAATGCATCAAGATATTGCACGTGAGATAAAACACACAAGTGTTTGTTCAAAACAACTGTACACATAAAAATAATGTTTAAAAATCATTTATAAATCTAGCAAAAAAAAAATTCAGATTAAAACATGAAAAAATCATTTTTTTTGTCAATTTAAATTATATTTTGGCTTTTTCCAGAATTTAGGGCATATAAAATTTGTTTAATTAAATTAAATTATTACCAATGCCAAATATGTAATTAAACACATGGAAAACTGCAAAACAAATAGGTAGAAATTTTTGGTGTGATCGTGTAGTGTGTGAAGCAGTTTGTTGCTCATTTTACCTTTTCACCACCATCTTGATATATTAGGAATGTCTTGGGCAACTTTCTGATGTACGAACTAGAGCGGTTTTGAATCTAAAATAATGTTTTGCATAGTATCCCAACTTGTTGAAACATTAAATGAGAGTGCGCTAAGGTTCAATGGTCCAAACTTAGTTAATTAAATGTCTATTTTGACCAGTTTTAAGCCCTAGTTCATCCAACTATGTGATTGAAAGCAAACAATCAAGAAAATGGGTTCTAGCGGATGTTGCACGTTGCTAATGATTCGAATTGTGGACGTTGTGGATGATCGTGTAGACGTTCCAATGCAATGGGATACGCCATATCTCATGTGATCTAGGACGATACAAACAAGACCTAGATTCTAACGGACAAAGATAGAAATATGTCCTTATAAATCTCCCCCCATGGCTATGCCGGTACAATATAAAAACATCTGAATTATGCAACAAAAAAATCTAAGACATACAATATTCTAATACCCTCCCCAATCCTCAAATGGAACGATATCAAAATACATAAGTCTTGAGAATCTTCAAATCTTCAAAATCTTCATATCTCCCAATTTCTTTGTCTTCATCGAGTGTATCATGAATATGATCTTCAAATGAACCTACACATATGAGACAAGAAATAAATGCCCATGATGTGCAGAAAATTGAAATAATAAAATGATATGCATAAATGATAAGCATAAATAAATATGCACAAGCAAATAAGCAAATCATCAAACTTTTCCTTCTCCCCCACAATTCGTTATTCCCTTTTTATGATGTCCCAAATAGATAAGGAAAAGAAACATAAGTAATAAATAAGGAGTGTGTCACACACTAATAAACAACTATTTTTGGAATTTTTTAAAATTTTCCTCACATAAAAATACAAGGATAAATCACACCATGAACTAACACTAAGATAACCAAGTCGTGAAAGCGTAAATGAATGGGCGTGAATTAATTCGATAGGAAAATTAACTCAAACAGTCATAACATATGTGCATGATGAATTATGGATACTCCTAACGAATGAACTGAAAATCGTCCTTAGGGGTAAAATGTTGAATTTATATGATAATGACTCAATCTAATCAACAAATCAAAGTTTAAAATGATTTTCACAACAATAACGTCTAAAACTATGTAATGCTTTTACGACACTTTTTCAAGACGTGCAAACCCATTGATCTTCAACTTAACTCTCTCAAAGCTCACATAAAGAATATTTCACACAACTCTTTTGTTTTGAATAAATCGATGCTCATATGTAGTGAAGCATCAATGTTCTTTGAATTGGGCCCAACAATTTGTATTTTTTAGTGCTTTTAATCTTTTAGGATCTTTTCTTTTGAAAATGGTGGGTATTCACGCAAATATATATTTACTATCACATCCCGAGCCATTGCTTTTAAATAACACATTTATCGGAGATATATTTTCTATCTTTTCAATCCGGGCAATGGTTATTACAAGCACTACTTTCGTTGTCTCGTTTTATCACATTTGGTTCGTTTTAAAGATAAATTTGAGATAAAAACACTTTGACCAACATGTGATAGAAAAGTAAAATACTCAAATAAATCCGTTCATGTGTGCATTAAATGAAACAATGAGTCAAACATGTAGAAAGTAATCACTAATCGCATCTCAATGACTCCGAGCATTAAGCACATGGATGAAATGAAGTTGTGTCTTAAAATACTATAAAATATTCACGTGGATAATGGAATGATATTGTGACTTGGTCATCCTAAATGTCCATCCATATATGGTGTAAAAAGAAATACAAAAATATTTTTGTGTTTTTCAAAAATTTTATCAAAAATAAAATCTTTTTGGCTTTTTCCAAAAAATTTCAAGAAAAACAAAATTGTTTTTAGATTTTAAAAAAATAAATCAAAATGGAAAAAACAAAATGCAATGGTAGTACATACCAGCAATAGGCATGAATGATATGAATATGAAATGCATACTATAATAGCAAACAAGCCAAAACCTCAATCATTAGGTTCGGAGGTGTTTTCCAAAGGTGGTGACATCCTATGGAAAATATCCATCAAATCGTGTGAAGTTTTGACTAAATACTCAACTTACTAATGGAAAATATCAAAATCTCTCATGTGATGTACGGGAGCATGTGGAGTAACATGTGTGGGAGTGCTTGTGGGAACACGTGTAGTAACATAACGAGGTAAATACATATGAGACACACTACCCAACATAAAGAAAAATTCCCTAAGGTGTCCTCTTTTCTTTCAATGGGAACAAACATACACGGGCCTAGGAACACCTCTCTTAAAATGTCAAGGATGCTCTCTCCTATGAGAAAACAGATGCCTAGGTGGGTTAGGTTGAGAGCCATATGGATCTATCATAAACTCAGGAATCGACAAGAGTGCAACACGGGAAGTTAACTCACCGTCATAACCTATTCCTAGTCTCTCAACATTACCCAAAGCGGGACCGAGGATCATCTTTTCAACCTTTTTAGTTGTGTCCTCTAAAGTGACCTTGACCTACCGAGCATGTTCGAGATCTATCTCGAGTTGGAATACACGGGCTTTAAGTTTCTCACAAGTCTCCAATGAAGATTGAAGATCTCCCATAAGACTAGCCACGGTGTTGGTCAATTCACTCTTTTCCCGACTTAAGACGATCAACTTCCCACACAAAGAAACTCTCACCTTCTCGAGTTGACTCCTGACGCCTCACACACCCTTAAGACTTCTATCTCTCTCTATATAAATCTATCACCTTAAGATAGAAATCCTTATTCATATTTTTTATCTTCAAAGTCTCGGTGTACAAATCACAAAAATATTTTTGAAGGTCACCTTCGCCCTCACTTGCAATCTCATCCTCACACTCATTATCTCCTTAATGGCTCGAAACATCATCAAGGCTCTGACATTTACATGTGTCCTAATTGTTGTGGGATAAACTAGATGTGCCCATGTAACTAGCCATGAAAGCAATGCACTTTTCATGTGATAACTCTCCGCCCGAATCATCCAACTTAATGTTACTATCACTAAGAGTGTCCGTATTAGCAACTTTTTTTTACCTTTCTATTTAGCATAGTGGAACACTCAAATGTCTTGTGCCCCTTTTCGTTGCACTCAAAAAACCTTATATCTTCCTCTTTCACACCGATATCCTTGACCTTTTTCTTCTTTTTATTTTTCTCAAAAATCTTTTTATTGGAATAATTATTTTTGGAAATTTTGATAAACATTTAAAAAAAAATCGCAAATAACATCGTGTCATCGAAATTAGCCTCACCCTAAGAATCAAACTCATAAACTTTCTCTTTTTTATTTTTCTTACATTGAGTCTTTAAAGCTATCCCTCTATCCTTAGGATTAATGGTTTTGTAAAACATGTCGATCTTATAAGTTTGAAGATCTCCTACGAGATCTTCTAACCTAAGTTTATCTAATATACCTATAGAATTAAGCACATTGACTTTCAGGATAAAACGGGCAGGCAGTGATCTTAAAGTCTTTTTGACTACTCTAGTGTCAGGAATTTTTTCACTAAGATTAAAACATGAATTAATAATATCCGACAGGCGAGCATAAAATTCACCAAAGCTCTCAGATTCAATCATGGTTGTAGTCTAAAATTGAGTTGTTAAATTTTGCAATTTAGAGGGCTTAACATCATTTGTGCCCTCATGTGTAAGCTGCAAGATATGCCATGCCTCTTTTGACTTGGTGCACTCATAATACGTCGAAACTCGTCAGATGTGACGGCTTCGAAAATAGAACTAAGGCCATGTGCATTAAAGTTACTCCATTTAAATTTTTCTTCAGTCCATAAATTCACTTCTTTAAGGATGATATCATTACCTATAACCATAGTGGGTGGCGTCCACCCTCTTTCACATGTAATCCAGACTCGTTCATTAATATCCTTCAAAGTTGATCTCATTCCAGACTTCCAATAGGCATAATTTGATCCATCAAAAGTTAGCATTATGTTATATAAGTTATCCATTTGAACTTAGCTTTTTCAAAAATCAATTTTTTAGAAAATTGATATCGAGAATTGTTTTAAGAAAAATCAATTACACGGTAAAGTTATGTAAATGGTTCTGATACCAATTTGAGAGTGCGCTACGGTTAAATGGTCCAAACTTATTTAATTAAATGTCTACTTTGACCAGTTTTAAACCCTAGTTCATGCAACTATGTGATTGAAAGCAGTAAATCGTATAAGCATGCAACCAAATAATCAAGAAGATAGGTTTCAAGAAATATCCCCAAAAGGGACAAAACCTTTTCTTTTATTTCACTACTATATGAAAATATCAACTTACATGTACATTGATAAATACAGACAGCGATAGACGAAAATCCCGCAGGCTTCGGTTCGTATACTTCAGCAGTAGTTCCCACGAGAACTACAAGTCCAGTAGTGGAAACACCTTCTCCGAAAGAGCAACTCTAAGAATGGAATATGTGTTTATGAGGGTTTCAAAGTGATTCACAAAATATTGATTGGGAGGCTTGTGTGAATCAAAAGGGTTTTTTCCCTTAAAAAGGAAGACTTTGTGTGCAGCAGGTTTGCAAAAAATGGAGGTTGAATAGTCTTGAAAAATACCTACAGGTATTAGGTTTAAATAGGCAAACATAAATTTCGAGGCAGTGTTAAGTAGTTAGAACGAGGCCAGGAGGTCATTCGAACAAGATGTCCATCTCGTTAGAAGCGACCTTCTAACGACCCATCAAACGACTTATAAAAATCAAAATAGTACGGGTTTGATTGATCCATATCTGATGTAAGTCGTCAAACAATGTATCAAACGACATATGAATGTCGTTCGAATGACAAGGCCATGCTGTTCTAATGACATAAGGCGAAAAATATTTTTAATTAAAATTCCAGCCTCATTTTGATAAAGTAAAACCAAAGAAAATCAAATAAAATTCTCCCAGAAAATATTTGTGAAAAACTAAGAACTCCAAATAAAAAAGAATATACCATAAAGGTGTGGAATAGTGGAGAACCGTTGAAGTAAAACGTGATGCACATTGAAGATGAGTGGTGCATGTTTACGCCGCATGTTGTTAATGACTTGAATTGTGGACGCCGTGGATGATCATGTAGACGTGTCAATGTAACTGGATATGCTATATCTCATGTGATCTTGGATAATACAAACAAGACTTAGATTCTAGCAGACAAAGACAAAATTATGTCCTTACACTAAATAGTGTAGGCTCGAACAAATCTTAGGAGTCAACTACTGTAGGTGTTTCATTATGGTCTTGGAAATTGGATTTTGGACCTAATTACATTTAAATTGGAATTAAGCCCTAACTACTTTCCTTGTGTTTTTGGAATTGAAATACTTTAGTTGTTGGATTAGAAGGAGTACGGGATAAATATTGTTGGTTTATGTTGGATTGTTGTTTATAGCAGGTGGTTGTGATTGGAAATGAAGATTCGTTGACTATTACAATTAATCCTTAAATTAATTCACACTAATAATTCAATAAATAATTACAATGTCTCAATAAATACCGTATCTAAAAATAAGTATATCGAAGGGTTCCTTATTTTGGATTTTATTTATAATAAGTCTCACTTATGGAGTCTAGAGATAGGTATGAGTGGGGACTTTAGGAATCCTTTGATTAACATATCCATTTAATTATAATGCTTAAATTATTTAGTAGTCCCATATGAGTTATGTTCCCATGAGTAGTTAGAGAATTCCATTTGAATTTAACCAAATAACGTAAAGACTGATTTAGAGACTATTTTAGAATGGTACGAAGGATGGGTTAATGGAATATAATGATTTTATGATAAGTGGTAAGATAATTGAGGAATATGGAATATTAATAAGATGATAATAATATGGAATATGGACCCCATCCTAAGACCCCCCCCCCCCCCCTAAGCACCTCCTTAGGTCCCTAACACTCACTCATCTACCGCAAACCCTAGGTCGTATCCCGAGTACCGATCTAAAGGCCACCAGGCGCTCCCAAGCCCCGTCTGACTCTGATCAAATTTCTCATCTGAGCAAAATATTAATAAATCTTTGAAGGGCTCTGAATCCCCTTTACAATGATTCACCCCGTGTGTGAATCGACCCTACGGGTCGGACGAACGGTCCATTTTACTATCCAAGACTGATCTGAAGCCCACTGGGCGCTCCCGAGACCCATTATGACCCCAATTAACTTTATTATCTGAGTAGAATCTCAATAGAAGGGCTCTGAATTCCATTTCCAGTGGTCTGTCCCGTGTGCAAATCAGACTTATGGTTCAAATGAACGATCCGTTATACCTCGAACACTGATCCGGAGGCCATCGAGCACTCTCGATCTCTATTTAACTCTTGTCAATTCTTCACCTCAAACGAGACTGAATGAATTTTTTAAGGTCTTTGTATAACCTTTCCAATGGTCCACCCCATGCACGAATCAGCCTTACGGTATGGAGGAATGATCCATTTTACTCCGAAAGATCATTGGGAACTTTTGGGCCTCATTTGACAAGGTCAACTCTACAAACCGAATGAGACTGAATAAATCTTTCAGTGGCTCTAAATACCCTTTCCAACAGTCCATCCTATCCATGAATCAGCATTACGGTTCGGATGAACGATCTATTTTCCTCCAAGAATTCCTTATTTACTGATCAACGGGCACTTTCACGCCCCATTTGACCTCGATTACCTCCCAAACCAGGGAGTGTCTCATGAATTATTAAAGGGCTCTGAATACCCTTTACAACGGTCCGTCTTGTGCATGATTCTGACTTATGGTTCGCGTTTTATGACCATGTTTTTGAAAAACTTGCCTTAGAGTGCCAAATGGCAACCTAAGGACTCTGCCTAACGGCAGTGTGTCTAGGGTTCTATGCAGATAGGCAGGTCAAAGACCATTCCGATCGGCACCCCCATGACCTCACTTTGAAAAGCACCCTTAAACATCCCTCTCACCAATTTAGAGAGAATTCCCTCGAATTTAGGGTTGTTCTTTCCTTAAAATCCTATTCCCCACATTCCTTCCATCATTTTAATACTCTTTTGAGTACATTCCCACACACATCCTCAAATCACCATCACTTCACCTTGATATTAGTGCATCTACAAGCAAGATCTACTTGAAGTCATCATAAGGAGGTCCATTTCTTCCTCTTTGTCTTTATATTCTCTTAATTTTTCATTAGTTATTTCATTTTCGCTTTAGTACTTTGCTTAATTACATCACATATCTTAATTCTTAACATTAATTATTAGTATTCTCACATACTTTATTTTCATTGAAAAACCCAAAAATAAGAAAAAGGGGGTTCGCTCGTAAATTCCAAAAAGGGTTTCTCATCACACACTACACCAAAAACAGAAATTCGGCACACCCTGATATTAAAAATCTGGCACACTTTAGAACCGTGCCAAATTTTGGCACGGTTTAATGAAAATCTAGCACACGTTAAAGCCGTGCCAAATTTTGGCACGGTTTAAAAGTGTGCCAAAACTGAGGACACTTTAACTAAATATAAATACCTTAAAAAAAATTCTAATGCCAAATATTTTGATCTCCCGCTCTCTTTTTCCTCTCTCATTATCAGATCTCTTAATCTTTCTCTCTCTCCTAGACTGAAGTTGTAACTAAGCAGGTTTTGGCGCTCTTTGTCGGGCAACATTCAGTCTTAGATACCACACAAAGCGAACCAAGAAGTTTGGGAAGCCATGAATCGGATCCAGGCTGGGAAAGTCCAAGTCGAGCTCCAACACTTCATAATCCTATATTTTCGAATCAATTTCAGTCCCAAATCATCCTCTTAAGTATGAATTCCCACTCTTTTCATTCAATTTAGGTTTGAAATTCATGTAGTGCGATAAACCTATGTTTTGGTATTTGTGTTGGTATGTTATCATTTTCTGGCTCAAAATACAAGTGTTATACATTATTTTCACACACATTGTTGTCAATGTCTGTTGATTTGTAATGATAATTTGGTCAAGAAGAATAAACAAAAAAAAACATGACCATTTTCACTGGGAACACCAGTTCGACAAAATGCCCGATTGAAAATTTTAACCCATTTTGAGTAATTAGGGTTTCATTTGGGTGTTTTGGGTTCTCGATTTTAACCGGGTATTTTGGGTTTTCGATTTGATTATTATGGTTGGATTTGAGTATTTTGGGTTTTCAATTTTAACAGGACTATTTTGGGTTTTCGTTCTATATGCTCACTATGAGTTTTTGGTTGGTTATCATTATTACTGCAAATATAGGTGAGCTTGGTTAATAGAGCTATTACTATTTTCATACAGAAATCACCCACCATAGAGCTTTTAACAATGCCCCTAACAGAAGATAGACCAGGAAACATTTTGAGGTATACTAAACTACTTGAAGGCCTGCACTTATGGCTGCAAGTTCTGTAGACAATCGACCATTTAGGCCGGAGTAATGTATTTTTTTCCTCTCTCGATAAATTTCATGAGTGTTTCTCTTGGAGTATAGTATATATTGACAGTACATAGCAGTTTGTCTGATCCGAAAAAACACGAGGAAGATTTGAAAAAGTCCCCAGAATTTAAGAAAACCTATTTATGAGTAAAAATACTTGGAAATAGTGGAGGGAGTACAAAAGTAGTGCACAGTTTAATAGCACTTTATGAGTTGAACTGTTGCCGCAATTAAGCAGTAATCGATGGTTGAAGTGCATAGTTCATCAGAACTGTATAAGAAGTTAAGCAACACTGTACTATTTTTATGCTGATGTTTGTTAAAAATTTAGTTCCATTTTCTTGGCATTTTTATTTTCTATTCATATGTATATTGGTCTTCCATTTTTATTCTCTATTCATGTGTATATTTTTATTCTCTATTCATGTGTAAAACTTCAGTGCCATTTTAGTTTTCTTACTTAGTTTTCCATTTTTTTGTTTTTTTTCCTTACAGTGATTTTCGCAGCGGCCATTCAATAAATTCTTGGGGTTTCATGATGTCTTTTTGGCAGTGATTTACCAACAGGTACTTTTATGGTTCAGTTACTTCTAAATCAGAGTTCAAAGATTAACATACAATTATCTAGATGTGTGAATTGATGGAATTTGATGACACGATTATTGTAATTTGTAGCAGCAGTGACAGCTTTCTGGGATTCAGCCAATGAGTGAGCAATTATAAAGGAACCACCAGCAGGACGTTGCACGTCAATTGAACGAATAGCATTGAAATCAATCAACTCTGCAAACCCAAATTTGGTCGTGACAGAGATAGCCTGGTCCATTCCACCATATTGTGTCCCAATGTGCCGTTCACACTACATATAAGTTGAGCAAGTTCTTCCTTAGGCAAGTTGACATTGAAGGTGGGCATTATTGCAATTGTAGAAGAGAAAACAAATGCTGCTGAGCTCGAGAGTTTAGACCCTCTAGAAACTGTTGTTTTAACAATAACATCAAGTCCAACTAGTACATCAACATCCAGACCTCTTGATTTTGCAAATTAATAGTGACCTTTATACCCACAAATGAAATAATGACCCCATCTGTGATTCTTCAAATCAATATCCTGATTTGGGTTAGCAGGATAAGTACACATGGCATACTGTGCAACCATCGATATCTTTTGAGAAGATGGGAGCTTTGTGGGCAAGCTAAAATAGTTGTTACGTGCAAGAATCAACAATAAATGTAAGCAGGTGATCTAATTTGACTTTATTTACACTTATATTGTAGAAAATGTATAATTTCGTTTGTGAAAAATTCATTTTTGTATGTGATGCTATGGTAATTCTATCAGGAATAAGTTGAAGGAAACAACTGAGAGCATCAGCCTTCCAACATTTGTCGTCGCTGATACAGGACGAACACAGGTATTCTTTTGTGACATAACTATGTTATAGTTGGATGTGTAAATCAAAATCACTAATAAACCCGTGTCTAAACAGAAATAACCTTATATATATTATGATGATTATATATGACGGATTATTTGCTTTATTCTTATGTACATTAGCAGGGGATTCAGGGGTTGTGGATGACAGGTATGGTAGTTGGGTGGTGGATGACAAGTATGAATATTGGGTGGGTTTCAAGGTGGACATGTAGGGTAACTGCAGGGGGTATCAGCATGGGTTTAAGGGGTTGTGGAGGAGGTTCGTTTGGGGCTAGTAGGGTCACAGAGGGGTATGGTTATGTGTGACAGCAGGTAGCTGAAGCAGGGCCATGGGAGCGAGGTTGAAGGGTATGGGTTTTTTGGTTCGGCAGCAGGTTTAGGGAGTTTGGGTATTTGGTTTTATGAGAGTGTAGTTGGTATATGGGGAGATGAAGGGGTCCAATTAGTATATGGGGTGTGTAGGTTTTGGCAAGAGGGTGTGAGCAGGTGGGGAGTGGGTGTGTGTGTTTGGGTTTTGAGCAAGTAGGGAGTGTTGAAAATAAATCAGGACCAAATTTATTTTGCCTAGGCAAAATAGATTTTGGTGTTCACTTTTTGAGAACCATAAGGCTAATTTGGAAACACTAAAATTTGGACAACAAATTATGTCCATTAATTCAAAAGTGTATGAATGTTTCCAAAATTATATCCTAATAATTCTAATTCATCATGTTCTAATAGAAATCTCTCTTAGTTGTTCATTTTATGTTGACATACATGACATATTCGTCTAAACATCATCGGCTTCAACTTGAACGCATCATCTACAAACATTGAATGAATTCATTTAGTTATTTACTGTTTTTTAAATGATTTTTTTGAAACCTTAATTTGATTTGTGCATTGTAACTATTATCGCTCCAATGTAACTTGTATGAACTGACATCGTATATGACGATAATTTCAAAATACGTAGATTAGGCTTGAAAACAAGCCGTTTGAGGGTGAAAACTCAAACCAACCCCCAAACGGCCCCGTAAGAGGCATGGACATCTCGTACGAGACCAATGTAACTCGTACGAACTGACCATGTAGTCCCGAGTCTCCCAGTTTGAGAATATGACGATAATTTCAAAATACGTAGATTCGACTTGAAAACAAACCATTTGAGGGTGAAAACCCAAACCAGCCCCCAAACCATCCCGTAAGAGGCACGAACACCTCGCACGGGACTAATGTAACTCGTACGAACTGACCGCGTAGTCCCGGGTCTCTCGGTTTGAGAATATGACGATAATTTCAAAATACATAGATTAAGCTTGAAAATAAGCCGTTTGAGGGTGAAACCCCAAACCAACCCCCAAACGGCCCCGTAAGAGGCACGAACACCTCGCACGGGACCAATGTAACTCGTCTGAACTGACCCCGTAGTCCCGGGTCTTCCAGTTTGAGAATATGATGATAATTTCAAAATACGTAGATTAGGCTTGAAAATAAGCCGGTTGAGGGTGAAAATCCAAACCAACCCCCAAACGGCCCAGTAAGAGGCACGAACACGTCGCACGGGACCAATGTAACTTGTAGGAACTGACTGCGTAGTCCCGAGTCTCCCGGTTTGAGAATATGATGATAATTTGCAAAAATCAACAATTAAACTTAAAAACAAGCCGTTAAAGGGTGAAAACCCAAACTAATCCCCAAACGATCCCGTATAAGGCACGAACACCTCGCACGGGACCAATGTACTTGTGGGAACTGACCGCACATTCCCGGGTCTTTCGGTTTGAGAATATGATGAAAATTTGTAAAAATCAACACTTAAACTTAAAAACAAGCCGTTAAAGGGTGAAAACCCAAACCAGCCCCCAAACGGCCCCGTAAGAGGCACGAACACCTCGTACGGGACCAATGTAACTTGTAGGAACTGCCCGCGTAGTCCCGGGTCTCCCGATTTGAGATTATGACGATAATTTGCAAAAATCACACTTAGAGTTAAAAACATGCCGTTAAAGGGTGAAAACCCAAACTAGTCCCCAAACGACCCCGTAGGAGGCACGAACACCTCGCATGGGACCAATGTAACTTGTACCGGGTCTCCCGATTTGAGAGTATGACGATAATTTGCAAAAATCACACTTTGACTTAAAAAGGGTAAAAACCCAAACCACCCCCCAAACGACCCCGTAGGGGGCACAAAAACCTCGCACGGGACTAATGTAACTTGTTGGAACAGACCCCGTAGTCTCGGGTCTCCCAGTTTGAGAGTATGACGATAATTTTCAAAAATCACACTTAGACTTAAAAACAAGCCATTAAAGGGTGAAAACCCAAACCACCCCCCAAACGACCCCATAGGAGGCACGGACACCTCGCACGGGACCAATGTAACTTGTAAGAACTGACCGCGTAGTCCCGGGTCTCCCGGTTTGAGAAAATGACAATAGTTTGCAAAAATCAACACTTAGAGTTAAAAACATGTCGTTAAAGGGTGAAAATACAAAACAGCCTCCAAAACAACCCCGTAGGAGGCACGAACACCTCGCTCGGGACCAATGTAACTTGTTGGAACTGATCGCGTAGTCCCGAGTCTCCCGGTTTGAGAATATGATGATAATTTGTAAAAATCAATACTTAAACTTAAAAACAAGCTATTAAAGGGTGAAAACCCAAACCACCCCCCAAACGACCCCGTAGGAGGCACGAAAGCCTCGCACCGGATCAATTTAACTTGTAGGAACCTACCGCGTAGTCCCGGGTCTCCCGGTTTGAGAAAATGACAATAATTTGCAAAAATCAACACTTAAACTTAAAAACAAGCCGTTAAAGGGTGAAAACCCAAATTACCCCCAAACGACCCCGTAGGGGGCACGAACACCTCGCACGGGACCAATGTAACTTATAGGAACCGACCGCATAGTCCCGGGTCTCCCGATTTGAGAGTATGACGATAATTTGCAAAAATCAATACTTAAAATTAAAAACAAGTTGTTAAAGGATGAAAACCCAAACCACCCCCCAAACGACCCCGTAGGAAGCACGAACACCTCGCACGGGACCAATGTAACTTGTTGGAACTGACCGCGTAGTCCCGGGTCTCCCGATTTGAGAGTATGACGATAATTTGAAAAAATCACACTTAGACTTAAAAACAAGCCGTTAAAGGGTAAAAATCCAAACCAGCCCCCAAACGACCCCGTAGGGGGCACGAGCAGCTCGCACGGGACCAATGTAACGTATAGGAACTGACCGCGTAGTCCCGGGTCTCCCGATTTGAGAGTATGACGATAATTTTTAAAAATCACACTTAGAGTTAAAAACATGCCGTTAAAGGGTGAAAACCCAAACCACCCCCCAAACGACCCCGTAGGGGCACGATCACCTCGTACGGGACCATTGTAACTTGTAGGAACTGACCGCGTAGTCCCGGGTCTCCCGGTTTGAGAGTATGACGAATATTTTCACTAATATATGTAATTTTTTTGTTTGAGTAAATTTTTTTTTATAAATTATTGGGTTACTAATATCGTATCTTTTTGGTATCTTATTTTTTTTGCAGGATAACAGTTTATCGTTGGCTTTTATTCACGTGGAACACACAAAGAACTCAATGGTTTACAACAAGGGATTTATTCATGATTCCATTTTTTTGTGTCATGGCTGTACGGTCTTTTGTTGTTTTATTGTTGACTTTTTATGGCCGTGCGTGCTTTTGTAAGTTAATTTTTATATTTTGTGTCCGTGCAGGCTTTATGTTAGGCAGGTTTTGTATTAACAGGTTTTGGAATGTCCAGAAAATAAAGGAAACTCTGCCCAATTTTTTTTAGGCCTGTGAGCTGTTAAAGACTAGTAATATTTTGAAGTTTGTATGTACATTAGTTTATTAACAACGCGCAATATTATTAATTTGTGAATTTTGTGTTTTCAAATAATTATTATTTTTTTTTTATAAAAATTTTGGCTCAGTTTGAAACCGTGGCAAAAGTGTATCATATTTTGGCACGGTTTTGAGCTGTGCCAATTTTTTTTAAACTGTGCTAAATTTGGCACAGTTAAAAACGGTGCCAAAAGTGTGCCAAAAATATCAGATTCTGGCACGGTTTAAAAGTGTGCCAGAAGTGTTCCTATTTGGCTGAATCTGGCACAGTTAAAAACTGTACCAAAAGTGTGCCAGAAATATCAAATTCTGGCAC
This sequence comes from Sambucus nigra, assembly GCA_949130495.1. NCBI lineage: Eukaryota > Viridiplantae > Streptophyta > Magnoliopsida > Dipsacales > Adoxaceae > Sambucus > Sambucus nigra. The sequence continues at coordinate 293,226,677 of OX422217.1, read as the reverse complement.
GGTTTAAAAATGTGCCAAAAGTGTTCCTGTTTGACCAAATTTGGCACACTTTTGAGCCGTGCTAGAAAAAAATTGCCATTTTGGAACACCTGATTCTGGCACAGTTCAAAACCGTGCCAGATTTGATCTGGCACAGTTTTAAACCGTGCCAGATTCCTGTTTTTGGCGTAGTGACATTTTGTTATACTAAAACACATTTTTCTACGCACACATATAAATAAAGTCCCCGGTTGGATTTATGGGTTAAACCCCACCTCATATTGTCTTCGAACTATGCGGAGTTGGATACCCTCTGGGCTACGTAGGCGTCTTAGGTAAATCCCTCGACTCGAGTGCTCCCACATATATGTTTGTTACTTTATTCTGATCATATATTCGTGATATATACATTTCATACATATTTGTTTGCTTGTGCCTTATCCGATATACGCAATCGTTCCTTCATAATGATTTGTGAATTGACAAACATTTACATCATATTTTTATTTTTACTATTTTGAGAACACTCCTAGGATGACCTCGATCCGCCTTTATCCATGACACAAGTTGAGCGATTCCTCCCTCCATTTATATTATGCACATATCACAGAGTTCTAAAGGACTATATTGAAGATTGAAGATTATGCACATAAGCACACAATACTATATTATGCACACATATCACAAAGTTTCCATTCCTTAACTTAGTTCCCAGACCTTTTAACTACTTCGTTTGGTAAGCATCAGTATTGTCCTTGATACCATTCTCTCGAGATGGCAACATTTCTTTTGTCTATTTTATGCAACATAGTCTGGCGACTCTATATCTACATATCACCCCACATTGATGATGATCGAGCTCCCCAATAAAGGACACAATCCTGCCCGCACACTAGAAAAAGGAGGGGGGAGGAAGGAAGGATCTACCTCCGGAGCGTCCGGCCCCCGACAACGGGATGGCCATAGTGGCGACTCCGTTTGGGACTTCTATATGAGGACTAAACTCCATTTTTGCATGGGCGTTATTCTTTTCTGCATGTGTGCGTATGCACCTACTTGTATGTTCCCTTTCCTCCTTTCTTTATATTTTTGTATATATATATCTCTCATGTATATGTCACTCTCCACTCACATATACACTGCACACACTTGCACTTAGCTTCACTTTACACTCACATGCTTCACACACCACTTAGAATGTCCATTCTTAGGCTTCACTAACACACAACCACACTTTCTACACTTGTATATATGCTCACATGTCACACACCACTTGTAGTTGATCCATGTATAGGTTCACTACCACACACACTCACTTATACATAATCCCATGACACATACTCACTCACATATATCCATGCGTAGTATAGTTTCCATGATAGATATATTTGTATATGCTCCCCATTTAGTGTGGTATTCCCTTTACTCATCATGCCAATAAAAGATGATAAAAAAATACTCTATATCCATAATATGTTAATTAAGACTTATGCATTTTTACACATTACATCACCAAGAGCATGACTATTGACCAAAATTTTGTCCCGTACTTGGGGGTCACTTTGTGATGGGCGCTGGATCTGCGGGTTGCAGTTATTCTAAGAGATATGACTCTCACCTTCTATTGGCCTAGTACCTTCGACGTATATCGAACGGTTTCCCCCGCACCTTATCGCTTGATCGAAATCACGACGAGAGGTATATAGCAGGGAACTCGTTCACGTATGTCGAGTATATAAAATTCTATCTGACATCTACTGTCCCCAAAAGGTATATAGTGAGGCAGTTCACATACACTCAGGTATATCAAATGTCTTGTCCACACATATCGATGAATTATTGCCCTTATAGGCAAGATAAATATTATGGAAGTCATGCCAAGGGGTAACCCTTCCACTAACCCAACAATTACATAAACCTCATATAGGTGTCAAACCTAGGACACTCATATTTAGCTTGTCGTTACCAGGCAAAACTCTGTCGAAAATTTGGGTTGGCATACCGCTCGAATTTTCATGCGATTTTGCCTTTTTTCAAGACAGGACCCCTTGTGATTCTGGGAATAAGTCCAACCGTGTCCTATATATTTTTAAACCCCATTTTCCCATGCTCAGGTCCTCTCCCACATTTTTTCTGCATTTAAGAAAACCTAATACAAGTGAGAACCTAATAATAACATTAAAAATAATCATACTGAGATTCCTCTCTTTTTTACCTTAGTTTACAAAAATACCAAAAACATTTTTCTCCTCCTTTCGAAATACCTAAAATTTTCTCTGTCCTCCTTTCATAAATAAATTCGAACCATTTTCCCTCTCAGTTTGATCGCATACCTGACTTTGGCCTCGCTCCCTATTGGCTTTGGTCTTTTGTCAAACCACCCTGAAGCACCGTCGAATCTTCGACAACCTCATTCAAGTTTAGGATTTACCTTTACGGTCTCTTCATGGAGAATGTTAACCAAGCACCGAATGTGCAGCCCGATCTGATGATCATCTTGGCCCAACTCAGTGCTAAGATTGACAACCATCAAACTGAGGTCCATGAGATACAGTGTCATCGATCCCAGATTCCTGAAGAACCCAATGTTCTCTTTCCTCATGCCATGGGTCCACCCACTCCCTAGCCTGTTTGGCCCCAGAAGAGTATCAGCATGCTTTGCGCACACTACCTTCTAATAGGCCACCGCCAGCTCAGCTCCTTATCCTTAACCTTGCCAACGAGGGGCTAACCTGCTTAAGGAGGAGAAACCGAATAAGGTTAAGAAAGACCTCAAGCTGTTGTCAGAAAAGTTTAACCATGTCAAAATATTCGGGAACTACATGGATTATGCCCATATGTCTCCTTATCCCAAAGACAGACTGACGGAGAAGTTTAAGATGCTAGACATCAAGAAGTTTGGGGGAATGGGACCCCTAAGTATTCACCTTCGAAGCTATCACCGAGCCATGATCCTCCTTGGTGCCACTAAAGAGATAATGTCCCAGATGTTCTAGAAAACCTTGAAAGAAAGCGCCCTCTATTGGTTCATATCCCTCGAGGAATATAGAATCAACATTTGGGAGGATATCGCCATATAATTCATGACTCATTATAAGTACAATGAGGATTTAGAGGTTACGCATCGATATCTAGATCTTCTTAAGAAGAACTCTGGGGAAACTGTTAGTATCTTCATAGGAAGCTAGAGAGAGAAATCTGGTACTATGAACAACAGACCCTCCGAGGAGGAACAAGTCAGTATTGTGAATAATAACTTCTTACCTCAATCCAAGAATCCATGATAGGACAATACTACCCCTCCCCACACACACACACTTTCGAGCCCTTTGAGAGGGTGGTGTAGAAATTAAGGAAGGCGTTGCCAAAGTCAAATCTGAGCCGAAGAAAGTGACCAGACAGTTCACTCCCCATCTCAACATCAACATCTCCCAAATTTCCACCTCTTAGGCAAAGGGTAATGGGTAATTATCGATGTTGGGTAATGGGTAATTGTGGATCGATTTTTCGAATACAACCAGGTCAATATTCACCCTGACCATCAGGAAAAAACCTCTTTTATCACCCCATGGGGAACCTACTGCCACACTGTCATGCCATCCGGACTCAAGAACGCTGGGGCTACCTACCAAAGGGTTGCCATAACCATCCTGCATGGATTTATTCATAAATAAGTCTAGGTATATGTGGAAAAAATGGTCATGAAATTTAAGACTCGAGAAGGTCATATTCCCTCCCTTCGAAAAAATTTCGAGCGACTGCGATAATACCAAATACGGCTAAACCCACAGAAATGTGTTTTTGACATCTAAAAAGAAAAACTCCTAGGATTCATGGTCAGTGAGAAGGGAATCGAAGGAGACCCCGTCAAGCTGAAAGACATACTTGAGATGCCACTGCCATGGAGGGAGAAGGAGGTCCGAGAATTCTTGAGAAAATTACAATACATCAGCCGATTCATCAGCCAACTGACTTCTATCTGTGAACCCATTTTGAAGCTTCTCTGAAAGGATTATACCAAAGTCTGGAATGAGGCCTACTAAGAAGCCTTTGACAGAATCAAGCGATACCTTACCCGACCTTCTATGCTTATGCCTCCTCAACCAGGTCTTCCCCTCCTCCTATACTTAAAATTTAAAGATACTACAGTCACGGATTTGCTAGCCAAATACATACCGTAAGGAAAGATCCATTTATTACGCCAGTCAAAAATTAGTTAGGTATGAAGTCAACTACACTGCTTTGGAGAAAGCATATGTTGCCCTGGTCTCGGTTACGCAGAAGTCACAGCATTATATGCTTTCCTTCCCTATCAAACTAGTGTCTCATATGGATACCATTAAATACTTGCTTGAAAATCCTACTCTATCCAGTTGAATGCCCCTATGGTTAATTTATCTAATCAAGTTCGATATTGTGTACGTTACGCAGAAAGTTGTGAAAGGAAGAGCCATCTTCGATTACCTTGCTAATTATAAAATTGATAAAGCCTTTGTTTGGATCTCTAAATTCCTAAACAAAGATATTCTCTGCACCTCTCAGGAGGACCTCCAATGGAAAATGTTTTGTGACGGAGCTACCAATAAGAAAGGATATGGCATTGGGATACTCCTAATCACCCTAATGACTCTCACACCCCTATTATCATCAAGCTATACTTCCCTTGCATCAACAACATAACCAAGTACGAGGCATGCACGGTAGGCCTCAAGATCTCCCTCCAGAAAGGAATCTGATACGTAGACATCTACGAAGACTCTGCCCTTATCTTCGGCCAAATCCTCAGAAAATGAAAAGTCAAAGATGAAAAACTCCTACCATTCCATGCCCACCTAGAAGAACTCAGCTCCCAATTTAATGATGCCACCTTCCACTACCTACCCCAACGAAATAATAGCCTGGATGATGTCCTTGCCACCCTAGCCTCCATAGTCGATATGCCCAAGGGAATAACAATGGCCCCTTTCCTCGTTCAGAAACAAGCTAAGACTACCCATTGCTACCACATTGAACTTGTTTTCGATGAGGTTTCTGATATGGTCGGGTTATGGTACTATGATATTTGGTGCCTCCTCAAACATGGTAGGTATCCCAAGAGTCAAATAAGAAAGATAATATGACCCTTCGCAAACTAGTTGCCCAGTACATCATCTGCGACAAAGCACAATTCAAAATAAACTTCAATGGAACTTATTTGAACTACATTACAGGGGATAATGTTGAAGAAATGATGCAAAAGATTCATAGTGGGTAATGAAGTCCCCACATGAACAGTCACATGCTTGATAAAAATATTATTTGGCAAAGGTAGTATTGGACCACTATAGTTCAAGATTGCACTGCCTATGTCCGAAGATGCCTCAAATGTCAATAGTTTGTCAATATCTAACACTTGCCTCCCTGTGAGCTATATAACATGACCTCTCCTTGGCCTTTATCCACCTGGGGCATCGACGTCATATTTAAAGTTACTCCCAAAGCTTCAAATAATCACGAATTCATCCTAGTCACCATTGATTACTTCACCAAATGGGTGGAAGTCGAGTCACCGCGGTGACAAAGTCCAAGAAAGTGGCCAAGTTAATTAGAAAGAATATCATTTGCCGATATGGATTTCCCCACGAGTAAATGTTAGTTAATGGGCTCCATTTTGAAACTGAGGTTACATAACTAGTCCACGACTATGAGATTCAGAGACATGAATCTTCTCCTTATCTTCCCCAAACCAATGGTGCCGTTAAAGTTGCCAATAAAAGACTCAAGACCATAATCAACAAGATGACTGGGAGTTGAAGATATTGAGTCGATTGGATCCTTTACGCCTTATAGGGATACCGCACTTCAACCAGAACATCTAGTGGGGTTGCCCATTAGTCTCTAGTATACGGTATAGAAGCAGTCCTACCCGTCGAGATGGAGATACCTTACCTCTGCATTTTACTCGAAAGTAATGTCGATGAAGATTAGTGGTACCAGAGTCGCTTAGATGAATTATCACTCTCGGATGAAAAGATACTAAAGGATCTATACAATATACAGGGGTACCATCGTCGAATTGCGTGATCATTCAATTGGAAAGTCAAAGGTCGTGGTGTCCAGTAAGGAGACCTTGCCCTTAAAGAGATTATAGTACCCGTTTGGGACCCCAGAAGGAAATTCAAATCGAATTGGAGTGGCCCTTATATCATGAAGAATATTCTCTTAAGAGATGTCATTATGCTCACAGACCTTGATAGAGAAGATATGACAGTCAACATAGATAGTCTCAAGAAATTTTAGCCTTAGTCCAAAATCTCAGTGTGCTACGACTCTTCTCACCTCCCTTCTATTCTAAAAATAAAATCTCTTAATTTCCCCTACTAAGAACTAGGTGGGACCCGATCCTCTCAAAGGATTTTCTTTTCAAAATGAAACTCATGAGAATTTTTAAAAACCCCAAAGTTACGTAGGCAGCCCTTATGCCATACATGGGTCTGGTCCCCTTCTTTTTACATAATGCTATTCTTTTCTAACCTCCTAGAACGGAAGTTCATTTCTATCATTTACATAAATGAACGGATTATGAATGGCTTAGAGATTAAAATAGATAACTCAAATGCCAAAACTCATCAAAAGTCATAATAAAATATGTTTCAAAATCAACTTTGATTTCTGATTTAGGATAATGGCATTGTTACACGATATATCAGTAAGGGGATTCTAACCAACCCTCTTCCCTGACCAAAATATTCTTAAACAAACCTAATCCTAACCAAGCTACACAAAACTATCCCAAACCCCGAATACAAAAAAAACCCAAATCACCATAACTTCACAAAAAAAAGCTTCACAAGAGACACTTCCTTTGACTTCCAGATGGCCCTGCTTCATCATCATTACGAGTCCCTGGTGGTCCCCCAGTTTTCCACTCCTGATTGGCATTCTGAATATGATCCATAGAGCGGTACGCCCTGATAAACCTGAACGGGACCATAACACCGTCTTCCATGGGTGTCGAAAGCCATGGACTGTGATATATGGATAGACGGTCGACGATGCTTCCAGAAAGAGCCTAGCATCATCCTAAGTGACTCAGTCAAATCCTCCACCGGGAAGAAATTTTTTATATGAGGTGGCAAACATATTCCCACCCAACTTGGCATCGGATCTACTAGGGTAGATAGAAAGAATTTTGTTGAAGGCCCACTAACCATGCATACCAATAATCTCCAAGTTGTAAGACAGTGAGTAACTCCCCCCACCATGTAACTGACCAGTGAAGACATCAAACTATGTGCTCTACAAGACAATTTACCTAACTCTCCACAGATGGGTCGAAGCTTAAGAAAGGTCGGCCACAAAAATTAGCCACAACTGCCAAAGGGTACTCAGAAGGGGCCGCCAAGCAAAACCTCTTTACGAGCCACATAAATAGCATTACGGGACTCCCCCTCAAAAAGTCAAAATGACCCTCCTTCTAAGAATCCAGGTTGTTCAGGGTCTCAACCAGCACCACTGCCAAAAGGTTATGGTGGCAATACATTCAGGCCGTTATCACAGTAACATGGGGATCTGCAGTCAAGTCCCCTATCACCAACAATAGCCTCGTGGTGAGGCCTAAGGCGATAGCACCAAGAAAGTCAGCATCCTCAAAACCCCTCAAACGCATGGAATACATTACCGCTGAAGAGAAATAGCACCTCCAGTAACCAATAGTCTAGTCGTCGAGGGAGAAATATGAAGAAACTCTGATAAGAAAACCTGGGGAGAACGTGAGAAGTCAGGCATAGCCGCTGCCACACCAGAGTTGACCCCCAACATGGACAAAAACACCTTATAAGTGGGACAGACTTCATCAAGGCCAAAATAAAAAAAAAACATGATCTTCGGGATACCAAAATTGCACTGTTGCAGTCAATATGTTCCAGTCTATAGCTCGATTGCGCCATAAAAAAAACTCGACATATGCTAAAATCATCGTAGTTCACATTATACAATAACATATTCTCTAGACCGTTAAGATACGAAGCAAATCCTTCTTGCATGGGAAAAGCCATTTGAAAAGGAGGAATTTAAAGAAAGAAAGAAGAATGTGGGTATTGGTAGAGAAAAACTCATCCCATACACCCCCTTTTATACATAAAAAACTTTGGCTAAAGACAAGGGACTTAAAAACTCGAGCAAAATCCAACCCCACCTGGATACTATGAAGTGAAGGAAAATGCAATCAAGGCCTTGGAATGATTTGACTTGGCCCCTATGCCGATAGGCAGGTCAAGGGGTATGTCGATCAATAACCCCCCCCCCCCCCCCCCCCCCCATTTTGTAAAATTCCATCTTTCCTCTTTTATCAAAATCAATTTCAGAAAAATCGTCATTTTGAAAAATTACCCCCAGGTTATTTACTCAGTTCTCTCTCTCAAGAAAATCATTTTCTCTTAAAAATAAATTCCTACTCAAAATCCTTTCCCTAAGTTAATCATCGTTACTCCTTTTTCCATACTTTATATTTTCATAAAATAAATAGTTACAGCAGGAAACTAAAAAACTCGATATATAATAAATTACCAAATCAAGAAAAAAGCCAAAAAGAAAATGCATATTTCTTCATATATATTGCTTCATAGAGTTACATTTTTGAAAAAAAGAAAAACAGAAAAAACAATGGGACTCTACTTGCACCCACAATCCCTCTCCCCCCTAAAGCTCAACTCCCTTGATGGACACGCTTTTCCATGTGATGAGCGATGAATCCTCTATTCCTAGAACCCAAGCCCTCATAAGAAGTGGTAGGCAACACAAAGCATTAAGAAGTTGAGCTCTTCATATACTCCGACATGGAGGAAATCCAACTTTGATATCCCTGTGCCAAGTGGTCCGTACCTGAACATACTGCAAGAAGCTACAGCAAAAGACAAATCAATTAATCAAGAAACCAAGGAAAGTTAACAAAACAAGAAATAGAAAAGGATATACCTCAAGACAAAGGGCATCATCCGCAATCCCAATCAATCCAAACATCAACGCATGAGGGAGATGCAGAATGCTCAGTGACTCCCCATTGCTTAGTCAAAATTTGAAGGAAGGGGGAGTAACCGAAATAATCGGAGCATCCTCCATCGTTGTTGACGATGTGCCAACCACCTACACTGTAGGCCGACCCACTGGTGCACTGGTCCCCCTGATCAAATTTGTAGCTGGTGGAGGCATGTTCTCCACGTCATTGATATAGGGTGGCATCATCCAGCTCATCATAAAGTCTAGGTAGTCATAGCTCACCGTCGTATCCGTATAAAGCGTGTAAGGCTCCCTGATCACCATTGACACTCGGGCATCATCTGACATCCCCCTCATCTGCCTTATTTACATAGGGGGAGCTAACAGTGGGACCTCCACCCTTTCCTCCAAGATCTGCTTAATCACCCTCTCCCCTAGGTAACAGACGTACCTGAACTCATGCGTGATCAACAGTCGCATCTGCGCATGTAGGCCCGTCACCCCCATATCATGCAAAGTCGCCCCCAAGGGTAGAAGGAAACATGTAATCCCCAATAGATAATTAGTATCTACTCAAAAGAATGAAGTAACCAAAAGACTTAGAGATGACAGAAAGACAACCCGACTGAAAGCATCAAAAGAAAAATAAAGGGACGCTAAGTTTAGGCTCCCTTAATTATACATCTGAAACTCAAAAATCGTCTGCAAATATGGTAAGAACCCGAGATGGACGACGTTGCCACTCGTCTTCCCCAGAAAGCCACCCAACAGAAACAAAATAAATTAATGAGTTGTATGCCTCACATGCTGCCCATTAGTCACATCCATGCCCCTCTTCAAAAGAGTCCCCTTTAAAGTAAAAATATGGATATAATCCCCAGAAATGATCCTACCCACATCCTCTAATGCTACCTGCACTACCTCTGACTTCACCCTCATCTCGTGGTCAAACACTACGTGAAACCCCTCACGTTCAAACCCATTAGTCGTTGAACGTCTATGGGATTCACCGTCATCTCCCCAAAGATTAGATATGAAGTGTGGGTATTGTCCCACCACCTCTCTCCTAGAGCACACAAAACCGCAAAAAAATGCGGTGCCTCATCCAAAGCCTCTGTCAAACGACCAAACCCATATAGGAGACCATCTAGCATACCTCCCCAGGGAGATTATTTCAAACCTCCTTCAACCCCGTAGTCCCCCGAGACTGGATAACTGAAGGAGATATATCAGTCTACAAAAGAAAGGAAGAAAAACTCATCACTAAACACAAAAGAAGAAGAGAAAAATGAAATGGAATACCAAAAGTCACTACACTTACATAAATAATAGGGTTCCTCACCCTAGACGAACAATGGTGTGCCAAATCACTCAAAAGAGTGACTTTGTTAGCCACAAGCTCAAATAGGTCAAAGACATTCTCGTTGCTCAAAGTAAACGGCACCTTTGATTGTCGCTCCTATCCAGCCTAGTCATCGACAACTAACCACGCATTGTCATACACCTCACTTGAGCATTCCATTTGAAGTCTTGAATTAATAATAACTTAGGAACGATTTTTATAGAGAGAAATCAAAATATACAAACACTTGAAGGTGTGAAGAGGGGATAGGATTCGCCCCCTTTATCGAAGGCTAAGGGGCCTGCCGATCGACGACCCCCTAACCATACCGGTCAGTAGTTGTCCTTAGAATTTGCCTTGGCCCGTAGAATCAGTCATCACAACTTTAGGTCCTCAGAATTAACCTCGGACCTTAGAATTGGTCGCGAAAAATTACGTACCTCAAAATTGACCTCTGCCTATAGAATTGACGTCGTCCCTCAGAAATGGTCGCTACCACTTTAGATTCTAAGAATTTACCTCGGGCCTCAGAACTAGTCGCTACCACATTAAGTCCTCAGAATTGATCTCGCCCCTCAGAACTGGTCGCAAACACTTTAGGTCCACAAAATTGACCTCGGCCTACAGAATTGGTCGTCACAACTTAAGGTCTTCAGAATGGACCTTAGCCCGCAAAATTGGTCACTAAAACTTAGGGCCACAAAATGGATGAATTTTGGAAAATAGATTTTAGTCGTAAATTCGGGCCGAGGAAAAAAAAGGTTTGGATATTACAGCTGAGTGGAACTACATTATTAAAGGAATTGAGGTGTAATTAATTAGTTATGGGGCAAAATATAGAATCGAGTATTAATGATGGTACGGGCCAAGTGAGCGAGTCCGGGTATAATGGTTGGGCGACACCAAGTGTTTATTAATTTATGTGTAAATTAATTAAGTTGAGTCGGTCCACAGACTCGGGAAATTACAGGCTAGTATTACGGGATTTTGAGTACACGGTAAAGTCGGGGTTTATATTATATGTATACGGTGTAGTGATAGTATATATATACGTGAATATATTGTGTGTGCTATTAAATATCAGTGACTATATATTTATTTAATTTATATACTCTACTGCTATCAAGGGAGGTTACGCGATGTTGGTGAATCCCCCATCTTGGGGAGTAGGGTGAGTATATCCCCAGGTCATAGCGTCCGGTATATGGGTGAGGGATTTATATCACTTTCAGGGAAGAAATATGACCACCTCCACTACGTTTATATTTTGGGCCAGGTTGGAGAGCGATTTCAACTTGGGTAACTAGGTTATGTGAGCACACCTAGTAAGATAGCACTTTAAAGGGAATCATCCGGTGAGGGTATACTCGGAGGGATGGATGTGCATATATATATATATATATATATATATATATATATATATATATATATATATATGGCTGTTTTAGTAATGGTATGTATATAATGGCATTAAATATTATATGCGGATAAGAAGACAGTATGTGATGTATTTACTTTATATAGCTTGTGGCACAGTTATATGCTATTATTTAAGAAGAAATTAATTAAGTTAATTGGTGAGATAACTTATAACTCATAAATCATGATGCTCGGGTTAGAGTAGTATGGCAAGGGGAGGTTATACCAGGACTAGTTGGATGGGGTAGTAAAACTAGGTGGGGTTAAGGTAACCGTTAGGTGTGCACAATAGTGGATGGGTAAGAATGTCCTCAAGAGAGTGCGACACTAACTTATATATGAAGTGCATTCATACATTTTAAATTACTGCAGTTAATTCACTTGCTAAATATTTTCAAAATGTTTTGGGTTCTAACCCTTTCTATTAAACTATTTTCAAAACCTTTTAGGTGTCCAGCCACAGGGACGCCGGGATTGATATTCTATTCCAGGGACACAGAGCTGCGGCATATGTGGATGCTAGCAGGAGCTTGGATTTGACGCATCGTTCTTTCATTCCTAGAGTAGGAATCATTTATGTGTTCCAGTTTTATTTAGGGCATGTCACCCAGACTTTTCAGTTGTAGTTTCCAGATTTATTTATTTCGGTGTTGAATATTTGTATTAGATTATTTACTTTGGTGACCGATGGTTTATTCGGCATGTAGTTATTATTTATTCAGTTAATTTAATTCAGTTGTGTGAATGGATTATATTTATTTCCGCATGTACTGTTTGGTTTAATTAATAAGATAAAATTTGGCACCAGCTTTTTGGAATACTAGGTGGTTAGTAAGTTTTAAAAAGGTTTTCGACAGTGATGCTAAGGATGAACCAACTGGGATTCTTATTTTAATTTGGTATAGGACTGATCAACCGGTATTTTATTAGGCGGGGTGTCAGAGATGGTATCAGAGCATCAGGTTCTAGTGTCCTTAGGATATGTGCGGCTTTTCATGTTTCAGCTTAGCGTTCTTTGATGTAGAACCCTATCATAGGATTGTTGTATTCTCATACGTATGCGCATTTATGTTCCTCTGCTAATTACTTTATATTTGAGAGTGAACTCATACGTTTCGATTCTCATTTCAGATGCCGCCCAGGAGAGAGAGAGCAGCTAGGGCAGCAGGAAGAGATGATATTAGGGAGGCTCATCAGGGGCCAGAGTTACCACCGTAACTGCCAGAGATGATTTCAGCTGCATAGGTAACTGAATTAGTATCACAGGCAGTTCAAGCGACGATCATCGCAATGGCAAGGTACTTTCCACGAGATCAGACACAGGCGTTAGTGGTATCGGATGTTTAGGTCCACCCGGGGCAGTCAGAGTGGCATCAAGTACGAGAGGTCTTTCAAAAGGGCCACCCACCAGAGTTTCCATGGGGTTCAGATGTTGCGCTAGAGTTTTCTTGGAAGAGGGATATACAGCGTCACCTACGCATGGTAGATTTCAACGAGGTGCAGAAGCAAATGCTAGCCACTTTTAGGTTAGTGGGAGCAGCACTACAGTGGTGGGAGTCAATCACCACAGTTGAGGAAAGGGATACATGAACTATTGTAGATTTTTGGGTTTGATTCGACCGCTAGTATTTCCCTCCAGCAGTCGAGGTTGAAATGAGGAGAAAATTCAGTGAGGTGACTCCAGGGGACCGTTCAGTGACCGATTACGAGGAAGAATTCACTCGTTCGGCAAATTTTATACCGAACGAGGTACGCGATGAAGAAAGAAAGAAAGTAAGGTTAATGGATGGGTTAGTCTGGAGGATCAGACAACATTTGATTGTTAATCGCGCATTAGTACCTTATACGGATGTCGTTAATGCAGCACTCCTGTACTGCCAGGAATATCGCTTCCACGTGAAAAGAAGCAAGAGGGGAGTGGAACCCAACCAGTCGGAGAAAGCAGAAGGGAATAGTACCAGTGGGGTATCCCAGCAGCAGACAGGGGGACATCAGGGGCAGGATTTTCGGTAAGGAAATCAGGCCAAGTGATTTAGGTCTGAAGTCTATCGACAAGATGGCCAGGACTTCCGACAAGTCTAATAAGGAAGGGATTAGTGGCAAGGTGAATTTATAAAGAAGTGTCTCATTTGTGGGGAAGCGGGACACGTAAAGAGATATTGTCCTAAGCGAGACAGGGGTCAGCTACAGGTTGAGGTCCTGGATGTACAACCACAATAACAAGTCATGGGTGCATTCAGGCACGGGGAAGTTGCTCAGGAACCCGAGGATCAGCCATTGCAGCTAAAGTATGGAGGTAATTATCTTTTATCCTATGGGCATGGGGTATGTTTTGTGTGACAGTGAGGGTGTCAAAATATAGAATTATTTATTTATTTTTCACTAGAGTTCGTGGGTACGTCAAATTTAGTGGGTGCGCTGGCTGTAGCAGCCATATTATGTAGATAAAAAAATTCGTGGGGTAGCGGAGTCCTTTGGTGTTAACCACGAGAGAGTGGAGGTGCACACTGTGAGAAGGTTTGAATTATGGGAGGGATCGCTACTTTCGCAAATTACGAAAGTAGGGTAGATGATTTTTATATCGGTTGGATAGCTATGGATTTAAACTATTGTAAATAGTGGGGGTAAGTTTTGGTGTTCGCGACACCAGGGTATGAATGATTTTTACTAGGTATCACCTGAGAAGGATTCTATCCTATATATATATATATATATGTGTGTGTGTGTGTGTGTGTGTGTGTGTGTGTGTGTGCATATATGTTGTATTGTGTGGTGCGATAGACAAATAGTGAGGTCTTGTGTTCTCATATTTTATCCCGGTGAGTAGGAGTGTTTACTGAAGTGAATCAGGGTGGTTAGATTTATTTTCAAGCAGGGAGAGATATCTCGGGGTTTATTTTGCGCAAGAACTAATGATAGCAAGGTCGCGGTATTTTATGTTGTCTTTTGTAGCATAAGGGTAGGCGTGGATGCTTTTGTCTTAAGAGACAAGCGTTTTAGGGTACGTGCTATGGACTGAGGGTCTAAAGGATCTCAATGACCGATTATGTTAGGTAGTAGTGTATCGGGGGGCTCCTTGTTTGGATTTCACTTTGCAAGACATCCCACGCATGAAACTTAGCGCAACGTTGGAAGTGGGGAGATGTTGGTCATTAGTACATGGTTTGGGTATCCCGGGTATTATTATTTATATATGTGATATGACTACGGGTTGAAAGTTATATTATGGGTCACGGCTAGCATAATCGGGTAACTTTTGTACGGTAAATCACGGGGATAGGGTGTATGGGCCCCCGAGTTAATTAAAGCAACTTTTGTGCGGTCAAGCCTAGGTACAGGGTGTATGGGCGCCCTGGTTAATTAAAATGCATAATTTTGTAATTTATAGTTAGAAGGGGGAAAGATAGATATAGTGAGCTTAGAGGCACATGACTAGAGAGTGATATCCGAGACTTGGAGCATTAGGCTCAACTTAATTTCGAGGACGAAATTCCTTTGTAAGGGGGGGGAGTATGTAAGACCCCGTAATTTTGAGGATTTAGTATTTAATTATTTTTGGGGAGAAATAAAATTATTTAAATTGGAGAAGCTTAAATTTAAAATTTGGAGAACTTATTTGAGTGGGAATAATTATTTATATTTGGCGACTTTAAGTTAAATTATTCGAATTAATGTGTGTCGCATTTTTGAGGTCAAAATTGGAGGATGTTATAAAGTATTGCAGATGATAATTCTGAGTACGCGGTTGAGTCCGGATGGGTCGAGAAAGTCAGAAAAGAGTACTCAGGGGTAGTAATCGGGTCTCGGGGCATTTTGGGGCATAGTCAGGCCCACACGAGGTGATTCGGGCCATTTTAATTAGGCACATGTGGCAAAAACGGGATTATGGTTTTTAACCTAATTTGGGAAGTGTTAAACGGGAGTTAACAGAATTCTAAACCTAGGATTTGAGAGGGGATTAGAGGAAGTTAATCAAGAAGCCAATTGGGGATCTTTTTAGAGCCAATTTAAAGGACTAATTGGGGTGTTCTTCATCAACGCCTTAACTACACCAACGGATCAGACTCTACGAACCGTTCCAGGCAAGTGGTTAACTGTTGTGATTCTTAAATTGATGATAATCAATTCATATTATGGTGGGTGTAAATCGAAATCCATTTTTGGGTGGGTTATGGCATGAAATTGGATTTTTATGAAATTGAACATGTTGTGTGATTTAATAGTTCAATTAATATTATAGAAGCATTTAGTGTTAATTGGAATTAGAACTATAATAGAATACCAGCATTAGAGACGAATTGATTGGGACTGTGAAATCGATTTTTGGGTTAATGAATTTAATGATAAGGTAAAAACCCGTTTTTGGAATTGATGATATTTCCTAGAAATTGATTATGTTAATATGGTTAAAGGATGATCATGATCTATTTTAGATGTGAATATATGATGCAATGATAAATTAAGACTGGAAAATTAGAGACTAAAACCTTGGAAATTCATTAATGTAGGAAAACAGAACCCCAGAGAAGATGACTACCTGCTCAATCGATCAATCGACGCCTGGGGCTCGATCGATCGACCCTTCAGGGATTTCGGAAGTTTTGGTTTGGAAAATTTATATAGGGTAGAATTTTGGATTAGATTTTCTTCCATATATTTAATAGATGAAAATTAAATATGGAACCTTGCTCCTAACAAATACAGGGGAAATATTATTGGGTTTAGGAGGATGACAATTGTATGCCACAAATTTGGATGAATTTTGGAAAATAGATTTTAGTATTAAATTTGGGCCGAGGAAAAAAAAAGTGCGGATATTGCAGCTAAGTGGTACTACATTATTAAAGGAATCGAGGTGTAATTAATTAGTTATGGGGCGAAATATAGAATCGAGTATTAACTAATAAGTTTACTTTTTGTATGTCGTTGTTGCAAGACAAGTTAGTCAAAACCTCAAATACCTACGAATATATTACAATCTCAAGTGTAGCGATAAGTAAGGTATCAATCCACATATTAGGGGTAAGCTAGAAACAAACTAAATTGTAATTCACTTTTTATTTTCTTTTTGTGCTTTTTCACTTTTCTAATTTCTTTTTAGCTTTTCAATTATTAAAACAATTGGGTGAGGTGAGGGTTTAAACTAAACTAAATAAAAGAGGGTAATCAAACCAAAATTAAAATGTGAAAAATATAAACAAGTGTGTGATAAAAATCCACCCTCAATTCACCCTCAATTCACACAAATTTGTCTAACCTGCACAATTTTAATTTCATCAATTTCAAAAATATTCATTTAATTCAAAAGCTAATTCTCAGTACACTAATGAATTAATTGATTACTCTTTTAGAAAAGTAAGTTTAATCCCCACAAGCACTACTCTAAATGAATTAAAATCAATTAAATGAATCACCCGCTAGGATCGATTCACCAAACTAATTTTAATTAGACAAAGTAAAAACAAGAGTAGATGAAAATTATACTAACATTTAAATCAAGTGATAAGCCTATATCTAGTTTAAATCAAATGATCAAATGATAATAAAATTTTCAATCCTTTCTCAAGGATGATTTTCCATTTCTTAATGTGAAAATAATTAGGAATTAAGTTTACTAATCAAAGGAAACTAACAAAATTATAATTTACAATTAAACCAAATTGGATTCATGAGGGTTTCAATTCATCCCTTGAATGGGATTATTAGCCCTCCATAATCATCATTCAATAAAAATAAGAATTAAACAAGAGCATAAAATGAAAATTAGAGAGGAGTAATCAAACCAAAATTGCCTTCAATTGCATTAATTCTTCAATTCTTCATTCATCTCAATTAATTACAACACTCAATTTACTTAATTTTTTCTCTAATCTAAAAAAAACTAAGCTACTAAAAAATAAAAATGGTGTTTCCCTATTTAATTCTCTCTCTATTTGATGATCACCAGAAGTCTCTTTCCAAATGGGGTTTTCCATCCTTTAAATATTAGGCATGGAGCATGGGGGTAAAAATGGGAGGACAAGGGTGTATGGGATATGAAAGGTATTTGGGTGAGGGTATCTAGGGAATTATGCATACATGTGCATGAGTAAGAGTTGAGGTCATGTGGGAAGTGAGGTGAGGGAATAAAATCAGATTTAAATATGAGGGTATTTTTGGAATTGGGTAAAATGAGTAGTTAGGGGTAGAATAGGAAAAATGGGTTAAATGGATTTTAATTGACATGTGGGGACATTTGTTTATTTTGGTTTTGGTTGTCTTGGGATAGCAGGAAGAAATCGTTTTTGGTCTTTGGCTTGGGAAGGGTTAAAAGGATTTTGGGCATAAATGGGTTTGGACTTGGGTGAAAATGGTTTCGGTTCAAAATGGGTTTGGTGGGTTGTGGGCGGGTTAGGCTCGCAGGTTGAAGGCTGGTCACTGGACAGGTTTAGCTTGGATGGTTCGAGTTTTGGGTTGTCCACGCCGGAGGTGGGTATCCAGGCAGCAGGGCGGCGGCCTAGGCTGGAGGTATAAGGGGTTGCCATCGATGGGAGATAGAAGGCAGGTGGTTCAGACGTCGCCGGAGGGGTTTGGATTTGGGGTCGTAAGGGCAGTAGGTCGGCGGCTTAGGATGGAAAGTCGGGGGTCGATTTTGAGGGCTTCGTCGGAGATGGCGGGTCGGGGTCCACGGGGTTGCTGGGCAAACGGGTTTCGATCAGGTTGTGGGTCTAGGTAGGTCGCGGCGGGGGTTTGAATCGCAGTTGAAGCTGGGTTTTAAGTTGTGGGCATGTAGGTTTGTTAATGGATATATGATAGAGAGAGAGTGGGGAAGATGATGATGATGATGAATAGTGTTTGGGGGTTATTGTGTGTGGTGGGGGTGAGGGAGTGTTTTGTGTGTGAGTGGGTTGTAGGGTAATTAGGTGTGAGTGAGTTAGGTGTTGTGTGTGTGTTTAAATTGTGATCCTTAAATAAAATAACACAACTAAAATTAATAAGACTAAAAATAAAAATAAATAAAATCTAACAAAAAATAAAGCAAACTAAAAACAAATAAAAATACTAAAACTAAAAAATAAAATCCTAAGCTTATATAAAAACTAAAATAAAACAAAAGCAAATAAAAACTTAAAATCTAAATGAACACTAAAGTCCTAAAAAATATAAAATCTAATAAACTAAAAATAAACTCCTAAAACCTAATCCTAATAAAACTAATAAAAATAAAAATAAAATAAAATTACACTAATAAAATAAAAATAGGAAATAAAATCTAGAAATTCTAAATAAAACTTAAAAAATAAAACGACACAAAATAAAAATCTAAAAGATATTAAAAAGGGACAAACAAAACACACACAGGGGTCGAGGAAGGCTAAGGCTAGGATGGGCTAGGTTAGGGTCAGGGGATTAGGTATTTAGCTCCATTCAACGCGCATTTGCCTCGATATATAGCTTTTGACACCGCAAACGGACGTTTGACCTACAAGATAAACACTTAAGCACATAAAACCCATATTGCCGAGAATTAGCACCTAAAGTATGTCTATTCGGGGTATAAAATGTACAATTTTGGGTGCTAATCACACCACCCCCAAACGGAGCGTTGCTAGTCCTCGAGCAATAAGATAGAGAGAAAGAGAAAGATAAGTAACCAAAAGTGTACCACTTGCACTTGCGATTGCACTTAGCATGTGCAACAAGCCTTTAAACCTATAGGTTTCCCTACAGGACGAGTTGTGTCTCGTGAGATTTTGCATGGAATATATCCACAAAATTCTTTATTTGCAAAAATTTATTGAAAGGCAGTCAATTTTATTAGACATAGAATAATCGCACAATCCATCATGAGAAATATTTTGAGAAATACAAGCTAGAAGTGCATAAAAAGTTTAGCTAAGTAAATACTCAAGGCACATCCTCCTTAGAACTCAACGTGTGTGGTGTGAATCAGTCAAAACGGGTCGAGTATCACAAGAGTAATTCCTAGATTGCCTTATCGAAATCAACGCTTCAACTCAAAATCTCACGGATATAACTCTCTCAATCGAATTCACGAGATTTGGGTAAGTGTATAGCTCTTGTGTGTGAGGAGGTGGGTAAATGTAAGCAAGTTCAAACATCTCACACACGTATAAGAAAGAACGTACATTAAGAAAGAAAAATGATCTCATGAAATAATGCTAATCACTATAGTGAGAACGTCGAGTTATTCACCACGTTGACTTTCATTTGCCCAAACACCCAGGAAAAAATATGGATGATTGGGTGAGGGGAAAATGAAATGAGGAAGGATGATATGAGGTATGTGGGATAAGATGGGTGATGGATGGATAAAGGATGATGGTTGAATGTATGATGGATGTGTGAGAAGAGTGTTTTATACTTGAAGAACAAAATGTCTTCATTACACAAGAACTACTAGCTATACACTCTCTTTCTTTTCTTTTCTTTTCTCTTTTTTTTTATATATATATTATTTTTCTATTTTTGCTATTTTTATGTTTTTCTCTTTTTTTTTCTTTTTCTCTCATTTTTCAACCCAACAATGAAGGCATTTACATTTGAAATCACACTCTTTTATTTGAAAATGAAAGATGGTATGGAGATGATAGGTGATGATGTGGGGAAATATGTGAAAAATGGGAAAGTAATGGATGAAGTGAATGGTATCTGGTAGGTGTATGGATGAAAATTTGGTATTCGGGACAAATATCAAGACACGCATTTCTTATAACTCAAAAGTGATGTCGTTCTCAGTGATCAAGCCAAAATTTTAGTGAGGAATAATGAGATCATACAACGATTTAAGTGCGGACCCAAAGGATTTGAATCAACTTGTGACTCGGAGATTGCGTAAAACACTCTAAAAGGGTGAAAGGCACAAATCTCATGGGCTAAAGTCTCCACTAGTGATCCTTAAGGTTCTCTTTAGAATTGTAGTACTCTTTAACTCTAAACCGTAGAGACGTGATAAGTGCGCAAATTTTGTTGAGTCTAGAAATTCATAGTGCAACATGCCTTGTTATGTATTACATAAGCTATTTAGAAAAAATATTCATTAGCTTGATTCCTAGACTTTGAAAGATGGATGATTGAAAATTCACATTAATGAGTGAGATGAAAGAAACTGCACGAAATTTTAAAGATCAGGTTTAAAAATCAAAATTTTTCAAAAGAGGTACGATTTTGATAAAATTCTCCACCCCCAAACAAAAAGGAACATCGTCCTCGATGTTAAGTGAAATTATTTTTAAAATTGAGAGCATAAGTTGGGAAAGAGATTACCAGAATCAACCGCTAATAAAGTGGACATATACCGCCAAGAATAAACCTGAATAAGAAGTGAGATAACAAAAGTTGTACAAGTCCATAAGATGGTAAAGCATTGGGTGATGTGAAACACCACCCCCAAACAGGATGAGACTAGTATAAGAAATGCGGGCTGCCTCCCCGTAGAGCTAAGTTTAATGTCTTCAGCCAGACCGAACCATTATCACCCTAAAAATAAGATCTATAAAAGTGCGGGGCGGCAGCAAAATTGGGTGATGGGAATCACCCCCAAACAAGACTGAAGCGTCAGTCTTGTTGGAAACATGCTAAAGTGGTCAATGCACTTGTATAGAAAAATTCATCACGCGATGCAAAGCATCGGTGGACCATGGGTGGGTGGGGATCAGGGTAATGGTGAAAAAGGCATGGGTGATTAAGCATCGATCACGGGCCTTGTTGAGCTTAAAGGTGAGGGAAACTAGGGCCCTATAAGAATGCTTCTCAAATTGGTGCGGGAGACGAAATGGTGTGGAAATAGTGATGGGGTGGGGCTCATAGAAATGACAAGACCGTTCTATGAATGGGTGATGATAATGGTCGCGCCGTGACATGCCAAGGAGCTGTTGAGAAAAAAAATCAACACCACAAGGGAGTGGTGTGCATGGGGTAACAAGCTCGGTGTAACGGTGGAGAGTAGCACCAAAAATAATCTCATGGGTGGTGGAGGATGGTTTAAGGTGAGGAACTAAAAATGTAGATGGAAACATGAAATTTGTAAAGCCAAGATCCAAACCAGGTGGTGGGGTAGAAGGGACAATGGGTGGGTCGGATGGGATAAATGGTGGAGGAAGATGATTCAACTCAAGAGTAGGAGACACATACTCATTGGGAGGTGTGGCTTCTAAAGATGGAGTGGTCAACTCCTCCACTATTATGGCGCCATCTGATGTGGTGAAAAGGTCTAACGAGGCATTAAGATCCGAGATAGATGAATCAACATCAATATTCGGCTCAAGGGGATCCAAATATGACGGGGTAGGATCCATATCAAGAGAGGTGGTAACCATCTCTGACGTTATCTCAGTACAATGGTGAGCACTCGTAGCCGGAGCGAACCTAAAAGATATGGTCATGTCAGAGACATAGGTAATTGGGGCATAAGGTAAAATCTCTGGAAAATTTTTGGATATCTCGGGAGTGGGAACCTCAAGTGTGGGTTCCGATGGACATGGTGGGATTGGATCAGGCTCACTATCGAAAGGTAAGTCAACACAATTATCAACTTGGGACCCGGACCATGGGATGGTCTCAACTTCGAGATTCTCGGGATGGTAGGGTTGGCCACACTCAAAATCTGTGTCACAAGAGGACACGTCATCATCACACTCAATTGCAACGATGGGTGGATCCATGGGAACGGCCGAATCTCTTGCACACTCTGATTCATTTAACCTTTGTTCAAGCCTTTGGAGAGCTTGAGTTTGAATTTGAGTGGCTTTCTCTTGCTCGATGATAAATTGTTGCAAGAGGCTTTCGAGAGCAGAGGTGGATGGTGGTGGAGTGATGGCTGGTGGTGGTGGTTGAGGTGGACACAACTCGCTACTATCACGAGTGTACGAAGAATACTCAAATGAAGTGTGTAGAGTGGGGACAAGTTCATCATACACGAGAGGATCGCTTTCGTGATGGACAATTGGTTGATACTCATGGGGTGCGTGGTGAGGAAATTGATCGTGAATGGGTGCACAAGGTTGCCATGATGATTGTTGGAACGTATATAGATCCACAACATCGGGTTGGTATCGTATTGCGTGAAAGGTTGATCAGGCCTCCACGAATAACTAGGGTGCTCACACAACTCGGGATTAGATACATCAGGATAGTAGGCCGAGGTGGGTTCCGGAACAGTATCATACGGATACATATGTTCCATGGTGGGTTCGGATGGATATGACAAGTACGGACACTCATGGGACATGTGATCGGCATAATAACAATGGGTGCACAACAAAGGATGAGACACATCGACACTTAACACCGAGGGTGATGGAATATGAGGTGCGTACATGGACGGGTCAAGAGTATCAAGGGCACTCATGAGAGAGGTGAAACCACTAAAAATATCATAAAGAGACGGCTCAGGATCACTCTCACACGTGTCGCATGTCAATGGAAAATGACCAAAGTAGTCCCGTAAGGGACGTTCTTCGGCCATGAGGAGAAAAATATTTTTTGGAGTTCTTGAATTTTTTTTTAAAGGAACGAAAATATTTTTGGATTTTATAAAAATAATGGAAGAAAATATTTTTGGATTTTTTATAAAAATGAAAGAAAATATTTTTGGATTTTTTTTTAATTAAAATGAAAGAAAATATTTTTTGATTTTTTGGAAGAAAAGATGGGGAAAAATATGGACTCTTGATTTGGACGAACCAACTAAAATTGACTACCGAAAAATGAATTGGACACACACACAAGTTAAGGAGAATTCCTAACTAGCACATAGCCAATTTTTATCTTTAGATTTAGTGAAAGGGCAGTCAAATTTTAATTAAGTCCGCGACGATAAAAAAAATCACGAAAATCTGAGTGATCGCCTTTGCAAAAAGGTTCTCCTAGTGGACTACCTAGTTAATAGATTTTAAATTTAGTGATGGCTAGGGTAGAACACAATTGATAAGCGAGTGAGTCGGGTGATGAAATCACTTCTCGCAAGTGATCGGGTGTAGGTCTTAGTCAATTAATTCATCACACCATTCGAAAATAAATGCGAGATTAAAATCAAGTAAGAGCACCCAAAGCACACAAAAGAATTGATTTGCTAATAGGAGAGGCGCGAGGGTTTAGAAATGTACCTCCCATGGTTTTTAGGCCGTGGGGTGCCGAAAAATTTGGGTCGACCGGAGGGAGATCACGCCAATCTCATTCGGCCGCAGGAGTCCTACCGACCCAAGGTAGAGAGGCTTCTAAATCCTCGCCAATGGATGCCCTCTCTCTACCTTGTTCGGTTTCCCTATCACGCTTGTCTTCGATTATTACAATTTTTAAAATGAAAAATAAAATAAAGGTGTCTCTATGCACCGCACTACAAGCAAGGATAAAAATCCTAATACAAGCCTTCTAAAAATATAAAAATGGTACAAAAAATCATAAAGTGCAAAAAAAAATAAAAAATAAATAAATGAACTACAAGTTGAAATCCTCTCCAAGCTTCACGCTCCCAAGAATGACAACGGCGCCATTTGATAACTTTATTTTTTGTATGTCGTTGTTGCAAGCCAAGTTAGTCAAAACCTCAAATACCTATGAATATACAACAATCTCAAGTGTAGCGGTAAGTAAGGGTATCAATCCACATCTTGGGGGTAAGCTAGAGACAAACTAAATTGTAATTAACTTTTTATTTTCTTTTTGTGCTTTTTCACTTTTCTAAATTTTTTTAGCTTTTCAAATATTAAAACAATTGGGTGAGGTGAGGGTTTAAACTAAACTACATAAAAGGGGGTAATCAAACTAAAAGTAAAATGTGAAAAATATAAACAAGTGTGTGATAAAAATGAGTGGAGTGTAACTAAATGAGAGAAAATATTCAAGGGACAGAAAATCCACCCTCAATTCACACAAATTTATCTAACTTGCACAATTTTAATTTCATCAATTTCCAAAATATTCATTTAATTCAAAAGCTAATTCTCATTACACTAATGAATTAATTGAATATTATTTTAGAGAAGTAAGTTTAATCCTCACAAGTACTACTCTAAATGAATTAAAATAAATTAAATGATCATCACCCGCTAGGATCGATTCACCAAACTAATTTTAATTAGACAAAGTAAAAACAAGATTAGATGAAAATTATACTAACATTTAAATCAAGTGATAAACCTATCTCTAGTTTGAATCAAATGATCAAATGATAATAAAATTTCCAATCCTTTCTCAAGGATGATTTTCCATTTCTCAATGTGAAAATAATTAGGAATTAAGTTTACTAATCAAAGGAAACTAACAAAATTATAATTGACAATTAAACCAAATTGGATTCATGAGGATTTCAATTCATCCATTAAATGGGATGATTAGCCCTACATAATCATCATCCAATAAAAATTAGAATCAAATAAGAGCATAAAATGAAAATTAGAGAGGAGTAATCAAACCAAAATTTCCTTCAATTGCATTAATTCTTCAATTCTTCATTCATCTCAATTAATTACAATACTCAATTTATTTAATTTTTTCTCTAATCTAAAAAAAACTAAGCTATTAAAAAAATAAAATTGGTGTTTCTCTATCTAATTCTCTCTCTATTTGATGATCTCCAAAAGTCTCTTTCCAAATGGAGTTTTTCGTCCTTTAAATATTAGGCATGGAGCATGGGGGTAAAAATTGGAGGACAAGGGTGTATGGGATATGGAAGGTATTTGGGTGAGGGTATCTAGGGAATTATGCACACATGTGCATGGGTAAGAGGTGAGGTCATGTGGGAAGTGAGGTGAGGGAATAAAATCAGATTAGACTATAAGAGAATTTTTGGAATTGAGTAAAATGAGTAGTTGGGGGTAGAATAGGAAAAAGGGGTTAAATGGGTTTTAATTGACATGTGGGGACATTTGTTTATTTCGGTTTTGGTTGTCTTGGGATAGCAGGTAGAAATCATTTTTGGTCTTTGGCTTGGGAAGGGTTAAATGGCTTTTGGGGATAAATGGGCTTGGACTTGGGTGAAAATGGTTTCAGTTCAAAACGAGTTTGTCGGGTTGTGGGTGGGTTAGGCTCGCGGGTTGAAGGTTGGTCGCTGGAAAGGTTTAGCTTGGATGGTCTGGGTTTCGGGTTATCGACGTCGAAGGTGGTTATCCGGGCAGCAGGGCGGTGGCATAGGATGGAGGTATAAGGGGTTGCCATCGATGGGAGATAGAAGGCAGGTGGTTCAGACGTCGCCGGAGGGGTTCGAATTTGGGGTCGTAAGAGCAGCAGTTCAGCGGCTTAGGATGGAACGTCGGGGGTAGGTTTTGAGGGCTCCGTCGGAGATGGCGAGTCGGGGTTGCTGGGCAAATGGGTTTCGATCAGGTTATGGGTCGAGGTAGGTCGCGGCGGGGGGTTGAATCGCAGGTAAAGCTGGGTTTTAAGTTGTGGGTATGTAGGTTTGTTAATGGATATATGAGAGAGGGAGTGGGGAAGATGATGATGATGATGAATAGTGTTTGGGGGTTATTGTGTGTGGTGAGGGTGAGGGAGTGTTTTGTGTGTGAGTGGGTTGTAGGGTAATTAGGTGTGAGTGAGTTAGGTGTTGTGTGTGTGTTTAAATTGTGATCCTTAAATAAAATAACACAACTAAAATTAATACCACTAAAAATAAAAAAATAAAAAATCTAACTAAAAATAAAACAAACTAAAAAATAAAATCCTAAGCTTATATAAAAACTAAAATAAAACAAAAGCAAATAAAAACTTAAAATCTAAATTAACATTAAAGTCCTAAAAAATATAAAATCTAATAAACTAAAAATAAACTCCTAAAACCTAATCCTAATAAAACTAAAAACTAATATAAATCAAAATAAAATAAAATTACACTAATAAAATAAAAATAGAAAATAAAATCAATAAATTTTATAGATAAATCTAAAATAAAACAAAATAATATAAAATATTAAAAAGGGACAAACAAAACACACACAAGGGTCGGGGAAGGCTAAGGCTAGGATGGGCTAGGTTAGGGTCAGGGGATTGGGTATTTAGCTCCATTCAACGCACATTTGCCTTGATATATAGATTTTAACACCGCAAACGAACGTTTGACCTACAATATAAATATTTAAGCACATAAGACCCATATTGCCAAGAATTAGCAGCTAAAGTATGTCTATTCGGGGTATAAAATGTACAGTTTTGGGTGCTTATCATTAACGATGGTACGAGCCAAGTGAGCGAGTCCGGGTATAATGGTTGGGCGACACCAAGTGTTTATTAATTTATGTGTAAATTAATTAAGTTGAGTCGGGCCACAGACTCGGGGAATTACAGACTAGTATTACGGGATTTTGAGCACACGATAAAATCGGGATTTATATTATATATATACAGTGTAGTGATAGTATATATATAAGTGTTTATTGTGTGTGCTATTAAATATTAGTGACTAGATATTTATTGAATTTATATACTCTAGTGCTATCAAGGGAGGTTACGCGATGTGGGTGAATCCCCTAGCTTGATAAGTATGGTGAGTATATCCCCAGGTCATAGCGTCTGGTATATGGGTGGGGGATTTATCTCACTTTCAGGAAAGAAATATGACCACCTCCACTACGTTTATATTTTGGGCCAAGTTGGAGAGTGACTCCAACTTGGGTAACTAGGTTATGTGAGCACACCTAGTCAGATAGCACTTTAGAGGGAATCATCCGGTGAGGGTATACTCGGAGGGATGGATGTGCATATATATATGTGTGGTTGCTTTAGTAAAGGTACGAATATAATGGTATTAAATATTATATGCGGGTAAGAAGACATTATGTGATGTATTTACTTTATATAACTTGTGACACAATTATATGCTATTATTTAAGAAGGAATTAATTAAGTTAATTGGTGAGATAACTTATAACTCATAAATCATGATACTCGGGTTAGAGTAGTATGGCAAGGGGAGGTTATACGAGGACTTGTTGGATGGGGTAGTACAACTAGGTGGGGTTAAGGTAACCATTAGGTGTGCACAATAGTGGAGGGGTAAGAATATCCTCAAGAGAGTGCGACACTAACTTATATATGAAGCACATTCATACATTTTAAATTACTGGAGTTAATTCACTTGCTAAATATTTTCAAAATGTTTTAGGGTCTAACCCTTTCTATAAAACTATTTTCAAAACCTTTTAGGTGTCCAGCCACAGGGACGCCAGATTTGATATTCTATTCCAGGGACAGGGAGTTGCGGCATATGTGGATGCTAGCAGGAGCTTGGATTAGATGCATCATTCTTTCATTCCTAGAGTAGTAATCATTTATCAGTTCCAGTTTTATTTAGGGCATATCGCCCAGAGTTTTCAGTTGTAGTTTCCAGATTTATTTATTTCGGTGTTGAATATTTGTCTTGGATTATTTACTTTGGTGACCGATGGTTTATTCGGCATGTAGTTATTATTTATTCAGTTGATTTAATTCAGTTGTGTGAATGGATTATATTTATTTCCGCTTGTACTGTTTGGTTTAATTAATAAGATAAAATTTGGCACCAACTTTTTGGAATACTAGTTGGTTTGTAAGTTTTAAAAAGGTATTCGACAATGATGCTAAGGATGAACCAACTGGGATTCCTGTTTTAATTTTGTATAAGGCTGATAACTCGGTATTTTATTAGGAGGAGTGTCCCAGATTCCAGCAGGTGCTCTGGCCCCATCCGACTCCTGTCAACTTTTTTGTCTGAGCAAAAGCTCATAAATCTTCGAAAGGCTCTGAATCTCCTTTTCAACGGTCTGTTCCATGCGTGAATCGGCCTTACGGTTCGAACAAATGATATGTTTTACTATCAAAAACTGATATGCGGGTCGAGGTCAATTATGAGGACTAACCTCCTCAAACCACCATCACTTCACCTTGAGATCAGCACATTTACAAGCAAGATCTACTTTAAGCCATCATAAGGAGGTCCATTTCTTCCTATTTGTCTTTATATTCTCTTAAGTTTGCATTAGTTATTTCATTTTCTCTTTAGTACTTTACTTCATTACATCACACATCTTAATTCTAAATTTTTATTATTAGTATTCCCACATACTTTATTTTCATAGAAAAAACCCAAAACAAGAAAAAAAGGGTTCACTCGTAAATTCCAAAAGGGCTTCTCATCACATTTTCTCACATTTAAACACCTTTTTCTACACACCCACCCATAAATAAAGTCACCGATTGGATTTATTGGTTAAACCCCACCTCATATTGTCTTCGAATCATGTGGACTGTGATGCCCTCCGGACTACGTAGGCGTCTTGAGTAAATCCTTTGACTCGATTCCTCCCACGTATATATATTTGTTACTTTATTCTCATCACATATTCATGATATAAACATTTTATACATAATTTTTTTCTTGTGTCTTGTCTGGTATACGCAATCATTACAACATATTTTTCATTATTACTATTTTGGGAACACTCCTAAGGATGTCCTCACTCTGCCTTTATCCATGATGCGAGTCGAACGATTCCGCCCTCTATTTCTATTATGCACATAAGCACACATATCACGGAGTTCTGCACGAGAAGATTAACACATGCCCATGAGAGACTCAAAAGGGTGGTATGGGTGCCTAACACCTTCCCATTCCATAACTTAGCCCCCAAACCTTTGAACTACTTGTTTTTGTAAGCATTAATATTGTCCTTGATGTCGTTGTCATGAGGGGCGACATTTATTTTGCCTGTTTTGTGAAAATAGGTTGTCGACTTTATCTCTACATCATCCCCCATCGATGATGGTCGAGTGCCACGATAAAGGATGCAATCCTGCTCGCACACCAAAAAAAGGATGGGGAAGTAAGGAGGGATCCACCTCCATAGATCCCAACCCCTGACATCAGAATGGACACAACATTGATTAAAACGATATGGATAAAAAAAATTGATTATGGGTGTGTTCCTTGACAAAACACTCTTACTTGTTGCATGATAGGGGAACACGCTTTCATTTGTGCGTTATGCCAAATTTTGTTTATCCCGACCTCGGTATCAAGTCTGTAGTTCCAACCTTGTGAGAGAAAGGTGTCATCTAATTGTGTTATGGTTTTTATTTGTATGTCATCTGGATTGTTCGTGTTTGTAGTTCCATCCATGTGAGAGAAATTTAGCGTATGGTTGTGTGGTGGTCTTTACTTGTGTGTACAACATATTATTAAGATGGCAGGGGATAAGGGGCACATGTGAGTTATGTTTTGAATTAATTAAGATACTAACTAATTATTTAAACTAATAAGATGATTAAAATGGACCTCCTATGATTAGTTAATGTTGTCGGTCAGATAATTTTAGACTTATCACTTGTATATAAAATTTCTCTTGAGTTGCGTAGCTTTGGTAACTTATTGGGGTTTGGCCTTTTTATATTTTTGGAAATATTTTAACTGCTAGGGTTGCACCTAATGAGTAAATTCCTCTACAGATAGCACATACACTATCGTCTCTCCCTCCCATCATCAGCATCATCAGTATTTTGATGTAAGTTTATCTCATTAATGTATTATCTTTTAGTTCAGTTGCGTGAGTGGAGTAGTTTTGATTTAGTTAGCTTGTATATATTTCAAGACAGTTTGGCATGCACATTTCATATTTTAGTTGGGATTGGATTTTTTCGTAGTGAGACTATGTAGTGGAATATTTCAGTTGAGACATGTGGATGAAGTTTTAGATATATCTCTTATACTATTTTAGTTGATGATGCATTTATGAATTGAGTATTTGAGGTTTATTATATCGTATTCATATTTTTTCACAATATTTTATTATGTACATGATAAGAATGCGAGTTCAAATTGTTTTTACAACCTATATATTTTAATATTAAAAAGTGATCAACCTTAATGTTAAAGTATACGAGTTGTTACAGTCGATATCAGAGCATAGTCTTAGGCCTCAAGGCTTATAGGTTCTCTTAGACTTCTCCTTAGAGTTATTTTATATGTGTCTTTATTTGTAGTCTTATTTATATCTCATTACTGATAGGATTTTATCTTTGATTTCAGATGCCACCGAAGAGGAAGGGAGCGAAGTTAGGGCACGAGCGGGACAAGATGACCCTGCAACCCCACCTCAATAGGCACTAGTAGTAACGATGTCAAATGCACTGGGGATGTATCATTTTAAGCCCCGGGAACTAGTCGAGTTCATTTGCCAGTCTGTGGTAGAAGAATTGATAGCGGGCCACCAGGAGAGGGCCCAAAAGATGTTTGATCAGCCAGTGGTTCAGACGTCGACTTAGGAGAAGGTGAAGGGTTCTTTAATGAGGAAAAACCCACCCAAATTAGGTAATTCATTGGAACTAATCGAGGCATATCAGTTGAAACATGATATTTTGTGTCACTTGAGGTTATTGGACAACACCGATGTGCAGAGATGGGTGCTGATAACTTTTCACTTTATCGAGGAACACTCCAGTTGTGAGAGAGTGTGATTGCTTCAGTGGAAAGAGATATTTTAACCTATTAATAGTTCTTGTCAAGGTTTAAGTAGAAGTAAATTCCTTATTTATTTCGGTCTTAGAAGAAGAAGGAGTTTCTTACATTACAATACTGATCTTGTACCATGCCCAAGTACAAGAGGGAGTTCACGGTCATGTCCATGTTTGCACCAGAGGAGGTGAGCACGGATCAAAAGAAGATGGAGTGTTTCATTCAAGGCTTTACATGTCAAGCAGGAGATTGTGGGGAATATGATGTATTCGACCTATGCCTAGCTTATGGTTGTTTCTTTGATGAATTGTCAGGCCCATAGAGAGCACAAAAGGAAGCTAAAGAAGATGGGTCAGTCTAGTGGGCCTAAGGAAGAGGGTAGCTCATGAGGAGATATGAAAGGATTTTAGGTCCAATAAGGCCAGGGGCAATGGAGGTGTTTTAGGTTGGGGCAACAGTGACCCCAACAATAGCTATAGGGATGCGGCCACCCAAGGCAAGAGCAGCAGTAGCAACAATCGAGGAAATATAGGGAACCTCCAACTAGATTTGCGGGAATTTCCTTCAGATGAAGTTGTAGGGGACATATATCTTGAGTTTTCTCAAGTGAGGGGATGTAGGGTCCATAGAGGTATGGCCAACATATTTTTAGGCCCCCGTAGCTGCAGCAGTACCAATCCGTTGTCATCAGCTCCCAGTATCGAGGCCACTGTAAATAGTGGCATCTTCAGTATCTTCATCCACATAGCAGCATCCTCAGCTTCAGTAAGACCAATTTTATTAGATTTCACAATCCCATCAAGAGGGAAAGGGGCAGGTTTATTCAATGGGCATTACATTATATGTCTATGGTGATGGGGATTACCATAAACATGGGGAAAAATTATCCCAAAAACATCGATTGATTATGCATTAGAAAGTAGAAACAAAAACTATGTGTATAGCTTAAACTTAGGGTTTCGAATCACGATACCTTTACCGATCTTGTAGGTGATCTGTATAAGGAGAAATAGATGATAAGGATGATCTTCCCATTCTCCAAATATGTCTAAAATTCTTCAGAAAATCCATCAATATCCACGAATTTTCTAGTATATGATTCCCCCAAAGTAATCATTTTGTGCCTCACTCCTAGAGATGAAAATTTGATTACATATAAGATAAATCACTTTCTCTCTCCTCACGCCTTCACAAAAATATCAACAATGTTTTTCCTCTCCATCTCTAACACTTTATAACGGTTGTGTTGCTTAAAATCCTATATTACACCAATATATATAGGTATAAGTCATTGTATTGGGGTTAACTGGTTTCCAAACTGTTTAGTCCTACTACGTTGGTAATAGACTACACTATGGACCTAAGACTAAATAATTATAGTGGCTTCCAAATAGGTACTCAAAAATCCCAAATTACATCCCCATAATTTATTTACTTTCTCCATTTTATCGTAATTAATTCCAACAAATAATCACAATTGCACTCCAATTTAATTATCTCAAATTACTTCGAATAATTAGTTATTATTTGCAAAGTTTCAATGGCACATAATATGATTCCCATTATTAAGAAAAATATATCGAATTGGTCAAATCAATTTGTTGTTAATCGATTTTAACCAACTTCTTATATATTCATTGATTCTCATACGTAACTTATTTACTCTACCGGATATAAATACATTATCTAGGTTTACTGGTAGGATTAAAACTTATTAGTCTATCAACGAGGTATCATAATCTAAGACTCTTCTTGGACGTCGATTTCTCTGAATTATGATCTCTGGCCTACTTACACAGTGATAGCCCAACTTACAGAGATTTAGAACCAACTATTATTGAATCGAACCCATAACGATCAAAGCATTAATGGTGCAAGCATTATAATCCTCATAACCCTCGGGATTAAGTACCTATGAACACTTTGAAAACATGTGATATTTTGAAATTCTAATCAAGTTAGCACCTAGACTTGAATCTCACCCTTAGTCATGTTCAATACATTCCTCGACGTACCGATCACTATCCTCTTTACACAATCAGACAATTACCCAAATGATCAAACAAGTTCCTGTAGTTAAGATAAAATACTAGTATTGCACTCGTAACTTTACTAATAAGATGTCATCTCTCTATCTAGGTTGTGAACTATTTAATTATACTAGAATATGAATTTTGATTTCCCGTAATTAGGCCGAACCCAACTCACCATAAATCCTACTAAGCCCAATTGACCGACATTTCATACAATATATTTAAAAACATATATAAATCATTCTCAAAAACATGATTCTCATTTCAAAATGAACCTGAGACACCTTTATCAAAATATATATTTCATACGTAGTTTTAAGAATAAAACAACCAACAATATCCCACTTAGTCTTATAGACAATGTGCATATGTATAAACTCCCAACTTTTCTACTCAGTAGTGTATAGCCCTAATTGTATAATGATTAACCAGGTGCTATCCGATGTAAAATTTCTCATAAACTTATCTCCTCCCTTGTTCGATTCTTAAACTAGGTGAAGCCTACTCTCAATATGATTAACCATTTTATGGGTTATGGGTTCTCAATAACATGAAATCGTTCCGCTATGAGAACAATAACATTTAATAGAAAAAGTCACTTCAAGGAACCTCACCTTCGTTACTTAGGAAGTGTCTGAGCCATACAACCTCTATAGTTACCTCAGAAGTGGTAGCAACTTTAACCTCCTTAGTGGAGTCAGTAATACATGATTTCTTTACACTCCTCCAACTTACATCTCCACTTTCTAGGATAAACACATATCCTACGGTAGAAAACTTATAATCCTTATCTGATTGAAAAACAAGTCTCTGCACCTAAATGGTACAAGACTATCAAACTAAAAATTGTTGACCATGCCAGCGACAAAGAAAATATTAGGCCGTGTACACGTTACAGCATTCATAAGGCTTCCCACCTCCAAATCATAAGGTATATTCCTCATTTATTCTATTTCATCAGGTGTTTTAGGACACTGATCCTTAGGTAAAGTGATTATATATTTGAAAGGAAAATCCTTTATTAGAATCGCAATGCTAATTATACTACAACATAAGTGACTAAGGATAAGCCCAATGCCCTTTTATCATAACAAGGAAAAGATTTATCATAAGGA
Source organism: Sambucus nigra (assembly GCA_949130495.1). Taxonomy (NCBI): domain Eukaryota; kingdom Viridiplantae; phylum Streptophyta; class Magnoliopsida; order Dipsacales; family Adoxaceae; genus Sambucus; species Sambucus nigra. The sequence goes on along the minus strand of OX422217.1, from coordinate 293,192,393 downwards.
CGTGACTAGGTAATTTTAAGTTCATTATATCGATCTACATAGGCAACCACGCTCTTATGTAAGACAATACACCCACCTCATATTATTATACGCATATTTTACTAAAAACACCACAATGTTTGTGTAATAATTCTTATACAAACATGTGTTGTTTAAATTTTGATTAAAATTAAAAGATTAATTTCTTAATCAAACCAAATGTTCCAAGACCTTGATGTTAGCTTAAACCCATAAATGGATCTCTTAATCTAAAACACTTTACTTGTACTTCGTTGTATGTACCTATCTGGATAATTATTTAAGAACACAAGCTTGACGTTAAAAGAATCTCGGTAGACTTTATCACAAATACTGATGAGATGGTTTTCTCATAGTCAATCCCTTTCTTTTTGAGTAAACCCATTTATAATAAGCCTTGCCTTGAAGGTTTCCACCTTCCCATCCATTTATATTTTAAATTTTTAAATATCCACTTGCACCCATGGTTTTTATCTTTTCATCAAGTCTATAAGTTCCCAAAATTTGATTTGATTACATCAAATCTTTCTTGGTGTCCATAGTATTAAGTAAAATCTGGAATTAATTTTCTTTGAATGTCTCATTGTAGCTCCTGTGACCTAGTTTGTGTTTCCTTGGGGTGCCAACAAAATGTTCACACAAAAACACTTATCAGTCAGGATGACTCTTGACTCCCCCACTACAACATGGCATCACTTGAAATCCAGTATAAGTTATGCGTGTATCCTGATCATTGGTAATACTCCCATTATCATTATTTCATCCTGTAAAGGTGGTCTACCAACACTGACGTTCATTTTATCTTGTAATGGTCTTATATTTCTTAGGAATATGATATAAACTACATTTGTAACTTTTGGGATAGCCAAAAAAGAGACTTACTTTTGTCCTTGATTTCAACTTCCTTGGTTCCTACCACAACATTAGTGTTGGGCATCCCCAGATCTGAACATGTCCTAGAATGAACTTGTACCCACTCCACAGTTCTATGGGAGTTGAAGGTACTAATTTAGATGGAATTAAATTCAAAATGTATACATTTGCCTCTTAATGTAAAATTTTAATAAGAATGTCATAGTCCTGAATAACTAACCATGGACCTTATCATATCTAAAAGTGTCTTTTTCCTCCTTTTCTCTATACCATACTGTAATGGAATACCTAGTGTAGACAACTGGATATAATCCCCACCTCCGATAAATGACTCATAAACTCTTCTAAGAGGTATACTCCCATCTGATCATATTATAAAGTTTGGATTAGTTTATCTTACATATGGTCCACTTTGGTCTTAAACATTTTGAACTAATCAAAGGCCTAAAATATGTGGTGTATATGATAAACATATCCATACCTTGAGTAGTCATCAATGAAATTAACGAAGTACTTAAAATCGCCTCTTTGACTGCTTAGTTATAGAACTACATAAATCAAAATGAATTTTTGAGCACATATTTGGCTCTATAGCTTTTGGTTGTGAAGGACCCGTAAATGAAATTCATAGACTAGAAGTGTCAGTACTTCCAATGACCTCAATTTTTAATTCTAAATTACTCTTTGAATTCCTTTTAGAATAAATAACCTAAGCATAAGCTCCAAAATTATGTTAAGTTTAATTGTGAAGCAAACTTTATCTTTAATGATTGTCTATTAATATTATTCATCTTAGTATTTAGTAGTCTTAATGAGGTATATATATTATATTTCATAAATTATTTTCCAATGTGGTAGAATAGATAATAGATATCTCAATATTTTATAAATATAATTTTATTAAAATAATCTAAAATCTATTAAAAAATAATTTAAAAGTTGAAACCAACTTTTCTTCCAAAACCAAGTGCGTAAAATAATTAACCGACATTATCCTTATGTCGTCATAATAATCTAAAATAGATATCCTACCACTAATACTACTGTATTTTTCTTATTTCACGTTATTAGGAACATTTCTCCTTTAAGTAATAGCCTGATTACTTCGAACCTCTGTGAAGAGATGCATTCCTGATGTGTAGCTCTTGAATCTACACATCGGGCTATTATAGATCTGATCATAAATCATGTTTATAGTTTTAATAAAAAAACATTATCATGTCTTTTTCCTTACAGTGCTAAGAAAAATCGAACATATTATTAATGTTCTAACTACTTGTAGCGAGAACATCCGTCTTTCGGTTTCTTCACTACTTCTGAGGAATGTGAAGTTTCTTAACCCCAAACTGTTGCACCTATCAGGTTTCTCCCTTTACCTCACTTTTTTAAATAAGTTCTCTTATTAACAACCAACACTATGCATAGGTTCACTACTAGATTACGAAATGGATTTGACTTTCCCCACCATATCTAATCCAAATAATCCTTTTCTCAACCAATGATAAAAATAATTTTAAAAACACGATTCTTACTTGAGCATCATTAATCAACATCGGTGTTAACAAATTCCCATTGTTCAATTTTTTAAAAAAAATGTTCATATACAACTTCCCCGGTAGGGGTAGCGAACATATTTAAAATTTAATTTGAAAAAACTATCATAAATTTTAAAAATATTGTGATTTTATGATCAATTTTCTATAATGGAGAGGAAAGATAAATACTAACACAAGGAATTAATCACATCACAATTTTAAGATGTAGATGGGGATATTTGGTTAAATAAGTTTATTATCACTTTTATGTTCAAACAATATCCATAAAAAATTTAGTACTTGAAACTTACTCCAATAAAAACTTTTTACTTTAAGACTAAAACAGTGGGTGAAGAGTTTAATTCATTTTGAAATCCTGGAATCATCATTAAAAAAATTAGTTTCCAAATTAAATATGCGAGAATAAATTTTTATTAGATTTTATTTTGTCACGCATCTATCGCCAATTGGAATCAATTCCATCGAGAATCCTAGTTCCCTTGAGAAGTGAGATTTGTAAATTTTTATTAGATTTTATTTAATGGGATTAATTAAATTAACTGGGATAATTATTTAAAAATTAATCCGGATTTAATACTAGCGAGACGAGAGTTGGTATTTGATTATGATAATTATGTTGAATATTACTCAGTGAATATGGTATTATATGATTAATGAATTTATTAATATTGTCTAGAGTTATAAATACGGAAATTTTGAAAATTAAGTTGGGACGCATGTATCAGTCGTGTCAGGAACCAATTTAATGGGTTTAAAAATAAATTGTTTTTACATCATCTGTATGGTCATTTTGAGTACGCGAACGTGTCCGAAAGGGTCGAGATAGTCAGAAAACTCTAGTCGGGGGTTTAGTTTGGATTCCGGGATAGTTTTGGGCCAAATCGACAACCCGGAAGTGTATTTTAGTCATTTTAAATTTTGATGAATAGTGACCTAAGAAAATTAAGTTTATTTATCAGCCAACCTTAGGGCCATTATCTATCAAAAAACAAATAGTGGGCAACGTGAAAAGAGAGGAGAAGTTCTAAGGATTTCCAAAGCCATAACCACCACACACCACCACTATCGTCGGATTTGTGACCAGAAAGAGAAGGAGAACCAACCTTTATCATCATCAAAGGATCAGAACTTCTAAACAGAGGCAAGTGATTATCTTGCAAAGATTCGAGGCATATTCTTTACATGATAGTGTAGATTTGATGTCTTACCATAAATAGTGATTTTTATTGTGAAATTGGAGAATTAAACCTTTAATTTGAGTAGGTTGCATGTAGATACACTCATGGTCATATAGTTACGAAATCAAGATCCATGTGTAAAGAATCATGAATTTATACAGTGTTATATGAGGATCTTGAAGAAAATAGGATAATTAGGGTTTTTAGGAAAAATATGTGATTTGATCCCAAAAACTGTTAATCCTTGTTGATTTGATGATTCTAATACGTTAAAGTTTATGCATATACGTTGGTTTGATGATTAGATTACTTAGTTGGGAGTTTTGGACGTTGTAATGGAGGATTTGGGTGTAAAATATATAGAACCCGTAACTGTTAATAGAAATTATTGGCTAATACCTGTTCGATCGATCGATCGACTCAAGAATGTCGATCGATCAATGGATCGATCGATCGGCCCCTTTTGATTTTTGCATAATTATTCCCTTTAAGGTTCGTCGAATCCCAAGCTTTTAAGAAATTGTAGTATGACTTATAAAATATTGTGGGACTTGATTGAGGTTAGTAGGATCGTAGTTAGTGCCCTGAATATGTTATATCTTATGGAATTTAATAGGATTCTTAGGGATTCTTACCGAGTGAGGTACGGTTAGAAATTTCATAAATTGAGAGCGAGTTTAGGTGGATGATGATGTAAGGTTAGGACCAGTAGCATACGGAATTTAATTATTGAGATAACCTTAGTGACTAGCGGAGACTTAGTAACCTTTTTGGGATAAGGTATGTACTCGGAACTATACGTCGAGAATTATCACGCTAAACCTATTGTGTAGAATAAATGGGATGATGTTATTATATGTGTGAGACCTACGACATAGGGATGGGATATACCTATACTAATATTATGATTACCTAAGTTGTGTGAATACTTAGTATATGGATGATTATTTGTATGACGTACCTACCATACTTGCTATCACAGGAGGTTGATTTTCAAAAAAAGAACCATCTTATCTCTGTGTGCCTTCGGGAGGATTTAGATAGGTACCTTAAGGACATATGATTATGAATGACTTATTTGTGAGTTGTAAGTCAGCTGACCATAGGAGCGTAGGTATGTGCATGACCCATGGGTATGTGGACTATGTTCACCTCCAATATGTGTGATTGTTATTCAAATAGTTCCTGAGAAATTCGTAACATGTGATCTTTATGTACGCGATGTAGTGGGATTCGATAGCAGAGTATGCTTGCACCGCAGCTTAGTCTAGGGGTTTCATTTATGTATATATGTAGTGAGAGTGACTTATATATGTACTTGTGACTGATTCACTGTTACTTATTATATGCGAATGACTAAGAGATTTAAATGGGTTAAGAATATTGTGAACATAACTAATACTTGAGCTAAGTAATTTGATTAATGAATGTGTGAGTTATGAATATATTTTATTTCGATAAAATGGATGGCATCTAAAGTAAGAACCGTCTAGTTGGAGGTAGAATAGACTAGTCAAGTAGTGGTGTAACTGGGTGGAATTTAAAGGATGCGTTAGGCATGCACAATAGTTGAGGGGTGAGGATCTCAAGTGAGGGCACGTGACTAACTTGTTTAATCTATGTGTTATTTAAAATTGTAATTTAAACACTTGCTGGTTTTAAAATATTTTCACCTCGGGCTCTGACCCGTTTGCTTTCAAATCTATTTTTTTGTAAAAAACTTTTAGGTGCCCAGCCACAGGGATGCGAAGCTTAGGAGTTACATTCCATTGACGCCATGTAGTTGTTATGGAAGTTATAGGATCTCGTTACTATAAGCCTCCACATCTATCCTTGCTTCTTTGGGGAGTCATTTATTCCAGTTAGAGTATATTTCCCATTCTATTCAGAGACAGCAGTTTTAAACTTTCATTTTATTTCAGTCTTGGGATTTTATTTATTCAAACTATTGTACTTGGTTTATTTACATTGCTACTATTATTGGAGCGTTTACTCCAGACATTAGTTATTTCATTCTATTGATTACCTTATGAGATTGTTCATGTGATGGATGGTTGGTTGATGATTTAAATTATTTTGTTAATGGTTAGCTTAAACATTAAAATTTGACACTTCACTATTTCAAATATTATGTGGTTAGTAATAATTAAATGTTTTCGACAGTGGTGCTATGAATTGAACGAACTTGACATTTTGCATTAATTTAAGTAAAGGACTAGCTACCCGATATTTAATTAGTCGGGGTGTCTCACATTTGTGTGCATTCATCTGCAGGGACTGATGGCATCACTAAAATTATGTTATTATTTGAAATTGAATATTTAAACTATGGTAATGAAATACTAATTATTTAACGAATAAAAATAATTATGTAGGTGTGATAATTTGATTAACTTTAGGGACGTGTAGAATGTTCGATTACACCTTAAAAGGTCGGGTTTTAATGCCCATGGGGTTGTATCTGACTTAGGCTAGACTTTAACGTAGTTAGAATCAATTTGGGGCTTAATGGGTCATGGACCTTATAGTGTCTAACCCTAATTTCGTGATTAGAAATATAAATTAAGGATTAAGGTTGAACTAAAACACTTTCTACGTTTTGGAGGAGAACCCTAGAGCTAAGGAGAAGAGGTTAAGAGGAGAAGATGAGGATTTGGGGATTTTTTTCTAGAGAATTCAACCTAATTAAATTATATGCAAGTTTATTTAGTATAATTTTATAATTTAGGTTGTGTTATAGTATGATTAGTCATTTTAGTCTTAACCTAATGTTAAAATAATTTGAATTAGACAACCTATATAACAATTGTTAGAATCATGTAATTGTATATTTAAATTAAAATGCATGTTCTTAATATATTATGGAGTTAGGATGATTCATTATGAGTTAGAGTATGGTTTACTAGATTGATGATATGGCTATGATATTTCATGTTAGAGGACAGAAAGACCCTTGATAATTTCGTGGATTAATCTGTAATTTTATTGAATTGAGATCAATTTATCTATTAAGGTTCTTGAGATGATAATTGGTATTTATACCTAAAATATGTGTAAGACTAAGTTATAAACCTTAGTTATAGGTTAAGATTGATATTGGCATACTCAGATATGACTATTGTTGGGTTTTGTTGTGATTTGGGAGATTGGAAGATTATTAATGGAGGTTTTGAGGTTGAATTTCTCGCTTAAGGTAACCTATTCTTTTTATCCAACAAAAATCCACTCGGCATGGAATCGAATTGATTCAACACCAAGGATTTATATGAATTTGAATTACGAACGGGTGAGCGCTGGTTTCGTATTTTTTGAATTTTTATTAAATTTATTATTAATACTTTACCAACGGAAACTCGGTGTCGATTTGGAAAAGTGATCAATTAAGTTGATAAAGTGGGAATTAAGACTGTTAACCCTTAACTGTGTAGGATTACTTCTTTTTTGTATTATGTGCAACATATCGGGAATGTGTACTCATGGGATACTTACTAGAGGAGATATCCTTATGGGGATCGTGCAACGGATACCGGTACCCTGATGCAATGATGATGGGTTTTGACTTGGTTATGATTACCCCAAGCACTACGTATTGAAATTCGCATTATATCTGTGTAAGGTTCGCTGGTTGATCCTTTTATATATCTTTGGGTATGGGGTTATATGACTGGTGTGAGCGTGAAGTGACTATCCCTAGCAGATTCTTGAGTGGTTATAAGTATGGGATAACCTATAACTATACATAGTATGCATGAGAGATCCTTGGAAGGAGAAGGATAGGCCTTCATTACGTGTAGGCTTGTAATGGGGCCTTTAATCAGGCATATGTATTGGACTGTACTTGTATTATGTGGACATAGATATGTAGAATAGTTTCCCCTGTGACATTATATAATTATGAGAATAAATGAACAGAAATGAAAGTTGTATATAAAAGTCTATAGAGATGAATGATACTTGATCATGGGGAACATATGGACTTGGAAGTAGATGTATGTGATGTTTAGGGTTATTTGGGTTGGGTTAGCTTAAAAGAAACTAAAATAGTGGAAGAAGATGTGTAGATCAAAAGGAACTATAATATTATGCTCTTAGAATTGTTGTTAACATCCCCTATTGGAAGGATAAATTTTCTAATCGAGTCAGTTTGTATGTATTGTCTTAATTTCATGTTTGGACAAAACTTTCTTAAGTCATAGGTTATTAGGATTTGAATTTTGTCCTTAAAGCCTATGATGTGTGATTGAAAACCATACAGCAAAGTTAAAGAGTCATTAAGGATACATTGGCTATGTGCCAAGTTTTTATCTTCAACATCTTCGGGATCTCAATGAACATATGAATACATATTTATAGTTGATACATGGATACGTTTGGGCGTTGTTTTATAAAATGTTTATTAGGAATTTTTCATGAAATATTTTTTGAAGAAAAAAAAATTTTAGTTTAAGGTGTTCAAACGAGTTTCCTATGTTTGTTCGAACGAGTTTATAGTTTCATTAAAATGAGATATATGGTTTCATTTAAACGAGCTTCAATTGTTTACAGAGCAAAAGTTTGTTAGGAGGTCGTTGGATACTCGTTTAAACAAGTTTGATATTTCCATTCGAATGAGGTTCAGTTTGGTTCAAACTACGAACAATTTTTCTTAAAAAAGGTATCTCCTCAAAAAATGTGTCTTCTATAAATATCCTAATCATGCATCAGTTTTCGAAGGGTTTTTTTGTGAAAATGATTTTCCAAGTTATATCTTGTGCCTCCCAAACCCAGTATACATCCAGATTTGAGATCGAAGAATCCTACATCTATATGTCCATTTGAGATCTCTTATTTGTTCACCATACTAGTTTGTTCTTTATACTATTAGTTTTTTTAGCAGTGGAGATCATATTTGTATTGAGCGGAGGTTGGAGTGATCCCGAGACAAGTAAGATCGGTGGGATACCGAGATGTGGGAATGCACCACTACACCAAAATGGCCAAAATGTCACCTTTCAGCCAAATACCCTTGTCACGGTCATTGACCGTGACAAGAATCTCGCGTTTTGTGTCATGGTCAATGACCATGACAAGACCGTGACAAATTGCTGTCACGGTCAAGGACCTTGACACGACCGTGACAATATCATCAGTAAAAAAAGCCCTAGACTCTTTTTTTCCCACCGTTTTTGGTTTCCCTCTTTCTCTCTCTCTCTACAAGCGATTTCAGCGCTCTCTCTCTCTCTCTAAGGTATATTTTTTTCCTCTCTTTCTCTTTCATTTCTATATGTGTGTGTATGTGTGTGTATATATATGTGTGTATATGTATGTGTGTATATATATGTGTGTATATTTATGTGTATATGTGTGTGTATATATGTGTGTATATATGTGTGTGTATGTGTATATGTGTGTCTATGTGTGTGTGCGCGTAGTGTCCCTTGTAAAAAATTGATTGATTATTAATTTTTTTAGTAAATTAATATATGATTGCCCCCTATTTTAAATTAGTAAATTAATATATACTATATATAATTATTAATAATTGAATTTGAATATAAATAAGACATAATTAAATAAGGCATACTACATATAATTATTAATAATTGAATTTGAATATACACATTTGCTGTAGGATTACTTTGTTTAGTAAATGTTGGGTTGGTTAGTTTTAAAAGTGGCATGACCACTGGATTATCGTCCATATTAGGGTGGGATTTTTCAACTTTTGAATAATTGAATTTGAATATAAATAAGACATAATTAAATGAAACATACTATATATAATTATTAATAATTAAATTTGAATATAAATAAGACATAATTAAATGAAACATAGTATATATAATTATTAATCATTATTGGATTATTGTGTGTGTGGTGGGGGGCAGGGGGTAGTGTGTGTACGTGTACATGAGCGTGTGTGGGGGGGGTGGGGTGAGGGGGGTGGGGGCAGGGATGGGGGTGGGTGGTGGGGTAGGGGTGGGGGTGGGGGGTTGCGTGTGTGTCTATGTATACTAATAATATTTTTTTATCTGTACTAATAACATTTTTTTACAGCAAATGTCTCCTTCAGGTATTAAGGCGAGGATGATGATGTTGGTTATGATGATGTCGTCTGGGCTCGGTGGTATCGGAGGCGATAAGGGCTCCTCGGCCCCTAGGCTCCCCAAATATGGCAAATTTGGGATTACCATCGAGAACAAGTCGGAGCTATTAGCGAGATCCCTCGAGCTGCTAAAGACGGTCATCGGCCCAGGGTTTATGAGTTGGAAGGAGGTGCCATATGAGCTCAAGTTAGCTATTTGGGCGGCACTACATGTAATATATTTAGATGAATATGAATATTTCTATTTCAATTTCAATTTCGATTTCGATTTCAAATTCATTTTATATTTATATTTATATTTATTCGCAAGTAACATTGTATTTGTTGGACAGGAACAATTCAACTTGGATCCAAAGCTACACGATTTCGTCTTGGAGCAGTTGAGGGAGAAACACAAGACGTGGAAGAAAAATATGCGGACACGGTACTTTGGGAAAACATGATAGTCCATTATCCAATGGCGTGGATCCGTCCCGCCCAAGGAGCCGATCTCATTGGCACAATGGCAAAAGTTCATTGACAATGAGATCGAGGGTCGACAATTAGCATCTCGCCAATCGGGGAGGGAAAATCAAGCAAAAAAAATGGACGTGCACTACTCCGGCCGGACGTCTTATGCCGAGGTGGAGCATAGGATGAAGGTAAGATTTAATTTTTCTATAACTACAGAAATATATTATTCTTCATTATTTTACTTTGAGGGGCCGATACTAATTTTACTTTATTTTATTTCGGGGGGTAGGGAGTGGCCCAGGGGGTAAGCCACATAGGCTCGATACTTATGTAGCTCTTCGGACGAAGAAGGGGAAGGACAAGGAGGTGTCCCCGAGCGTCGCGGCCATGATTGTAAGTAATCCGACAGTTTAATTTTTGTTAACTACGTTATAATTTTTTAGTTTACTTATTTTACTAATCATGTGCTTTTGTCGTTTCAGGAAAAGCTTAAGGAAGTGCATGAGTCGCAGTCTGATGCCGACAAGGCGTCTTTGTCCATAGACGCACTCAGCCAAGTGATTGGTTCTGATCGCAAGGGGAGGACAAGGGGGGTGAGTTCGCGGGTGGTCAAATCTAGGATCATCGGATTGTAGACGAGCGACACCGGGTTGGCTCGAACGGTGGATTCACATGACGCGAAGCTGTCCCGTTTGGAGGCGACGGTCCAAGATATGTACTCATTCATGAAGCTTACATTGGGCGGATATCGTAAGGGGAAAGGGAAGGAAAAGGCAGTGGAGGAGGAGGAGGAGGAGGAGGAGGTGCGGGATGACGAGGATGTGGACCTCGCTGCTTCATCACCGACACGTGCGTACTTCGATGATCCACTTCCTTATTTGGCTCCCTTCCCCAGACCGATGTCGACAATCGGTTGGCTGAGCGTGTTAATATTGGATGTATTTTATGGCCAGCGGATAGGGCGGGGGTTGAGGGACCCGAATATCGTCCAGGGTGGAATAGTTCATGGACGTGCGCTTCAAGAGATCGAGTCCAAAGTGCTCGTCACGCATGTGATGCCCGGGAAGGAGAACTCCCTATTGTGGTTGCGCGAACAATGCGGCACGATGTATATTAGTGGGTGTGTCAATTCGTATATCGTGTGGCCTACTCACCTCCTCACATTTACCCCAGACATGTAGTGACATTATTTTTAAGTTGGTACATTTGAGTTGTATTTGGATTATATCGTCATGTATATTGTTTCTATTTTGAATATATATTTGCATTATCTTTATTTTGTTTGGATATATGATGTTTGAACAGGTACACCGTTGCTATAACAGGTATAAATATACTGCTGGCAGTGGCAATGGCAGTGGCCATACTACCCAGTAGATTTTTTTTAAATTCTGCCCAGAATTGTCACGGTCATTGACCATGACAAGTCCTTGACAAATAAGGTTGGCACGGACTTGTCACGGTCAATGACCGTGATAATTTTTTTAAAAAGGGTCAAGGCTTTATCAAGGTTATTAACCGTGACTAAACTTGTCACGGTCATCGCCCGTGACATAACCGTGACAATTCTAACGAACTTGTCACGGTCAATGACCGTGACACGTCCGTGACAAAAAAAGTTGTCTCTTGTCGAATTATCAAAGTCAATGACCGTGACATTTAGGTAGATTTGGTGTAGTGCACCTGCATTGTGTGGTTGTTGGAAGTCGTCCAATAATGGCTAATAAGAAGGTAACAAGGGACGAAGAATCGCGTCAAGACTTAAAGGCATCGATTCTATGAGTAAGTACAATTTTTCCTTATAACTAGACCTGTATCATAGTGGACTTATATGTTGGGTCGTCCGAGATTTTGCCGTTATGAGTTTTTCCTCATACATCATTGTGTTATGGTTTGCTTATTTTATTATTGCCTACACTCACTTAGATGCATGCTTAGATCAAGATTAAAATTGGTAAATTTGTTTAATCCAACACTTATTTTGTTTCACTGCAAAGTTTATTGAAACTCTAAAAATTAAAAATTGATGGTATTTCTCTACAAACCCTAGGGCACATTATCTTCTCAAATTGGTATTAGAGGATGTTATGCTAGTTTCCTATGTTAGATCCCTATTTTTTTGCTTGTTTAGGGTTTAGATGAAGTTTGAATGAGAGGGTAGTTATGTTGGCTTGTCTCCGTTCATTGATGGGACAAATTATCCCGATTGGAAGGCACGGGTGTGATTTTTCCTTAAATCGATCGACCATAATGTTTGAAACTCGGTTGAGTATGGGTGGACTCCTCCCATTGAAGGTGATGCTCCTAAAGTGTATGCCTCTTGGAAAATAGCCAAAAATAATTCCTCTACTTTTAATTCCAGGGGTGTGAACACTATTTTTTGCATCATGACTGTTGAAGAGTTTAGATGTGTTATGAATTGTGAGGCCGCGAAAGATGCTTAGGATATTTATGATCCACATATGAGAAAATAAATATTGTTAGGGTTTTCAAGTTACAAAATTTAACAACTAGGTTTGAGATGATTAAGATGTTTAAAAATGAATCTTTTGATGATTTTTATGCCAAGTTATCGGATATTATCAATTCCTTATTTAACTTAGGTGAGACGATCCTCAAGTCTATAGTGGTGCATAAAATCTTAAGGTCATTACCTAGAAGATTTAACACCAAAGTCATGGTCCTAGATTCCCTAGGTAGTGTAGATGCTACAAGAGTCCAAAAACTTGTAGGTGACATTCAAACCTATGAGATGAACATGTTCCTCTGAAGAAAGAGAAGGGTATTATCATGAAATCCTGAAAGCAGGACATGTTTGATTCTGGTAGTGACAGTGAGCTTGATGCTGAATAGATTACTAGGTTTGCTAGGAAGTGAAAGAAGTTTCTTAAGCTTAGATATGTGAAGAGTTTTGAAAAGAAACCTAAAAACTTTAATGGCTATGATAGGAAGAATAGGGATAGTCTTAAGAAGGTGGATAATCGGGACAAGTGCTTTGAATACTAAGGGTTTGGGCATTATTCTCATGAATATACCACTAGACTAAGGAAGGAGGTTAAGAAATCGAAGGTATATAATACCACACTTAGTGATAGTGAGTTAGAAGAGGAAGTTAATTCCCCCCATTAATAGTAACTACACTGTGTTCATGGCTAGTCAAGTGGGATTAAATAAAGAGTCTTCCTCAGTTAAAGATGATCATGAGCACGATGGTTCCAAGGTCCGATCTTTAGGTTCCCAAGCTAGTGGGGAGAGGAGTGAAGAAGAAGAAGAAGAAGAAGAAGAAGAAGAAGAAGAAGAAGAAGAAGAAGAAGAAGAAGAAGATAAGGAGGAGGAGGATAGTGAGCTTCGAGTGGCTTTTCGAGAGTTATATGCGGAGTCATTGAAGTTGAAAAAGGCCAACTTACATTTAGAAGCTAAGATGAAAGAACATGACATCGGATATAATGATGATAAATTGATTGAGGGTGTTAGGTCATGTGAGATGACTATTAAGGAGAAATTCGAGTATATTAAGGGTGATAAAGATAGACTTCGTGGTTTGATGGAGGTTTTGAAGAATGGTCTTCTTGAGTTTGAAGAGTCTAGGCATTTTCTCTATTCTAGGATTGTGGAGTTATAATAGAAATTGAGAGACTCGACTAATGTCAAATTTAATTTGGAGTCTAGGTCGGAGATGTTGGATAAAATGTTAGGCGTCGTTTAATTCAAAGATGACAAGTGTGGGATTGGCTTCTATGATACTAATACTTCCACTGCTAAAGCCAAGACCATGCTTTTGAAAGAGACAACCAAAGCTATGGTCTTTAGAAAAGGTCAACCTAAAGATAACATTCCTCATGTCTACACTTGCACACATTGAAGTAGGAAAGGTCACCTTGGTAATTTTTGTTATGATATTAGAAAAGGTCCTATGAAGGCTAAGACTAGTGTCACCAAGGATCCACAAGCCTAAGTCTATCACATAACATATACGTGGGTTAGGAGATCCAATTTAGATGCACTTAATATTAGGCTTATTGACTCTCGCATTACGTCACATGACTCATCACATACTATATGTTGTGAGTAATTGCTTACATGTTTTCATACACTATATTTTGTTCTTCATGATATTTATGCTTCGAAGTTATGTGGTGATTATCCTTTTGTATTTTAATTTTCCATTTTTCGGGTCGTAATAAGAAAAATACAAAAATATATTTGTTTGTCTTTTGATTCATTTTGAAAAATGTTTAAAAATCTCAAAAAAAATTGTTTGTGTATTTTAGTTTTACACATATTATGTGGCATATCGATGTGTTTTAATTCCACTCCTTTCATGTATCCATGTGACTAGGAAATATGATTTTTATTGTCAATGCTTGGATTGTTCTTAATCATGTTTACATGATATATTTGCATGATGGATTTACTTGTATGTTCCTCTACACACACTTTACATCAGCTCTTTTGGATTTTAGCTTCATATTTCATATGAGCTAAGTGAGGTGTTCTAATAATAATCTTATCATATACATAAAAAATAATTTGACTATGGGAGAGTTGTACATGTAATAACCCTTGCATGTGAGTTTTATGCTTTATTAAAAATTTGAGTGTGTACAAAAAAAGGGCTACAAAAGGAGAATTTTTCGTTGTGTGAAAGGCCACCATTGGTAAGAGCCTAAAATATTGAGAGGCAATAAAAATAGAAAATTTCCAAGTACAATATTTTTTACAATGATGCTTCAAAAATTAGATATCTTCAAACAAATAGAGAAAAATGATGATTTTTTAGGGTGTTTAGTTGAAGATCAATGGGTTTGTACAACGATTCTTAGTTGAGCTTAATTATTTTGACGTAGTTGATTCGAGAATCATCAAAAAATTTAGGCAAATGTGCATTGTGCTTGTTGTCCTTTTGAGTTATTTATTTGACATGTGAGGGTAAGTCGAATGTTGATAAACTATTATTGTCAAATAGATCTACTTAGACATAATTGGATCATTTTTTCTTGTTTCTAGTTCACGCCCCTTCACTCTATACACTTTGTTTAGACACGTTGATATTATGCGAGTGTGTAAAGCTTATGTGTTTGTATCTTTTGTGGTCTTTTATACTTTAAATAGTTGGGCTTCATTGGTATATGTGTGGTTATAAACATGGTATGCTTTGTGTTTTAAGTCTTTGCGTTTTAAATTAATCCATGATTGTCTTATGCTTAACCTTTGATTCAAACTGGCATGTGTTATGATCATCTCAGTATCTTATACTTAAATTCTTGTATCATATTTGATATCATTAAGACATAGTTTGGATTATTCTTGCTTCTACTGATGATCTGTTTGTCATTGCATTACCTGCTTCACACCACTGCATAATATATCTATTTTTCCTTTATGATTAACCATGCTTCACTTAGGGGGAGATTAGGTTTTATTGGGGATAAATGTTTTATTATTATGCACCTTATTCTTTGTCTATTCCGGAAAAAAAGGGAGATAGTTGGTATCTAACTATTTTCATGTAGGGGAAATCTTTAAATTGAGGGGAGACATCATTTCTTAGGTAGAGATGGTTAGACAAAGGGGGAGAATTTTTCATATACAGTTTATATATTATTAAATTCTTTTTGCATTTAAAGGTGTGCTTAAGTGTGCAGGTTAGTAGTGATGCAACAAGGGTTTAGACAAGAGCAAAATACTGAAGTTTATGTCGATCAAGCATTTGTATATTTTTTCCTTTTAGGGTTGAGAATTGAATCTTAGTGACATTTACAGCCCAGTAGTTTTTCATTGTATAATAGACAAAGGGGGAGATTTCTGAGGAAATTTTTTTTAATCGAGTCAATTTGTATGTATTGCCTTAATTCCTTGTTTGGACAAAACTTATTGAAATTACTACATTTTGAAGGGCCCATTCATATTCAATAAATTACTTTATGACTTCACCATTTAACCATAAATAGGAATGATGCTATGCAGAACTAAAATAACATGAATCTCAACACACTCTATCAAAACTTAATCTGTCTCTCCTAGTCTCCATCCTATCCGTCTAAATTTATCTCCCATTAGCATTAGAAATTTCGCTCAGCATTTCATTAGACGACAAGTGAAGTTTAAGACCCGAAAATTGTACCCAAATTGGCACCATCTCAAGATGCTTCTTCTCTAAACTCACACCAGGCATCCAAGGCTTAACAATAAGTGGTTTATTGTCAAAATACCAAGGACTTAAATCCATAACTTAATAATGAGAATCATTATTATAAGAATTAATAATAAAAACCCCAGTCTTGATCAAGAAAATGTCTTTCTAACCCAATGTGTCCTATTTACATTGCACAAATCCTTTCATAGCAATATATGTTACTTTGGAACTCAAAACATATGCCACTAGAGCATTACTCCACCTTTTAATATCCTCTTTAACATCAGAATCTTCAAAATTAATGCATGTTTATTCTTCTCTATCCTTTTGAGTACTGCAGGATGACAGTTGTTCTCCTTCGTCTTTGTCACTATTAGGAATCAATACATGAGCCCAAGTCCTTGAAGCTTCTACACCACGATCATTATTCTTTACAAGACCATCCTACATAGCCAAATCCTTCTTCGCTCCAACATTGGAAAACAAAATCCTTCCAAAGTTAGCATTACTTTCATCCTCGTTTTTCCCCTTGACCATGGAATTTTTTTTGGATTCCCCTCACTGCCAAGAACATGTGGTTATTAACAATCTCCTTGCATGTGTTGGTTGAGGGCCAGCAAGATGAACCTCATCAATGGCCTTGACTATAATTTTTTTCAAACAAAAACTACTCGCCCTTTTTGGAAAGGAACTTCCCTTTATAACAGACTCAACAACCACCTTCGAAACTATACATTTACCCCACTAGAAAAGGAGTTAACCTCTATCAAAAAATCCTCAATGCCTAATGTAGACATATTTCTTCTCACATGCTAAATTAGAAGCGCACTCGACTCTAAATTTTGTATTTTATTAAGAGCACCAGCAAGTTTCTCTTCCAATTTTTTGATTTCCACTGTCTTACGACCTATAGTTTTATTAAGAATTTCCAACTCCTTCATTAAAAGATTCCTCTCTACATCCTTACTCAATGTACTATCACCTCCTCCACTAGGATTTAAACCATGATTATTCGTGATAGATAAACTAAATTTTATCGATTCTTCCCCTAACGAATCATCGAAACTAGACATAGACATATCTTTATATCTACAAACGGAATCACCTCCTTATGAGATAAGAGGACCCCAAAACCTACTGTACCTTCTCATATACACCACTATTATTAACTCAAATCAAGATGAGAAATCGAAAACCACAACACAAAACCAGCAAGATATGAGAATCGCCTAAAGAGAGAAATAAGCTAGAGAGTCTTTTCTGGGTTTCTTTATTTAGTAGGATGGTAAATTTTATGTTGACAAAATGGTCTTAATTGGTATTACATCTTATTCACTAAGGGATATACACATTATAACCCTAAAAACCATGATAGCGCGGCACAACATACAAATATGTATATTCCTACGGCATACAAAACTAAGGCTTTCATAATGAACAACACAGACCTTTCCAAAACATGAACAATCTATAATTGGGGCTTTGATAGCAATTGATGGTGATCAATATAACCACAATAAACTTTTAAGCCCAAAAATTTTGATTGATCATGCATTAGAAAGTAAAAAAAAGAACTAGGTTTAAAGCTAAAAGCTATGGTTTCAAATCACTATACATTTGTGGATGTTGGGGGTGATCCAAATGATGAGAAACAGATGATGAAGATGATGATCTTTCATCCCTAACAATGTCTCTAAAAAACTTCATAGAAGCCACTGAAATCCTTGGATCTTTAACTATATGATCCCCCCCAAAGTAAGCCATTTGTGTGGGAAATCCCTCAAATGAAAACTTGCTGAAAAGGAAGAGAAATCACTTTCTATCTCTGCACTCTTTCATAAAAACATGAATAGTATTTTCCTTCTCCCTCTTTTCATAATGGATCTGCTTCTTAAAAACCTAACTTACACCGACAAATAGGTATAAGCCAAGGGCTTGGGATTAACTGGATTTCTAGAGTGATTAGGCCTCCTACTTGGGTAATGGACTATAATTGTGACCCAAGACTAAATAATTAAATCGTCTTCCAAATCGAAAATCCTAAATTACATCCTCGTAATTTATTTTTTATACATTTAAACGCAATTAATTCCACTAAATAATCACGATTGCACTTCTAATTTAATTATCTCAAAATTACTCGGAATAATGGGGTCTTGTTCGCAAAGTTGTTGTGGAACATAATATGATTGCCCGCGTTAAGCAGACAATACCCACTTGGTCGAATCAATTTGTTATAAATCAATTTTAACTAACTTCTTATTTATTCCTTGATTCTTAGACTTAACTTATTTGATACTCTATCAAATATAAATCCACTGGCTAGGTTTACTAGTAGAATCAAAACTTATAACTTTATCAAGGAGGTGTCACATTTTAAGATCTTTCTTAGATGTGGATTCCTCTTAATTGTGATCTCATACCTACTTGTCCAACTTGCGGATATTTATATCCAAATAAGATTAAATTGAAACCATAACAATCAAAGCAACAATTTTTCAAGCATTTAAATCCTCATAACCATGTAGATTACGAATATATGTATCCTTTGTAAACTTGTGATAGTGTGCAAATCTAATTTAGTCAACGCCTAGACTTAAATCTCACCCATGGTCCCATTCAATACATTCTTGGATGTATTGGTCCCAATCCTCTTTGAACTATTAGATAAGTACCCTAACCATCAGATAAGATCCTTTAGTTAAGATAGACTACTAGGATTTTACTCAAATCATTACCGATAAAATGTCATTTTCGTATCTAGGTTATGAACTATTCAATTGTACTAGAATCGAAATTCCAATCTCCTGCAATTAGAGAACACCCAACTCACTACTAAGTCCAATTGATCGATATTACATATAATATATTTGAATAAATAGAAAGCATTCTCATAAACATGATTCTTATTTTTAAACGAACCTGACATACCTTTACTGGAAAAAAATGTTATATATGGTTTTAAGAATAAAATCTAATCATATGGAATCCTATCTAGGGTTTTATTTAACACCGATGTCACACACTCTTTTGCACACATAGTTTTGTGGAGACTTTTGGTCTTTTGCCTAGATTGTGTGATAGGTCTTTATCAATATCTACTCCTTTGGGCTTGTTAATTCGTATTTTGGAGACACATGGCGATGTTAGTATATAGACCGGTAGATTGCATTTTGTGGAGGATTTATTGCTTTTAGATACTCTTATGAGTGATGTTGGGTTTGGATTGGTCATTTAGATACGAGTCTGATATAAACCGTAGGGGCGAGAGATTTTTTTCACGATACTAGGTCAGGAGATGTATATATTGGATATGCCTAGGCCAAAGGGTGGTGACATGATCACTTATCTTTATAGAGGAGACCACTATTACTTTATATTCGATAACAATTGTCTAGGATTTGTAGACATATTTGAGGAGGTACCAGGTTTGCTGCAGCTCGAAAGATTGATTTTTTGATTGACTTGCCTCCCGACACAAACACAATTATTATTGAACCTAATCGGATGGCTCCCTTGGAGATGAGAGAGTTATGAAAGAAGATTAATCAATTTTTGGAGCAGGAATTCATTTGGTGTAGAACATGATCATGGATATATCCAGTCCTCTTTGCGAAGAAGGTGGTGGTTCACTATGGGTGTGAATTTACAAACGTGAGTTGAATAAGGTAACCATGAAGAACAAATACAATTTGTTAAGGATCAATGATTTGTTTGATCAGCTACATGATGATTCCTTCTTCTCGAAGATTGATTTTTTATTTAGACTATCATCAGTTGAGGGTACAAGAGGAGGACATATCGAAGACTTCATTGTTAACTAGGTACGGTTCGTATGATTTTAGGGTTATGTTGTTTAGATTGACTAATTCCCTAGTCGTGTTTATGGAATTGATGAATTGAGTGTTTCGATCGTACTTGGATAAGTTTATTATAGTCTATATTAATGACATCCTGATTTATTCACGAAAAGAAGAGGAGCATGCCGAGCATTTGAGAATTTCCATCCGGATGTTGCGAGATCATAACTTGTATAATAAGTTCAAAAAATATGAGTTTTACAAGTGCGAGGTGCCATTTTTTGGAAATATAGTCTTGGAGAAGGGATTATAGGTGGTTCCAAGGAAGGTGTTAGTAGTTTTGGATTGCGGACAACCCATAACACCCACGAAAGTTTGTATCTTATTAGAATTGGTCAGTTATTATAGGAGTTTCATTTGGGGTTTCTCAAAGATAGCGGGGACCTTGACTGAGTTAACACGAAAGGGGATTAAGTTTTTATGGACTAAAAGGTATGAAAAGGCCTGCGACACTCTTAAGGTAAGTTGGGTTTGGCTCCATTTTTTACTCTACCTATGCATGGGGTTGAGGATTTGGTATATATTGATGATGTCCTATAAGGACTAGGTAGGGTGTTTTAACTGGAGGATCGACCTATTCCTTATGTATTTAGGAATTTAAAACCTCACGAGGTTAATTATTGAATACATGACTTGGAGTTGGGCGATAATACTCGCACTACATGTTTGGAGACACTATAATTGTGGTGAGAAGTTTAAGATCTTTAGCGATCATAAGAGTCTTAAGTATATTTTCATGCAAAAAGACTTGAACATGAGTCATAAATGGTGGTTTTAGTTCATTAAGGCCTACCAATTTATGATTTAATATCACCCAGGGAAGGCTAATGTGGTGGCAGATGCATTAAGTTGACCACCAAGCGACGATTATTTACTCTTCGGTTAACTGATATGGGTTCAGCTCATGTGATTGGCGAGTTGGCTAATGTTTTTATGGGGATACTCAAGTGACTTCCGATATCATTATGCATGTACTCCGAGCACAGGTAAATGACCTGGCATGCAAAGAGAATGTGAATGAGCTTTTTTTTAATGGTGTAAATATTTACACTGTAAATTCTGATGGTGGTTTGCGGTACAAAGTAGGTTGGTGATACCTTCAGACGAGGAGTTACGTAGGGAAGTCAGGCAAAAACCCTAAGGATCATAATTTTTTATGTATCTTTTTAGGGCTAAGATGTATCAGGATATTCAAAGTAAGTATTAGTGGGAAGGTATGAAGAGGTACATTGCTACATTTTTTTAAGTATAATGCGTTGATTAAGCGTGAAAAGTAGCGCATGTCAAACACTGATCATTGTTTTCTGTTCACCGCTTTAAAACAAAAACCTAAACTTATGACTACACTCTTTTAAGGGAGTATAGCGGCCAAGTCCGGGTATCAAAAATCATCAGAGACGAGTTGCTAGAATTTAATGGAATTAATACTTCTAAAATAAAAGTGTAAAAAATAATTGCTGACAAAATAAAAGATAAATAAAGGAAAAGATTATACTAGGCAAGAGTGTATTTAAACTAAATTAACAAAATGAAAAAAAGCTACAGGTTTCTTCGAACATCCCTCACCCGAGTTAATTAGTATAAAATGGCTACATGTGTCGATGAGTTATTAAGATTGAGTCTCATTTTGACATTTAATTAAACCTAGAGTTGTCACAACCCTAAATTCAAATAAACGTCTAATAAGATTTTAGCGTCAACAAATACTCCAAAAATTACGCACGCAAGGTCGTAAGTATGAGGCATACGTGATATACCCTGTTAAATCTCCTAGGCGTAATAATCAGGACAACCCACTCGAAATAAACACGTAAAACTCCATCACCAAAGAAAAGCAACCAAATCAACCCTAGGTGAGTTCAATCCGACACAACCTAGATTAAACTAGACATTACACATAAATAAAAGCACTAGTTAAAATAACTAATAAATTAAGCAACAGCCAATTAATTTAACACTACAAATTAAACTAGGCTTGAAATAAATACCAAAGCATAAAAAATAAATGGACAAAGCATAAATAAGAGGAAGAAAATGAAATAGCATCAACTTACAGAGGTGGGTGTCAAACCACTAAGAAATGGAGGAGATGGGGAGGTCTCCACAAAAATCCCCAAATATTACAAACCATAAGTTAAACTAAAAAGAGAGAGAGAGAGAGAGAGAGAGAGAGAGAGAAAGAGAGAGAGAGAGAGAGAGAGAGAGAGAAACTAGTGAAAAAAACTAGATATTTTACAAAAGGAACAAAGCTCTCCTTTTATAGTAAGTGGGGAAAAATAAGAAAAGAAAAAGGATAAAGAAATAAAAATATGATAAGTCTCTTAATTACACAATATATAAAAAGAAAATAGAAAAGGAAAGGAAAGAAGTGGGTAGCAGCACATCTCGGACAAAATAGGGATCCGATCGAATGGGTGTGGTGACCGATCAACCAGTGAAAGAGGAAGGGGCACGCTGTCAAATGTCCACGGCAAAAATGGAAAACGCGGTCGATCGGGGGTCAGGACCGATCGACCGCGAGTAGTAGCAACAACCCTCCACGATTCTCATTTCGCGCAACTGAAGCACCACCACATCTATTACACCATTGAACTCAAATAGAGACCACCAGACCATTACAAAACCCATGTCCCGAGCCGAGACCCAACAGCAATGGACCAAAGTCCATCCATGGAGATGGTAAAACCCACCAAAATCTCCAACTTCATAAATGGTCAAAACCATGAAAATGTCAAAATGGGTACTCCGAAAACCCCAGCCAACTGACCCACAACTATATCTATATGCAACCCAAACTTCAATTTCGGACGAAAAGCTCGAATTTTGGATGAAACTAAAACCCGAGCATAATCCCGGGACAAAAGAAAATCGCCCATGGAAGCTCCTGCAAAATGAAAGAGAAAAGTACAGAGATGGAATTAAATAGATTGTCAATATATTATTAAAATAATAATAAATAAAATCTTATATTTCTTCCTCGATTAAAGGTCCATGTTTCCTTCGTTCGGACTCTGATTCGAGCACCGTTCATGACCATGCGAAGTTTGGCCCGTGCGCTATAACTTTTGTGAATACTTCGGGAAAAAATCCTTAAGTGTGAAATTATGAAAATTTTCCTAAACGTGCGAATCGCGACGGAACTTTACCAAAACGAGCCCAAACTTCACACTAAGCACTTTAATACCTATAACGGATCAATTATACCTCAAATTATATGTTGGCATATAAAACGTAGGTTGTCTAATTACCGAGCATAATTATAGGCATTAAAGTACCCTAGGGGGCTAAAATGCACAAGTTAAAAGGGTATAAAGTGCAATATTCGATACGAATCATACATATCAAGTGGTAAAGGTGGATCACCAGTGATCATCGAATAGACTTCAACCCTTACCCCTTCTCGAATGGAAGTGGGATAATTTTTTATTAAATTCATCAAAGGATTTTCGTTGATGCGCAGATGACACGACTCTATTTGGATTATAGGGGACCTCTTGATGAAGGTTGAAGATTTAATTCATGTTCACATGGTATTCGTAATATAGTAGTACACATGGTTGTATGTATCAGAGGTTGTTCGGTTTCATGGGATACCTTTATCGATCATTTCTAATATGATTCGTCTTTCGTATCTTAGTTTTAAGGAAACTCTTAGGAGGTTAGGACACGGTTACACCAAAGTACATCTTATCATCCTTAGGAAAATGGGCAGACGAAACGTGTGAACCAAATTTTGGAAGATATGTTACTAGCATGCATATTGGATTTCAAGGGTAGTTGGTAGGTGATATTGACCTTGGTGGAGTTTTCAAACAACAACAACCATCATAATTTGATCGATATAGAACCATATTAGTAGTTTATGGGCAACGCTATAGGTCACATGTCTATTTGTTAGACCCAAGTGAAAGTAGTTTGTTGGGACCCGGGTACACTAAGAAAATAATTGAGAAGATCAAGATGATTCGGTAGTGAATCAAGAATACTTAAAGTACTCCTAAGAGTTATGTCGGTTTGGAGAGGAAGGACATGTAGTTTTAGGGGGGGTTAGGTGCTTCTCAAATTGTTACTAATTAAAGGTGTAGTGCATTTTGTACAGAAGGGGAATTTGGCCCTGAGGTATCTTGGGTTGTTTATGATCATAGATCAGATATGGATGCTTATGTATCATTTAGCACTTCCAGATCATTTAGATCAGGTACATAATATGTTTCATGAATTCATACTTTGTTTATTCTTGTGGTGTGAGGTCGCCTACCAACTTATTGACTTAGGGAATATCCAGTTAGAGGTTTATGCTTCATATAATAAAGAGATAGTGCATATTTTAGACGATAGTAGGATACAGATTTTATGGTCCAATGATATACCCCTAGTTCATGTGGAGTCACCATTGAGAGAGTGCCTCTTGACAATAGTTATCCAAATAAAAATTAATTCCCATAATTCAAGAAAAAATTTTGTTATATTACAAAAGGGTTTAACAATCCAAAAATATATGTGACAAAATATTTTACTAGATTTTAGAATCTCAAGTTTTATCATCTTATTTAAGACAATCATTCGAAAAAATGCGAAAAGAGTACATAAACACAAGACCGGGTGTACGAGGGAAAAATAACTAATGGGGAATCCCTCGGGTCGATAAGAAGAACAAATGAATTATGGTAGAGTTGTATAACTGGAAGACATAGACCTACAGCCACACAACGCAATGACCGACTAAACACTTTTTCACACTATATCCTCCGTAGAGAGCGTCAACCACTGAAGCACGGTGAGCAACCGACACCAATTTTATTCCAAGACCAATGTCATCAAATGTTTTGCCATAACTTTCTTCTTTAATTTTTAAGCGACTTTTCTTCCTAAACAAAACCTTTAAGCAAGAAAAATTCTACACATAGGATTTTTTAGGGGATCCTAACGATATGTTTATTGGGGTCTATGCAAAGATGAGGTGTTTTAAATCTTAAAATGAGTTTTTCGACCCAAGGAAGATAAAATATTTACCCACTAATGAAAATATATTTTTAATACAAGCTGAGTACCTCTATTAGAAACAATGAATTGAATAACTCAAGGAAGAGGATTTAAAGGCTAAAATGCTAGGTGTTACACTCTTATGAAGTTAAATAGTCACATCAGGGTCTTAGTCACCCAGAAAGTTATACTTGACATATTTTCCAAGTAGATCTTATGCAAAAGGCACTTTCAAATTTGTCAGTTGCGTCTCCCATTAGTGTGGCAACAGCAGGGAAAATACTCGCTGGGTCGAAGTGAAGTGACAGATAGGCCACGAGAAGCTTCAGTAGTACAAGAATGTGGGTAATAGACTAAAAGAAATATTATCCACTTAGAAAAAAGATTCACTTGAATTCCCCTAACTCCAGAAGAAATAGCTCTTACGCCTAAGTGATCCTTATAATCCACAAGAATCAAATAAAATTCTCTCACCAAGTTAGGGTAACGTGGTTTTAGAGTAAACATTAATCCATTTTCTTTGACTAAAGAACTCGTATACATGGTTATTGAAAAACGATTCCAAATCAATTAACCTCTCCCAATGCACAAAACGTGTAGAAAATAGTTCATCAAATATAGAGCAATTGGTGGGAGTAGATGAGAATGAGTGAGATTTCAAAGTCGAGGCGTAGCCTGAAAACACACATCAAGACACAAGCATAGAAATCCTATGAGAAACGGGAATGAAATCCAAGGATCCTATATTAACACAATGAGTAAACAACCCCCCAAAAAAATAAAGCAAAATTATGCACCCTAAAATCTACTCAAAAGAGTCAATCTTAACTCAAGATAAGTAAAAACTCATTAATCATGAAAAATATTTCATCAAAAATCATCAAAACTACTATCAGCAAGCCCTAACTTTAAAATGAGTAAATCTGAAAATCTAGAAAGAATACTTACCAAGACAAAGATTAGTCCACTATAAAAAGGTAAAGAACACCTAAAAAGAGTTCTAAGATCCTAAGTGGGGAGGAAGACAAGAGATTTTTATGGGTGAAAGGGGTTTTGAGAGATAAATGAGTGAATGTGTTCTTAACTCCTGATTTGGGAATTTTGAACAAACCCAGATGTTGTCGCAGGAGCGAGGGATTTCTCATTGGTCGCAGCACTGTCGCTGCAATGAAGCTCCTGCAACATTAAAGGTCACAGAAACTTCCAATAAACCCCAAGTGTGTAAAAACATACACAAACAAGGAAATGTACTCAAATTATTTGTTACCTCTAGACACATTCATTTTTATTCCTAAAATACCAATTTGAAAGGCAAATAAGCTCCAAAAGATCATACAACCATTCTTGGTTGTGACAAATACCCTTCACAAAGAATGGTTTAGCATTAAAAGGACTAATCTCAAATTAAAGCCATATATAAAATAGAGGGATTCAAAGACATAACTCGTGATGGAAAATTTAATAAAATGAGCATTAACCCATAAAATTAAAGAATCAAGATTAATGTTTGAACACACTTTTGAAAAAAATTAACTTTCTACAACAAAGAGAAGGCCTCATTTTTCTTTGAACAAATAAATTTTTTAACTACCACTTTTTTTCCCAAATAGCGATTTATAATTAAAACCTTTTACGTCTCATATCTTCATGTTAGTCAATTTTGGATAGATAAAAAATCTCTCAGACAACGCTTTTCATAAAATTTTGTGTGTGGTCCTTTCTTTCATTCATTACAAAGGGTGGGGAACAATTTCCAATTTTTCAAAGTTAGTTCTCATGACCCAAAGTTGCAGCCTTTGCGACATCATCACTCGTGATTTTGAAACATACATATTTTTCAACTCCAAGCATGATGATAAATACTCTCATACACAAAAAGGATTAACAATGACACACTTTTATCAAAACGTCGCATAAAGCTTTTAAGTTCAAGTAGAAGTAGAAAACAAGTCCCATTTACATTTTGCATGAAAATGCTCAATTTCATTGTGCGGTGTAAAGTGAATGAGTTATAGCAAATACTCTAAAACAGCAAGCTCAATTTACCAAGATATTTTCAGCGACAAACTTTTTAAGCATGGAGTGTAAAATCCATAAATAAAATTATTGTTACAATAACTAAGCATGTAGGTTTGTATTTAAGCGAATGGGATAGAATAATACCTAACAATCAAGACCAATATTTTACAAGGCTAAAATCTAAAGGTGTGAACAAAAAAAGAACACATATAAAGTATAAAGAATAATAGAGAGAAATAAAGATGACTATCCAAAAAGAGTAAAATAAACACGCTAAGACAATTAAATCACAACAATCACATTTCTTTTTAAACAAGCACCAAGCCTTGGCATATTTTTCTAGGGATTCCAGCTCGCCTCTATCAAGAACTCGTTTTGAAATCCTATTCGGTTTGATATTTAAAGAATTGGATCTAGAAACTAATTTGGGAATTGTGGGAGGACTAACCATTTTTCCTTTTACCTTCCCTTTGGAAACCTTTTAAGGGGTTTCCACCTTCTTCTACCCCTTCCTATCGACCTTTCTACCCTTTTTAAAATCACTTAAATGTGATTCAGGTTGAATTAAATCACAAAACTCCTTAAGGTGTCCTAACTTATGACAATTTTTGCACCTATAGGGTTGAGGAACAATTGGTCAATGGGACACTTGAGTTATTGCTTCCTAAGTCTAATGCAAAACACCTTCAAGTGTTATTCCTTATTTCAAAATGAGCACATGAAAGTGACATTACTTTGGTTTTCTTCGGGTATAGAGGTTGTTGAAGATTCACCAATGGGAGATTGAAAATTTAATTTAGATGCGAAGAAAGCTTGGTTAAACCAAGATCCATCACTATCAAAACTAATTCCACATTTACCGAGAAGAGCAACTTAGCACCAAAAAGCATCCTATCCAATTTTTGAGACCTACATGCCAATTTTTCTATAAAGTGGGTGGCTAATATCTCTATCTCAAACAAAGAGATTTGGTTCTCTATGGCAATTCTCGAGTTATCACCCTCATGTAAGGAAATCCTAAGGAACTCGGTCTCAAGATAAAGAAAGTCATTGGTTCTTTCTTAAAAGTGCGCTTCACTACTCACCACATATGCTGCAATAAAATAGCTCACATTGATCTCACTCACAATGGCCATTTAGTTATCGGCATTGGCTAGCATGGTGGAGAGTTAAATGTTATGCCTTTCATGGTTTATAGAGTCCACGTAAAGCCTAAAATAATCCACTTGAAGACCATTTTCTTCTTCTTCCTCAGTAGTTCTCAACGAGGGATTAAAAATAATCATTTCTTCATTAGACAAAAGAGGAACATCAAAATCCTCAAAATCATCCAACTCGTAAAATTTCTCTCTTGCCATGAAAGTGGTATATTTGAATTTTTTTAGAGTCATCTTCGAAGTTCGAGTCATTATCACTAAAAGTGGCTTGATAAACGTTCTAACCACCACCATAACTTAAATTCGAGGGACATTTCTTCGAGATGTTCCAACGACCACCACATGTAAAATACGGGAGGGTTTTTAGAGAATCAACTTTCTTCTCTCCACTTCCATGACCATTTTCAAATATAGGGGGATACTTCTTACTAGAACCTTTTGATTGAAAATGTTATTGCCACTTCTTGGAAAATTTAGTGAGAAATGCCATATTATCCTCACTTATATCAAGGGAACTAAAATCGGGAGATTTTTCTTAGCCTTAAAAGCTATATTTTTCTACTTATGAGGAAATCTTTGGCGAGAAGACAAATTCTCCTCAAAGTTTTGGATAAATCCAACCAATTCATCTACATGCATTGGAATTGGAAGAAAGCCTCTGACCTCATCAATGGAATCCACTTTTCCATGAAACCTAAAAGGGAGATATTATAGGATTTTATCAACAATTATCTCCTTTTTAACGGTCTTCCCTAAAATAAGGACAGAGGTTATTAAGTTGCTCAGTTAGGCATAGAACTCATCAAAATCTTCGTTCTCCTTCATGATAAGATGTTCAAAATGGGTGGTAAATCATTGAATCATGGAGTGCTTTGTAATGGAGGTGCCTTCTAGGTCGTTTGTAAAATATCTCACACCTCTTTGAACGTCGTACATGTCGATATACATGCAACTGAAAATAGCATCGAGTCCGTTTATTTCCACCCACTCTCCCCTAAATCGTTGTCATCCTAAATAGATCTAATATTATTAACATGGACATCATCAATAATGATTTTCTGATGAGGCCTACTCAAAAGCATACTATTCCATATTTTATCGTCCATAGACATCGAGTAAGTTATCATATAAGATTTCCAATAAAAATAATTATCGTCATCAAATAGAGGAGGTCGAAGGGTTGAACTCCCATCCATTGCATGCAAAAGGATCCGAACCTCGGTTATTACACCTAAAACTTGGAGACCCGCTCTCATACCAGTTGAGAGTGTGCCTTTCGATGGTAGCTACCCAAATTAAAATTAATTCCCATAATTAAAAAAAAAAGTTTGTTAATTTATTATCACAAAAGGGTTTGACAATCCAAAAATTTATGTGACAAAATTTTTTACTAGATTTTAGAATCTCAAGTTTTATCTTCTTATTTAAGACAATGATTCTAAAAAAAGCTGAAAGACGTAAATCATCACGCGACCAGAGGGAAAACCCCACTAACGAGAAAAACGTTGGACTGATAAGAATGATAAATGCACTATGGTAGAGTTTATAAACTAGAAGATAGAGACTTACAACCACATGACACTGAGACCGACAAGGCATTCATTCACACCATATTTTCTATAGAGAGCACCGACCGCTGAAGTACACTGCACAATCGCCACCGATTTTGGTACGCGATTAATGTCCTCAAATATTTTGCTAAAACTTTCTTCTTTAAAGTTGAAAAAACTTTTATTCCGATAAGAAACCTTCAAGCAACCAAAATGCTACACCTAGGATTTTTTAAGGAATCCTAAAAATATGTGTGTTGGGGTGTTTGCAAAGATGTGGTGCTTTAGATATCAAAATGAGTTTTCCAAGCCAAGGAAGAGAAAATATATATACTCACTAATGAAAATAATTTTTGAATGCAAGGTGAGTAAATATACCTCTATTCAAAACAATGGCTTGAAGAACACAAAGAAAATGAGTGAAAAATGTTCTCTCAAATATTATTATTACAAATATTTTTTTAATGCTCTCACTCTTGGATCAGAAGATCAAACAGCACTTAACTATATAACCTTTTGATTAAAAAGGGTTTAATGGATCAAAAGTTTGGTGTCACTCTTATGGAGTCAAATGGTCACACCAAGGTCTTATTCACATAAAAAGTTATATGTGACACATTTTCTAAGAAGATCCTTAAGAACGATCTTATGCAAAAGGCACTTTTGGCACTATCAGTCATGTCTCATAACAGTGTCGTTGTAGCGAAGAAAATCTTGTTGAGTCGAAGTGAAGTGACAAATAAGTCGCGAAAAAAACCAGAGATCTTATACGAGACACAAAATTCCAATGACATATTATCAATGCAGCAAAGAATATCTTCGTTGGGGCATCACTGCGGCGATAAAGAAGGTAGCTTGCATTCCAAGAAATTTGGCCACCTTTGCCTTTAGAAAAAAATCAAAATACGTATTAGGCAGACTTTAAGTATGTTTGTCCCAACATCGAACAATAATACTCAAAATAGACATAAAAATGCAATTATTTATCAAAATTGGTTTTTTACATGAAAAGTATATTTGCATTGTGTATTTAACAAAATTAAAAAACCGAGGTTAATTAAAATGATTTTCCAATTATAAAAACATATTAACCAAGGTTTAAATCTAAGTATGCTAAGTCTTTATGCCTTTCTTAAGTGGTGTACTTGAGGTTTAACATTGACTGAATATGGGATGTTGATGAAGCTTTTCGTTGACCTCTTAGACATAGACTCAATTTTTTTTGGCTAGGTATTTAGACAATCTATTATATGGAGCACATCGAGTATACAATACTCTTACAAACGTCCCCTTTATCAAATTTCGAGACAAAACATAAAAAGGGAAAATTACAAGCAAATAAAGGAAATCTACCCTTTTACGACTCGACTCAACTCGCCAAGGGAGAATACAAAACATAGAAAATTACATTTTGTTTCAAGTACTAATCACTACAATATACTCAACCTCTTTGTCGATAAAAAGGTCTCTTGTTCAATACTCTCCTATCACATACTAGCAAACTCATCAACGTATCAATTTGAAGAAATGTGATAAGAAGATAGGATAAATATGAACATGTGAATATAACATTTTGAACATATGAACATCATATATATTTAAAATAAATCCCCCTTAAATATAGAATTCCTCCCAATAAACATCAGATAATAACAATTTTAACTATATATGGGAAGATAAAATATATCATGCAAATAATGCTAAAGTTGATAAGCATTAAAATAAAGGTTAAAAGTTACAAGGATTACAATAAATCTAATTAGTATAAATTAAAACCCAATAACTCTTAAACAAATCAATAAAGCGCAAAACATAAAATAAATTTACATCACTTCCATGTCTTCAACATGTTTATGGCACACACTTCAATAACCTCATTATTAACTTCTTGTAAGGCATCCTTGGAAGTCTGCACTTGAGGATCAAAGGTGCGATGAAGATGGTCATAATATGAAGAACTCATCGAGCTAAAGGAAGAAAATGGATTCCTAAAGTCCTTAAGGGCGGGTTCCAATCTAGAATGCATTTGAGTAGATAATCGAGAAACGGTAGAATCAAACTCATCTTCAGCCAAGGGGCGCATACTAGATGCATGTGATATAGGGTAAGGACGAGGAGTAGGTGGAGGAGAAACATGCGGTGGTGTGGATGTTCCACTGTAGTCACCAAGCTAAAACATTTACCTAAAATAAGAATCAATGCTCAATGCAGATTGTGACTTTTCCTAAACTTCATCGGGAAGTAAAGGAACAACAAACTCCAGAACAAAACGAATGATCAAACAACTGAAGGCCAAAGCACAAGATTTCTTACTATATTTTGTGTAAAAAGTTTGAGTCCCTGAATAATCACGCAGACACATACTTGCACCCGAACTAATGGCGTAGAGATATTAGTCACATTTAACCGATACGTTGTTAGGGTGATATGTGGGAAAGATACAAGAGGCCACAACCATGTTCAAAATATAAAATCCATAGCAATAAATGCTTGAGAAAAATTATTTCCCTTCCAAGACTCAGAATGGTTGTCACTTTGGAAGGTTCACTATAAATTGACTCGAAAGGATATTTCGAACAATTTTCTTCTAGGACACGAACGTGGTTACTTATCCACTTAGGAGAAAACTTAATTTTAATTCCCCTCACTCTAGCAGAAAGAAATCTTACGCCTAAGTGATCCTTACCATCCAGAAGAGTCAAATAAAATTCTCCACCAAGTCGGGCTAACATGATCCAATTTTGGAGCAAACACTAATCCATTTTCTTTAACTAAAAAACTCGTATACATAGGTGTCAGAAAAAAATTCCAAATCCATTAACCTCTCCTGATGCATAGAATGTCTAGGAAAGAGTCCATCAAATATGTAACAATTGGTAGAAGTCGAGGTGTGTGAGCTAGATTTCGGAGCCATATAATAGTCTAAAAACACACACCAGAATACAAGCACAGAAATCCTATGAGAAGTGGGAATGAAATCCAAGGATGCTACAATAACATAATGAGTAGACACTTAAAAAAATAAAATCAAATCCATACGCCCTAAAAGCTACTCAAAAGAGTCAATCTTAACTCAAGATAATCAAAATCTCGTCGATAATCAAAAAAATTCATCAAAAATCAATAAAACTACTATCACCAAGCCCTAACTCTAAAAGGAGTAAATCTAGGAAAGAGAACTTAACAAGATGAAGATTAATCCACTAAAATAGGTATTGAACGCGTAAAAATAATTCCAACATGCGAAGTTAGGAGGAAGAGAATAGAATTCTATGGGTGAAAGAAGTTTTGAGATAAAAATGGGTGAAAAATGTTCTTAACGCCCGATTTGAATATTTAGAACAATCCCAGGTGTTGTCACTGGAGCGAGGGATTTCTCGTTGGTCTCGGTACTATCACTGCAATAAATCTCATGCGATACTAAAGGTCGCAACCACTTCTAACAAATCGAAAGTGTGTAAAAACAACACATAAACAAAGAAATGTACTCAAATGATTTCTTAGCTCTAGGCACGCACATATTTATCCCTAAAATACCATTTTGAATGATCAAACAAGCTCTAAATATTATAAACGGTTATTGATTATGCCAAATACTCTACAAAATAATGGTTTAGCATTCAAAGGCCTAAGGTCAAATTAAAGCCCTATAAAAAATTGAGTGATTCGAAGGCATAACTCGTGAATGAAAATCCCATAAAATCGATGAAGATTAATGTTTGAAATCAGTTTTGAAAATTTCTGACTTTATGCAACAAATAGAAAGTCTCATTTTACCTTGAAAATAAATAAAATTTTCAACTACCATTTTTTTTCTTCCTCAAAGAGTGATTTATGATTAAGACCTTTTAAATATCATATTGCTACTCAATTTTGAATAGATTAAAAATATTTAAGACGTCGCTTTTCATAAAATTTTACATGTGGCGTCTTTCTCTCATTCTTTGCAAAGGGTGGGGAACTATTTGTAATTTTTCGAAGGTAGTTCTCACGACCCAAAGTCGGAGTCCTTACACATCATCACTCATAACTTTGGAACATATATGTTTTTCTACTCTAACCATGATGATAAAAACTCTCATACACAAAATGGATTAACAATGACATCCTTTCATCAAAATGTCGCATAAAATTTTTAATTTTCGGTAGAAGTATAAAAGAAATCCTTTAATTATATTTTGTATGAAAATGCTCAAGTTTATTATGTGGTGTAAAGTGAATGAGCTATGGAAAATACTCTAAAATAGCAAACTCAATTTACCCAGGTATTTTTAGCTATAGAATTTTAAACATGAGTATAAAATCCATAAATAAAACCATTAGTACAATAACTAAGAATGTAGATTTGCATTTAAGAACATGGGATAATATAATACCTAACAAGCTTATAAGACCAATATTGTACAAGGCTAAAATAAAAAGGTATGAATAAAGTAAAGGACATATCTAAAGTTAAAAAAGAATGATAGAGAGAAATAAAGTTTCCTATCCAAAAATAGTAAACCAAACACTCTAAGATGCCTAAATCACAAGAATCCTATTTCTTCTTAAACAAGGATCAAGTCTTGGAACATTTTTCTTGGGATTCTATTTCACCTCTATAAATAACTTGTTTTAGATACATATTCAATTCAATATTTAAAGAATTGGATCTAGGAACAAATTTGAAAATTGTGTGAGGATTAACAATTTTTCCTTTTCCCTTCCCTTTGGAAACCTTTTGAGGGATTGTCACCTTCTTCTTCCCCTTCCTACTAACATTTCTACCCTTATTAAAGTCCCTTAAATGTGATGCGAGTTGAAGTAAAACATAAAACTCCTTATGGTTTCCTAAGTTATGATAATGTGTGCTCCTATAGGGTTGTGGAACAATTGGGTTGACGGGGCGCTGGATTTATTGCTTCCTAAGTCTAAAGTGAAACTCCTTCAAGTGTCCTTCCTTATTGCAAAAGAACACATGAAAGTCACCTTCCTTTAGTTTTTTTTGGGGGGTATAGCGTTGGTTGAATATTCACCAATGGGAGATGGAAAAATAGATTGAGATAGTAACAAGGCTTTGCTAGATATAGAGTAATCACTATCAAAACTAATTCCACGTTGATCCGAGGCAGATGACTTGGCACCAAGAAGCATCCTATCCATTTTTTTTAAATCTACCCGTTGAATTTTTCTATAAAGTGGACATGGATAGTAGCTCTATCCCAAATAAAGAGATTTAGTTCTCGGGGTCTATTCTTGATTTTTCATTATCGTGTAAGGGAATCCTAATGAACTCAACCCCAAGACAAAGAAAGTCGTTGGTATTTCCTTCAAAGTATGGTTCACTACTCACCACATGTGGAACAACAAAATAGCTCACACTAGTCTTACTTATCATAGTCATTTAGTTCTCGGCATTGGCTGGCATGGTGGAGAGTTCCACGTTATGCCTTTTGAGTTTTATGAATACCTTGTAAAGCCTAATATAATTCGCTTGAAGAATATTTTTGTCTTCTTACTCAATAGTGCTCAATGAGGGATTAGAAATAATCATTTGTTCATTAGACAGAAGAGGAACATCAAAATACTATAAATCATTCAACTCGTCAAATTTCTCTCTTGCCATGAAACTGACATAATTGCATTCTAGAGAATCATATTCGCGCTATGAGTTATCATCACTAAAAGTGGCTTGATAAGTATTCTTACCACCACTATGACACAAATTCGAGGAACATTGCTTCGAGATATCCCTTTAACCACCACATGTAAAACATGTGAGGGTTTTTGGAGAATCAACTTTCTTATTCCATAACTATTTTTGAATCTAGGCGGCTAGTTCTTAGGGGAGCCTTTTTATCCAAAACATTTTTGCCACTTCTTGGAAAATATCGTAAAAAATTCCATATCATCCTCACTAACATAAATGGAACTAAAATCACTAGGTTCCTTTTTCGCTTTAAAAGATAGATTTTTCTCCTTAGGAGGCACTCCTTGGGGATAAAACAAATTTGCCTCATAGGTTTGGAGAGATCAAACCAATATATTTACACGCATTAGTTTTGGAAGAAAGGATTTAACATCATCAACAACATCCACTTTGCCACAAAACCTAGGAGGGAAAGATCATAGGATTTTATCAAAAATTATATCCACTTTGATGGTCTTCCCCAAAGCAAACATGAAGGTTACAATATCATTCATATTTGCATAGAACTAGTCAAAATTTCCCTTCTCCTTTGTGAAAAGAACTTCAAAACAAGTGGTAAACCGTCGGATCTTGGAGTGCTTTATGGTGGAGGTGCTTTCTAGGTCGTTTATAAAATATCACATGCCTTCTTAAACATCGTATATATGCATATACGTATAAACTCACTCGGGGACACACAACATTCAATCCCTTCATGTTCCAGCCACTCCACTTTAAATCATTGTCGTCCAAACTAGATCTAATCTTGTTAACATGGACATCATTGACAATGATTTTAGGATGATCCTCTCAAAAGCCCAATTTTCCATATTCGATTGTCCATAGACATCAAGTAAGCTATCATATAGGCTTTCCAATAAGAATATTTGCTTCCATTAAGTGGATGAGTTCGTAGGGTTAAACTTCCATCCATTTCACACAAAAGGATATAAACGTACTTTATTCCAAAAACTTGGAGACTCGCTCGAATACTAGTTAAGACCTCTCGACGGAAACTACCCAAGTAAAAATTAATTCCCCTAATTGAAAAAAAATATTTGTTAGTTTATTATTACAAAAGGGTTTAATAATCCAAAAATCTATGTGATAAAATATTTTACTAGATTTTAAAATCTCAAGTTTTATCTTCTTATTTTAAGACAATGATTCTAAAAAAATGTGAAAAGAGTAAAATAAGCACATGACCTAATGTACGATGGAAAAATCCACTAACAGGGAAAACTTAAGGCTGATAAGACTGACAAATATAATATGGTAGATTTTTATAGCTAGAAGATAGAAACTTACAACCACACGACATTATGATCGACTAGACACTCTTTCACACCATATCCTCCGTAGAGAGCATCGATCGTTAAAGTACACTACACAATCGCCATCGATTTTAGTCCACTATTAATGCCGTCAAATCTTTTGCAAAAAAAATTTCTTTAAAGTTGAATCAACTTTTGTTCCTAGAAGGAAGCTTCAATCAACCAAAATCTTACACCTTGGATTTTTAAGGGAATCCTAAATATATGTGTGTTTGGGTCTTTGCAAAGATGTGGTTGTAAGGACAAATTTCTAATAGAGTCAATTTGTTTGTAATTGGCTTAATTTTGAACAAAACAGTTTGAGTCTAGGTTAGTTATTGAGTTGTGATCTCACAAAGCCTATGACATTCCAAGTTGAAGAATATACGTTTAAAGATTTGAAGATAATATCATGCCAAGTTTAATTCTTCACATTCAGATAATTCTAGGTCACTCGGGTATGGATGCTTAGTGATTTATGTGATTTAGAATCCTATTTAAATGATGGATGATTTAAAATGGTTTTTAAATGTTTTTGAAAATTGGGAATTTAAAATATAATTTGTGAAAAAGTATTTTAATTATTTATGGGTCAAATTCTTTTTAGAAATTTTGATGAATTATTTTTAAAAGAAAATCAAGTTTTAGTTGTCTTTCAAACGACACGGTCATGTCGTTCTAATGACCAGTCGTCTCGAATTTTGTGTTTTAATATTTAAGGACTTCTTTTACTCAGAAATACATAAAGAACCTTTGTCAAAACGTTTATGCAACTGTTTGCGAAAAAGTTCCCAAGGTTTTCCATCATTTGGGGTTTATTCAAGATCGAATCTCACAAATCTAAAGCTTGTGATCTTGAAATCGTTTATAAGAATCGTGTTCTTCATTCATTGAACATATTACTTTCATGCAGTGGATTACATACTTGTTGTGTACGAAGACGAAGCGGTGAAGTTTGTGTTTTGATTCGGTAACGGTTGATAAGGCTACATTGGTGGATGCCGAGTTACACGTGGACTTGTGTGCTTTGGACCTGGCATAGGTGGACTCCTATATTTCAGTGTGGAGGAGTGGTTGAAGAAAATAAGAAGCATCAAGTCTTGTGGCTGATCGAGTCATTGAGTAAGACTAAATTCTTTATAATTTTCGTATCATAGTGATTATTTAGCCTGGTCGTCCGAGGTTTTTTCCCTTAATGGTTTCCTCGTACATCGGCGTGTTGTGTGAACTTACTTTACTTTATCTCCTTATATCACTAGATACGTGTTTAGGATTAAGAAGATAAAATGAATATAATTAAAATTGGTTCATATACTTGGTACATAATTAAAATTTGGAAAATTCGATAATTTCGCATTCCCCTAAAGATTATTGCTAAAGGGTCTTCTCAAATTGGTACCAGAGCTGGACACACTATCTTATTGTGTGAGTGTTCCCGTATCTTTAGGTATGCCATTCGTAGGGTTTGATGATTTTAGAACATATTTATCTGAAGGTTTTAATTGGAAAATATGTATGAAGTATACACTTAAGACTTTAGTCAAAAAGGATGACTTTGAGAGGCATCTTGGTTGTGAGGCATTTGGTCATAAGTTTGATGAGTGCCCCACTAAACTAAGTAAGGATGTTAATAAAACGATAAAAGGTGTTTCTACCCTTAGTGATAATGATCCGAAAAAGGAAAACTTTTATGCTAGTAAGAGAGATCTTACCACCTTCGTGGCTAATCATATGAGTGATGATGACAAATCTTCTCATAAAGATATTTATGTGTACTATTCTTTCATAGCCATAGTTATTAAAACCTAATAAAGTGAGGGCGATGAGAGTGAGGGTGAAGGTTTTGACGAGAGTGAGTCATATGTTGGCTTCCGTGAATTATATGCGAAAACTTTGAGGGTAAAAAAGGCTAACTTAAAACTTGAAGCTAAGTTAAAAGAACATTCCATAGATAATAATAATACCGATGAATTAATTGATGATCTTAGGGCATGTGAGAAGAATCTTCGGGAGAAGCTAAAATATGTCGAGTGAGAGAGAGATTGCCTTCGAGGTTTAATAGAGACTATGAAAAAGGAACATCTAGTGTTTGAGGAGTCTAGGCGTTTACTCGAGTCTAGGATTGGACAGATTTAGAGATTTAAGTAAGGTTAAATTTGATTTGGAATATTGGTCCAAAAGGTTAGATAAGATATTAGGCACCATCCAAATCAAAGATGATGGGTGTGGTATTGGCTTCGATGATCATGTTGCACCCATTCCCAAAGCCAAAACCACGCATGCGAGAGATATATCTAAGAACATTAGGAGAGAGCCACCTAGGAATGTTAGGAATAATCGTCATGTCAAAAACACTCCCCGTTGTATCTACACTTGCACTCATTGCGATAGGAGATGTCATTTTAGACGGTTTTGCTATGATCTTAAGAACTCTTCTAAAAATAGTAAGAATAAAGTCGTTCTGGTTCCCACCCCCACTCATCGCTTCAAACCTACTTGGGTTAGGAAATTAAATTTATAGGCTTTAGGTATTAGGCTCGGTGATTCTCGCGTCATTGCTTGTGGTTCTCCCCATGTTATATCTTACGGTTGAGCGTGTTCGTCGATTTGTCATACTCTAGTTGTGTCATCTTGACTTATCTTTAATAGGGTTATGACGTGTATATTTTTTATTTCACTTTTTCGCTCCTTGAGTATTATGAAAAATAAAAAAAGATTTTCGGTATCATATATTTTTGAAAAAAATACAAAAATATTTTCTTTTGGGTCAAAAATATTTTGAAAAATGCAAAAAGATTTTGGATTTTTGTGTCGTGAGTTTACATGTTTGATGTGGCATATTGGTATGCTTGAACCCCCTTCATTTCATTTATCCATGTGGCTAGGACATTTCGTTTAGATTATTGATGCGTAGAATGATCTTAACCATTACTAATTGGGGGTGTTTTGAAGTTGATTTGCATTTTGACTCGACTTTTTATATATGCCATCATCGCACACATGAACGAGCTTACACGAATGTTTTACTTCTCATATACATTTGAGTTCGGTGAGATGTTCTCCTCTCAATTTTGTTATCTATGCACATAATAGACTTAGGAGGAGGTCTGCATGTAAGAACCATTGTCAGTGAGGATTTGATTAGTTTTGAAAAAATGATGAGTTTGCAGGGGAAAGGATTACGAGAAGATAATAACTTTGTCATGAAGTCACCATTATAAAAGAGCCCAAGAAAAATCTAAGGCATTAAAAAGATATATATATATGCCAAAAGGGGGCAATAGGATTTCTCAAATGAGAAAATAGAAACTTGAAAATCTATAGAAAAAGAAATATGATTATATGAGGGAGTTTGGATGGAAAAGTACAACGGGTTTGCCCCACAAAACCTTATGTTAAAAAATCATGTCATGATATAATTTGTTTGGTACAAACGTTAATATTTTGGATTTGTGTGCATGTCGTTTCTTCAGTTCATTAAGTTCAGTTTATTAATTGTCACATATATATAAACCTAAGTTTGATGAAATTTACCTATCAATTAGAGCTTCTTGATCGTTTAAATGTGTTGGAATTATGATTCATTCGTTGTAGTTTGCGCCCATACATTCCATAACCATGTTTGAGCACATCGAAACTATTTAGTATGTAACTCATATTCATGTTTGTTTCATATTTTTTGATTTTGAGTCTATTTTGCTACTGGTTCGTAATTCTAGTTAATGTTTTGAGTTAATTTTTTGATGGGCCATTGTTGCTTGTCTTTAGGACTAGGAGGCAAAATTAGCTAAGATGTTCAAATGACTTGTGCCTGTCATTCGAACGATAAGGCCATCCTTTTCGATCAATGGATCGCATGACCCTTAGAGCGAGGTTAGGAATTGTGTCAGGTTTAGTCGCGTTTTAGGT
The DNA here is from genome assembly GCA_949130495.1 of Sambucus nigra. NCBI lineage: Eukaryota > Viridiplantae > Streptophyta > Magnoliopsida > Dipsacales > Adoxaceae > Sambucus > Sambucus nigra. The sequence goes on along the minus strand of OX422217.1, from coordinate 293,151,635 downwards.
TGTTTTTCAACTTTTTCTCTCGACCTGCAACTATTTCTAGTTGTTTGATCACATGGATATCATAACTTGCTTTAGTCGTTACAACAACTATTTTTGTCATTCAAATGATAAGGTCCTTTTCGTATGAGCGACTTAAAAGATCAGTTTTAGTGTTTTAAGCTTCATTTTCAACCACCTTCCTAATGTCACTCGTTCCCTCCTCTCTCTCCTATGCAAATTTTAGTTCTCCATTGTTATTGTAACTGAAGCTTTGAAAGTCGATTTTACACACAAATTCAACCCGATTTCATTTCTTGGTTAAGCTATCATCTTGCTATAGGTATTTTTTACGTTTTAGTTTAGGTTTTAGTTTAGTTTTTTAGGGTTTTTGGTTGATTTGATATTCCAATTTTAGTGACACAAATCTACAATTCTATTTACACTCAGCGTTACTGATAATCAACTTTTATGTACGATTCATGTTTCTATTTATTTGGGATAAAAATTCATTGCTTGTAATAAGGGTTTCAGTTTGTGTTGTTTGAGATTATTGGGTTTTTGAGATTATTGGGTTAAATACACACAACCTACACCCATAATGGTAACTATTCATTCTTTTTCAACATGTGGGATGGATTTGTATGTTTAAGTCAGAAATTTTGAACATTTTAATTTGGGGCTGCTAAACAGTGTTATTTTAGTGTGTTTTTTAATTTTAATTTTTTTTATTTTGTTGCCCCTGTGTGTATCTCAAAAATACAAAAGAATTTTTTTTAATTTAATTGATATATTCTTTTTAGATTTTTGGGATATCCATACCCTGTTATGTCGCATGTATTTTATTCGTTTTACGCATATTGAGGATTATTGTTATTATTCTGATTTTGTCATTGTTGGTTGTGGTAGGTTTTCGCGATGGTTCAGTTGGACCTTGTATGGAGAGAGGACTCTTAGTTGTGTTGGGTTGATTTTGTTTCTCACACATCACTCTTCGTCTACTATATACACTATTCAATGTGCCTCCTGGACGACGAGTTGCTCCCTCGGGACACATTGAGGAGCAGACGGCCTCGACACGATCTCAACAGGCTCTGAGTTCCCTTTATAAGATGTTCCTTGATGGCTCATCGGGAGAGGCTGAGAGCTTATGTTTGATGCCTGCGGCATTATCGACCCTAACATTGTCCATAAGTTTTACTTTTATGCATTTCGCACTACGATCAGACTCTAGACTTCTATTTATGGTGTTTATATTATTGTCTATACTAACCTCATTGCTACTATGCTTCAGATTCCCCGCGTCCCTGATGATATATTCCTAACCGTTCTTCCTGATGGTCCCTCTTCTGAGGAGGCCCTTCGACACTATTTTTGGGAGGTCCCTTATGGTGGCACCACAATGTATCATCGACAGCTTCGTCCATCATTTCGAATCCTTAATTGGTTTGCTTCATCAGAGCTATATCCTTGGATTAACCATACATAGATCATTTTTGATATCGTCTACTTTTTCTTCACAGTATCCTAGGGGCGGGATATAGACCTTCCCGTCGTACTTCTTCAGGTGATGTCTATTATTCCAATCACCGATCGCACCCCTGTTAGGCCGTCTCTTCCTTATAGTATCCTTATCTCTATGATATGCGTGTCAGATGGTGTCCCCATTCTTGAGGATGAGCCTTTCCTCCAGGATATCTTTGTCATTGATGCTTTCACGGTCACACTTTCAGAGAGCCACTTACGAGAGGAGTCTAAGGCTAGATTTCCACCTGCTTCTTCTATCTCTTCTCCTGTGATTGGGTGCACATCTCAGCCTGTCAGTCACATTGAGCCTACATCGATCAATACACAACCTATCACTCACACGACTGCACCACATTAGGAGGGTGATTTTGCTTTTATATAGGCACAGCTTGCTGTTCATTCTAAGCTCATTGATTCTCTATTAACTCATTTTGACGCGAATTCCCAGGCTCGTGTTGTTAGAGATTCTCAAATGACGGCATACTTTGAGGAGATGCGCCGACGTGAGAAAGGTCGTGGTGTGGGATCCTCTGGGGTGAGACCTGATCATGCTGATATTATTGGTGGAGCTAATGATGATGATGATGGTGATGATAATGTTATTGTCTAGATATTTTTTAGACTCTTTTGATGATTCCATTGTATTTGTGATAGCTTTTGTATTTAAGGGTGTATATATTTCATTGCATTTATGATGTACTTATTTATAATACATTTTGTATTTATCTCATCTGGATATGTTTATTAGTGCATTTTCATTGTTAGAAGGGTATGTTTACGAGTACACTTTGTCATGATATTTCACATTACTGATTTTAGACTGCCTATCTAGCCATGCTTATCTTGTTCCATTATTGCTAGATTTGTTACTCATGTGATTGTCTGTCCCACGATTTTTCTATTACACGTAAAAAAGGGGAGAGATATGTGATGTAGGGGGTGTATTTTTTATGCTTTATTGATATATTTTTCTGTTCCCCCATACTTCACTTAGGTATATGTTTTTTTCTCATGTATGTTGATATTTTCAGCGATTCAAATTTCAGCTACATCACATTCCAAACAGATTTATACTTGTCGGTCCTACAGATTATTGTCCGTGTCCTGTATATTTTATTTTGAGGTTTATGGGATGGGACATATGTTTTTCAGCTTGACGGGCCGACTTTGGCATTTCACTTTCGATTTTGTCTCGAAATAGCCAAAGGGGGAGATTTGTAAGTACAAATTTCCAATAGAGTCAATTTGTTTGTAATTGGCTTAATTCTGGACAAAACAGGTTGATTCTAGGGTAGTTTTTGAGTGGTAATCTCACTAAGCCTATGACATTCCAAGTTGAAGAAAATGCGGTTATTGGTTTGAAGATAATATCATGCCAAGTTTAATTCTTCACATTCACATAGTTCTAGGACACTCAGGTATGGATGCTTAGTGAGTTATGTGATCTAGAATCTTGTTTAAATGATGGATGATTTAAAATGGTTTTTAAATTTTTGTAAATATTGGGGAATTACAATATAATTTGTGAAAACGTATTTAATTATTTCTGAGTCAAATTCTTTTTAGAAATTTTGAGGAATTATTTTTAAAATAAAATCAACTTATAACTGTCATTCAAACGACATCTTATGTTGGTCAAATGACATCCCAATGTCATTCAAATGACATGGTGATGTCGTTATGACGACTCACTGCCTCGAATTTTGTGTTTCAGCATTTAGCGACTTCTTCTACTCATAAATACATGGAAAACCTTTGCCAAAATGTTTTTGCAACTATTTGCGAAAAATTCCCAAGTTTTTCCATCATCCGGAGTTTATTCAAGATCAAATCTCACAAATCCAAAGCTTGTGATATTTAAATCGTTTACCAAAATTGTGTTCTTCATTCATTAAACATATTGCTTTCATACGGTGGATTTCGAACTTGTTGTGTATTCCGAACTTGATGTGTACGAAGACGAAGTGGTAAAGTCCTTATTTTGATTCGATGACGGTTACTGAGGCTACATCGATGGATACCAAGGTACGCGTGGACTCGTGTTCTGTGGACCTGTCATAAGTGGACTCCTACATTGTACTGTGGAGGATCGATTGAAAAGAAGAAGAGGCTTCAAAGCTTTTGGATGATCGAGTCATTGAGTAAGACTAAATTCTCTCTTTGTAATTTTCGTACCATAGTGATTGTTTGGCCTGGCCGTCCGCATTTTTTCCCTTAATGGTTTCATCATACATCGGCGTGTCATGTGAACTTGCTTTATTTTATCTGCTTTTTTCACTTGATGCATGTTTAGGATTAAGAAGATAAAATTGGAATAACTAAAATTTATCCACATGCTTGGTACATAATTAAAATTTAGAAAATTTGGTAATTTTGCATTCGCTTAAAGACTATTGCTAAATGGCCTTCTCAGTGGTACCTTAAATCTCAAAATGAGTTTTTCAAGCCAAGGAAGAGAAAATATTTTCTCACTAATGAAAATATATTTTTGAACACAAAATGAGTAAATATAACTCTATAAGAAATAATGGCTTGAAGAACTCAAAGAAGAGGAGTGAAAAATGTTCTCTTAAATATATGAAATGTTTTTATCAGCAAAAATATTTTTTCAAATCTCTCACTCTAGGAATAAAAGAGTAAAAAACACTTAACTATATAGCCTTTTTATTGGAAAGGATTTAAAGGCTCAAATGCTAGGTGTCATACTCTTATGGAGTCATATAGTCACATCATGGTCTTACTCACCCAAAAAGTTATACTTGACACATTTTCTAACAAGATCTTGTGTAAAAGTCACTTTCGATAGTGTCAGACGTGTCTCGCTGTAGTGGGGAAATCATTAATAGGGCAAAGTGAAGCGACAAATAAGTCGCGAAAAAAATCGTAGATTTTTCACAGGACACAAAAGTTCGGTGACACATTATTGTAGCAACAGAGAATAACTTCATTGGGGCGTCACTATAGAGATAATGTAGGTCACGGGTATGTCTAAAAAAATTCGATCTTGCCTTTAGAAACAAATTCAAATTGAGTTTTACAAAAACTACAAGTATTGTACCAACATAGAATACTCATACTCAAAATACACATAATGATTCAATTCTTTATAAAATAGGTTTCTCTATATGAATTGTATATTTGCATTGTGCATTTGAAAAAATTAAAAACCAACGTTAATTAAAATGATTTTTCATCTATAAAAACATATTGACCATGGTATTAATCTAAGTCCACTTAGTATTTATACCTTTCTTAAGTGGTGTACTTGAGGTCCGGAATGACTGAATTCGGGATGTGAGTGAAGCTTTTTTATGACCTCTTGGACGAAGACTCAAATCTTTCTTGCAAAGGAATTTAGGAAATCTATTCTATGGAGCCCGTTGAGTATACTATACTTTTACAACCATAATGAGGCTGACTCCACTTGGGAGCATGAGGATAGGATGAGAAAGTAGTATCTGTAATTATTTTTGAGGCAGTAATGTGTTGTTTTTGTGAATTCCAAGGACGGAATTCTTTTTGTTATGGAAAAATGTATTACTCCATAATTTTAAAGAGAATTAATAATTAATGAATTAGAAAATAAATGGACTAATTACACAATAATTCGAAGTAACTATAATTTAATTTACAAATTTTTAGTTAATATATGTGAATTTATATGGGGAATTTAAATATAATTATAGAGTTTACTTGGTATGTTGTTAAAGTTTTATGGGTTGCAGATTATTAATTAAAAAGTGTAGGGTTCAAATCATAATTTTCGGTCGTATACAAATTTGCTATACGTTCAAGAGGTCATCGATATTTGTATACATCTAAGTGGTCATTAAAAAGTTTAGGGTTGAAATTTGTAAGTTGTTAAAGTTATATGGGTCATATTCAAATTTGTTAATTTCCATAATTCATCGACTCTCATTTTCTCTCATTTTCTCTCTCTAGACCCTTCTCCAAACAACCCATCCCTTATACCAAAATCAAAGTGTTTTTCAAGGAAATTTCAAGTGGGAATTCAAGAGAAGATTCAAAGCATTTCATTCAAGTTTTCAAGAGGTTTCAATAAGGGTTTCAAGTAGTTTCAAAAAGGTTTCATCAGCACCATTTAAATCTTGTTTTGGGCCATTTTAAAGGCAAGTAACTAATCTACTCTCCTCCTTTTATATATACAATAATTAATTTCACCTCAACCTTAATTGTAGGCTAATAATTTGTCAGTAACCCTTAGGGTTTTGAGGTCTCTTATGTTATTATACTAGTTTGATGAAATTGGATAATCTCACATTGTTTCAATTAGAATCTAACTTTAGTTGATTAATAGAATGTGAAATTGGACTTGCATATTACTGTTTGATATTTAATAATGCTCATATGTTGATTTAAACTTTATAATGGTTAATTAAGACTTAATTGAGATTTAATAATTATCAATAGTACATGTGCTAAATAGTGTTGTAAATTTATCTTGATGGGTAGTACCTTTAGGTAAAAATGCCTAATTAATTTAGATCAAAGCATGATGTTTAATAATTAAAGTTTAATTCCAGATCTAAATCCATGAATACTGAATAACCCCGTGATTATAATCTTGAATTGAAATTAGAATTCCTTTAATTGATTTTGGTATTGGAAATTGGAATTTGGACTTAATTGTATTTGAATTGAAATTAAGCCCATAATTACTTTCCTTGTGTTATTGAAAATGAAATGGTTTAATAGTTGGATTAGAAGTAGTATGAAATAAATATTGTTGGTTTATGTAGGATTGTTGTTGGTTTATGGTGAGTGGTTGTTGATGGAAATGGATATTCGTTGTCCACTTCATTTAATCCCTAAATTAATTCACATAATAATTCCAAAAGTAATTATAGTGTCTCAACAAGTACCCTATCTAGACAAAAGTGTATCGAGGGGGTTCCTTATTTGGATTTCATTTATGAAAGATCCCCGCATATGGAGTCTAAGTTGGGGATGAGTGAGGACTTTAGGAATTCTTTAATCTACCCATCTATTTTATTAGAAAGCATAAATTGTTGAGTAGTCAAATATGAGTTACGCTCCCTTGAGTAGTTCGAGAATTCCTTTATAAGTTAATGAAATAACATAATAAGTGGTTTATAGACTATTTTATAATGAAGCAGTGGGCTAATGAAATACAATGATGTAATTACAAGTAGTAAGCTAAATGAGGAATATGAAACAGTAACAAGATGATAATAATATTGATTAAAATGAGATGGATAAAGTGATGTGGCTATGGGGGTGTGCTGCGAAAGAAGGCTCTAACTTGTTACGTGTTAAGAGAGAACGAGTTTATATGTGAGGCACCCAAGATGTTGCTTGTCCCAACCATGTTATCACGAGGTGGTTCCCGATCAGCGTAATGGTATTTTATTTTGTGCATCATACAAATTTTTCATGTTTATAGTTTCGGACACGTGAGAGAAAGGTGGTGTTTAGTTGTGTGATGATATTTATTTATGTGTAACATGGATTATCATGTCTATTGTTATGTTCACGTGAGAGAAAGGTGAAAATCAATGGTGTGACAGTTTTTATTTATGCACACCACATGTTTTTGAGATGGCATGGGAGAAGGAGGGCATGTCTTTTACGGTTCAATTAATTAAGAGATCAATTAATTACCAAAACTAATGAGCTGATTAAAATGGACTGTAAGGTTTTGTAGATTACGGTTGGTTAACGTAGTAGGTCAGATAACTGTGGACTTATTACTTGTATATATATCTACACTTACTTTACAAATTTTTGGTAACTTATTGAGGTTTGACCAAGTTATATTTGTGGAACCATTTCAGGGGCTAGGGTTGGACCTCGTGAGTAGATTTAACCCCAGATTGCACAGACATTAATTTTGTTCCCTTCTAGTCATCATCATCATCAAGAGTTTGAAGTAAGTTTACCTTCTTGATATACATTTTTTCATTTTAGTTTCATGACTTGAGTGCTTTAGATTTAGTTGTCTTGTAAATTGGCAAAATAGTTTGGCATGTATATATCACATTTTTGTTGGGATTGGATTTTTTGTAGTGAGACAGTGTTGTGGCATATTTCAATTCAAACTTATGGATGCAATTATAGAGATATCTCTTATATTGTTTTAGTTGATTATGCATTTATGATTTGAGTATTTGTAGGTCATCATATCGTATTCATATTTTGTCACTTTTTTTATTTAATTATGTACATGATAAGAATAGGATTTTACTTTGTTTTGACAAGTTATATATTTTAATATTGGGGAATGATCGACCCTTACGTCTAAATATATGTGGTTTTACACCTTCCATGTGAGGAGTTAATATTATTTAACTGCCTATTTCTCCTTTTCTAATATTTTTTAGAGTACTGAGATTTTTTATCTCTTCTGTATCAGTAAGTCACCATTTTAGGTATGTATCTCCAAAGTAGATTTCCATGTCTTCATTGTCTAGGGTGTAAGACTGATGAGAGAAATTTTTCATCTTCGGATAATATTTCTTTGAACTTAGTTGCTAATATTTTCAAAGTTTTAGACTTTAATTCTTTTGAAGAAAGATGAGGATTTTGAGTTAATATTTTATCTTGGGTACTCCTGATTTAAGATTTTCTTATTTTTCTGGATCGTGGTAGTCTTTTAAAGACTAGGAAATTACTTTACATGTCTTGTCATTCTTGAATTTATTTACCATTTGCAGTGAAATTTTCTTATTAAAAATTGGGATTACAATTTTAGCTCTAGAAACTTCAAAGGTCCATCCCCAAATCCATGGAATAAAAAATGGGTTATATTTCGGAGAAATTTTGATCCTCGAATTATTTGAACTTCCTTTAATATGAGGTAAGATTTTTTATATGATATGAAATAATTTTAAGCTTTTGGGGAAGAAAATCTGAAAATATATCCATTTTATATGTAGTTTACTTTTCTATCTTCCGTGTCAAAGCATTTGAGCCATGCATTAAGTCGAACCCAAAAGCTTAATGCACGTAGTTGTTTATGTGTGAGAGAGTAATTTTCTATTACCTATGGACAATGAGATTTGATGATTTTGTGACTTCTCCACATTTAACAATTTCGTTGCTGATTTATTGACATGTATTCTTTTATGTATTGCATCATTTGTTGTCTATGCACACACTCACAGTTTTGAAAATGAGTATTTCTTACTAAAACTGTTTTTGAAATAATCCTTTGACCATGTTTATGATTTTATGAAAAGGCATAAGTTTTATGTTTGGGATTTTTGAGGCATTTTTAAAGGTTTTTAAACTCGTTGCCTTTGTCATTTGCGTGGTACAAAATCACCTTTGTGCGCATAGTAGAATGGTTTTGGGCCTAAACTTCCATATTGGATAAAATCATGTGCATGAAAATGATTTGCCTTTGTGCGCGCAGTCGTGAGATGTTTTTTGTCATGGATCATACTGGATAAAATTGTGTGCATGATGCCTCTTTACACCCGTGCGCATGGCGAAGAAGATTCTTCAAATTTTTCCTATAAATAGACTTATTCCCTCCAAAATATTTAACACTTCTTCCTTATTTCAAAATAGATTTACTTTGAGGATATTTTCATTTTGAGAGCATCAATTTGTCTCTCAATTTAAAATTTTGAGTTTTCAAACTGTTTTTTAAAAAATCTTACATCTAGCCCTGGATCTACTTTTGTGAGATGTTTTGAGAGGTGAAATCCAAAATTAGAGATTTTCATTTTGAGAGCAACACTTTGTCTCTCAATTTAAAATTTTGAGTTTTCAAACTATTTTTAATATGATCTTAGACCTGGATCTACTTTTGTGAGATAATTGAGAGGTGAAATCCAAAATTAGCCCTTGTTTACATTTAATTCAACTTTAATCCACGTGATCTATACTCCAAGATCTCAAATGAGGTGCTTGAGTTAGCTTAGGTTTAAAGCATGGTGTGGAACAAGGATAAATAATGTGAGTTACACGTACAATCAATGGAGATTTGATTTGAACTTCTTATTAGAATAAAGGAAGTCTAAGTGCTCATAGGTAATTTCTTGTGAGAGCAAGAGAGAGATTATCTTCTTGCGTTGTATAAAGGAACTTTTCAGATCTAATAAAGAACTAAGTTACAACGAGGTTTTTTACATATAGGTTAGCGTTTTCCCTCGTAAAATCGGTTTTGTGCGATTGATTTATGTTTTGATTAGTTGATTTTCTTTATTTGAAGCTTGATGGAACTAGATCTAATTTTTAAAAGTGAAATGAATTAGATATAGGTTGGTAATTGAAGTGTATTGCTTAAAATTAGGCAAAATTAATTGGAAACTTATTCACCCTCCCCCTGGAAGTTTTTCATATAGTATACACAAATTTACACCCTCAATTGGTATCAGAGAAGAGTTACTCATTTTAGGATTAACATCTCGAGTTAATCCTTACTTTGTAATTGTTTGTTTGCTCTTTTGTGTGTCAACATGGAGATTTTAGATTTTTATTCTTTAGGAGTAAGTTTGGAGAATATGCATTCATCATCACGCTCATCCATAACTAAGAACACATCACATGAATCTAGTGAGTCTAGCTATGATATTGCACATAGTGAAAATTAAATAAGTAATGATTAAGATATGAATGAAATTAATTATGCATATAATAAGTTATTCCATGAATTGTTGAAATTAAAAAAATTAAATATTAAAAGAACAAAATCAAAGCTTTTGAAAAAGAAAATGATTTTTTGAAAGACAAACCTCAAATTAGTTTTCAACTCAAACTTGAGTTAAAATGTGTGAATGGTCAAAACTCTTCTTTAAAAATCGAGAAATCCGATCTCCTTGAAATAAATAAGAAAATTGAGAAAGGGTATAATATATTTGAAATCAAAGGAGAAGAATTTCAAGAAGAGGATTTTTCTTGTAAAAGTGATTTGTCTAATGTAATGAAATTCAAACTTGCGCTAGATGATAGGTCCAAGAAAATGAATAAGATGCTATTATAGAAGTCTATGATACAAATTGGAAAGAAAGGTCTTAGTTTTGACTCTTTCAATTCTTATTCAAATACATTTACTACTTTTGTGTATGAAAAGACAAATGTTGTTGAACAAGAGAGTTTTACTCAAGTTCATGATAAAAAATGGTACTTCAAACATTGAAAAAGAAAATAAAATAACTTGAGAAGAATGTCTTGTCCAACCGAAATGGAAAACTACAAGTTGTTAAAGTTGAAAAAGATGTTCAAGTCTAAAGGCCTATTTTTGTCTAAAAACCTGAAATGCAAGGAAATCAAAGGAAAGTTTATTACAAGACAAATCCTCATTTTAAGCATCTTGCAAATCATTTAAAAACATAAAATGTTTTACAAAAACAAAGAGAACAAAGATTTATCAAAAGAAATATGATTTTTGTTCAAAAACCTTTTCAAACTTACAAATATTCATATTGCTTCACGAGAAAACATTTAAGAAATTTATATTATAAACTTAAAAAAGATGATAAATATTCTTACACTATGTTCTCGAGGAGAAATCAGTTTTTAAGGGGACAACGCAATAATTGAAAGTGAACTTAAAAAACTTTAAAAGGAAGTGAGTGAGTGGAGAAAGGGAGCTCAAATGAAGCTAGAATACATTAGGAAGGAAAATCATAATTTTTGAAAGCCTCAAACTCTATCAATTGGTGTCTTAATAGAGGTTGCTAATGATATATGGAAGGAGAAAAGTGATTTTTCACTTAATTATATAAATATAATGGTGATTTAGTTACTTTTGGAAATGGAAACAAATCTAGTGTGAGTGATAAAGGCACGGTGAAAATTCCGAGGAGCACTAAACTTCACAGTGAACTTTATATTGAAAGGCTTACCAAAAATCTCATAAGCATAAGTCAACATTGTGATGATGGTCAATTTATGAGTTTCTCTAAGGGTGAGTGCTTAGTGAGAAATGAAGAGAATGGAGACCCTGATGAGAGGTTTTAGGTCAAGTGATAATTTTAATCAGCGAACCTAAAGTTGAGTGTCAAAATGCCAAAGTGGAGTCCATTGACTAATGGAATCACAGTTAGGATACATCAACTTTCGTGATTGGGAAAGTTTGTCTAAGAAAGAAAGAGTTGGGGGGTCTTACAAGACTAGGAAACTCCATGAGCAAGGTTTGTAATACTTGTCAAAAGGGAACTCAAATCAAAATTATCATAAGAAATTGAGTAAGATTACTACCTCTAGACCTCTAGAATTAATACATGTTGATTTAATGGGTCCTCAAAGATGAAAAGTATAGGAGGGAAGATATATTATTTTATAATGGTGGATGATTATTCAAGATTCACATTTTAAGGGTTTATGAGAGAAAAGCGATTCATTTGAGATCATTGTATCGGTTTACAAAAAGATTCAAAATGACCATTATTTACCCATTCTGAGACTTAGAAATGATCATGGTTTCGAATTCATTAATTATAATGTTGAAAAATATTTTGATGAAGTTGGGATCTAACATGACTTTTCTTATATTGTGACTCTACAACAAAATGGATTTGTTGAGAGGAAAAATTGAACATTGCAAGAAATGGCTAGGTGTACTCTTAAAGGTAAACATTTGCCTAAGAAATTTTGGGTCAATGCTATGAAAACGGATTGTCGTACATCAAATAGGTTTTTTCTTAGACCATTCGCCAAGAAGACTCCATATGACCTTTGGAAGGAAAGAATTCGGTTATTAAATACTTCAAAGTGGTTAGTAGTAAGTGATACACTCTTAGAGATAGGGAGTATTTGACCAACCTTGACTCAAGAAGAAAATAAGGAATATTTCTTGGTTATTCCTAAAATAGCCAAGTATATGGAGTATATAACTTGGAAAGTAAGAAAGTGATGGAGACATTCAATGTGGTTGTTGTTGATGATATCTCATAAGTGATCACTTTAGATGATGAAGTTGAAGGAGAGTGATATGCCCAAAGTGCACCTTCCTACTCTGAGACATTAACCTCGGCCTGGCTCATAGCCGAGGTGACAGAAGCTTAATCGTCAGCAATATCGTCTTTTATAGGGTCGTCCATGTTCGACATTGCTCTAACCTCATACATCAACCTCGGTTGGGCATCAGTCGAGGTCAGCGAGGACTTATGGGTTCGACCATCCATCAACAACAACATCGGCCCAAGCTGACGTTATAAGTTATCATCTGAAGAAAGCAAAGCCTCGCAGGCTCAATCATCAAGTATCATGACAACATCGGCCCCGACTGACGTTCTAAGTATCTAACCTCGGTTGTCATCCTAGCCTAGGTCATCATGTAAGTTTATCTCGAACATGGAGGGGGTCAGACATCATCAACCTCGTACTCATCCAGGTCGAGGTTGGCCCAAATCGAAGATAGCCGAGCATTTACAAGTACATGTATGGCTTGGAACACGTGGACAAATCTTTTATAACTGAATAGTTCCCTCCACGTGAGGGAATATTAAGGTCATTATTATTTAGTCACGATCAGCCAGGTGTCATCCTGGTACTGGTTGGATCTTCGTTCACATGCTCATTGCATTCTTGTGGGGTACATTACACCCCCTAAGCACTATATACAGAGGTCATCCTCTACTTTGTAAAGGGACCCAGAATTACAACCCTAGCTGAAACTCTGTCATTTTACACAGTAGATAGAAAGCTTGAGAGATTGTATCCATGGCCATTAGTGCCTTCATTCGGTGATATTACTCACACACTCACATTGGACGTAAGCCAGATTGGCTGAACCATTTATATTCAAGTGTTCATCATCTTCTCCTCTCCTCCTTCTAATATATATACATATACTCACCTGTGTAGCCCTTGTTATCATTTACTTGAGCTTGTCAACACCTTATCTGGTGGTGGTGTTTCCAGCATCATCATTTTGGTACCGTCTGTGGGAACGAGAAGATCCTCTCTTCCCAGTTTAACCTCACCGGAGACTCTGGTGGTGAACCAGGCATCACTCTTCGCGTGAAGATGTTTCACCATTGAAAGAGGTCCTTTAAGGTATTTAAGCTCTCTTATTCTCATCACAACCTCTTTATCCCTAACATATAGCACCGGATTTACCACCACCTCCTCCACCATCTGGTGTTGGAGGACCCAGTTCCAACTAGGCACCACCCTAGTCCGAGATGGCTGAGGTGGCAGCAGCCTTGAAGTCAATTGTTGTAACACAGCAAGCAATGAAGGAACAGTTTTCCCAGCTAAGTTAAAATATGATAAGGCCACCTGGGATTTCACCGGAAATGATTACTACGGTGGATGTTCAACCACATCCAGAGGCCAGGGGACCGCCCCGGGCACCACAAAAGGATCAACCTACGCCTTAGCATAGGAGGGACGTAGCTGACCCTAGACGTTTGCTTCTGGGGGGGGTAAGGAAACCCTTTCCCTAAGGATAGGTACGATGATATCGAATCGAAAGATTCTTCAGCAGACTGCTGGGAACCATATGAGGTTTCAGATAATACAGTACGTCCTCTACAGCAGAGCCGAGGTTGTGGAGCAAGAAGGGCCGAGGTTGGGGATGCCCAGCTAAGAGGATCAGCTTTTGATCGCTTGAGTAGAGGGTCGGTCTTTGAAGGGCTCGGCCCAGTCAATAATCTGAGGCATAGGTTATCCAGGTCGATAAGTGTAGATGGCTCTCAAAGGGGAGATGGTAAACATCGGCCTCGCCATGACTGACCCCTGCATGGCCGAGACTGTGGTTAAGAGGTCAACAGTCGACGTTATGCTGCAGTCGGGGACCCCTTAGTCCAGCCTTTAGAGGTGGTTGGGGACAACCTCGGCCAGGCCGGCATTGTTAAACCATGGAATGACTCCATCCAATGTATGGAAGAGAAGATAGGTAACCTCATAAAAATTCGAGATGCACAACAAAGAAGGTTCTCAAAGGGCTCCCCATTTGTGGCAAGGATAGTGAACCTCCCAACCCCTGCCAAGTTCAAACCACCTACGGTGTCTACCAAGTATGATGGTAGTACCAACCCTGTGCATCATATTGAGATGTACCAATCTGCAATAGATATTTATTTAATCCCAAATGAGATGAGGTGTCGGGCCTTCTCTAGGACTTTAACGGGAGCTACACATATTTGGTTTACCTCTCTTCTGAAGAACTCTGTTGAGAACTTTAAGGGCTTGGATGAACGGTTTATTCATAATTATTATTTTGGGGTAAGACCTCAGAAGAAGACCACTCATATACTGTACGTTAAGCAAGGCAAGAACGAGAGCCTAAGATACTACATTACTAGATTCAACAAAGAAAAATTGGAGGTTGAAGACTACGAGGAGAATAGAGCCATGACAACTCTTATAGGAGGGTTGCAGAAAGGGAAGTTACTATGGAAGCTTGCGAAAGACCCTCCAAAATCCATGGCCTAGCTGTTAGCAACAGCTAGTAGGATTATGAACGCTGAAGAGGGAATAGATGCAAAGTATGAGGATGAGAGCAAAAGTAGCAGCGAAAAGTTCCAAAGGAAGAAAGACGAAAAAAAGAGGTCTGCAGACGACAAGTTTGCACACTATAAGCCTCTAACTGTGAGTTGTGAACACATCCTCAATGAAATAAAAAATGACCGGTCCCTGAGATGGCTGGATAAGCTGAAGGCTCCTCCTCATAAGAAGAATAAGAATTTGTGGTGCGAGTTCCACCAAGACCACGGTCATTTGACTGACAAGTGATTCGCCTTGAAGGATGAGATTGAGAATATGTTGAAGTTTGGAAAGCTTAGGAAATATGTCGATGGTAGAGCTTCTACGGAGGGAAAAGAAGACCCTAAAAAGAAGAGAAATGACAGGTGTCGGGAAGATGCCCCTACCGAAAGAGCGGAGGACTCAGATGATGATGACGATGACCTGGACCTCCCATAAAAAGATGATAATACCCCGATGAAAAGAGTTGGTATAATCTTTTTTAGGTCGAACACCATCTGTGGAGGGTTAGCAGGAGGAGGTTCAGAGGTCGCCGACCTCAAAGCTCATGTAGCAGAGGCTAAGTCAGTGACCAAAGTAGAGGTTATGAATCTGGCATCTTCAGAGGATAAACAAAGAGAAAGAAGGTAGATATGGATACTCTTATAGTTGGATTCTCTCGACATGATTTAAAGGTATCCTATCTCCACACGATGACCCTTTGGTAATCACTACAAGGGTACATGAATGTGAGGGGCAGAGAATCCTCGTTGATGGGGCAAGTTCAGCAAACGTAACGTTCTGGCCTTGTATCAAGAGTCTAGGCCTCAGCAGAGTTAGGCTTGAACCCTATCATCATCCGTTAATTGGCTTTAGCAGTGAAAAGGTCCATCCATTAGGCATGTATGAGATGGATGTACGAATGGGAGACGAGTGTCCTAAGATGTTGACCCGGAAGATCAATTTTTGTGATGGATGAAAACATCTTCTCGGTCTACAACCTCATCATAGCATGAGTAGCCCTCATGGAATTTGAGGCCGTGCCGTCAAAGATCCACCAAATGCTAAACTTGTCGACCCCCTATGGGGTAGCGGAAGTGCAGGGTGACCAAACATTGGCACGTGAATGTTACTTCAACTCTGCAGAAGAGAGAGAGAGGCTCATAAGAAGGAAACAACCACTTACAACATCGACATACTTGATCCAAGGTATGAGACAAAGCTCAAGAAGGGAGAAGTCGCAGAAGAGGTATAATCCATCGTCCTCAATGAGGACGAGCTAAAAAAAACTATCCAAATTGGCAAAACCGTAAGACCTGAGATCAAGGAAGGGCTGGTGAAGCTACTGAGGAAGAGGCAGAGTGTATTTGCCTGGAGCCACGCGGACATGCCGGGTATTGACCCTGAAGTTATGTGCCACAAACTCAATCTTTTAGAAGACACTAAGCCCATCAAATAAAGAAGAGGGTTTACTCAAGGGAAAAGTATGATGTCATTAGGGAAGAGGTCAGAAAGCTTGAAGAGGCCAAGTTCATCAGAGAAGTCATAAACCCTGAGTGGTTATCTAATGCCGTCATCATGCCGAAAGCTAACGGGAAATGGAGGATGTGCATAGATTTCACTGATTTGAACAAGCCTTGTCCAAAAGATAGTTGCCCCCTACCGCGAATTGATCAGATGGTGGATGCCACCGCAGGGCATGAGCTCATGAGCTTCATGGATGCCTATTCTGGGTATAAATAGATTTTTATAGACCCAGAAGACTTAGAGAAGACAGTGTTCATAACTGACAAGGGGACCTATTACTAAAAGGTCATGCCCTTCGGCTTGAAGAACGCAGAGGCCACTTATCAACGTCTTGTAAATAAGATGTTCGAGAGTCAGATTGGCAAGACCATGGAGGTATATGTGGATGACATGTTGACGAAGAGCTTGAAGGTCGACACTCACGTGGTCGACCTGGAGAGGACTTTTAACACCATGAATTTATACAGGATGAAGCTTAACCCTGCCAAGTGTGTCTTCGAAGTAGGAGAAGGAAATTTTCTTTGATTCATCATTAATCAAAGGGGAATAGAGGCTAATCCCGAGAAGATCAGGTCTCTACTTGAAATAAAGACACCTAAAACTATCAAAGATGTTCAGAGGCTAACCGAAAGAGTTGCAACACTTAACAGGTTTGTCTCCAGAGCTACGAACAAGTGTCTTCCTTTTTTCAAAGTGCTTAGAAAGGCCTTCGAATGGGATGAGGAATGAGACAAAGCTTTTAGAGAGCTGAAGTCCTACCTCAGGTTTCCTCTGCTCCTATCTCGACCCATCCTTGGGGAGAAGTTATATGTGTATATAGCTATTTCAAAATCAACCATTAGTGCGGCCATAGTAAGAGAAGACGATGGGGTGCAGAGGCTGGTATACTTAAATATTAAGGCCCTTCAAGGCTCTGAACAGAACTACCCTCGAATGGAAAAGTTACACGCTTTCAGGAAGATGAAGCCATACTTCTAAGTCCACTCTATGGTTGTCCTCACTGATTCCCCACTAAGACATGTCCACCACAATCCCGAGAAGTCAGGCAGCTTGATGACCTGGGCCATCGAGTTAGGGAGTATGACATTATTTATCAACCAACGGTTGCCATCAAAGGGCGGGCTCTTGCAGACTGTAGCAGAGTTCACCTGGGAAGAGGTTGAGATTGAGAATAGTCAAGAGATTGTGTGATAACCCTTACTTTTGAGTAATTGATTTTTATTAATTTGTCATGTGAAGTAATTATATAAAGTATTGAATAATGAAGTAAATATTATTTAAGTGAGTCAAAAGATAATATTTACCAGATTCTTGCCTATTTACTATTATGTTAATGTAAATAGCATTATGTTATGATTCATGGTGTCGTTGTGCTTCAAACGAAAATTATGGTTTAAATGAAGTTGGAACTTGAAATGATTTATATTACTACGGATGCCAATTTAAAGGGCGCGGTTAGTCCCGAAATAGTTGAGATAGTCAAAATAAGTGTCATATTGTATTTTGGGTTTCGGGCACTTTTGACCTGTTATGGCTCAATTATGTAGTTACGAGTCATTTTAAGGGTGTATTAGCATTTAAAGATAGGAATTCATGCTTACGGCATGATTAAGTCTTGCAAACCCTTTTATTTATTAAGTGTTCCTACTAAACTTAGAGAGAAAGAGAAAAGAAGAGAATTTGGGGAAAATAAGAGAAAGAAGAAGAAAATTGAAGATTTGGAGTTTGATCTTGCTTCTACCGGAAAGGAATCTGAGATTTCTGCTTTAAGTCAAGTTTCTTACTTGCTAAAATATGATTTAGGGTGAATAAAATATAGTGATGGTTGTGTATTTGGAACCCTTGAACAATTATGGGTTTCAATGAATTTTATAGTGTTTGAACCCTTAAAATCTTGTTGTAGATAGATATGGTAGTGAGTATATTAGTTAGTACCTATGTAGGATTGTTTTGGGTTGGATTAATGATGGTTGTTGTGGGTAAAAATGGAGAAGAAATGAGTTTTGGGAAAAGTAGGGTATTAACATCCATGGCCGAAATTGGGCATCCGGGCCCAGGCGAATCGATTCGCCCCTAGCGAATCGATTCGCTAAAGGGGTGGGCTACAGGTCTGTGATGAGCGAATCGATTTGGCCTATCCGAATTGATTCGTTAGTATGCAGAATGTTGGGTCCTCTTGACCGAATCCATTCGGTCTATCCGAATCGATTCGCTTTTAAGGCCGACTCGATTCGGCCAGGGCGAATCGATTCGGAATTCTTGTTGTTTTAAGACATTTTCTAACTTAGTTTTAACCCTTTTCTT
The DNA here is from genome assembly GCA_949130495.1 of Sambucus nigra. Lineage (NCBI taxonomy): Eukaryota > Viridiplantae > Streptophyta > Magnoliopsida > Dipsacales > Adoxaceae > Sambucus > Sambucus nigra. The sequence continues at coordinate 293,132,897 of OX422217.1, read as the reverse complement.
TTAGGCCTAGGACCTAGAAATCTTCTCTTATGAAGTAAAATTAGTGTCCTAGAGTCTTATATTAGTTAGGTAACTATCCTATATTAGAAAGGGAATAGATGGCGCTTATTCTGGGGATTATTAAATAGATGATAAGGTAGTTTCTTCCCTTAGCAAGCTAATTTGAGATTAGGAGATGTTGGATCATATAATTGTGGAACTTTAGAGATGTAATTGAGGTACATTATACTTGGGGGCATATATTGACGTCATTTTTTTTTCTCGGAGACTAATTTAGGGATTTGTTAAACGTTGAAGTTTATAATGATGACATTGAATGCGTAAGGCTCCAGATATAAAACTGTAAGGCATATCTTAAAATGAGAATAAATTATGAATGAAAATTGGTATATACACCCCTCTCTAAATGCTATCATAGGGGAAGTTACGCGTATGAGGTGAAGTACCCTGGCTAGTGAATGCAGGGTGAATATAGTCCTCAGCCATAGGATCGGTTATTATATTGTATAATTATTGTGCGAAGTGAGGTAATTCCGGGTGTGGTTATGACTCACTGTCGGATGTATGTGGCCACTTCCCGAAGTCACGCGATGTAGGATGCCTAGGTTGCCTTGTTTGATAGGCCCTGGAAGATGATAGCTATTTAGGGGCGCGTACAGTGGGGAAACTCGGAAGGACGGTCTTAGAATCGTTATATGATGTGTAATATAACTATTCTTGTTAAAGTGGAATCCTATTGATTATACGGAACTTTAAGAAATAAATTGCCTTGAATACGTTTCCTAATGAGATAAGGAAAGGTGAAATGAAATTGTGTAAAATTGAAACGGAATCTTAATAAGTATGATGTTATTCATATTCTTTAGCAAAAATTGAGATGTTAGATTCCTTATAATTAATTTGATGATCATGATTTGATCATTCATGAAAATTAAGTTGTCCATTACTATCATGCATTTTATTCACTTGGTGATTATATCAAACCGGGCCCTGGCCCGTTTATACCTCTTGTTTTGCATGAATCCATTATTCGTCTAGGTGCTCCGTCGCAAGGACACCCGTATTGACTTTTCCATTCCAGTGTCCTGGAGTTGTAACAATTGCGAATGTTATGGGATATTTTGATATAGACGCTTCCATCATTTTGTATTCTAGTTATGTTCAGTTAAACATTCGGGCGTGTTGCCCAAATTTTGTAATTGTTATATAAATGTGATATTTCTACTTTAATACTCGGTGTAACCCTGTTGTATCTGTTTGTCGATCGACAGCTTATTCGATTGTTTTGTTGTATGGATTTTAAGTCACTATCTATCTTTATTTATATCCACCTTCTCTTCACTTGGACTGCTTAAATGTTTTCTTTAACCTACAAATTAAATTATGGTAGTCCATTTTCTAAATAATGGGTGGTTATCTCGTATAATTAATGTATTATTTTTGTGATGCTAAGAATGGACCATCTATGATTCTTGGAATTACTGGAGTATCAGGTTGGCCACCTCTTATTTTAGTGAGCGGGGTGTCACATATGGTATCAGAGCATCAGGTTCTAGAGTCCTTGGAATCTATGCGGATTATCACGTTCTACCATAGCGTTCTTTGATATAGAGATTTACTGTTGGGACTGTTTTATTTGTCTATAATTGTGATCTTCTACAAAGATAAATTGTTGTTATAGTATTCTAACTCAGTTGTTTCTTCGTCACAGATGCCGCCTAAGAGAGGTCGCTCTGCGAGAAGAAATAGAGTAGTAGAGGATGAGGTAGGTCCTCCACCGCCTCAGCAAGGGACTATAAATGCCGCTGAAGTAGGCAATATTGTGGCCCAGGCGGTCAATGCTGCGATGACTGCCGTGGTTCAGTAATTTCCCCAAGCCCAACAGTCGAGGGTTCAGGAGGTGCAAGCCCCCGCAGGACCTTCTTCATGGGAAAGAGTCAGAGAATCGTTATTAAAGGGTCATCCTCCAGAAATTCAGGGTGGTTCCAACGTGATAGTAGTTAATCAGTGGAAAAAGGATATGTAACTCCATCTTCGCATAGTGGACTGTAGTGAGTAACGGAAGAAAATCCTTACTACTTTTAAGCTAGTTGGACAGCCTTACATTGGTGGGAGTCGATGACTACGAAGAGCAAAGAAATACCATGACTATCACTGACTTTTTGGTCTTTCTTGACTGAAAATATTTCCCTCCGGCAGTCCAAAGACAAATGAGGATAAAGCTTAAAGATGTAGTTCAAAGTGAACGTTCGGTGGCAGAATATGAGGATGAATTGACTCTTTTGACCAGTTATATGCCGGATGAGGTAACTCCGGAGGAAAGGAGAATATCCAAGTTCATCGGAGGCTTATATTGGAGGATATGGCAACATTTACTGGGCAATCCAGCTTTACAAACTTTCGGGGATATGATGAATTCTGCGTTAATCCATTGTCAAGAACATCGGTTGTATGTTCAAGGTAGTAAGAAAACTTCAGTTGTGGGACAAGCGAGTAATCCAGGAGGCAATAGTGCAGGAGGAGGAGCACTACCCTCGTCCCAATTATTGGGAGGTAAGCAAAAAGAAAGGGACGCCCAACAAGGGGATTTGTCCAAAAGACAGCATTTCGGTGGGTCTAATGTCGGTAGTGGTGGTTTTAGGCACGGTCAAGGTGCCCCGCAACAGCAACAGGCAGGTCGGGGTAACAATGGGGGTTGAGGCCAACCGAGCAAAGTTTTTGGGCAGTTCAGAAATAATAGGGTCCGTAATGAGGAAAATATGATGGGTCATTGCTTTCAGTGCGGGGAGCCGGGTCATTATTAGAAGTCATGTCCATAGTTGATTGGGGGCAGTTTCCTAGGGTTCCACAGCATCAACAGGCACAACTACCGCCACCAGTGCCTAACCCAGTCATCCCTCCACAGCAGGGAAAACTACAGTATGGGTGTGTCTACCACATACAGGATGTTATGCTTCCTCCAGCGTCGCCAACTATTAAGGGTAAGTTTCCCATTCATGGGCACATGGGTCATGTATTGTTTGATACGGGTGCGACACACTCATTTATTTTTAGAAGTTTTGCTCAGTCTACGGAGCTAATTAAATCTATGGAAAGTACTTTTACTAGCATTGAATATTCTATGGGTGACGGTTCACTTATTTTCTTCATTTGTAAAAGAATAGAAATAAATCTTGGTAACTTGTGTTTTGAGGCCAATTTGCTCGTCCTTGATATGGTCAAGTGTGATGTAATTCGAGGTATGGATTGGCTAGTGAAGCACCATGCGATAGTAAATTGTTATGGAAAGAGTATATCTTTTGCAGTTCTGGGGCAATAGATATTTTTAGTTGATATGCCTCGTTTAGAGGGAGGTTCTAGCACTTATTTATATTGTATTACGGAGGAGACTTCTCGGTATGTATTCATTTCCTTAGAGTCGATTCCGGTTGTTAGAGACTTCGAAGATGTCTTTCGAGAAATACCGGGTTTACCCACAAGTAGGGAGATTGAGTTTGTGATTGATTTAGCATCGGGAACGCGATCGATTGCTAGAGCTCTGTACCGTATGGCTCCACTCCTGTTGAAATGAGGGAGTTAAGAGACTAGATTCAGAAGTTACTAGAACAAGGTTTTATTAGGCATAGTACGTGACCGTGTGGAGCTCATGTATTGTTTGTAAAGAAGAGAGATGGTTCTCTCCGATTGTGTGTTTATTACCGGGAGTTAAATAAAGTAACCATCAGGAACAAATACCCACTGCCTCGAATTGATGATTTGTTCGATCAACTTAAGGGAGCATCGTACTTCTCTAAAATAGATTTGAGAATGGGGTATCATCAGTTACGAATACGAGACCAAGATGTGTCCAAAATTGCGTTCCTAACTAGATATGGGTCCTACGAATTCTTGGTTATGCCTTTCGGGCTAACCAATGCTCCTGCAGTGTTTATGGAGCTTATGAATAGAGTGTTTACAGACCTCCTAGACCAGTTTGTTATTATGTTTATTGATTACATCCTCGTCTACTCTCAGTCAGAAGTTGATCATGCTACGCATCTACGGTTGGTCCTGCAGACGTTGAAGGATCATCAGTTGTATGCTAAATTCAAAAAGTGTAGCTTTTGGCTTCAGGAAGTACAATTTTTGGGTCACATTGTGACAGCTCAGGGTATTTCTTTAGACCCAAGTAAAATTTTTATGGTGAGGGAATGAGGTCAGCCCACGACACCTACCGAGATTCGTAGTTTTTTGGGTTTGGCTGGCTATTATCGCCGATTTATCAAGGGATTTTCCAAGATTGCTAGCCCTTTGATCAATTTAACTCGAAAAGGAGTGAGGTTTGTTTGGGATGATTCTTGTCAGCTAACTTTTGATGAGTTGAAAGATAAGTTTACTTCTGCTCCAATCCTTGCATTACCGAGGTCGAGGTTAGACTATTTGGTCTTTATCGACGCATCTTTGCAAGGGTTGGGAGGTGTATTACAGAAAGATCAGCGGGCTATTGCTTATGCTTCTCGCAATCTAAATCCCCATTAAAAGAATTATCTGGTTCATGATTTGGAACTTGTGGCAGTAGTTTTTGCCTTGAAGATTTGGAGACATTACCTCCTGGGGGAGAAATTTAGTATTTTCACGGACCACAAATCGTTGCAATATTTGTTTTCACAGAAAGACTAGAATATGCGACAACGTCGGTGGTTAGAGTTTGTTAAGGACTACCAATTTGATATTCACTATCACTCGGGTAAGGGTAATGTAGTGGCGGATGCGTTGAGTCGAAAACCCGGGGGGACTGAGCCAAAGTATGGAAGGCTAAATGGAAAGAGCTCAGCCAAGAGGATGTTGTTGCTAGGGCGTTTATGTCAGTGTTGACCGTTACGCCTACTATAGTGGCAAGGGTTATCGAAGCATAAGGAAGGGACAAAAGTTGTCAGGACCGTATACAGCAATTGTTAAACAGGGGAGCGGAATCCTACTCCGTAAGTTCTGAGGGTGGATTACGTTTCCACGGGAGACTTGTGGTTATGGACGAAGGATACTTGAGATGAGAAGTAATGACAGAATCTCACGGGTCTAAATTTACAGTACACCCTGAAGGAGACAAAATGTGCCAAGACATGCGCCGTCAATATTGGTGGGCAGGTATGAAACGGGATATTTCTGAATTTATTTCCCAATGCACTACTTATCAACTGGTGAAGGTAGATCATCAACGACCGACGAGATTATTACAACCCTTGGAAATACAGGTATGGAAGTGGGAAAGCATCTCGATGGATTTCATCACGGGGTTGCCAAAATCACAAAGCGGTCACGATTCTATTTGGGTGATTGTTGATCATTTGACTAAGTCGGCACATTTCTTATCGGTGCGTACAGACTATAACACTGTTCGTTATGCTCGGTTATTTATTGCGAAGGTTGTTAGACTCCACGGGATGCCCGTTAATAGTCTCCGATCGAGACAAAATCTTTGTTTCCCATTTTTGGAGAAGTTTCCAAGAAGCTATGGGAACTGAATTGAAGTTAAGTACCTCTTATCTCCCTCAAACAGATGGGCGAATGGAAAGAGTCAACCAAATGTTGGAGGATATGCTAAGAATGTGTGTGCTTGATTTCAAAGGAGGTTGGGAACAATACCTTCCTTTAGTCGAATTTGCTTATAATAATTCGTACCAATTCACTATCGGAATGTCACCCTATAAAGCATTGTATAGTCGACCGTGTAGATCACCTACTTGTTGGTTGGAGGTAGGGGATATTAAGTTTCTCGAACCTGAAATGATCCAAGATACTTCTTCAAAGATTGAACTTATTCGTAATCGCATCTGAATTGCTCAAGATCGTCAAAAGAGTTATGCTGATGCGAATAGAAGGCATGTTCATTTGGAGGTTGGAGATCAAGTTTTAGTGCGAGTTTTGCCAATGAAGGGCATAAAGAGATTTGGGAAGAAAGGAAAACTTGCGACGCGTTACGTAGGTCCGTTTCCCATTATTTCTAGGGTAGGCCCCGTCGCGTATCAACTTGCCTTACCGAAGCACTTGCAATAGATTCAAGATGTGTTTCATGTTTCATTCTTAAAAAAGTATAAGAGGTGTGAAGGAGCTCACTAACATATTCCTTTGGATGATGTCGAATTGCAACCTGATATTTCATACGAGGAATAACCAGTTGAAATCTCCGATCACGGGGAGCATAGGCTAAGATCTCGAGTGGTACCCTTGGTTTGGGTCCAATGGGGGAACCACAATGCCGAGGAGTCAACGTGGGAACGTGAGGATGATATGAGATAAAAGTATCCACATATATTTTTACATGGTACGCCTAATTTTTAGGGAAAAATTCCCTTATAAGAGGAGGAGTATGTAATAATCCATACTTTTGAGTAATTGATTTTTATTAATTTGTCATGTGAAGTAATTATATAAAGTATTTAATAATGGAGTAAATATTATTTAAGTGAGGCAAAAGATAATATTTACTAGATTCTTGCTTATTTATTGTTATGTGAATGTAAATAGCATTATGTTATGATTCGTGGTGTCGTTGTGCTTCAAACGACAATTATGGTTTAAATGAAGTTGGAACTTGAAATGATTTATATTACTCCGGATGACAATTTAAAGGGTGTGGTTAGTCCCGAAATAGTTGAGATAGTCAAAATAAGTGCCATATTTTATTTTGGGTTCCCAGCACTTTTGACAGGTTATGGCTCAATTATGTAGTTACAAGTCATTTTAAGGGTGTATTAGCATTTAAAATTAGGAATTCATGCTTAGGGCACGATTAAGTCTTGCAAACCCTTTTATTTCTTAAGTGTTCCTACTAAACTTAGAGAGAAGAAGAGAATTTGGGGAAAAGAAGAGAAAGAAGAAGAAAATTGAATATTTGGAGTTTGATCTTGCTTCTACAGGAAAGGAATCCAAGATTTCAGCTTAAGGCAAGTTTCTTACTTGCTAAAATATGATTTAGGGTGAATAAAATGTAGTGATGGTTGTGTATTTGGAACCCTTGAACAATTATGGGTTTCTATGAATTTTATAGTGTTTGAACCCTTAAAATCTTGTTATAGATAGATATGGTAGTGAGTATATTAGTTAGTACCTATGTAGGATTGTTTTGGGTTGGATTAATGATGGTTGTTGTGGGTAAAAATGGAGAAGAAATGAGTTTTGGGAAAAGTAGGGTATTGACATCCATGGCCGAAATTGGGCATCCTGGCCCAGGCGAATCGATTCGCTAAAGGGGTGGGCTACAGGTTTGTGATGAGCGAATAGATTTGTCCTATCCGAATCAATTCGATGGTATGCAGAATGTTGGATCCTCTTGACCGAATCGATTCGGTCTATCCGAATCGATTCGCTTTTAAGACCGAATCGATTTGTCCAGGGCGAATCGATTCGGAATTCCTGTTGTTTTAAGATATTTTTCTAACTTAGTTTTAAACCTTTTCTTTTAGGCTTAGGACATAGGAATCTTATCTTATGAAGTTAAATTAGTGCCCTAGAGCCTTATATTAGTTAGGTAACTATCCTATATTAGAACGGGAATAGATGGGGCTTATTCTGGGGATTATTAAATAGATGATAAGGTAGTTTCTTCCCTTAGCAAGCTAATTTGAGATTAGGAGATGTTGGATCATATAACTGTGGAACTTTAGAGATGTAATTGAGGTACATTATACTTGGGGGCATATATTGACATCATTTTTTTTCTCGGAGACTAATTTAGGGATTTGTTAAACGTTGAAGTTTATAATGATGACATTAAATGCGTAAGGCTCCGGATATAAAAATGTAAGGCATATCTTAAAATGAGAATAAATTATAAATGAAAATTGGTATATAAACCTCTCTAAATGCTCTCATAGGCGAAGTTACGCGTATGAAATGAAGTCCCCTGGTTAGTGAATGCAGGGTGAATATAGTCCTCAGCCATAGGACCGGTTATTATATTGTATGATTATTGTGCGAGGTAAGGTAATTCCGGGTGTGGTTATGACTCACTGTCACAGGTATACGGCCACTTCCCGACTTCACGCGATGTAGGATGCCCAGGCTGCCTTGTTTAATAGGCCCTAGAAGATGATAGCTATTTAGGGGCGCGTCCAGTGGGGAAACTCGGAGGGACGGACTTAGAATCGTTATATGATGTGTAATATAACTATTCTTGTTAAAGTGGAATCCTATTGATTATACGGCACTTTAAGAAATAAATTGCCTCGAATACGTTTCCTAATGAGATAAGGAAAGGTGAAATGAAATTGTATAAAATTGAAGCGGAATCTTAATAAGTATGATGTTATTCATATTCTTTAGCAAAAATTGAGATGTTAGATTCCTTATAATTAATTTGATGATCGTGATTTGCTCATTCATGAAAATTAAGTTGTCCATTACTATCATGCATTTTATTCACTTGGTGATTATATCAAATCGGGGCGTGACCCGTTTATACCTCTTGTTTTGTATGAATCCATTATTCGCCCAGGTGCTCCGCCACAAGGACACCCGTATTGACTTTTCCATTCCAGTGTCCTGGAGCTGTAACACTTTCGTATGTTATGGGATATTTTGATATAGACGCTTCCATCATTTTGTATTCTAGTTATGTTCAGTTAAACATTCGGGCGTGTTGCCCAAATTTTGTAATTGTTGTATAAATGTGATATTTCTACTTTAATACTCGGTGTAACCCTGTTGTATCTGTCTGTCGATCGACAGCTTATTCAGTTATTTTGTTGTATGGATGTTAAGTGACTATCTATGTTTATTTATATCCACATTCTCTTCACTTGGACTGTTTAAATGTTTTCTTTAACCTATAATCTAAATTATGACATTTCGTTTCCTAAAATAATGGGTGGTTATCTCGTATACTTATTGTATTATTTTTGTGATGCTAAGAATGGACCATCTATGATTACTGTAATTAGTGGTGTATCGGGCTGGCCACCTCTTATTCTAGTGAGAGGGGTGTCACAGATTGTAGATTAACCAGACAGTAACGTCTTTCGTGATCCGAACGAGGTTGGGTCAAGCAAGTCCGAAAAAAGTGTAGCTGAGAATGAGGAAGACAGGTACCTCTTCAAGCAAGGGATCCTGTCAGAGGGGAACTTCTCTTTAAATGAAGATGTTTGGAACCTCTTCGTTGATAGGTCTTCTTGTGAAAGCGAAAGCGGAGCGAGGCTGATAGTGTCAGCTCCGGATGGTACCGACATTGAATATGCGTTGAGGTGCAATTTCATGGATTCAAACAACGAGTCAGAGTATGAGGCATTGATAGTGGGGCTCTCCTTGGCAAAAGCCCTTAGTGTTAGCCGACTCCTAGTCCATAGTGAGTCGAGGTTAGTTATCAACCAAGTTCTTGGGGTGTATGAGGCCAAAGATGAAAGGATGGAAAAATACCTGAAGAGGGTAAGAATGACGATAGAGGGCTTAAAAGAGGTGAAGATGAAGAGGATACCTCGGCAAGACAATAGTCGAGCCGATGCACTCGCTAGATTGACTTTAGCAACGAGGACAGACATAAAAAGAATGGTACCAGTCAAAATCTTGCTCAAGCCACCCATCGAAGAAGAAGAGGTTGCCAGAACTTGCCTCAATCTGAATATGGGAGCCTCGTGGATGGACCCACTCATCAGATACATCAGACAGGGAGAGTTTCCAAAATTAAAATTGGAAAGGAGAAAGGTGAGATTCAGGGCCGCCAAGTTCTCAGTTATAGGAGACGTTTTGTATAAGAAGGGGTTCTTACTCCCTCTCCTAAGATGTGTACACCCTTCAGAAGTTACTCAAGTCTTGAAAGATGTACATGAGGGCTCTTGTTCAAGTCACATAGGAGGGAGGCCTCTAGCTAAGAGGATAATAACTCAAGGGTTCTGGTGGCCGACCTTGGCTAAAGATGCAGCTGCTTATGTGAAGAGATGTGACAAGTGTCAGAGATTCTCCACCACCCCTCACTAACCTCATCATCCTATGACGTCAATTAGCTCACCTTGGCCATTTGAAGTTTGGGGTATCGACTTAGTAGGACATTTGCCAAGAGCTGCAAATAACTATCGATTCTTAGTGGTGGCAATCGATTACTTCTCTAAGTGGGTAGAGGCTGAGTCGATGATCACAATTACGGAACAAAAGACCTTCCAGTTCATTTGGAAGAACATCATATGCCGATACAGCCTCCCAAACACCCTCATCTTAGATAACAGAACCCAGTTCAAGAACACTTCCTTAAAAAAATATTGTGAAAGAGTGGGGATAAAGCAGTTCTTCTCCTCTCCTGGACGACCCCAAGTAAATGGGCAGACTGAGGTCACGAACCGAACAATCCTTAACGGGATAAAGAAGAGGTTGGAGGAGGAAAAAGGGAGATGGACAGAAGAGGTATACACTGTGTTATGGGCCTACAGGACGACCGCAAGATTGCCAACGAGGGAGACTCCTTTCATGATAGCACATGGTTCAAAAGTTGTCATCCCTACAGAAGTAGGACTCCCCACCCACAGAGTTTAGACCTATGATCCTCAGAGGAATAGGGAAGAGAGAATACTTGACTTGGATCTTATTGAAGAGAGAAGGGAAGATGCAGAGATCAGACAGGCAGCCTACCAGCAGAGAACAACAAAGTTCTATAACCAAAGGGTGAAATCAAAACCTATAACTGTGGGAGACCTAGTCCTGAAGAAGACGTTGCAGAAGACAAACAAGCTCAACCCAAACTAGCATTGTCCTTACAGAGTGGTCGATGAGGTTGTGCCCGGTACTTACCGACTAGAAAATCTCGAAGGGGAACCTTTTTCCAACCCTTGGAATGCCGACCACTTGAAGAAATATTACATATGATGTTGCAGTTATTTCTTTGTAATATATGTATCATTTTATGAAGAGGATATTAATGAAAAGAGCAGTTCATGTGTCAATACTGTTTCATTATGCTTAAACATCATTAGTTTGGTGAATTTATGAGGGTAAACATCATAACTTGATGACCTCAGACCTTTCACCATTAATTTGGTGAAATTATGTGGTCAAACATCATAATTTGGTGACCTCAGACCCTACACATCATTAATTTGGTGAAATTAATGAGGTGAAACATCATTATATGGTGACCTCAGACCTTAAACATCATTAATTTTGGAAAATGTATGAGGTGAAACATCATTATATGGTGACCTCAAACCTTAAACATCAATAGTTTGGTGAATTTATGAGGATAAACATCATAATTTGATGACCTTAGACCTTACACATCATTAATTTGGTGAAATTATGAGGTGAAACATCATAATTTGGTGACCTCAGACCCTACACATCATTAATTTGGTGAAATTAATGAGGTGAAACATCATTATATGGTGACCTCAAACCTTAAACATTATTAATTTGGTGAAATTTATGAGGTGAAACATCATTATATTGTGACCTCGGACCTTAAACATCATTAATTTGGTGGAATTTATGAGGGTAAACATCATAATTTGATGACCTCGGACCTTACACCATTAATTTGGTGAAATTATAAGGTGAAACATCATAATTTGGTGACCACAGACCTAAAGCATCATTAACTTGGTGGTAAATTACGAGGTGAAACATCATTATATGGTGATCTTAGACCTTAAAAATCATTAGTTTTGTAAAATTATGAGGTGAAACATCATTATATGGTCACCTCAGATCTTAAACATCATTAATTTGGTGATAATTCATGAGGTGAAATGTTATATTATGGTGACCTCAGACCTTAAAACATCAAAATTTGAGGTGAAAACATCACATTCTGGTGACCTCAGACCTCAGACATTTAAGGTAAACATCATTATATGGTGACTTCAGACATTAAGAGAAAAATATGCAAGAGAAGACAAAGAAGCTATATAGTCTGAGGAATATGGTATTAATATTTATCACAGAAAAATATGTACTGCCAGAGTTCACAAGTTACAGACGAAAAGAAGCAAAAATTACAACTTAAAGCTTCATATGACCAGGCCTAGGTATCTACAGCTGGAGTGGTGTCCTCTTGGCCAACGTTAGTCACCTCGGCTCCATCGTTCTGAGGATTAACATCTTCAGTCTCATTGGTGCCCAGGGGAGCAGTCTCTGAAGAAGCAGCACCATCCTTCTCAACCTCTTGCAAGGCCTGAGAAAAACGGGGATCACCAAAGCCTAGACCAACAAAGTCTGAGGCACTCAAACTCCCTGACTCTTGTTCCTTAGAGGCTGCCCATTTCCCAGTTGCTTTAATACCTCTCTCAAGGTATTCAAATCCAAAGTTGATGAACTCATCAGAGACCTTGTAATCTACAATAATATTCTCTGAGGCATCCTCTAAAGAAGCCTTAACAACAGCAGCCACCTTAGCCCGCAGGGCATCATCCTTGACTTTCAGAGCCGCTTTATCGTCCTTCTTTAGCTTGGCTATATCCCTGTCCCTCTGTTGGATCTCCTCCTTTAGCTTGCTGACCTCTTCCAACTCTTCCTTCTGACGATCAACCTCTGCACTCAAAGAGGCTTGGACTTTCAGAGCTTCTTGACCCTTCTCGATCAAGGGCATTTTCTTCAGATTCCAGTCCACAAAACAATGCCTGGACAACATACCCTGATGTATAAGCACAATAATGTAAGATAGCCAAGGTTACACTTGGAAGATCAGAATAGCAGAAATCATTACCTAGATTGATCTGTGAAGCTTAAACCCAACCAGTAAAGGGATATCCAGAGAGTGTAGGAAGCGTTTATCTTCATCGATCATTACAGATCCGATGGAATTTATAGCCTTCAGACCGTGGCCAATCAAACTATCACTTATTTTTAGTTGAGAAAGATGAGCTGCAAGGGCATTGCTTGATGAGATCGGAATGGCATGATCCCCTTTTTTATTCTTACTCAGCTTCTGATGCTTCGAGTCCGCTGTTGTCTTCCTCTTCTTTATAACATCGACCTTGGATGTGTCGATGTTCTGTTTAGGATAAGGAAGGGCTGCATTATGGTCAGCCTTCTTCATTAAATTTACCAGGCTTGTGGCAGACATCTCCCACAGGTCATCCGAAATACCTTCAGGGCGCACTACAAAAAGAATTTCTAAGTCAGTAATTAGAGACATGAAAAGTAAGAGCTACAACTTGTAAAAAATGATACTAATAGAGCTTTGTCAAAGAACTACCACCTAGCCATGTCTGAGAGAGGTAGTAAGGGGTCATCAGATGTTCGTATTTAACCAGACGACCCTGCTCACCCTTATCTTAAAGGTTCTTAACCTTTTTAATATTCTCTTGGCTAAGTCTAGGGTCGGCTCTTGCAGCAAGTGAGAATTTCCCCCATCTCAGAGGGGTCCTTGGAACCGACGTTCCAGATGCCTCATGGATACCAAACTCCCATGCCCCGGAGGCAAAGAAATACCGAGGTTTCCAGTTATAATTGGAGGTCTAGGTAACCAAAAGCATCTTCTTATCTGACTTCCTAGCTAGGAAGTTGTAATAGCTCGAGTGATTTTTAGCAGAGGAGGGGACGTAACAGCCTGTGAAGACCCTAACAGGAAGGTCTGAGTGGTGGACTTCCCTCCAAAGGATGATAGCCCCTATCATCATCCTCCAAGTGCTGGGGGATAGTTGTCAAAGGGCAAAATTTATATGGGACAATATGGCCCTGATTGAAGGATGGATGGGGAGATGAAAACCCAACTTGAATATATGCTCATAGACGCAGATCTCCCCTTCTCGGCCACCAAATGCTCTCTCACCCCTCAGAGGTCTCCTAAGACTAATGGAAGGACCTATTGCGTAGAGGTACCTAAAAGCCAGATTATTATACTCACTAATGGAGCTCTCAATCTCGGCTTCTTCAGAGGTGTCAATGTCGCTCTCATGCCCATCATCGTTATCCATAGTGACATTGTCCTAGACAGATATTGGGGGACCATTGGGAAACTTCTGAGCGAACTCAGCCCTGGTGGATGCCGATAAGGGAATAGCATCAAAAATGGGGGGAACGGCCACACTTGGCCCTAGAATTTTAACATCAGGAGAAGACTGAAAGGTGTTAGCCCCCTGATGTGATGAGACACGACTCAAAACCTCGGCTTGATCATGGACCTGATCTTACCTAATAGAAAAATCCATAGCCTCTTGGAAAGAGTCTGCAGACATGGGGTCTGAGATAGATGACGCAGACTCAAACTCAGACTCAGACTCGGACTCAGACATGGGTGTTGGTTCCTCTGGAACCTCTGCTGGCTCAGCAGGATCGATTCGCTCAGGGTAGATAACCTTCAGAGGAGGAGGAAATATGGGTCTGACAGGAAAGGTCTTAGCCCTATGAGCTTCCTCTTGGTTTAGATCTATCTGCCTAATTTTTTTAAAGGTCTTCTCTCTAAGTGAAGGGAACTCTTCTAGGAGTTGATACAAGGGTCTGATCATAAGGAGGATGACACTACACTTGGACTCTACAAATAGGCAAACCACCTAACTTAACCTACTAAAGATCAAATGAATAAGGAGCAAGGTTTTCAAACCAAGAACACCAAGAACATTTAAGAACAAGCTCGCCAGAAAATGGAACAAGTCACTAGAAAGCCCTAAAACCCTAACCGAAAAACCAAAACCTCCACCGGAAGTTGCAGAATTGAAAAGAAATGACTAAAAATGGAAGGAAGATGATTAAAATGATACTTGGATGATTGTGAAATAAAAAAGAATAGGTTTGGAAGTGAAGGAACCCTCAAACGCAACAGTTGAGCTCTTGAAGAGAGAAAAAGTCGCAGAGAGAACACAGGTGGGGAAAGTGAAGAAGAAATTAAGAAAAAAGGGTTTAAACCCTAAATCGTGTTGGCGCACATCCCAAGGCCCATTATTACTTTGGGAACCCAAAATTCAAATCCACATCATCATGACTTTGTAAACACTCCACCCACTTCAGAAAGTGACATGTGTCAAGAGAATACTAGCACACAAGAAAACTTAGCCTCGGCCTTGCAATACCCCTCAATTACCTACTCACATAGGTAACTAAGGGCTAGGGGTGATTGATATTCCCAAAGTGCACCTTCCTACTCAGAGACATTGACCTCGGCCTGACTCACAACCGAGGTGACAGAAGCTTAATCATCATCAATATCGTCTTTTATAGGGTCATCCCTAGCCGACATTGCTCTAACCTCATACATCAACCTCAGTTGGGCATCATCTGAGGTCAGCGAGGACTCGTGGGTTCCACCATCCATCAACAACAACATCGGCCCAGGTCAACATTACAAGTTATCACCTGAAGAAAGCAAAGCCTCGCAGGTTCAATCATCAAGTATCATGACAACATCGTCCCCGGTCAACGTTCCAAGTATCTAACCTCAGTTGGCATCCTAACCGAGGTCATTATGTAAGTTGGTCCTGGACATGGAGGGGGTCGGACATCACTAACCTCGTACTCATCCAGGTTAAGGTTGGCCCAAATCGAAGACAGCCGAGCATTTACAAGTACATGTATGGCTTGGAACACGTGGATAAATCTTTTATAACTGAATAGTTCCCTCCACGTGAGGGAATATTAAGGTCATCATTATTTAGTTACGATTAGCCAAGTGTTATCCTGGCACTGGTTGGATCTTCGTGCACATGCTCATTGCATGCGTGGGGGGTACATTACACCCCCTAAGCACTGTATATAGAGGTCATCCTCTACCTTGTAAAGGGACCCAGAATTATAACCCTAACTGAAACTCTGTCATTTTACATAGTAGAGAGAGAAAGCTTGAGAGATTATATCCATGGCCATTCGTGCCTTCATTCAGTGATATTACTCACACACTCACAGTGGACGTAGGCCAGATTGGCTGAACCACTTATATTCAAGTGTTCATCCTCTTCTCCTCACCTCCTTCTACATATATATACATATACTCACCTGTGTAGCCATTGTTATCATTTGCTTGAGCTTGTCAACACCTTATCTAGTGGTGCTGTTTCCAGCATCATCAGAGAGTACTTAGATCCTAAGATTTTTTAGTGTAAGAATGATAATATAGGAGAGTAAATATTATATCTTGATTAAAACATTAATCAGTGGGAAAAATGGATAATGTTTAAAATTGAATTAATTATGTAACACCCTGTATTTCTAAGTATTTAAAATTGAATTAATTCAGTAAATTTTTAAATTACACGCATGACATAATTTAATGAAAGTAAATATTATATGTTGATTAAAATATTAATCAATAAGAAAATGATTAATGTTTATCGAATATAATTACTAAGTGGATAGTAAATAATTATTTTGCATCATAGCGGGTGACAGTGACGTGAGAGTGTTATATCTCAATCGGGTGTCGTGTGTAGACTATATGAGGTCGAGGTAGGAAATTATTTTTGAGTGACTCGCGGGGTGATTTTGAGGTCACGTTGGTTTCGAAAGATTCGAAATAGTAGGAATAGTGTAATCGTGGGTAGTATTTGGGTCACGAGGCAATTTTAGACTAAACCAGCACCACGAGAGGGCATTTCAATCATTTGTAGTGTAGGGTAGGGTTCTTGATTTAATGAGAATTGAACATGCTCTTAAGAGATAAATGAATAAAATCCACAATTCTGGGTAGGATTGCATATAGAATGAATCCCTTTGTGTAGACAAAACAAAATCAGAATTCATGGGGTAAAGGACATGAAACAAATTTGGGTTTTTGATGAACTTATATGAAGAACACCATAGCTAGGGTTTTGTGTAGAAAACCTTGATTAAATCTTGAGATTTATGAACTTAATGATGTTTTAACATTAGAGAATTGTTAGAACTAATATATATATATATATATATTAGAGTTTGGGTGTGTTGCATGAAGAAATTGTGGGTTAAAAATAGTGAAATCTGTAACAGCGAAGAAGAAGAAGAAGAAGAAGAAGAAGACCTATGGGTTCGAATTGGTTCGGACCCATACTCGAACCGATTCAGGGTACCTGTTAGAACTAGAAATTTTGTTGTGTTAATTTCTAAGGAAAATAATTATGAAAAACTGTGGGGGGTAAGTTTAATGCTTGCACAAAGACTAGGGAAGTTCAGTAGGTAAAAAATCTAGACTCGGTGATACTTAGTTGAGTAAATTAAGACTTGGACCGACAATGCTAAACCGATTGAGAGATATATCAGGAATGTGTGATTTAGGTTAGGGGAAGTGTGAATGATAAACTAATATACAAATTAGTAGTTTAGAGATGTATAACTACTAAATTTACGTTAGGGATAGATGGGATCCTTTGGCTTAAGCGCGATGCCCAAAAATTCATGAAATAAATAATATGTGAGAATTATTTTAGTACGTTGAGTATGCGAGAGATATATACTACGCACGGACTTATATGATTTGGATATGTGTATACCCAGCGAATAATATGCATATATAGGTTATGTGAATACCTATGGTTATGATTTGATTATATGTGTGAACATACCTACGCTGCCTGCTATCCGAAGATTTTTGCTCAAAGGGCGATCCCACCTTGACGATTCTAGTGAGGTCTGGATATATGCCCCAGAACATGGAACTTAGGGTGGCTCACTATGTGTTTTGTATTAGTGGGATCGGCGTGTCATTTGGGTATGTTAGGTATGTGTATATCCCAAAGGCTTAGAACCATGTTCTCCTCCGGTGTGTGTTGATTGGTTTTGGATTCGAGGAGATATGCCAAACCAATAGTCCTTGATTTAGTACGAGAAGTACATGGAATTGATAGTGGAGTATGCCAGCATCACGAGGGGCCATTCCGAGGATGCTATATTTGTATATATTATATATGTGTCAAATATATACAAGTGCGATATATCTACTTATGTGTGATAGTAAAACTGATAGATTGTGTACATCTAAAAGAAAGATAAGTGGAGAAACTTAAATAAATAACTCAATAATAATATGTGGGTAATATATTATTGATAGTGTAGTATCATGTCGTATGAGTAATACGAGAGAGTTAGACCTGGTGAGGTTATTTAGATACGTTATCTAGTTGGTATGGTTAGCATAGCTAGATATGGTACGTTAGGCGTGCACATTAGTGGAGATGTGAGGATCTCAAGGGATTGTATGTGGAAACTAACATGTATATCTAATAACTGATTTAAACACATGAAAAATATTTTCAAACTGTTTTCTTAGGCTCTGACCCATGTCAAAATATTTTGAAAACCTTTTAGGGGTCCAGCTATAGGTATGACAATCTTGACGAATCTATCCAGGGATGCGTAGCTGCAGCAGATTGTGGAGGCTTCTAAGAGTTGCTTTAGATACTTTAGTTCATTCCTTTCTAGATAGAAAATTCTTCAGTATTTCATTTGGGCGTGTTGCCCCCCTTCAGACGATTCACTTCTTCAGTTTATATATCAGACTTTATTGAGATTCAGTTTTACTATTTCAGACTTGTATTTGGATTTGTTTTGAAAATCGATGGTTCATTCAGTATTTATTTATATATCTTTCGTGTGATTGTTCAGACTATATTTGTGTGGATGGTTTGGTTTATTTAATTTGTTTCCGCACTTTGTTAAATAAATGAAAGATAAAATTTGACACCGGATTAATTTAACATAACTGGTTAGTAATTAAAAAGTTTTTCGACATTGATGCTAATAATGAACCAAATGAGATTCCTAGTTATTTATATAAAGGACTGATAACCCGTGATTAAAATAGGCGGGGTATCACACTTTTGTAACACCCCATGAATTAAGTAGTTATTATTTAAATTAATTCGGATTTTTTTGGGGTAAAATAAAATTTTAGAATTTATAAACTTTTAGTAATTCAAAAGGTTGAGTTTCACTATTGAAAAGTTGGATTTTAATCGTAATTCAAATCGGAGGCAAAATGGGACGGCAAAACTTTTTTTAGTTTAAATAGAATTCTATTAGCATTATAACTCATAATCATTATAAATTAAGACTAATCCGTGGATGGGTTCTTCAAATTGTTTTTTTCACAATTATTCCTCCAAAAGACTTCTCCAAAATATTTCCCTTCCATCTGCAAACCCTTGTGAAAGTGCCCGATAGGACCCCCAATTTTAAATATTCTTTTAAAATTAAATGTAATTTCCTTTTAAGTGCGGAATAAAGACGGTTACTAACAAAATTTAATTTTTCAAAAATTATTTAATTTCCTTTTCTTTAAAAGGTGGAAAATTAAATTAAACACAAATTTAAAATTAAACACTACGAAGTGAAATAAAGTAAACACACACACACTTTAAATTCACTCAAACAAAATTAGTTCAATTATCAAGTTTAAATAAACTAGGCAAGAAAGTTATCCAACTAATTTAGTGCCAACTTGAATTAAATTAACTTAAACTTTTACCCAAACATTTAATTAGAACCAAATTAAACAAGTAGTGATTTAAACAAAATTTTATCTTTTTACCTAAGCATGCATCTAAGGTGAACTTTGTAAAAGATAAAATAAACAAACCACTACACGGCGATATACGAGGAAAACCCAACTGGGAAAAATCTTGGACGACCCTGGCCTAACAAATTCACTAAGTATGGTTCAAATTTTACAAAGACTCGACAAGAGGACTTACACAACAGACTCGAGTTCGTCCAAGCCTTGACACACTCCTTCGATCTTCAACTTCCGCCTACCGAATAACGGCAGACTCCTTCGCAGTCTCGAACTCCTCCGATGGGACTCTTGGACACCGTCTCCCTCACACGAAGCCTTTCTTCGAGAGGGAACACCACAGCGTAAATAAATGTGTCTTATTTTGTTGCGGTGGATAAATAGGACCCAAACTCGTTTCTTCTTGGGTAGAAAAGTGAACTCGGTGCCCAAACACTCCAAGAAAATATATAGAAGTAGAAACTTGGATAAACTAAACTTTGGGTGTAAGTGTTTTTGTAGAAATTAGTTCTTGGTTACACAAAATCAATAAACAATGAAATTTTGAACTAAGAATTTTTTTTCTCTCAAATGTGTTTTAAAAATGTCAAAAGTTATTTTTTTAAAAGGGGTCCCCGTACTAAATAAGTCTGGTAGAAAGTTAGTGGGTAAAATAGTGGGAAAGTGGGGTAAAAACTGCCAAAATAGTTCCCGCCGGAAATGTTGTTTGAACGACCCATCTAACGATACCCCAGAACAAAATATGTGAAAAGTCATTTGTAAATTCATTCGAAATCTCGTTCAAACGACAATTCAAACGATTTGTCAGTGCAGAATAAAAGGGAACTCGTTGGAAATAAACCAAACTCGTTCGAATGAAATTGTTGTTCGAACGAAAATCTCGTTCGAACGATAACTTCGAACGACATGCCAGAATAAGGAAATCCAAGTTTAAGTCCAAAAACTTAAGTATAAAATTATAAAATTAGTTCGAAAAAATGTAAAATTTATTCCAAGTTATAAATTAGGTTTCTGACATAAAAAGTGATTTTAAATAAAATTACACACTTAAATAATATTCCAAGTCTCCTACAAATATATAAAAGCATTCATACCTTTGGAGACATGAAATATGATGTTGATGACGTGAAATGTGGCACTGAAACTCGGCAATGATGTTCTCTTGAAAAGCTGGCCGCAACGTCTTCAACTTTAACATGTCATAGGCTTGATGGATGGTCAAGAACACTATCCTATGACTCCAAGTTTTTTATCCGGAATTGAGTCAACACTACATAAGACTCAATTGGAGACTTGTGTCCTTACAAATCTCCCCCTTTGGCTATTTCGGGACAGAAACCAAAACAAAATCCTAAAGGGCCGTCAAGCTCTACTAGACTTAAAAACTTTCCACCCAAAAATAAAAATAAGAAGCTTGAGTCAAAGACAACTTAGGATAAATAGCTTTGCTGATGAAAGTTGCCACTTAGAAAAATTCCCGCACACTTAAGCAAACTATCAAACGCATAGGGAATATCAAGAATATTAAATGCATTTAAAATAAATACTCCTCCTAAATTAATTCTCCTTTATCAACTATGATCAACCTAAGAAGATAGCGCTCTCCCCCTAAGTTAAATATCCTAAACTAAGATATGATTATAATAGGATTAGATACCATTTCTCCCCCTATCATTCTCCCCCTTTTTGTTCAGGAATAGACATAGGTGATAGAATTAATAAAATACTCATTTTTCCCAAATATAACTAAGTACAATTTCTCCCCCTAGAAACTACATAAGGGATATAAATAAGGGAAAACAAGTAAAACATGATGATGCTTAAATAGATAGGATCGGTAAAGCATACGATCAACAAAAAATAATAAAACTAATCCAAATAAATATTGATGCATACTAACCATGATGTAACAAAATGATACCAATTTGAAACATATGAGACTAGGCATGTGATATTAAACAAAAATTTGCAATAAGTTAGATAACAATTATGAATTACAGCATATGCGGACTAGCTAAAATGGCAAAGACTCAAAATAAAACAAAATATCATATATACGAATACACAATAGATATCAAATGTACACAAGCACACATATATAGATATAAACTCACAAATGACACAAAATAATACAATATAAGTTTTTCACACTCATATGGCATAAATTTGTCATATGGAAATGGAAGTGAAGGAGTGTGAACAAGATACTGATGAATTTAAAACCCAGTCACTTAAAATGTCCACGGAGTTCGCATTTGATTGCAAAACTTTATCAACTCAAATTTAGCCTTTATGGGACATGATAAAGTGAACTCATAAGCAAACACAATGCATACAGCCTAGCATGTTGATGATTCTACAAACCAATAGAGTCATGGCATTTAAAGAACAACTAGGATAAATGGACATTGTGCAACCCATTGATATACCATCAAAACTTCTTCAAAATAAGCATATTATAATCTTGAATGACTATATCAAATAAAAAATATAGGCCTTGGTTAAATATTTTCTTTTAATGCCAAATTCTTTTAGGCCTTTGGACCACGTATTTCTTTTAGGTCCATAGCAAGCAGTGGCTTACTCACAAAGGAAAATATTTCCTTTCGGAGCCCTTCCCCGTGCATATATATATATATATATATATATATATATATATCAATTCTCATGTGCAGCGGATTTTAACATGCACTAGTCCTCATAGGTCATAGTATGTAGATGACTAGATTGGTAGGAGAACACCTCACAAAGCTCAAATATAACATGTGAAGTTATGGTTCAAAAAACTCGTGCATGTGTGTGAAAAAGGCATATAAAAGTGAACCCATTAAGCAAGTCAAACTTAAAATACTCCATGTAAACATGATAAAGAACATTTTAAGGACTAAAATTTTAACCAAAAGTTCTAGCCACATGGTAGCGAAATGAGGATTCAAACACAACATATGCCGCAAAATGTGTGAAAAACAAAAATACACACAAAAATAAAATCTTTTTGAGCTTTTGAAATAATTTAGATACCAATTTGAAAATAAAAAATATTTACTCAAAAGATAAAGAAAAATCAATTGTATTTTTCATTTAGCCCAAATAACTCATAAAATAAAACACAAATGATAAACAAAAATCTTTTTGTATTTTTCATTAAAAGCAAACTAAAATGAAAAAAATAAAATACAAAAGATAAACAAGTCATAATCTCTAGCATGAGATATGAAATAAGGCAATGACTAGAAAATGACTAAACAAGCATACTACTAGCAAGGATATATGAGATAAGGCACAAAAGTCTGGAGTATGTAAACAACTAACACATTCAACCTTTGGATTTAGCAAGGGAGGTATTGTGTGAAAGTAAATGAGAATAAAAAATCCTATCTTATAAAGCTACCAAGTCGGATCTCCTAACCCAAACTAATGACGAATGACGATCTCGGGGTGTAGGAATCTTGGCTACCTCGGTTGTCTTAAGGTTGGATTTTCTAGAAAATCTTTTAAGATCAAAACAAAATTTCTTAAGATAATCTTTTCGATCGCAGTGTGAACAAGTAAAAACACGTCGAAAGGTGGAATCTAAGGATTGATCTCTAAAGGCTTTCCTAGGTGATTCTCTTAAAACTTTAGTTTTGGCTTTATGAGTTTACTTATTATACGTATCGAAGCCTAAACCACACATGTTATTTTTAATTTGGACTATTCCTAATATTTTATCTAATTTCTCCGAACGACATTCCAAATCAAATTTGACTTTACTAGAGTCCTTTAATTTATTTTCTAATTCTAAATTGCGAGACTCTAATAAAATATTGCGCTCTTCAAACACGAGAAGCTACTTTTTCAAGGATTTCATTAATCCCTTAAGGCCATCTCTCTCGCCTTCAAAGTAAACTATATTCTCTCGAAGAGTTTTGTCTCGTGACCTAAGGTCGTTAACTAATGCACTCTCGTCAACAACCTTGGCACGCTCTTTTATACTTGCTTTTAACTTCAAATTTTCCATTTTTAATTTTATAGATTCGACATATAATTCTTGAAATGCACTTTTAAGTTCACTCACATTAACCTCATTTTCACTATCACTCTCTCTCTCTTCTCCACTCTCACTACCATCATCTTTTTGTGACTCACAAACAGAGGCCTTGGAAGCATCATATTTTAAGGTGTCATCGCCGGACACTATCTCACATTCACTGACATGACTAGCTATGAACGCAGTAAAGTTGCGCTCAATGGGGGAACTGGGTCCTTATTCCTTATCACTATCACTAAGGGTAGCATTATATGAAATTGGTTGCTTGCCCTCTTTCCTTAGTTTAGTGAGACATTCAAAGGCCCTATGGACATACCCTTCATAACCAAAGCACCTATTTAACTCGTCCCTATTAAGGTTTTCATTAACAGTTCTTAGATTTTCAAATTTGTTAAAATCATGTTTAAATTTATCTTTATTAAATTTAAGAAATTTTAAAATTTCCTAGAAAACATATCCATGTCCTCCGAGTCACTATCACTCTCATAAACCACAACTTATTTTTCCTCCTTTCGAGCTTTCAAAGCAATGCCCTTATTTATTTTACTTTCATTTTTGGAGGGAAACATATCTAGTTCATAGGTTCGCAAATCACCTATTAATTCCTCAAGTCTGGTAGAGTGCAAGGTGGGTAAAGAATTTAAAACTGTCACTTTAGGGATAAATCTCTCGGGTAGGGGCCTTAAAATTTTCTTTACTACTCGGTCGTTGGGTATTTTCTCACCCAAATTAAATGATGAATTCAATATATCGGAAAGCCTATCATAAAATTCATCAAAAGTTTTTTTTCATTCATTTTGATGGTTTCATATTGAGTGGTGAGGTTTTGGAGTTTAGAAGCCTTAACGACACTAGTACCCTCGTGGGTGAGTTGTAGTATATCCCAAGCCTCCTTAGCAGTTTCACACGTCATGATACGTCGAAATTCATCTGGTGTGATCGTGCTAAATAAGGCATTTAAACCTCGGGAATTAAAGTTCACAAATTTTAGTTCATTCTGACTCCAACGCTCGACGGGTTTGGGGACACGCTCATTCTCTATTAAGCAAGTAGGTGGAGACCACCAAGTAACTACCGAAAGCCATACCCTCTCGTCAATAGCCCTAAGTGTCGAACACATACGTGCTTTTCAATATGCGTAATTAGAACCATCGAAAATAGGAAATTTAGAAAACGGGGAAAAATCCATTTTTAGTTAAAAATACTAAAAGGACCTAAACGAAGTAAATTATCGCTCCCGCTCTTATACCACTTGAAAGTGCCCGATAGGACCCCAAATTTTAAATATTCTTTTAAAATTAAATATAATTTTCTTTTAAGTGCGGAATAAAGATGGTTACTAACAAAATTTAATTTTCCTAAAATTATTTAATTTCCTTTCGTTTAAACAGGGGAAAATTAAATTAAACACAAATTTAAAATTAAACACTACGAAGTGAATTAAAGAAAACACATAAACACTTTAAATTCACTCAAATGAAATTAATTCAATTATCAAGTTTAAATAAACTAGGCAAGAAAGTTATCAAATTAATTTAGTGCCAACTTGAATTAAATTAACTTAAACTTTTACCCAAACATTTAATTAGCACCAAATTAAACAAGTAGTGATTTAAACAAAATTTTATCTTTTTACCTAAGCATGCATCTAAGGCGAAATTTGCAAAAGATAAAATAAAAAAACCACTACACGGCGATGTACGAGGAAAACCCAACTGGAAAAAATCTCAGACGGCCTTGGCCTAACAAATTCACTAAGTATGGTTCAAATTTTACAAAGACTCGACAAGAGGACTTACACAACAAACTCGAGTCCGTCCAGGCCTTGACGCTCTCCTTCGATCTTCAACCTCCGCCTAACGAATAACTACAGACTCCTCCGTAATCTCGGAATCCTCCGATGGGGCTCTTGGACACCGTCACCCTCACACGAAGCCTTTCTTCAAGAGGGAACACCACAGCGTAAACAAATGTGTCTCCTTTTGTTGGGGTAGAGAAATAGGACCCAAACTCTTTTCTTCTTGGGTAGAAAAGTGAACCCGGTGCCTAAACACTCCAAGAAAATATATAGAAGTAGAAACTTGGATAAACTAAACTTTAGGTGTAAGTGTTTTTGAAGAAATTAGTTCATGGTTACACAAAAACACTAAACAATGAACTTTTGAACTAATAAATTTTTTTCTCTCAAATGTGTTTAGAAAAGGTCAAAAGTTGGTTTTTCAAAAGAGGTTCTCGCACTAAATAAGTCTGGTAGAAAGTTAGTGGGTAAAATAGTAGGAAAGTGGGGTAAAAACTTCCAAAATTGTTCCCGCCAGAAATGTCGTTCGAACGGCATTTTCGTTCGAACGAAGTCTCGTTCGAATGATCCATCTGACGATATTCCAGAACAAAATATGTGAAAAGTCATTTGTAAATTCGTTCGAATTCTCGTTCGAACGACAATTCGAACGATTTGATAGCGCGGAATAAAAGGGAACGCGTTGAAAATAAACCAAACTCGTTCGAACGAAATTGTTGTTCGAATGAAAATATCGTTCGAACGACAACATCGAACGACATGCCAAAATAAGTAAATCCAAGTTTAAGGCCAAAAGCTTAAGTATAAAATTATAAAATTAATTCCAGAAAATGTAAAATTTATACCAAGTTATAAATTAGGTTTCTGACATAAAAAGTGATTTTAAATAATATTCCAAGTCTCCTACAAATATATAAAAGCATTCATACCTTTGGAGACTTGAAATATGATGTTGATGACGTGAAATGTGGCACTGAAACTCGGCAATGATGTTCTCTTGAAATGTAGGCCGCAACGTCTTCAACTTTAACATGTCATAGGCCTGATGGATGGTCAAGAACACTATCCTATGACTCAAGTGTTTTTTCCGTAATTGAGCCAACACTAACTAAGACTCAATTGGAGACTTGTGTCCTTACACCTTGCCCCAATTTTCTTTAAGTTTTCAACTCCATATTTGTCAAGATTAACCGGGTTTTCTCAAGACACGTCAAGAGCGGATCTTTATTAACTTTTTGAGAGGAATATACATTCAAGGTCAGATTTCTAAATCGACTTTTTTTCAGGCATGGATACTCTAGTATATTCCTTTAGTATTATGCATTTTAAGTGTCGCCTAAATCTTTAATGACATGCTTTTCCTAAAAGAAATTAGCAACTTAATTAGAAAAGGTGAGAACTAATTATCGTACTTTTTTATGAAAACTTTTAATATGAAATAAGATTTGAAACCCTTGGGTGGGTAGGAGAGAGTATTGGGTTTTGATTATTATGGGTGTAGGATCGCATGTAGAATTTTATGGGGGTTATTTAAATAAAAATCGGGGCATGTACACACGTATAACAAATTATGCAGTTTATAAAAGTGGAAAATTTTGGTGTGATCCTTAAACTTGCATGTTGATTAATCTATAACGATTTTATGGAAATAATTGTGTTAAGAACGACAACGGTATTATTAATTGAATTAAATTAAATTGTGCCATCATGGATATATTTGTGATATTGTTTATATGTGTTGTTGGATTATGTGACTGATTGATATTGATATTTATCACCGTGGGGACAATGGGATTTTTTGGTAGTATGATCTCAACTATATTTTAGGATGCTTATTAGGTATGGGACTAGTGGGTAGGCCTTTGTGCAATTTAGGCTTTCTAGGTATGGGACTAGTGAGTGTAGATTTTTACGGACGGGTGATTTCGGGGTGGGGCTGATTTTTATATTATATCGTCGTTACACTAGCCTAGGCATAAGACTAGGGAATGACTATTGATAGAAATTCATCCTATAATTAAGATAGGTTGTGTTTATGTGTTGAAGGACCCTCAGGTATGAGACTAAGGGTGTTTTTGAGCATCTCACATCACTAATAAGGGTCGGGTGAATAAATATAAAATAACAAGAAACATGAGAAATTGAGAATTAATTCCTAAGAAAAATAAAACGGATATTAAAATATGTTGGCGACATAATGTGAGAGTCGACAGTTTAAACGGGTCAGCTGGTGTTTATATCGTGTCGTGTGTGGAACCTCAATCATATTGCGGGATCGACAGTTTAAACGGACTAGCTGGTTATTTACGAAGGGAATGTTTATATTGGTGGGAGTGCCACCCGAGGCAGGAAGACCGTTATAATAATGTATTTTGGTGGGAGTACCACCCGAGCTGAGAGGACCGCTATAATAATTTGAAGTGTTGGAGTAAAAAAAATTGTGGGAGTACCACAATAGATAATAATAAATTGAGAAGAATGAAAGATTTGGGTTAATTTAATTAAATTAACAATATGGAACTGTTGGATATTTAAAATAATATTGGTGTCTATTTTTGAATCAGAATTGTATTTGGGTAGATAGTGATTTATTGTTTTTGTGCCTAATCATATCTCGCTTAATTTAAAACATTCTATTGTGATATTTATCATGTATAATGTTATTGTCTGGGTTCACGGACCCTAATTTAAGGGAGCAGCCGGTATTCATGCTCGGGGCTCTGACCCTGTGCCTTGACTAACATTTTTTAGGTATTAGTGTTGGAGTAGTTGTACAGGAGTATTTGGAGATATATATCTTAGAAGTGCAGCTGGATTTTATTTCTTTTATGCTTAGCAGTTAGTTTAGTTTCGATTCCTTTATATTTATATTGACAAGTTTATGAATTTGGTGGGCCATTCGGTTCCACGGTTGTCACGGTTTTATTCAGATACTTCATTATGGATTCAGTTTATTAGAGATTATATTTATTTCAAGTTAGATATTATTGGAGATTAGCATGGTGATGAATTTTATGTCGCATTGTTGATTATTACTTATTAGGATTTATTTCATTATTCTCTTGAGGAATGAATTTTATATGTCTCAAATCTGTCACATGTTAAGAATGATATTTTATTTAGTTCACGCCCAGCATAGTTTTGGTGGCAGACGACGCCAGAATTACAATGGGTGTGACAACTTTGTAGGAGAAACATTGAGGGAATTTCTTCCAAAATGCAACTCAAGGTGAGAAAAATAAAAGAATTACTACATGGGTTCAAAAAGAGCGCACATTATCTAGAATCATAGGAAATCTTGAGAGTGGAGTGAAATAATAAGTCGTGTTTTAAATGAACTCAATTTTCAATGTTTCACATCTTAAATTGAACCTAAAAATGTCAGAAAAGCCTTAAAAGATGAAAATTGGATTGGTGCAATTTAAGAATAATTAAACCAATTTCAACGATTGAAATATTATGAATTATTGCTTAGACCTCAAGATAAAATCATAATAGGTACTGATTGGGTTTACAAGAAAATTTTGGATGAACTAAAGGTGCGGATTTTGATGAAATCTTTGCCCCCGTTTCAAGGTTAGAGAGTATAAGACTTTTTCTTACCATTTTGTGTTTTATGAAATTCAAACTTTATCAAATGGATAACAAAGGTTCTTTTTTAATTGTGTGTTGAATGCAGATGTGTATGTTGAACAATCCAAGGGGTTTGAAAATCCAAAACTTATCGATCCTCTTTTAAGGTTTCATAAAGAATTATATGGTCTTAAACAGGCTCCAGGAGCTTGCTATGAAAGGTTGAACGCATATCTTTTGAAGAGTGGTTTTAAGAGAACAGGTGTAGATAAAACACTCATTGTGCAAAAAGTTAGGGATCATATCCTTGTAGCTCAAATCTATTTGGATTATATCGTGTTCGGGTCAACTATTAGGAAGTACGCTTATAGTTTTTCGAAGGAGATGAAAAATCAGTACCGTATGAGCATGGTAAGTGAGTTTACATTTTCCTAGTCTTATAAGTAAAACAAATGCAAAATGGGACTTTCATTTTCAATGCCAATTATGTTAAGAAAGTAGTCAAAATGTTTAGGATAGAATCAAAAAAACATGTCAACGCGCCCATGGGGATGGATTCTAAATTGACCAAATATAAAAGTGGAAAAGATGTTGAAGAGAAGATATATAGAAGAATGATAGGTATTTTTCTTTACCTAACCACAAGTCATCTCAATATTTCATATAGTGGACAAGTGTGTGTGAGGTATTAAGCTAAAAAAAAAGAGTCTCACTTACGCGTGGTGAAAAGAGTGATTCAATAAGTTAGTGTTACTTAAAAGATAGGGTTGTGGTATCTATATGATACTACCGATTCTCTTTATGCATATTTAGGTTTCGATTAGGCAAGCGACGTCGTTGATCAAAAGAACCTGTCAAGAGTTGATTCTTCTTTGGCACATATATGGTTACATGGCTTTCAAAGGAAAAAATATATCTATATCCTTCTCTAAAGCGGAGGCCAAATACATTACCAGGGGTAGTTGTTGTACTCAATTACTTTGGATTCGACAAATGGTTCAAGATTACAGGTTAGAGCAGGGAACAATGGAACTTTATTACAATAACATGAGCGTAATTAATATTGTAAAAACCCCGATGAAACACTCGAGGAAAAAGTATATAGAGTTGAAACATCACTTCAATAGGGATTTAGTTGAGCAAAACGTCGTTAGCATGAGTTATGTCCATATGAAAAATAATTGGTCGATATCTTTCCAAATACTTTCAACATTTCTAGGTTTCGTTACCATAGAGTTTGTATAAGTTTAGTTGAGACTAAGTGATTGTGTCTCTTTGAAGTGTAAGATGCATTTTTATATAAATATATTTTCACATTTGGTTTTTATTTGATTTTGTACATATTTTGAAATTTTCAAAAAGAATTTTGGTGTTTTGTTGTGTATTTTTTTTTTCAAATCTCATGCTAAATATGTTGGGCAATCTAAATGATTGTATTTAATGATGTTTGATTGTTTATTTGTTTTTTGTTGAATAAATTGATTGAATATGTTTTGACAAGTTAAACCTTTCAAAAATAATCATGATAAATATTGCCTTTGGTTTTATTTTGATGATTTTAAACCTTGTAAGTTCACTACACGACCTGAACTCACAAATGATATTGATAATTGTTATTTCCACAAGGATATGAAAATCTAAGTCAAAAATAAATCTTGCATGAGTTTCAATAAGTGCTCCAAGGTCTACTTGTGAGAATTTGAGGGTTTATATTTGAAGGAGTTGAATATGGACCATTTTATGTGTTGATAAGGGTTACCATTAGAGTGATAATTCCCGATTTGAATTTTTATATCATTGGGTAGGTGTCATCTAAAGTGTGTGTGAAAAGACAATCAACGACAAAAGTCTATATGTTGAAAAGAGTCAAAACCCAGGTGCTTAACTGACACTCAAAACAAGATAGGGCTATAGATCCAGTTCAAATATAATTAGCTATTTTATTTTGGCATTTAAAATATTCAAATAACATTGTGCTGGGGGATTTTTAAATGGATTTGATCTTAAAATTAAACTCGTGATAGAATTTTATCTATGCTACAAACCATTGTTAAATGTGTTAAGAAATATAATAGTTTGATGATATTTGTGTTTTTTCATCTACATGCACATGCAATTTTAAATGATTCATTTCTTACTTTTGTTGTGTTTGGAAAGTGAATTAAACGTTTTTAAATTACTCAATCCATGTAGACAATTTTGATTTGACAAATCTCAAGTGATTTCACATTCTATCGCATGTGAAAATGTATGATTTTCATGATTTATTGGTATTTGAGACTTGATTTTACGATATTACTATTTTTAGATTTACTATTGATCTTTGGTTTTGAGCATGTTGCTTTGCATGAGGTTCATAATTGGTTGTTTCTCATTGAGAAAAAACATTTCTGGATGTGTTTCAAGAGTTGGAGTGATTGGATTATTTGACAATTTTGGTGCATTATTGAAATGCGTACACACAACTCTAATTTGACTTCATTCTCACACTAAAAGAGTTTAGCTTTGCAGAGGTTTCTGTTTATTTTCATATGCATGGCGCCAAATTTCCTCCATGTTCAAGCTTTCCTATTTTAGACTTTATCAATTTGTTTTTTGCTACTTATGTCTTGATATGTGTTTGATTATTTTCCATATACATGTTGATATTCATCTGTTTTTACCTTTTTGTTACTATATTTCTTATAATCTTAATTGTTTTATTCCGTGATATAAAAAGGAGAAAATTTTGTGTAAGCGGGGAGAAAAGAAAAGAAATTAGTTTTGAATTAGGGGTAGATTTATATGGTTTTTTGAATGATGATATGTTTAATTTAGGGTAAGCTTCATTTTTATGATACTTATATCATACATCTTTCACTATCATCCATAATTGTTGATTTATTAATTTTGGAAGGATTCTGGAGCAGATGGTTACTTCTTATGCATATTTTGGCATAATGATTTTGGGTTGTTGAAATTCTTGTACGAATCCTTTCTTTATTCAAGATCAAGAGTTTATATTGAATATTTGATTTGGTATATTAAATTTGTACATTTTGACAAGACTCTATCATTATATGGTTAATGTTGAGTGAGTTTTGCTTGTCGTAATCAAGAACATTTTTTGGGTTTTTGCCATGGAATAAATAAAAGGGGAGATTGAAAATGTGTCTATTTTAAGGTACGTGTGAAACCACTTTACCCTAGTACTGAATAGCTGTGAAATCATATTCGATATACCCTAGTACTATATGAACTTCAACATTCCCTATCACCGAGACCTTAAGATGGAGAGAGAATTTGCTTGATTTACCAAACAGGTGGGCAAAAAGTGTGAGGATAGACATTATCGACTAGATTTTTGATTGACCACCTTTGGCCTCGCGGGTATATGATTGAAACAATATGAAAATCAAGACTATGCAAAATAGGTAATCTTTATTTTTACATACTTTATTGTGTGGTCCTTCGCGCGTACCTATATGTTTGGATGGATATACAATGTTGCACACGGGGACATAAGCACACATCTATGTTTCGGGGAACTCTAAAACTAAGTCCTCTGTACATTTCTAAAATGTGAGTAAAGTATTCATGCGGGTAGGAGATATTAAGCATAAAATAGAAAGGAATCATAAGGATAATTCGGTTTGATTGATCGATAGCCAGAAAAGTCGCCACATTGGTTTTATGAGCCACGGGAAAGGGGGAAAGAGGGATGTAGCAGATAACATGTTTGAGGTTGGTTATGATCCCTGCGAGGATGTAAGAGTATTTTTTTCTCGGTCCGTCATTTCTCCTCGAGATCAAGTTTATGGGTTCCTTGATTAATGATTGCCCCTAGAAGTTGTTCGACACCATATCCAGTTTTTGTGGTCGGGTTGCATGCCCCTGTTTAGGCCGAATCCTAATTTATCCGTGCGAGGGGTTCATCAGCAGTTTAGAGTCACCAGTTTATTTTATATAAAAATAAAAAAATGATTTGGGTTAGCCCTTTTGGTCTAATCCTAAAGCAAGTTTAGGTTTGTGAATGGTCCAGATATTCTTGTTATGTATTTAAAAACTAAGTTATGATTGGGGAAGGTATTAGGCACCCCACGTGTTCTTTATGCTTCCTAATCTACATACTTATTGTTTTTCATTACATTATGTGATTACTTTTTAGTTTATTTCAGAACATGCTAAAAGACCTAAGTTTGCGAATCCCATAAAATGTATACGTATGTTGAGGTATGAAAAATGGTATTAGTGAGAGGTGTAATAATATCACTTAAATCGATGTGGGTACACAGCAGTGCTTGTGTTGGAATGTGTATTCGTATAATGAATGGTCGTTAGTATGAATGGGTGTGAGGGAGCAAAGTTTTATAACAGGAAGCTGTTAAAAGAGTGTGTGTGTGTGTTTGTATTACCGAGAAATATCAACTTAAGATCATTTCATATCTCGTTCGATTTGTAAGAGAAGGTTAAATGGTAATATGAGAGGCGGATGCATCTCTATTGTGATAACATATCAAGAGAGATATTATCGAGTCTTATTCTTATGAGAAGGACTCAATGTTGCACATATGTACCCGTGTAGTCACAAGATCAAAGTCTACACAGTTAGATTGTTGTGGTTAACTATATGGAAGCATTCTAACGTGATGTGTGTAAGTGTAAGGACTTTTCTTGATAGGCATAGAATTTATTTATGAGCCATAGGGTAGATTTGATGGAGGGTTCATAATGGGAATGGACCCGAAGTTGACGAGAAGGACATATGTGTCCATCGGTTGATCACTGACTAAAAGGAGTTATTGAACCTCCGAACTAGTTTGTAGGCGTAATTCTAAGGATGTAATGTTATACACATCCTTCGTTGCCTATGGGTGTAGAAATAGGGGGTATATTTAGGGTTAGAGTGGACCACAAGTCACCGAAAGAGATCTATGTATCCCTTATCGACATGGCTAAAATCTTAGAGATGTGGTAGACCTTGGGATTATCCAAATCGATAGAGATGATCACTTTGTTTGAGAAGGGGGTTTGGACTAGATATGGATATATCCCTAATAGATAATATGTCAAGAGACATATTATAATACTTAGGTTCACGAGTTTACCTCGGTATTGAGCCTACGTACCCAGGAAGACTTGGGATCAAAGCCAACATAATTCCAACAAATGGGACATATTTACAGATTAGGTTATGGAATACCAGGTATAAAATATACACTATTACAGTATTTATGTAACCTAAGACTTAATATAGCATTTTCATTATAAGTTGGAAGGTTATATTCATATGTTAAAAACACGTTAATCAAAGGCATGTGTTTGACAAGTATTCCAAGAAAACATATATTCGAGGGTATCGCCATTGATATGGGCTTTGTTCACTCGGAGAAGGGGTGATTGAATTCCGATTTTAGACTTTGATTTTGGAAAAAATTTGGAGTGCTCAGTTCACGGACACTCTCTTGAGAACGGTTTTGAATGTATGCTTTCATGTCGTATTTAGTCGTAGCATTTTATTAGCATTTATTTAACATATATGTATGTCGTTTCAACTCAACAAATTGAATTTTTAGGTCAAAACCCAGGCTTGAAAATATAAACATTATAAAGTGAATACTTGATCCCCTAATAGGGGCGGGCTAAGTGATTTAAACAAATATGGACAATTTATATCACAGTATATATTTGGAGTATTGACCTGAGATTTCTGCAGAGTTTCTTTATACCTGTAGTTTAAGTCAATTTTTTCTTGAGGGAAGTATTACCTATGATATGAAACCATTTAGTTAGACAGAGCTTCGTTTATAAAAGTCGAATTTCGCACTGTGAGCATAGAGGTTTGACTATGTTTCTCGAAATAGTTGACTTTTTAAAAGTTCGAACTTCACTTGGGATTTTTCTGACATAACTCAAGATTCAGAGATGCTCAAGGTTGAAGAAAGTTAGGAAACTAAATCAATGTTGGCTTTTATAATCCTATTTAAGGTCGGTGGGGATATCTTTTTATAAGGTTTGATCGGAGTCCATTAAGTGTTTGGTTAAAGGATCCTCTAACCATTCAGTTAAATGAGGTGCCAGGTGTAGGGTAGATCATAAAGGTAGGTACACGTGTGGGGCTGTAGGGTGGATTAGGGGGATATGATGATGAATGATATTGATTTTTAGACGTTCGATTAAAGATTCCTTTAATCGTCCGATCAAAGGTCCCCATATAACTATTTTGGTCTTTTTTTATAGTTTTCTAGGATGTATTAGTTTTTCCCACGAATCTTTTTAACGGTTAGTTTCAACCCTCTTATTTATTATGGTGTCTGGCTTTCATTACTTGGGATTTTTTCAGGGTGTAAATGGGATATGTAATCATGCCACGATTACTTATCGGGGTGTCCACAGAGGCGGTTAACTAAGAGGGTGTGCATAAGGACGTTATTGGTCGAAACTGGGGTGAACATAGGTTTGCCTATTTAAGATGTGCGCATGTGTAGGTGAAAAGGGGAATTTTTGTAAAACCTAGGGGAAATTGGGATTTTTTAAAACATCCAGCATCTTTAACCATTTTGATAAATGGGTCATTTAACCAGCATTTAACTGTTCAGTTAAATGCTTTATGTTGCTTGAACTTTTTGAGATTTTTATTTTTGGAAAGTTCCCTCCAACAACTTTAGCGACGCTCATTTTTTACTAGATGTCAGTGTTTTGCTTGTATAGGGTATCTCATTTTTCTCTTATGAATATGGATATGGGTTTTTAAATGTCGGATGCACCTTTCATCTCGTCTATATCGAAAACTCTGTTGGAGATTTTTAAAATAAGAGAGTAAGAGTTTTTTGGGTGTAAAAGCCTTAAAAGCTTGTCCCACATTGGAAGTGTGAGGAAGAGGTGGGAAGCTAACCCAAATATAAAAGGGTATAGTGTCCCACATTGGAAAATGTACAAAGCTAAGTGTCACCACTAAGCTATAAAAGGGGTGGGCAACCTTTGAGTCCCACATTGGAAAAATGTTAAGAATTTGTACACTTAATAAGTATAAATGGAAGATGAAGAGTTAATTCATCTAGCATTTAAGAGGCTATTCAAGAGACCTCAATACGGTGCGAAGCACCGTACGCACACGCACACGCGCGCGGGTGCGGGGCAGTGGGCTGTAGAGGCGCTAGTGGCGCACTTTGCACTTCGCACGCCGCGTGTCCGCAGTGGTAGCGGGTTGCCGGGATTCGTCCGGGTCGGATCGCGGTAGCTCGGGCGCGGTCACTTTTTGGTTGACCCATGCAAAACCGATTCGGTATTATTATACCTGTTTGGAAAGGACTTAAGACTGTTGGTAATTAACAGTCATACCTGTTCGGAAATGACTTAATTCAACAGTCATGACTCTTGAAGACAAAGCCTTTCATTTTCTATAAATAAGGCTGCCTAAAAACGGAATTACATTGATTACAAAAACCAGTTTCAGATTTCCAGACCCTGCTATTACTCTCTTACAATTTTCAGGAGATACAAATTCTCTTATTCTGTTTTGTGCACATAAACAGAATAAGAACTTGATTGACTGTTCTTCGCTGCTACATCCAAGGACTGTCTTCAAATATACAAGTTGCAGACAGTGCAAGTGCTTCATTGTATCTTGAGTACGGATTTGCTGATTCCC
Organism: Sambucus nigra; assembly: GCA_949130495.1. Taxonomy (NCBI): domain Eukaryota; kingdom Viridiplantae; phylum Streptophyta; class Magnoliopsida; order Dipsacales; family Adoxaceae; genus Sambucus; species Sambucus nigra. The sequence goes on along the minus strand of OX422217.1, from coordinate 293,096,494 downwards.
GTTTGTATACCGAAATTCTTCGTGTGGGGCAAATACTGTATTTAGGAAAGTGACATCACGCCTTGAAGTTTTATAGTGACTATTCAGAAATTACATTGTTGTATTGAAGTTGACATTTTTGAGATATATAAAGAGTTCCATTTCTGTATTTGCATTCATAATTTCCAACAATCTAAATACAGTAATTGGAAATGGCCGACTCTTCCAAGTCACTTCGACAAATAACAGAAAGCTTTGTCAAGTTGGACCGTTTTGATGGTGGTAATTTTCTGCGTTGGCAGAAAAAGGTTCATTTTCTTCTAACAACATTGAAGATTGTATATGTCTTGTCACAACCGAAACCAATTGAAGATGAAGATGAAACCGTGGAACAGACTAGGCAACGCACAAAATGGGAGACCGATGATTATTTGTGTCGTGGTCACATTCTCAATGCACTTGCTGATAATTTGTTCGACTTGTACCAAAATGTTGGGACTGCAAAAACTTTATGGGAAACATTGGAGACCAAATATCTAACGGAAGACGCTACAAGTAAGAAGTTCCTTATCGGTCAGTTTCTAAGCTTTAAAATGCATGATAATAGGCCTGTGCTAGAACAATTTCATGACATCCAATGCATCATAAATCATTGCAAACTGAAAAAATTAAACATGGATGATAATGTAATTGTTGCTGCCATAATTGAAAAACTTCCTCCTTCTTGGAAAGACTATAAGAAAGAACTCAAACACAAAAAGGAGGATCTTTCACTTGAAGAATTAGAGACTCATTTAAGAATTGAACAAGAGTCTCGAATTCTAGATGGTAAAGAGGAACAAGAAAATTCTGTTTCTAAGGTCCATGTGGTGGAGGAAGGAAAGGAGCAAAAATATGGCAATCATGGAAAAAATAACAAGCGGAAGAATTTTTCAAATAATTCTAAATCAAACAAAAAGAAGAAAGGAAATTGTTTTCATTGCAACAAACCAGGTCACTTCAAGAAGGATTGTCGTGAGTTCAAGAAACTAAAAGAAAAAGGAGGGACATCAGACACAAAGCAAAAATTTGCTGCTATGATATCCGAGGCTAATATGCTTGGAGAAGACAACTCTTGGTGGGTTGATTCTGGTGCCACAAGGCATGTTTGTAAGGACAAGAACTTGTTCTCTGCCTATGAAACAGTGGAAGGAGATGTTCTCTATATGGGAAATTCATCTACAGCTGCGGTTAAAGGCAAAGGGACAGTGGATCTCGAATTCACTTCCGGGAAAATCCTTAGCCTCACCAATGTTTTTCATGTTCCTGATGTTAGGAAAAATTTAGTTTCTGGAAGTCTTCTTAACAAATTTGGCTTTAAGCTTGTATTTGAGTCAGACAAATTTATTCTGACTAAGAATGGTACCTTTGTAGGCAAAGGATATTTGTATGAGGGCATGTTTAAGCTCAATATCAATGAAAAGGATTCTTCTGCTTATATCGTTGATTGTCTTTCATTATGGCATAGTCGTTTAGGACATGTTAATACAAAGAAAATGCATTTCATGGTTAATTTAAATTTAATTCCTAAATATGAGAATGATATGAATGAAAAGTGTAAAATATGCATGCAAACTAAAATTACAAGATTGCCTTTTCCTAAAATAGAAAAAACTACATCTTTGTTGCAATTAGTACATAGTGATGTTTGTGATTTGCATGGAACACCTACTAGAGGTGGTAGTAAATATTTTGCTACATTTATTGATGACTTTTCAAAATATTGTTACGTATATCTTTTAAACTCTAAGGATGATGTGCTTAATAGATTTAAGACATATAAAAATGAAGTTGAAAATCAATGTGATTCTAAAATAAAATGTCTTAGATCTGATAGAGGTGGTGAATATCACTTTCCTCAATTTTGTGAAGATATGGGAATTATACATGAAGTTACTGCACCTTATACACCACAACAAAATGGAGTAGCAGAAAGAAAAAATAGGACACTAACTGAAATGGTTAATGCTATGCTTTCTTATTCTGGTTTAAGTAAAGGTTTTTGGGGAGAAGCACTTTTAACTGCATGTCATATTCTGAATAGAATACCTGTTAAAGATAATAAGAAAACTCCTTACGAATTATGGAAGAATAGAAAACCTAATTTAGCTTATCGTAAAATTTGGGGTTGTAGAGCTATTGTAAGACTACCTGAAACTAAGAGAAAGAAATTAGGAAGCAAAGGTGTTGAATGTATTTTCATAGGTTATGCACAACATAGTAAAGCCTATAGATTTTTGGTTAGTGAACCGAATGATTCTGTTGAGGTAAATACAATAATTGAATCGAGAGATGCAATTTTTTATGAACAAAGGTTTTCTTCTATTCCTAGAATTAATAATGAAAAAGAAGTAAGCACTCCTTCACAGTTACCTGAAACTCCACTAGTAGAACAAGAAGAGATTAGAAAAAGTAAAAGACCTAGGAAAGAAAAAAGCTTTGGTCCCGACTTTGTAGTCTATCTTGTTGAAGGAACTAGAGATACATCTTGTAATCAATATGCTTTGACTCTTAGCGTTGAAACAGACCCACAAACTTATAATGAGGCAATTAAGTCTATAGATTCAGCATTTTGGAAAGAAGCTATAAATGATGAAATGGATTCAATTTTGGGAAATAAAACTTGGAAATTAGTAGACTTACCTCCAGGATCTAAACCCATTAAGTGTAGATGGATTTTTAAAAAGAAAATGAAAATAGATGGAACAATTGATAAATTCAAGGCTAGATTGGTTGCTAAAGGTTTTACACAAAAAGAAGGAATTGATTATTTTGATACCTATGCACCTGTTGCTAGAACCGCCACTATTAGAATTTTAATTGCATTAGAATCTATATATAATTTTGAGATTCATCAAATGGATGTGAAAACTGCCTTTTTAAATGGTGACTTAGAAGAAGAAATTTACATGGAACAACCTGAAGGGTTTGTTATGCCTGGACAAGAAAACAAAGTATGTAAACTTATTAAGTCCTTATATGGCCTAAAACAAGCACCTAAACAATGGCATGAAAAATTTGATAAAGTCATTATTTCTTATGGTTTTAAAATTCATGAATCTGATAAGTGTGTTTATAGTAAATTTGCTAATGGTAAAGGTGTGATCATTTGTTTATATGTAGATGACATGTTAATTCTTGGTACTGATTTAGAAAGCATTAATAATACTAAGAATTTTTTGTCTTCTAAATTTGATATGAAAGATATGGGTGTAGCTTATGTCATATTAGGAATGAGAATAATAAGGAAAGATAAAAATATAATTCTCACTCAATCTCATTATGTTGAGAAAATTTTAAAGAAATTTAATCAGTTTGATTGCACACCTGTTAGTACACCTTTTGAACCACAGCTAAAGATGATCCCTAATAATGGTAGAGCTATTTCACAATTGGAATATGCACGAGTAATTGGTAGTTTAATGTATGCCATGACATGTACTCGACCTGATATTGCTTATGCTGTTGGTAAATTAAGTAGATATACTAGTAATCCAAGTTATTGCATTGGCATGCTGTCAATAGAATATTAAAATATTTGAAAGGAACTATGGACTATGGTATATACTATAGTGGATATCCTTCAGTATTAGAAGGGTTTTCTGATGCCAGTTGGATAACTGAGCGGGAGGATCATTCCTCAACAAGTGGATGGATTTTCACTCTTGGTGGAGGAGCTGTTTCTTGGGGATCAAAGAAACAAACTTGTATAGCTGACTCTACTATGGCAGCTGAGTTTGTAGCATTAGCTGCAACTAGTAAAGAGGCGGAATGGTTAAGGAATTCATTGATTGAAATTCCAGTTTGGCCAAAACCAATGCCTCCAATATCTATACATTATGATAGTGAGTCTACACTTTCCAGAGCTTATAGTAAAGTGTATAATGGAAAGTCTAGACATATTGGCCTGAGACATAGTTATGTCAGACAAATGATTACAGATAGTGTAATCACAGTGGATTATGTAAAATCAAGTCAAAATTTAGCTGATCCTTTTACAAAAGGTCTTGCAAGAGGACTGGTGTCTAAGACATCAATAGGGATGGGACTAAAGCCCATTAATAATAATCACTCTTGATGGAAACTCAACTTGAAACTTGATATATTCAAGTCTCAAGTTCAATGATTAAAGTACATCATACGACGTGATTGTAAGCACTATGAAATTTAACATCCCAAGGATAAGTGCTTAGAACATGTAATGAATAATGAAAGAGGATGGATTTAACCTTAATAGATTTATGGTGTTTTAAGTTACATGGACACCTATGATAATCTACCTATATGAGTGTGGAAGTGGTGCCGCTTCCTATGAGTATTGGGCTTGACTCTAAAGCACTCATGAAATCAAGGTACAGACACAAGGCCTAATTCATGTGTCGGCTTATATGGATAATCAGTGACTAAAAGATTTGTGTGTGAAGACAAATCCGGATAATCAATATAGATTGATAGTTCAAAGACAAGTCTACTATACTTTCATGGTTAACCTTGACGAACCTTCACAGGGTATTGGTTCAAGTCGTGAGACACCAATGCTTATACACAGTCTTACAGACAATCAAAGATTTACAAAACTTATTTTGAAAATGGTGGAGGATTGTTGGAGATTTTTAAAATAAGAGAGTAAGAGTTTTTTGGGTGTAAAAGCCTTAAAAGCTTGTCCCACATTGGAAGTGTGAGGAAGAGGTGGGAAGCTAACCCAAATATAAAAGGGTATAGTGTCCCACATTGGAAAATGTACAAAGCTAAGTGTCACCACTAAGCTATAAAAGGGGTGGGCAACCTTTGAGTCCCACATTGGAAAAATGTTAAGAATTTGTACACTTAATAAGTACAAATGGAAGATGAAGAGTTAATTCATCTAGAATTTAAGAGGCTATTCAAGAGACCTCAATACGGTGCGAAGCACCGTACGCACACGCACACGCGCGCGCGCGCGCGCGTGCGGGTGCGGGTGCGGGGCAGTGGGCTGTAGAGGCGCTAGTGGCGCACTTTGCACTTCGCACGCCGCAGTGGTAGCGGGTTGCCGGGATTCGTCCGGGTCGGATCGCGGTAGCTCGGGCGCGGTCACTTTTTGGTTGACCCATGCAAAACCGATTCGGTATTATTATACCTGTTTGGAAAGGACTTAAGACTGTTGGTAATTAACAGTCATACCTGTTCGGAAATGACTTAATTCAACAGTCATGACTCTTGAAGACAAAGCCTTTCATTTTCTATAAATAAGGCTGCCTAAAAACGGAATTACATTGATTACAAAAACCAGTTTCAGATTTCCAGACCCTGCTATTACTCTCTTACAATTTTCAGGAGATACAAATTCTCTTATTCTGTTTTGTGCACATAAACAGAATAAGAACTTGATTGACTGTTCTTCGCTGCTACATCCAAGGACTGTCTTCAAATATACAAGTTGCAGACAGTGCAAGTGCTTCATTGTATCTTGAGTACGGATTTGCTGATTCCCGTTTGTATACCGAAATTCTTCGTGTGGGGCAAATACTGTATTTAGGAAAGTGACATCACGCCTTGAAGTTTTATAGTGACTATTCAGAAATTACATTGTTGTATTGAAGTTGACATTTTTGAGATATATAAAGAGTTCCATTTCTGTATTTGCATTCATAATTTCCAACAAACTCTACCTATTGGAGGACAAGCATCAACGTTTGTACTTATTGTGTCTGCGAACATGGGGGAGGCTACTTCGTTATCCTTAGGGAATTATGCTCTGTCCACACCAGCCATTCAAGTTGATTAATGTGTACTGCCCGCACACCCTTCAGCCGTCATTATGGTCCTCCATATCGAGGATTAAAAATTTCACTTTCTTCAGCATGGTTCAGCGTTCGAAGTATTGGCATTGACTCTAGACTCGATTGTATTTTGAAATGACACGAGTTTTTGGTTAATCCATTCCTTTGGGTGTATTTTTCTAATTTCTTCTTGTATTTTAAACTAACAAATATATGCGTTTCAATTTTTTAGCAAGCGTTGGTCAATGTGGGTCAACTCTGTGAGATTTGCCCTATTGGCCATCTACGCACTTGGCTCTATGCCAACTAGTCACTGAGGACTCTATGGACCGAATTACTGATTACATGGAGATGTCAATGGGCCTAATCAAGTGTGTTGGTCTCCTAATTATTTGATGGACGCCTCTACGTCTGGTAATAAGGCAAGGATAATGGGTCCAAGGACCATGGATGGATCTCATGTTGATGGTCTTTCGGGGAAGAGTCTCTATATGTGATGGGATAATATGATAGTAATTTTGGGTGGACTTTTGGGTTGAATTTGATGTACTCTCCCCTAAAGGGATTTTTTTTTTTCATTTTTTGGGGTTTGTTCGAGGTAAGACCCCATATGTAGTATGTTCCTTTGATAGGAACGCAAGAAATCCCCATTTACATTTTGTTACTTATAAGGTGATTCTCGAAATCATCATGTTCTATAAATAAATGCACTTTTCTTTGTATGATGGTTTATTTGTACTTGCATGTTTATTCCTCTTTTATTTTATTTAGAGTATATTTCTGTACCATGATAACATAAAAATAAGAACCTAAACAGATTGAATCTAAACTCTTTTATTAAAATGGTGGTGACCAATATATATTTTTATACAAAATAAAAGGGGAGACATACGCATAAAAACAAAATTCCTCTTCTTTTTTAAGAGAGGTGATGTCCTCCATTTGGTGGTGAGGTGCTTGTTGTATTGAAGGAGGTTCCCCTTCTTCGTTTGGGAACTGGTGAGAGCCTTTTGTTATTTCTTTGGAATCGTAGTTTCATCCTTTAGCCACGGTACGGTATTCGTTTATGGGGAGACCTTTATGAGTCTGCATGTTTAATGATTTTGTCTCGGGATGCGGGGTGTTTTGAAGGGGGTCTATTTGGTGTTTATTTCTTTGGGAGAAGGGTATGGGGGTATAGCATCCTTCTTTTCTAGGCTTCTTTTAACTGTTATTTTTGTATTATCAACCTTTATGTGTCGTTACTTTAAAAAGGATAACTCTACAGAGTTCCAAAATGCCTTAAGGCACCATTCTATTAATTTACTCCAGGTTTATTTATACCGCGCCGACTCTTTAGGATTAAGGGAAAAATAAGCATAAATAGGGTTTTCCTTGTAAAATCATTTCTGGTATTTGTTTAGATCGGGACCGAAGTGATATCTCGGGTTTCCAACGTATCTCCGATTAAAAGACAATGACGTGTATATATTTGAATGCTTATAATAATAATATAGCGGAGAATCAGGTCTATGTAGTTCTCTAAATGAAAAATATGGGGGCCCGAAGTTTTTAGTTGACTTCAGATGAGTGGTTAGTGGTTCAAGTTGGAATTTTAATATAGGGCTAGGAATGTAAAGGGGCTTGTTTCATTTTCCCTTCTCATTAAGATCGATTTTTTGTATTTAATCGTTTTTTTTCCTTTTCGCTACAGGTAGGTTTATGAGAATAACTTCTTCAATCGGTCAAGATTAAAATGTTGGAAAAATTGACTTCGTCACAATTCGTGCAGTTTGAGATTTTTCTTTAAGACTATATTTCCTTCTTTTATGTTTCACCTCGACCTTCTTATTAAATTCTCGAGCGATACATTATTGGTAACCCTGATTATGATTAGCGGCCTTTAGTCTCTTCTCAATGAGGAGAGCTATTTCATCATAGTAGGATTGGAACCAATCAGTTTCATCCACTTGGCTTTCGATTATGACCTTCAACGAAGGTATCTCAAATTCTATGGGTAAGATTATCGCCATGCCATAAACTAAATTAGTATGGGGTGGCCCCTATCGAGTTTTGCTATATAGTACGGTAACCCAAAGAGCATATAGGAGTTTGTCTAACTAGTCATTGTAGGTTTTCGTCATCTTGCTGATGATGTTCTTGACATTTTTGTTAGTAACTTCGATCGCTCCGTCGGTTTGAGGTAGATATGGGGAAGAATTATGTCAAGTAATCTCGTACTCATATAGTAGGTTTAAAACCTCTTTCTCAATGTGAGAACCATTATCTAATACTAACTTGTGAGGTACACCGAAGCGGTAAATAATGTTTCGATGTATGAACTTGGATACTGTTTTGGCATTGAGAACCAAGTAAGATTCAAATTCGACCCACTTGGCGAAGTAGTTGATGGTACTAGAATGAACTCGAGATCGGTGGAGGCTTTAGGGGCAACTTTCCCTATGATGTCCATCCCCTTGGTGGAGAAAAGTCATTGTGAGGTCATGCAATATAGTTCTCAAGGAGGTAGATGTTTTCGTGGGGTATAAAGTTGACATTTGAGGCACCTCCTGACGTAATCCCTGCAATCTTTTTACATGTTAGTCTAGTAGTACGATGGTCGAAGTATTTTTCAGGAGAGGTCATCCACACATGTTCGGGCCACATTTGTCATTATGGATTTTGTCCATGATATCATAGGTCTCTCCCTCTATAATGCACCTTAAGTGTACTCCGTAGAACCATCTTTTGATAAGTTTGCACCCAAAGATGATGAATTAGGTTGCCAATTGCCTTAAGGTGAATCGATCGGTTGACGATGAGTCTGGTGGGCAGTGGATATTGTTCTACAAGTTCCATATGTCATGGTATCATATTTTAGGTCCTATTATTGTTTCCTCAACGGCATCAATCTCAAAGCACTAGGAAGGGGTGCTCCTACTAGTTACAGTTAACGTGATCTCCGTGGTTCCTTCCAACATATCTATCATTGAGGCTGTAAAATGTGAGTGCAAATTTGGGGAAGCACCGCGTTGAGCGTGTTTTAGACTTGAGCAATGTTGTTGCGCCTATGTATCCATCTCGTTACGAAATCAAAGTATGCATAATTCGTAGGTCCATACGATATGCCGAAAAACTCGATTTTTAGTGGTTTTGGTGCGCGGGGGGGGGGGGAAATCTGGCTAATTGCCTCCAAATGCCCATAAATAGTAATGAAACTATGAAAACCTGCTAGTTACTACCAAACTTGTGACAGAGCTCAAGAGGTCCGTGGTGGAGTAGAGTTAGATTTCCTCTCCTTACATTGCCCCGAAGACCATCATCCATCAAATTAGGGCGGAAACCCTCTTTTATAGAAAAAGTGCCTCAAGTGGGCTTGACTCATGTCATGTAATCTGTGGAACCAAGTGTCCAATATTTATGGTGCCACTTGTCACAATATATGTGGTGGCATATTTAAATGAACAAATTAAATCATTACTAGAGTATTGTCTAGTGTAATTTATCAAACGCGGAGAATACGCAATATATTAAATCGCACGTAATAATATCTTAGTCCGTGTAGGGTCTGGATTGTAGTAAAACTTGATAAATCATATATAATTATTTGATCAAACCTGTGGGGCTAATTTATTAGAGTGTTGGAGGTTAATTTATATAACACCACTTTACATTTTCCCCCTTGTACCCCACAGTTGGTGTGTTGATACTTCGGCTAAGACATATCAACTATGTGTACGAAATAAATATGTCTAGCCTGTTTCGACTAGAATATCATCACATAACCATGTTCTGTCTGTTATCATGCGTGAAAATGCACATATCATTTGCATATAATTTTGAGGGCTATCTTTAATGCCTATGCTTTTCATTTTGGAGGAGTATTTTGGGGGTTGCCCCCATTCCTCTCTAATGAGCATATCTCCACAATTTTATTATGGTTTTAAACATTTTCAACAACAAACTTTCCAGATGTATTGGCCGGAGCAACCAATTAGTGGTTATGTGAGTATAGTGGATCTTTAAAATCATAAGATCAAAACCTCTCTAGAGTATTTTGTCGAGCAATCATAAGTGCTTCGAGTGAACTGAGGTTTTTAAACCAACATATTTTGTAAGTGTGCCCAATTTTATTTAGTCGAGCAACCATAAAGGTCCTTTTAGGACTTTAAGCATGCCCGAAAATCAGGATCTTTAAGTGTGCCTAGTAATTTAGGATTTTAGTCTCCCATAAATTATGCTTATGCCTAGTGATGTGGGCTTTAATTCTCCCATATCCGTGGGTCAAGCAGACCTAGTAATATAGGACTTAAATCTCCCATATCCAATAATGTAGGTCTTAAATCTACCATATCCGAGGGTCAGTGGGCCTAGTAATGTAGGACTTAAATCTACTATATCTGAGGGTCAGGCGGGAGTAGTAATGTAGGACTTAAATCTCCCATAATCGAGGGTCAGGCGGGCCTAGTAATGTAAGAATTAAATCTCCCATATCATAGGGTCAAGCGGGCCTAGTAATGTAGGACTTAAATCTCCCATATCAGAGGGTCATGAGGGCCTAGTAATGTAGGACTTAAATATCCCATATTTGAGGGCCTAGCGGGCCTAGTAGTGTAAGACTCTATGAGAACTGAAATTCACCTTTGTGGGCAACTTGACACAATACTGGCAAGGTTTGTGAGGACTATAATGCACCTCTATGGGCGACTTACCACAATACTGATAAGGTTTGTGCGAACTATAAGGCACCTATATAAGCGACTTACCACGATACCGGTAAGATTTATGAGAACTATAATGCACCTCTATGGGCGACTTACCATAATAATGGTAAGGTTTGTGAGAACTATAATACACCACTGTGGGCGACTTACCACAATACATTTGTGAAAACTATAATGCACCTCTGTGGATGACTTACCACAATATAGGTAAGGTTTGTGAGAACTATAATGCACCTCTGTGGACGACTTACCACAATACTAGTAAGGTTTATGAAAACTATAATGCACCTCTGTGGGCGACTTACCACAATACTAGTAAGGTTTGTGTGAACTATAATGCACCTCTTTGGGAGACTTACAATAATATTGGTAAACTTTGTATCCATCCTTCAATTTTTGCGGGCCATTTGTTTTCCCCTTATTGCTTTGTTAGAAATAGTGTCATATAGTCAGTGTTATATATGATCCATCCGGTGGCTATGATGAACAACTCTTATATCTATTTTGGGGATGCTTCATCAATCATGGCCATTCTGGGACCGAATTTGGACATGCTTGTCACCTGTGTTTATGCCTAACTACAAGTGATATATTATACAGTACTTTTCCCCCCTTTTACTTTGCTTTGTCTTTTATCTCAAGATAAATTAAGAAAAAGAAAAATAAATCTACTAGTTACAACGCTATCTAAGAGTTGAAAGCATTTAAATACATTTCACGGGGTATTTGTCCCCAATTAAAAAAAATCTCTTAAGCATTTGACTTTGACATCTGTAAGGCCTGATGTAATTGCCCAAGCTCGATTTGATCATGTGCGTTCAATATCTACAAGGATAAGATATCATCTCATATTCTAGCACAAAAATCATTAGTAACTTCTGAGGCATATTATAATGCCATATAATCATGTGGGGTATGTCTTTCCTCCCTTTATTTTATTTTATGTCAAATAGAATAAAATAAACTCGGAATCATGCGTCGAGGAATCGAAAACATATTGTTTTGTGCAACTTTATGATGCGAGTTTGATATGATACTGTGGCCATCCCGATTCGAACCTGGGCGGCTCGGAGAGGTCTCGCATCCCGCTCAGGGATGCTTCAGTCGTTGTCGGTGTGGGGTAAGTGTAAGGAGATAGAGTCGCCAATATATTTTGATCAAAATAGATAAAAAAAAAACTTGCCTCCACCTCGAGAGGATGGCACTAAAGACAAACTAATGCATATGAAACCAATAGTTCGGAGGGTTCGGGGGCTAAGTTACGGAATGGGGATGTAATGACCCCACTTTTATATGCTCATATATATATATATAGTTTGCTTTACATTCATGTGTTACTTATTATCTTATAAATGTTGTATTATTAAATATGTGGTAATATTGTCTATCAATATAACAAACTCTATTTTTAAATATGAAGAATTAACTGTAAATTGAATCAAATCGAAGTCTTAGGACATATCTTAAGGTATATTATAAGCTTTGGGGTAGAAAATATAATTTTATGAAACTTTAAGGACTAAAATAAAAATATAAAAAGGGCCATTTTGTAAATAAAATATTTGCATGGACCTCTAAGAAATATTGAAAATATATATTGTGAAATTACCGAAATACCCTTCATGTGTAAAATGACCCTTATACCCGAGAGAAAGCTAAAACACTTGTCATCATTTGGTGATATTAAACCTGTAAGACCACTCCGAAATGCGACACCTCGGTGTTGAATCACCACTTCAAAAGGCCTAGTCATTAAACACATGTCAACACCGTAATATCCTTGGAAACCCATAAATCGGGCCTTTGGGGTCATTTATAGCTCACACCAATTCCTTGAGAATTATTGTAACAAAGAGTGATAGAAATATTGGGAAATATCTTAAGAAGGATTTCTATAATTTTGAAGAAAGAATTCATTTCGTAGGTATGATTTTATTTAAATGTTGTAATGCATTTTTATAGTTTTGATTTCGTGTTTTATATCTTTACTTAGTAGTTATGCTGGTAATATACACTAAAGGCTCCACTAAAGAAAACTTAAAATTTGGAAACAATCGAAATGGATTTTATTTTCAAAATATGTAAATTTGTTTGAAAATATATATACGCTTTTTGTAAGCAATTGTTCGTTATTATGGAATCTCATTTAAGTAATTCCAAAGTTAGTCCCGATAAAATTTTGTCTAGTTGAGATGGTATTTAAGTGGTGCCCCTGTGACCCTCCATCTCTACTGGGAACCGACTAATTAGGAAGAACTATGAATTGAATTCTTTAAATACGATGAATGAATATTAAAAATTGAGAAAATGGTTTTAGTAACCTTTTACAACAAGTTATTTTAGGATTAAAACACAATATTTAGAATTGGGATTTATTTAGAATATGTAATTAAACCTTTAGATTAACGTGTGATCCAAGACTCAGTATCTGTATTTTTGAGCCTCTATTTTAGGTGAGTACTCTATGTCATTTCTTGAACATTTAACTTATATGATATTATGCAAACTATGTATTTTGTGAAATACTTTTATTCTCAAAATGCATTTGATACAAATTATTGATTCATTTGTGATATGTTTATATCTCTCCATATAGACATAATGATTAAAATGAGTATTGAAAATGAGATTGAATATTGGAAATAAGATTCGGCCTAAGGGACCTCTCTTACTGACTCACCTTCCCAGCTAGATTATCGCTGGTGTGCCCTAAATAAGGCATTTTGTCGAACTAGTTCGATTGACCCTCAACTACCGGGGTATAATACAGTAGAAGAACACAGTATTTGAGTTTACTTGACCATTAAAATGATATGATTGAAAGAAAAAGATATCACATTTGATTTGTTGCATTCTTCGTATTCTGAGCTATCAAATTGTGATATATATACTATCATTTCAAAATATATATCTATTTACTACAAATTCCTATTCATTTATGTATATGCCTTCTCTTTTGAATTGAATATGTATCTATTTTTTGAAAACCTTAAAATGTCGGGAGATTAAATCTTATTCATCTTTTAGTTGACGTTGTATAAATAACGATTTTTCAGGAAATAATTAGATTGGAGGATGGAGTGTAGAAGGACTATGTCGAAGATTTAGCATAAGGAGATCTTTTGTTATACTTTTAAATATAACGTTGTTTTTATGAGATAGAGCATGTTTGGCTCTTCAGTAATAGGTTTTTATTTTCGGCATAAGTTGTAATTCGTTCATACTTTTAATATATATGAAGTTTCCTTTTAGAAAGCTCTGATGACGTAATTCCATTTTTTCAATAGTTTACGATTCATGACCATGTGAATGTATTTTCGTTGCATTTATTTTAAGAAATATTTTAAGGCCAAAATATTAAATGCCTTGGTGGCATGTCAAAACACTCATTCCCTACTGCTATTGGGTCGGGGACGTGACAAAGGTGGTATCAGAGCATAGGTTTTGAACCCGTAGACTAGTGAACATAGGTTTCGGACATTATAGATTTCATGTTTCCATCCTTATGAGATAGTATTAAGTATCTGATTTATGTGATAACCCTCCCTATGTGTTATATTATTTATAATTGGTCTTTTAGTTTTCAATCTTGATATAGTATAGTAGATCTTACAATTTTCCATGACTGTAGAAAATGACCAAGAGAAGATCATCTATGGGAACTAGTGATTCGAGTATTGAAGGACTGGAAGGTGCATACAATGCGATTGAAAGTCTAGAAAAGATTGTGGAGCATCAGGTGAATAATGGAGTACCAAGGAATCCTGAACTAAGTAAATGTACTATTGAACAGTTCAAGAAGTTAATTCCGCAATCTTTTAAAGGTAATCCTAACCCACTGAAGCAGAAAGTTGGGTGATGCAAATAGAAAAGATAATCGATGTTCTTAAGTGTACTGATGAACAAAGAGTTTTATTTGGAACTTTTATGTTAGAAGGTGAAGCCGAACATTGGTGGAGAATAACTAAGAGAATATACGAGGAAAGGAATAATTCCATAGGTTGGAATGACTTCTTAGTGACATTCTACGAGAAATACTTTTCTGAAACGGTATAAAACCAAAAAGTAACCGACTTCATGAGTTTATTTCAAGGAAATATGATGGTTAGTCAATACGAGGTAAAGTTTACCGAGTTATCCCGTTTTTCACGTCATGTTGTGATAACTTATGTTTTAAAGGCCAAGAAGTTTGAACAAGGGTTAAGGTTGAATATTCGTAGCCAAATTTCCATCCTGCAGTTGATATCATATACTGATGTGGTGACTAGAGTAACGATAGCTGAGAAGGACAGTGAAGAATATAATTAGATTAGAGAAGGGAAGAGGAAGTTTGGGGAACAAAGAGGAAGGAACCCCAATAATAAACCCTTTAGGACTATACCCAATACAGGGAGACCTTTTGTGAACAAACCCTTTAATGTTGATAGATGCCAACGATGTGGTAATATTCATAAAGGACAACCATGTTACATGGAGACAAGAAATTCCTTTGGGTGTGGCCAAAAGGGAAATAAAATGAGAGATTTCCCTAACAAAGGGAAGGCGCCAACAAAGAATTTTAATGACAATAAGGATCATGGCAGAGAAGGTAGAATTTTTAATCTTTCTGATGCAAAGGCTTCTAATTCAGTAGTGTTAGGTACACTTTCTATATGTGCACAACCTTTTGAAGTTTTAATAGATCCTGGTTCTACCCATTCATTTATGTCTTTACGTTTTGTTAATCGCTTTCCTAATATTCCTAAATCCTTGAATCATAACATACACGTTTGTACTCCTTCTGGTGATTTATTAACGGGCACATTAGTATATACATCTTGCCCTATATATGTCAGTAGTCATAAACTATTTGTCGATTTAATAGTCTTAAACAAAAGAGATTTTGAAGTCATTTGGAGGATGGATTGGTTAGCATCATATCATGAGAATATAGATTGTTTTGAGAAGAGAGTTACTTTCCAAATTCCTAACCAACCAAAATTTATTTTTGAAGGAACCAGTACCCTATCTCCCCCATGTATTATCTCTGCAATGCAAGCCTATAGTTTTCTTAAAAAAGAGTGTCAAGGATTTCTTGCAAGTGTTATTGATTTGCAAATGAAAGGGCCTAGTTTAAAAGATATTCCTATATCTAAACATTTTTTGGATATTTTTCCAGATGATTTATCCAGTCTACCTCTTAGTAGAGAAATAGAGTTTACGATTGACCTTATTCCAGGAGCGGTACTAATCTCAAAATCACCATATCGCATGGCACCTTTAGAATTAAGGGAATTAAAAGTTCAATTACAAGATCCATTAGACTAGGATTTTATTATACCAAGTATATATCCTTAGGGTGCTCCAGTGTTATTTGTTAAATAGAAGGATGGGAAGATGAGGTTATGTATAGATTATCGTGAACTGAACAAGGTGATCATTAAGAATAAATACCCCTTACCTCGTATAGGTGATTTGTTTGACCAACTACAAGGTGTGCAAGTATTTTTCTAAGATTGACCTTAGGTCAGGCTATCACCAATTGAAGATTTAGGAAGATGATATTTCGAAATCAACTTTTCCTACTAGATATGGTCACTATGAATTTCTTGTGATGCCATTTGGACTTATTAATGCACCAATCATTTTTATGGATATGATGAATAGAGTGTTTAGGAAATATTTGGATCAATGTGTGGTTGTTTTTATTGATGACATCCTTATTTATTCCAAGAGTATTGAAGAACACGAGAAGTAATTAGAGATAGTATTACAAATCCTTAGGAAGGAAAAATTATATGCGAAATTAAAGAAGTGTGAGTTTTAGTTGCCTAGTGTTTCTTTTCTAGGACATGTCATTTCCAACGAGGGAGTGTCGGTTGACCCTCAAAAGATTGAGGCTAGACTAGATTGGCCTAGACCAACTAATGTGACAGAGATTCGTAGTTTCCTTAGATTAGCAGGTTATTATCGAAGATTTGTTGAAGGATTTTCTAGCGTTTCCAAACCTCTATCTAGGTTAACACAAAAGAAGGTAAAATATGAATGGTCTGAGGAAGTTGAGAATAGATTTCAAGAACTTAAGAATCGATTAGTAATTGCCCCAATTTTGGCTATTCCTTTAGGGACATGAGGATTGGTGATTTATAGTGATGCTTTAAAAAATGGTTTGGGATGTGTGCTAATGCAAAATGGAAAAGTAGTAGCTTATGCCTCGAGACAATTAAAACCACATCAACAGAATTATCCAACCCATGACTTAGAATTAGCTACTGTAATTTTTGCTCTTAAGATTTGGAGACACTATTTATATGGTGAGACTTGTGAGATTTATACCGATCATAAGAGTTTGAAATATATATTTACTCATAAATAATTGAACATGATACAAAGGAGGTATTAGAATTGATGAAGGATTATTATTTAAATATTCATTATCACCTAAGGAAAGCAATGTCGTAGCTGATGCTTTAAGCAGGAAGTCTACAACAAACTTAGCATGTCTCATTACAAATCAGTAACCTTTGTTAAGGGATTTGAGAAGTATGGAAATAGATGTACGTATTTATAGCGAAGGAGGAATAATCATAAACTTACAAGTACGACCCACGTTGATGGAACGGATTAAAATTGCACAAGTAAATGACCCATAACTAAAGAAGATTAGAGAAGAGGTTATTGAAGGGAAGAGAGTTGAATTTGCGACACGGGATGATATATTGAGGTTTGGAAATAGAGGGTGGGTTCCACGTGACGACCAACTAAAGAGGCAAATTTTGGAGGAAACTCATTGCTCGAGATTTACGTTTCATGCTGGAAATACCAAGATGTGTAGAGATCTTTGAGAAGTGTGTTGGTGGAACAATATGAAAAGGGAGATAGCAGAATTTGTATCTCACTGTTTGGTTTGTCAATAAGTAAAAGCTAAACATCAGAAACCATCAGGATTATTACAACCTCTACATATCCCTGAATGGAAATGGGAACATATTACCATGGATTTTGTGACATGTTTACCAAGGAGTTCAAATGGTAATGATTCTATTGGGTAATTATTGATAGGTTAACTAAACATGCTCATTTTCTTTCCATTAAGATTACCCATTCATTAGAAAAGTTAGCCAAGTTGTATGTGCGGGAAATTATTAGGCTTCATGGAATACCAATTTCAATTTTTTTTATCGTGACCCTAGATTCGTTTCTCACTTTTGGAAAAGCCTACAAGCAGCCATGGGAACAAAATGGAATTTCATCACCGCTCTTCATCCTCAAACAGATGGATAATCTGAGAGAACCATTCAAACCTTAGAGGATATGCTTAGGACATGTGTACTTTGTTTGAAGGGAAATTGGGATGATCACTTACCATTAGTGGAGTTTGCCTATAATAATAGTTATCAAGCAAGTATTCAAATGGATCCATATGAAGCACTCTATGGTAGAAGGTGTCGTTCCCCTACATGTTGGGTAAAAGTTGGGGAAAGAAAATTGTTGGGACAAGAATTGATTCAGATCACAACAGAGAAGGTGAAATTGATACAAGACCGACTTCGAATCGCTCAAAGTCGTTAAAAGAGTTATGTTGACAATCGACACCGATCGTTAGAATTCTAAAGAGGAGATTATGTGTTCTTGCGAGTATCGCCTACAAAGGGAGTAGTACAATTTGCGAAGAAAGGGAAGTTGAGCCCAAGATACATAGGACCTTTTGAAATTCTTGAAATGATAGGAGCTGTTGCGTATAAAATAGCCTTACCACCTGAACTCTCAAGTGTACATAATGTGTTTCACATATCAATGATAAAGAAATATGTCCCAGATCCAATAAACATCTTAAGTCACGAACCTCTTCAAGTTAGAGAATATTTGTCATACATTGAGCACCCGGTAGAAATTTTGGACCATAAAGATAAAATATTACGAACCAAGGTAATTTCACTAGTCAAAGTATTATGGTGTAATCATTCAGTTGATGAAGCAACATGGGAGCGGGAAGATGAAATAAAGGAGAGATATCCATACTTGTTTGTAAATTAATATGAGTCAAGTTTAGGGACAAAACTTTTTATAAGGAGGGTTAGATGTAATGACCCCACTTTTATATGCTCATATATATATAGTTTATTTTACACTCATGTGTTACTTATTATCTTACAAATGTTGTATTATTAAATATGTGGTATTATTGGCTATCAATATAACAAACCTCATTTTTAATAATGAAGAATCAACTGTAAATTGGATCAAATCGAAGTCTTAGGACATATCTTAAGGTAAATAATAAGTTTGGGGGTAGAAAATATAATTTTATGAAACTTTAGGGACTAAAATAAAAATATAAAAAGGGGCATTTTGTAAATAAAATATTTTCAAGGACCACTACAAAATATTGAAAATATATAGTGTGAAATTACCAAAATCCCTTCATGTGTAAAATGACCCTTATACCCTTATCACCTTTCCACCTCATGTTGATCACCTTCACCTTACACATGTCGTCTTTAGAGAGAGAGCTAAAGCATTTGTCATCATTTGGTGATATTAACCCGACAAGACCACTTCGGAACACGACACCTCGGCGTTGAATCACCACTTCAAAAAGCCTAGTCATTAAACACATGTCCACACCGTAATATCCTTGGAAACCTATAAATAGGACCTTTAGGGGCATTTATAACTCACACCAATTCCTTGAGAATTATAGTAACAAGAGTGATAGAAATCTTGGGAAATATCTTAAGAAGGAGTTCTATAATTTTGAAGAAAGAATTCATTTCGTAGGTATGATTTTATTTAAATGTTGTAATGCATATTTATAGTTTTAATTTCGTGTTTTATAGCTTTACTTAGAAGTTATGCTGGTAATATACACTAAAGGCACCACTAATGAAAACTTAAAATTTGGAAAGAATCTAAATGGATTTTATTCTCAAAATATGTAAACTTGTTTGAAAATATATATACGCTTTTTGTAAGTAATTGCTCGTTATTATAGAATCTCAATTAATTAATTCCAAAGTCTGTCCCGGTGAAATTATGTCTAGTTGAGATGGTATTTAAATGGTTCCCATGTGACCCTCCATCTCTACTGGGAACCGACTTATTAGGAAGAACTATGAATTTAATTCTTTAAATACGATGAATGAATATTAAAAATTGAGAAAATATTTTTAGTAACCTTTTTACGACAAGTTATTTTAGGATTAAAACACAATATTTAGAATTGGTCTCTATTTAGAATACGTAATTAAACCTTTATTGTATTTATTATATTAACGTGTGATCCAAGACTCAATATCTGTATTTTCGAGCCTTTATTTTAGGTGAGTATTCTATGTCATTTCTTGAACATTTAAATTATAATATTATGCAAACTATGTATTTTGTGAAATGCTTTTATTCTAAAAATGCATTTGATATCGATGATTGATTCATTGGTGATATGTTTAGATCTCTTCATATAGACATACTAATTGAAATGAGTATTAAAAATGAGATTGAATATTGGAAATAAGATTCGGCCTAAGGGACCTCTCTTACTGACTTACCTTCCCAGCTAGGTTATCGTTGGTGTGCCCTAAATAAGGCGTTGTGACGAACTAGTTCGATTGACCCTCAACTACCAGAGTATAATACGGTATAAGAACACGGTATTAGAGTGTACTTGACCATTAAATTGATATGATTGAAATAAAAAGATATCACATTTGATTTGTTGCATTCTTCTTATTCTGAGCTATCCAATTGTGATATATATATACTATCATTTCAAAATATATATATCTATTTACTACAAATTCCTATCCATATATGTATATGCCTTCTCTTTTTACTTGAATAGGTATCTATTGTCTGAAAACCTTAGAATGTCGGGAGATTAAATCTTATTCAGGTTTTAGCTCATGTTGTATTAATAACGATTTTTCAAGAAATAATTAGACTGGAGGATGGAATGTAGAAGGACTATGTTGAAGATTTAGCTTAAAAGCTCTTTTGTTATACTTTTAAATATAACGTTTGTTTTTATGAGATAGAGCATTTTGGCTCTTACGTAATAGGTTTTTAATTTCTGGATAAGTTGTAATCCGTTCATACTTTTAATATATATGAAGTTTCCTTTCAGAAAGATCTGATGATGTAATTCTATTTTTTCAATAGTTTACGATTCATGACCATGTGAATGTATTTTCGTTGCATTTATTTTAAGAAATATTTTAAGGACAAGTTATTAAATGCCTTGGTGGAATGTCAAGACACTCATTCCCTACTACTATTAGGTCGGGGTCGTGACAGGGATGGTGTTAGGAACCCATCCTAGCCTTTCAGTCTCTCATGGGCTTGTGTTATTGTTTCCTTTATTTCTCCATGAAATGTGTGTGCTTGTATATATAATGGAGACAAGAATCACTCAACTCATATCATGGAAAAAATAGAGTGAAATCATCCAGAGGAATGTTCCCAAAGATAATATATAGAGAGAAAATATGATTTATGCGCTTTTCACGATATTGACCACTATGGAGAAATGACAACATGTGTCGGATGGAGCACTAAAAAATAATTACGAAGATATAATAATTTAAGAATATGATGAACTATAAGAATCGGTATTTTATGAAATTTGGAAAATCGAAAGTTGGACTCGAGTCTCGGGTTTTAATCTGAAATGCCTACGTAGCTTATAAAAGCATCAAACTCCTCGTAGTTCGCATACGGCGTGAGGTTAGGGTTTTATTTCATAGATTTGAACGAGATTGTGTGTGGAAAAAAAATAGTTTTAGTTTTGGAAAGGTGTGAAAGAAGAATTCGTTCGGAATTTATGGTTATAACCCTCTTTTTGTTAATTTTGGTTTTTTTGTAAACATAAAGTATCTGCAATATACTAGTAAAAATGTAGAGGTTAATATCTATGAATTAAGGTAAGAAATAGATTATGAATCTAATATAACTAATGCAAAAATAAGAAATTTAAAGAGATAAGGGAAGGATTTGGACCTTCTTTGAAGAATGAGAGCTTGCCCTTGATTTTGGATGAACTCCCTTGATGCTTGATATGAATATTGAATGAGATCTTTACAAATTGGGTATGAAAGGGATGGGAATGTGAACTTTGATAAAATTTCACATAAAGGAACTCCGTTGATTGAGAAAATGTTACTGAGATCACTGATGTTGATGGATCTCAACTGTAGGTGAGCTTAGGAATGAGGTCATGCCCTACTTTTATAGGGTCAGGGGGTTACCAATCGGGATAGCCCTGGTCCTGGCATTCGGCAGGTGACCCTAGGCACACTACCGATAGGCAGGGTCTAGGACCTGCCAATTGGCAGTATCGTGTAAATTTTTCTAGAAAAGAACGTAATTTATTGATCCGAATAGTGTATGAGGCATACCATTAGAAAGGTAATTCAGATACCTTCAAGAGTCCTTTTGACTATTCTTGGGTCCGAGAGTTGACTTCGGTTCAAATCTAGCTTGGAAGTGCACGTCGGTCTTTTGGACGGGAGACCGTCGAACGTAAACGAATCGTTCATCCATATGGTAAGTAAGGATCGAGAATGGAGTGGACGGTTGACAGGTTGGGAGATATAATTTGACATTCTAAAGAGTTTTGCTCGGTTCGGACGACTGACCTTGGTCAATCGGGGATCGAAAGCCCCCGGTGACCTGTCGGAGTAAAATAGGTCATTTGTTCGTACCATAAGTCAAAATTATACACGGGTAGACCGTTATAAAGGGTACTCATTGACCTTTAAATATTAATTTAACCTCGGTCAAGATAAAGAGTTGAATTTGGTCAAACGGAGTCCAGGAGTACCCGTTGGCCTCCGAATCAGTTTTTGAGGGAAAACGGATCGTTCGTCCAAACGGTTATACCGTTTCGTGGACGGGGCAAACCATTGGAAAGAGGTTTCAGTTCCCTTCAAATATTCAAAGAGATTTCTCTCTAAAGATGAAGTTGATTGGGGTTAAATTGGGGCCCAAGAGCGCCCGATGTCCTCTAGATCGGTACTCAAAGTATGACCTAGGGTTTATGGTGAATGGGGGAGGTGGTAGGGACCTAAGGAGAGACTTGGGGGTCCTAGAATATGGTGTCTACAGATCCCCTAGATGGTTGAGCATGGGACATGTGATAGCCGTCGAATAGACACCACATGATGTTTTGGAAAGAGGTCGATTTTACGGACCTGACGTAATGGTAGAGATGGATGAGCTGAGGTTGATTCTCAGGATCTAAGGTAGGAGCGACCAATTATAATGGTCGAGGTAAATTCTGACTTAGAAGGGGTGACGATAATCAATTCTGACCTAAAGGAGGTGACGACCTAGGGTCGCTGACCAAAAAGAGGTGACGACCAAGGGTCGAGGTCAATTCTTACCTAATAGAGGTGACGACCGGGGGCCGAGGTCAATTCTTACCTAAAAGAGGTGATGACCAAGGCCAAGGTTAATTCTGACTTAAAAGAGGTGACAATCGGGGGTCGAGGTCAATTCTGACCTAAAAGAGGTGACGATCGGGGGCTGAGGTCAATTTTAACCTAAAAGTGGTGACGATCGGGGGCTGAGGTCAATTCTGACCTATAAAATGTGACAACCAGGGGCCGAGGTCAATTCTCACCTAAAAGAGGTGACGACCGGGGATCGAGATTAATTCTGACCTAAAAGAGGGGACGATCAGGGGCCAAGGTCAATTCTGACCTAAAATAGGTGACGACCGGGGGCTGAGGTAAATTCCTACCTACAAAAGGTGACAACTGGGGGCCGAGTTCAATTCTGACCTAAATGAGGTGACGACCAAGGGGCGAGGTCAATTCTGACCTAAAAGAGGTGACGATCGAGGGTTGAGGTCAATTCTGACCTAAAAGAGGATGACCAATATTGTGGGTTAAGCCGATTCTAAGGGCTTAAGTAGGGATGAACTTGGGAGGCTCCACCGGGGATATTTTTTGTGCGGTTTTGTATTTGATTTAGGTTTCGCAGGGGAGGTGGTTTTTCTTAGCTTGGGAAATTTCGATTGGACACATCAATCAGTTTTAGGTATTCCGCTGGGGAGGTGAGAGTTCCGCTGGGGAATAGGCGTGGAAAAAATGTTTTTTGGTTAAAAAGGTTATAAAACTCATTTGGGAGTTTCAGTAATTTTTTGGGAATTTTTTTGGATTTTCTAGTATTTTTGTAAAGTGGTGATCGCTTAAATAAGCTCCGATACCAATTTGTAAAGTGGTGATCGCAACAACGAAAATATTGCGACTTCTCAAATAAAATTCAATTTTAATTAATCCAAAATTTTAGTCAAGCCCTAAAACATGCATCTAGATGATTTATCCAATAAAATAAAGCATGCAGGATAAAACAAACAATTTCAGGAAAAATCCCCTAAAAGGGCAAAACCTTTTATTTCACTATAATTTGTAAGAAAACGGCTTACACGGATTACAATGAAATAGGGTGACATACGAAATACCCGCAGGTGTCAGTTTCCATGTCTCGGCTGGAACTTTCCCTTTCCAGGAGGACAGCAGCGAAGAAGAAGATGGCTCATCCACAAGTTACGGCTGGAATTTTCCCTTTCCAAGAAGGCAGCAAAGAAGAAGAAAAATGGCTTCTCCACAAGAGTGAACTTTATAAGGACTCCCTCCACAATAGCATGCAACTGTCGGTTGTAGAGCTCTCCCCACAAAGTATAAATAAGAGCAAAGTATGTTCTTGAAAACCAAAACAATTCATTAAGGCATATGGGAGTTTTGTGAATTGAAAACCAAAAGGGATTAAAACCCTAAAGGAAGAAGCCTAAAAGAATTCTGCTTTCGCAGTTTTTCTGTTCGTCAAAACGCTGTGACTTCTTAATGAAAATGGAACCAGAGAATGAGATTTTATAGAAAGTCCCGTCGCCTAAAAAATAGAGCTCGTTCGAACAAGATCAGCATGTCGCTCGAACGAAGGACAAATGTCATTCGAACGAGATCTCACGAGATGCAATGTCATTTGAACAACAAAAGCAGGTCGTTCGAATGACCTATCAAATGAGATTCCATGCGTGCTTGTAGATAATTTCGATACGAACGCGTGGCCGCCAATTTCATATTTTTCTATTTTTTTATGAATTAGATATAATTTTTCTACGGAAAGGTGTCCAAGAACAAAATCTTTAGAAAAATATATTGTAAAAATATCCCAAAAGCTCTAAGTGAAAAGTTAAGGTATTTAAAACATAACCTTACCAAATTAAACTTCGCGGAGTCTTGAATGATGAAGAACTTGAGTAATTTGAATCCGTCTTTGATGTATATGTCTCTTGAATGCTCTTCGACGGTGTAGCGGTATATAACATAATAAATTGATAACGGACCTATAAAAATATGTCCTTACAAATCTCCCATATGTCTATGCCGGTACATACATAAAAAATCCGAATTATCAAAAATCAAAATGTCTATACAAATCTACCCTCCCATGAATAAATTTGCAAGATCTCAAAACTGCTTTTCAATCATCTTCGTCAATGATGATGCTAAGATTTAGCACCACCGGGTAAGTGATAAGGAGATCAAACAGTAGTTACCATCGCAGCCATAGAGATGTATAAGTGTATAAGTATGTAGAAGGGGATGAGTATAAGAGGAAATAAGACAATGATGTATAGTGGTTCAGCCAATTTGGCCTACATCCACTGTGAGTGTGTGATCCACTAAGTATGGGCACTAATGGCCTTGGATACAATGCACATAAGCTCACCTTCTCTCTCTACTGTGTGTACCAGCAGAGTTTTAGCTAGGGTTACAATAAAATTGATCCATCCCCTGTAGGGTTGTAGGTGACAAGTATATATAGGTCTTGGGGGTGTAGTGTACCCCCCAAGTATGCATGGTGCATGTGAATGATGATCTAGCCAATCCCCTGATGACACCTGTAGATGCCAAATAATGAGATAATATTTCCTCACGTGAGGGTGTGATTTTGTTATAACGGTCTCCCATGTGCCATGTGAGCCTCACGCGCACTGTTCCACGCGTCTCCCAAACCACACGCTACAATGATGTCACCCTCGGCCTATGAGCCGAGGACGAGGGCAAAGTTCCTTCCGGTAGTGAGTCTGGCCTAATTTAGGCCTCGTACTGTCGGCCCCTCGGAGGGTCGTCCAAAACCTGATGAAGGGTCGGTCCCCTGAGGGGTCGTCCAGAACCTGATGAAGGGTCGGCCCCCTGAGGGGTCGTCTGGAACATGATGAAGGGTCGGCCCCTGAGGGGTCGTCTGGAACCTGATGAAGGGTCGGGCCCCTTAGGAGTCGTCCGGATTGGAGGGTATATATGGGTATATCAATCACCCCCAGCCCTTAGCCATAGGTGCTGTTGAGATGGCTGAGGGATAGTGTTGTAATTAAGATGTGTGTATGATCAGTTAGGTGAGTGACACCTGGGCAGATACTCATTGTTGTTTCAGTTTTCAAGGCATGGCGGCTACATACTTTGCCTTGGGCTTTGTGCCCTAATGGTGCCTTCCTCGTGGGTTGTGCCCTGCTTTGGTTAATGGGCCCACTCATTACTAAGGTATTTAAGAGATTTTTGAACTCCCTCTCTCTTCTTCTTCTTCTTCGCGCCCAAGCTCTCTCTTTCTAGCTTCCAGCCTTCTTGTCATTTCTGCAATCTCTACGTTTCGAGTTTGGCAGCTTTGCTATTTCTTTCTCAGGTAACATTTCTGCCCCAGTGTCCTCTTTACTTTCATTTCTTTTTCGCTTTCCTGATTTAGGCTTGTAGGGATGGATTTGAGTTGTTTCTTAACTTTTTCGGCGACTGGTTTTTGAGTGTTCTTGAGTGAAAACCATCGATTCCCTTTGTTTTAATCCAAAAGTCTAACTTGGTCAACTGCAAATTTGTTTGTAGTTAAGTTCCCCAAATTCTCTAAGTGTAGGGTCTCCCCCTTGATGCTTAGGAGGCTTTATAGCTTAGCTGAGGAGTTCCCTTCCTTGAGAGAGAAATTATTTGTTGAGATCAGACGAATAGAGGAATATGAGGAGAGGAGACGAGGGGCCGACCCTAATTGGGTACGACCCATATTTCCCATTCCTCTAGCCACAATAAATCCATTTGAACCGTCTGAGTCTTGTGGGTCGTCCCATCGTCCAGTCGAGTGTCATTCAAGTGAGATGGACGAGAGAGCATCCTCGCCAACTGGCGCTGGACCTTCTGGTAGAAGAGAGACATCTGACCTAAGCCCAGGCCGAGATGCCAAGGGTATGGTCCCCTCCGAGGCTATCCCTGTGACAACCCTATCTCCACATGCCTTCCAGATGGACTTTCCCCACGATCCTCTGGCAGATGACGAGGCCGAGGGAGAGGGGACTGAGGATGAGGGCGATGATACAGATGACCAGGTTGATACCTCCCATGCCTCGTCCTATATCTCCTCCGTTAGGGATCGCGACCTCTTGATATGGAGGCATACCTATGGAGTGTCCCCCAATATAACTATGAGGGTTCCCTCTGAGTCTGAGAGGGTCTTCGAGGGTGAAGAGGGAGAGGTTGCAGTATACGAACAAATGTTCAAGGTTGGTGTCAGATTCCCTCTGCATCCTGCCATCGTAGATATATTGTCAGCCCTTGGTGTTGCCCCCTCTCAGCTTCCTCCCAACTCTTGGAGGACGGTCCTGGGCTACATCTCCCTGTGAAAGAATGCTTTCACTGATGAGCCCTCGGCTGACGTATTCTTAGCCTGCTACAATATCACCTCCTCGTCCAAATAGCCTGGGTACTATCATCTAAGGGCGAGGAGGTCTGAGAAAAAACTTCTCCACGTGGCATAAACCTCCAACCACGATTGGAAGAAGAGATTCTTCTTTATCTCTGGGGAGTGGGAGTTCACCGCCGAGGCTCAACTTGTAGCCGACGGTCCGAGGGTCCCCAGAAAATGGTTTAACCCTTCAATGAAGGCCAGGTCAGACCCCGGACTTAGTCTGGAGGAGAAGGACATCGTTGAGTATCTGAGAGGACGAGGGAGAGGGGGTGAACTTCCAAAATTTGAAGATCTGATGACCCCTAGGTTCCTCAAGGAAGCTGGTCTGAAGGTCGGCCCCCTTACAGAACTATGTGAGTTGTACTTTTCTTTACTTTTTCCAAGTGTTTCCTTTATCTCTGCATTTTTCTCATGTGTCGTACCCTTTTCAGGTCGTCCTGTCGGTGTATCAGACTCTCTTTGGGAAATGACTGCTCCCAGCTTATTATCAGGCTTGGCCAAGAAGAAAGGAAAGGAGCCTCGGCAGGCTCCGAGGAAGACACAGGACGCAGGGCCGACCCCTGCTGAGTCGACCGTCGGTACGCAGAAGAGGAAAGAGCCCGAGACCCCCGTAGACCCTCGGCCAAGATCACGGACGAGGGCAAGGGTTGAGGGGTCTGAGGGAACCACCTCCTCTTCTAGCATGGGGGCCTTCTGGTCCCAGAACCTGGCATATCTTAGGGCCGAGCCCTCATCACTGATCACAAACTTGAGGGAAGCCAAGGCCTCAATGTTTTCTGCTCCCTCGGCCGCTGATTACGAGTTCCTGTCAAAGATGCCTCCTGCCAAAGTGTACGACTATGGTTTGCACGCCCTTGCACAGGTATTGGTCTTAACCCACTTCTTTAATTTCATTCTTTCACTTACTGTTTCCTCGGCCTCTTGACATCTGTTTATTTTTATTGTGCAGTCTGTATGTGCCTTTACTTCGGCCACCAAGTGGATGGCTGAGAACCAAGCAAAGTTCCATGAAGCCGAGAGGGCTATTCAACACGAGGCAGATCTTCAATCGGAGCTTGATACTGCAAGGGCCGAGTTGGAAAGTACCAGGACTGAGCATGCAAGGATCCTGGACCAGCTGACGAGGCAGCACGACGAGGACCTTAAGGCCAAAGACTTGCTTATCAAGGAAAAGGACGAGGCCTTGACCAACATGGGGGTCAAGCACAAGACTGATCTTGAAGCAGCTATCAGGAAAGCCGAGGCTGATGCTGTTGAGGCTTATAAAATTTATGATGAGTTTCAAGGCTTCGGCCTTGAATATTTGGAGAGGGGAATCAGGACGGCCTGCCGGTGGGTCGTCCTCGGGTTTGGTGATGTTGTCTCCTCGGTCCGCCCGTCCCTTGAAGCAGTCCAACTGGACGACCCTTTGATCGCCGAGGCTCTGACCCAGGTGGAATCCCAACATGCAGAAGGCACAGGCACGTCTGAGGCTCAGCCTGTCATAGTCACAGAGGAAACCTCTCGTATAGATGTTGAGGCCCTGCCCTCGGATGCTGTCCCATAGGGTGGCTGTCTGTAGCCCATACCCTCTTAATGTAATTATCATTTTTGTACTCTATTTTGTATAACACTGGCATTTCATTTATACTATCATCTCCTTTACGGTCTTCCTTACTTGCCTTTTGTATGGTTTGCTTTGTGAGTTTTTTTTGTATAATCACTAACCTCTCCCTCGTCTTTCTTGAGGACAGTGGTGGGGTCGTCCCCTCCACTGGCCCTCATTATAGCCGAGGGATCAAATTACCAAATGAATGGTTTTTAATGGAGTTTTTTCCTCGTCTTTCTTGAGGACAGTGGTGGGATCGTCCCCTCCACTGGCCCTCATTATAGCCGAGGAATCAAATTACCAAACTAATGGTTTTAGTGTTTTCCCTCGTCTTTCTTGAGGACAGTGGTGGGGTCGTCCCCTCCACTGACCCTCATTATAGCCGAGGGTTCAACTTACCAAATTAATGGTTTTAAACAAAGTATTCCCTCGTCTTTCTTGAGGACAGTGGTGGGGTCGTCCCCTCCACTGACCCTCATTATAGCCGAGGGTTCAACTTACCAAATTAATGATTTTTAACAAATTTTTCCCTCGTCTTTCTTGAGGACAGTGGTGGGGTCGTCCACTCCACTGACCCTCATTATAGCCGAGGGTTCAACTTACCAAATTAATGGTTTTTAACAAAATCTTCCCTCGTCTTTCTTGAGGACAGTGGTGGGGTCGTCCCCTCCACTGGCCCTCATTATAGCCGAGGGTTCAACTTACCAAATTAATGGTTTTTAACAAAGTTTTCCCTCGTCTTTCTTGAGGACAGTGGTGGGGTCGTCCCCTCCACTGGCCCTCATTATAGCCGAGGGTTCAACTTACCAAATTAATGGTTTTTAACAAAGTTTTCCCTCGTCTTTCTTGAGGACAGTGGTGGGGTCGTCCACTCCACTGACCCTTATTATAGCCGAGGGTTCAACTTACCAAATTAATGTTTTTTAACAAAGTTTTCCCTCGTCTTTCTTGAGGACAGTGGTGGGTTCGTCCCCTCCACTGACCCTCATTATAGCCGAGGGTGGTTCTCTGTAGATGTTTTCATGCGTACTAGAACTGATAACCACAGGATGAGGGGAAGCACTGATATTTCTCATTAATTTCCCAAGTGTTCTGTTGGATCAACTCTTATTACAATTATGGTCTATCAAGACCTTACAACACTACTGATAGTATTTCTTCAAATGATCTGCATTCCAGGGGTTGGAAAAAGGTTCCCCTTCTAGGTTTTCTAGTCTATAGGTCCCAGGGACGACTTCATCGATGACCCTATATGGGCCATGCCAATTAGGATGGAGCTTGTTGGGCTTTTGCCAAGTCTTCTTGAGGACCAAGTCCCCTCCTGCGATAGGCCTCTGTTTCACCCTCTGATTGTAAAACCTTGTGGTCCTCTGCTAGTAGGCGGCCTGCCTTATCTCAACGTCCTCCCTCCTTTCCTCAATCAGGTCTAAGTCGAGTCTCCTCTCTTCCACATTTTTCTGTGGGTCATACATTTGGACTCTATGCGTAAGAAACTCAATCTCGGTGGGGATGACGGCTTCTGAGCCATAAGCTAGCATGAATGGGGTATCTCCGTTAGAGGTCCTCACTGTCGTCCTGTATGCCCACAGCACGGCATATAACTCCTCGACCCATCTTCCTTTTGCCTCCTCAAGCCTCTTCTTGATTCCATCTAGGATTGTCCTGTTTGTAACTTATGTTTGCCCATTGACCTGAGGTCGGCCTGGAGTGGAGAAAAATTGTTTGATACTCACCCTTTCACAGTACTTCTGTAGAGAGGTATTCTTGAACTGAGTCCCGTTATTCGAGATGAGGGTGTTGGGGAGACCATATATGCATATAACATTTTTCCAAATGAACTGGAAGGTCTTCTGCTCTGTTATCATGACCATCGGTTCGGCCTCCACCCATTTTGAGAAATAGTCAATAGCTACGATGAGGAACCGATAGTTATTGACTGCTCTTGGCAAGGGTCCTACGAGGTCGATCCCCCACACTGCAAATGGCCATGGGGATGTGATGGAGGTAAGAGGCTGATGGGGTTGGTGAGGGATGGTGGCAAATCTCTGGCATTTATCGCACTTTTTTACATATGTTGTGGCATCCTTCCCCAAGATTGGCCACCAATACCCTTGGGTGATCACCCTCTTCGCTAGGGATATGCCCCCGATGTGGCTTGAGCACGATCCTTCGTGCACATCTTGCAAAATGGAAGGGACTTCTGAGGGATGCACACACCTAAGTAAGGGGAGAAAAAAACCCTTTTTGTATAAAGTGTCTCCGACGACAGCAAATTTTGCAGCCCTGTACCTCAGCTTCTTCCTTTCTTGCCCTGCTTCTGGCATCTCACCCTCTTTAATGTATCTGATCAGGGGGTCCATCCATGAATCTTCTTGAGAAACATTTAGGCAATTGCTAAGTATTCCCTCAGTGTCTTCAATAGTTGGTCGAAGCAAAATTTCTACTGGGACTGTCCTCCTGATGTTTGTCCTCGTTGCCGAGGCCAACCTAGCAAGGGCATCAACATGGCCATTTTTGAGCCTAGGTATCCTCTCGTCCTTGGCCTCATAGGCTCCTACTATCTGATTCACTACTAGCCTCGAATCACTGTGAGCCAAAATCTGGCCGACACTAAGTGATCTGGCCAAGGAGAGGCCTGATATTAAGGCCTCATACTCGGCCTCGTTGTTGGAGGCCTTGAAATTAAACCTCAGGGCGTACTCAATGTCTGTGCCTTCGGGTGCTGATACTATTAACCCAGCTCTGCTCCCGCTTTCGCAAGAGGACCCGTCGACGAAGAGACTCCACACGGTGCGTTCTTCTGAGAAACTTCCCTCGGTGAGTGACCCATGTCTAAAGAGATATCTTCCCTCTTCGTTTTCAGCCACTTTCCTTCTAGCGGTGATCGTCTCAGCCTTATCTGTAGGCGTGTCGGTAAGCTCACCCTATCGGGTATCTATCCTCCCGAGGCCCTCATCCTCGGCTTCCTCATCTTCCCAAGTAAACTCAGTCACGAAGTCTGCCAATGCTTGCCCCTTAATGGTCGTCCTAGGCTGATACACAATGTCAAACTCCCCCAGCTCTATAGCCCAGGCCATTAACCTACCTGATTTTCCTGGCTTGTGTAGGACCTGCCTAAGAGGAGAGTCGGTAAGGATGACCATTGTATGGGATTGGAAGTACGGCTTCATCTTCCTCGAGGCATGGATCAAGGCGTAGGCCAACTTCTCCATCCTCGGGTATCTTTGCTCTGCCCCCTAGAGTGCCTTGCTGTTAAAATACACTGGCTTCTGTATCCCGTCTTCGTCTCTCACAATGGCTGCACTGATGGTCGACTCTGAGACGGCGAGGTACACATAAAGTCGTTCACCCTGCACGGGTCGTGACAGCAGCAAGGGAGACCCTAAGTATGACTTTAGGTCCCTGAAAGCCTCATCACACTCTCCACTCCATTCGAAGGTCTTCCTAAGGATCTTAAAGAATGGCAAACACTTGTCTGTGGCCCTAGACACGAACCTGTTCAAGGCAGTAACTCTCCTTGTGAGTCTATGAACGTCTTTAATGGACTTGGGGGTCTTCATCTCAACAAGGGCGTTTATCTTTTCAGGATTGGCCTCGATGCCTCTTTGGTTGACAATGAACCCCAAGAACTTCCCTGCTCCGACCCCGAAGACACACTTGGCCGGGTTGAGCTTCATCTGGTATTTGTCCATCGTATTAAAGGTCCTTTCCAGGTCTGCCATATGATCCTCTGCCTTCAAACTCTTAGTCAGCATGTCATCTACATAGACCTCCATAGACTTCTCAATTTGGTCTTCGAACATTTTATTTACCAGGCGTTGGTACGTTGCCCCCGCATTTTTTAGGCCAAAGGTCATGACCCTATAATAGTATGTCCCCTTGTCAGTGATGAAGGCTGTCTTCTCTGAGTCTTCAGGGTTCATGCAGATCTGGTTATACCCTGAATAAGCATCTATGAAGCTCATGAGCTCATGGCCTGCGGTAGCGTCTACTATCTGGTCAATGCGGGGGAGAGGGAAGTTTTCTTTGGGACAGTGCTTGTTGAGATCTGTGAAGTCCACACACATTCTCCACTTCCCGTTGGCCTTTGGGACAATGACTGCATTGGACAGCCATTCAGGGTAGATGACCTCTCTGATAAATTTAGCGTCTTTTAATTTTTTGACCTCGTCCCTAATGACCTCATACTTTTCTCTAGAGTAAATTCTCCTCTTCTGCTTTACCGGCTTCACTCCCTTTACCACATTGAGCTTGTGGCACATGATTTCAGGGTCAATCCCCGGCATATCTACATGACTCCATGCGAAGACGCTTCGTCTTCTCCTCAACAGTTTAATGAGGTCTTCCTTGGTGTTGGGCTTCAGAGACTTGCCGACTTGGACAGTTTTTTCTGGATCATCCTCTACCTCTCCCGCGTTCTCTCCTTTCTTTAGCTTCGTCTCATCCCTGGGGTCTAGGGTATCAATATTGTAAGTGGTCGTAGCCCTCTTGTGTGCCTCCCTTTCTTCAGCGGAGTTGTAGTAACATTCTCGCGCTGTCGTCTGGTCTCCCTGAACTTCCCCCACCCCGTAAGGGGTAGGAAATTTGATCATCTGATGGACCGTAGACGGCACAGCTTCAAACCCCTTGAGGGCCACACGCCCCAGTATGATGTTGTAGGCCGAAAACACATGCTCATCCATCACAAAGAAACTGACCTTTTTGGTGAGCCATCTCGGCCATTCATCCCCCATCCTGACATCAGCCTCATACACTCCAAGGGGATGAACATTTTCCCCACTGAACCCAATCAATGGATGATGATACGGGACGAGTCTAGCCCGACTGAGACCTAAGGCTTTGAAGCACGGCCAAAACATTACGTCTGCAGATGAGCCCCCATCTACTAGGAACCTCGGCACCTCGCACCCGTGCACCCTGGTAGTGATGAGGAGAGGGTCATCATGTGGGGCTAAGAGGCCTTTGAAGTCCATTCTTGAAAATCCCACTATCAGAGTGTCCATATCAACCTTCTTCCTCTTTTCTGACTTGACCTCCAGAGAGGTTGAGTGTACCGTCTTCGTCACTGCCTTGGCCTCAACCACATGGGCCTTCCTGTCGGCGACCTCGGACCCTCCTCCTGCTAGACCCCCGGAGATCATTCCCACTCCGAGCGAGATCATATTAAGCCTCTTGACAGGACCTTGGTCGTCTCTCGGCGGGAGGTCAGGGTCGTCCTCATCATCAGAAGGGTCGTCCCCTCTTTTTTGAGGCCCTTCTCTACATGCATCGTCTCGCTTCTTTCTAGGGTTGTCCCTTCGGCCCCTCTTGAAGGCACCTTTGTCGACGTACTTTCTGAGCTTCCCTTCTTTCAGCATTTTCTCAATCTCATCTTTCAGAGCAAAGCATTTATCTGTTACGTGGCCGTGGTCTTGGGAAATTCACACCACAGGTTCGTATTCCTCTTGCTGGGGGCTGCCCTCAGCTTCTCAGGCCACTTCAGGGACCGATCACTCTTTATCTCATTGAGAATCTGTTCACAGCTGACCGTTAGAGGGGTGTAACCAGCGAACTTGTCATCCGTAGACCTCTTCTTCCCCTCTTTGTTCTTCTTAGGGTATCTACCCCCACTAGCACCTCCTTTTTCGTCTTCATATTTTGTGGCCATCACCTCTTCGGCGTTCATCACCTTCCCTGATGTCGACAGCAATTCAGCCATCGTCCTCGGAGGGTCTTCAGCAAGCTTCCATAACAGTTTCCTCTTTTGGAGTCCTCCAATCAGGGCTGTCATAGCTATGCTCTCCTCATAGCTCCGGGAGTCAAACTTTCATAAGGGCTCTCTATCTCGCAATATACAGCATGTACTCCCAAAGACACGAAAATATGATAGGTTGGGCTCTTCCCTATCCACAACTCATAAGGTGTGTGAAATGTGTGTGGTCAAAGTATACCCTATTCATCGTATGGCATGCGGTGCTCACCGCCTCTGCCCAAAAATATTTAGGCACGTTTCTCCCAAGAAGCATGGATCTAGCCATTACTTATATCATCCGGGTCTTCCTCTCAACAACCCCATTTTTATTGAGGAGTACGAATGGCCAAAAAATCATGTTTGATGCCTACTTCATCACAATAGCCATCCACTTGCGCTTCTTTAAATTCAATGTCATTGTCACTATGCATCCGATTAATAGTGATAACATGTTGGTTTTGTAGGACACAACACTTAATTGTAAGGAACTCAACCTCATTGGACTTTTCTCCAAGTAACCCTACAATCGAATATCTTGAGAAGTCATCAACAATCAAGAGAATATACCTCTTACCACCTAAGCTCTCCGAGCGAGTGTGAATCAACCCCAAAATACGGGAGGTGGTAATGGAATTCAACTTCTGATGGGGACTTCGAATTTGATTACCTTGTTTGCATGGTCCATAAACCGACGAAGTTGGTTTTCCAAGTGATGATAAGCCACAAACTAGGTCCTTTTTCACTAATTTTCTCAAGATCTCTAAAGTTCACATGACTTAACCGTTAATGACACATGTCCATAGTGGAGACTGTGGCACTGTTGCACACAAAATAGGAATTGGGCACAATCCCATAACAATTATATTATGTCCTCACACCTTATAGTAAAGTTTACCGAATTACTCATAAACATTGCATTCGGACCGGTAAAACTTGACCGCAAAGTTTGTGTCGCACATTTAGCTTATGGTGATCAAGTTCTCTTTCAACCCTTTCGTGTACAACACGTCATCTAGCTTAGGAAATTCGGGTATCTCAACACTTCCACATCATAAAATGTAAGATCTACTCCCATCTCCAAAGGTTACTTTTCCTTCCTTGCAATCCTTAAGATGGGTAAAAAATAAGACGTCACCGGTCATGCCTAGAACACCCACTATCAAAATACCGTTTGAAATTATTTTGAGACTTGAGAGAAACATGAACAACAAGGTCTTTGTTATCTCGCTAAGGTACCAAAGTGGTGGTAACCATTTGTTTGCCCTTATTATTATTGACTCTTGTCGGAATATTGGAAGCGTTCTCAAACGGAAAAGACATCCGTTAAAATTCTTCCATTAAACTATATGAAATCGTGACTAGAAATTCAACTTGGTCCCTAAGACTAGCGAAGTCGCTAAGGAGGTATAGGGGAGTATGTTTACGACTAGTCCTACCTAATTTATAGCAAAACTCTCTAAGGTGGCCTCTTCTTTTGTAAAAAGTGAAAATATAGATAGGTTTGGGTCTACCTCGGTTTGATTTTCTAGTTTGAACTCTTCTAGGTGGGTTAGGTTACTTAGGTGGATTAGGTCGAGGGCCATAAAGGTTTACCACAAACTCGAGAACTGACTCGAGTGTGTTATGGGAAGTGTATGCACCGTTATAACATATTCCTTGCCTCTCGACATTTTCTAACTCGGGTCTTAGGAGCATCTTTCTTACCTTCTTCGATGTATCCTCGATAGTTACCTTGACCTCCCGAGCACGTTCGAGTTAGGATACAAGGGATTCAAATTTTTCACGAGTCTCCACGGATGCTTAGAGATCTCTCGTGAGACTAACCCCTTTTTTGGTAAAGTCACCATTCTCTCTCTCCCAAAGTTTTTCACCTCTCTCAAACCTTTTTCAAGCGCTAGGACTCTCATGGCTAACACTTTGTTTTGTTTTTACATTTTAAAGGACTCAGCATAAGATCGGCGTAGGCATGCTGGAGGTCACTCTCACTCTCACTTAAAAAATTATCTCCCTCACTTTCCTCAGAATGACGAGACTCACTGTCGAGGTGTTCATGTTTAGTAACTTCCTCATCTTCGTGAGATGCATTATATGTACTAACATGACTAGCCATGAATGTGATGAAGTTACACCCATGCGGTGATTCTTCTCCCAAACTCACTGACGCAACCTCGCTATCGCTAAGCATGACATTTAAGGCAATTTTGCTTTTCCCTTGACGTTTCAACCAAATCGGACACTCTTGAGCTTTGAAACCCTATCCTTCACACTCATAACATCTATCCTAGTCTTTCGTTGTCTTTCGTTTTTCAAAATTCTTCTTGCCCGATTTAAATTTTTTATCTTTCTCAAAACTTTTCTTATCTTTGGAAGTATTTTGCTTTTTTAGTTTGAGAAATTGCTTGAAATTTTTAACAAAAAGGGCCAAATCATCTAAATTATAATCAAACTCCGAATCAGATGGCTTTCAGTACAATCCCCTTATCCTTAGGTTTAAGTATTTTATGGAACATATCTATCTCGTATGTTTGAAGATCTCCTGCAAGTTCCTCTAACTTAAAAGTGTCTATGATCCCTAGAGAATTAAGAACAGTAATCTTGGGAATAAAATGGGCGGGAAGCGATCTCAAGATTTTCTTAACTACATGTGTCTCGGGTATTTTATCACCTAAATTTAAACTTGAGTTCACTATGTCGGACAATCATGCATAAAACTCGTCAAAAGATTCAAATTCAAGCATTGTGATTGTTTCAAATTATCTGGGGAGACTCTGCAGCTCAAAAGATTTAATAGCATTGGTACCCTCGTGAGTGAGCTGGAGGGCATCCCAAGCTTCTTTAGACGTGGTGAACATCATAATGCGGTGAAACTCATCAGGGGTGACGGCTCTCGAGATTGCACTCAAACCGCGAGAATTAAAATTTCATCACTTAAATTCGTCCTCTGTCCACTGAGAGACATGTTTAGGGTCGATGACATTATCAACTATGACAGTGAAAGGAGTCCACCCTCTTTCACAGACTACTAAACGCGTTAATCTATGGCCTTTAAATTAGACATCATCATAGCCTTCTGATACGCATAATTGGTACCATTAAAGATGGTCACTCGATTATACAAATTCTCCATTAAAATTCGATTTTTCAAAGATCAATAATTTTCAAAAAATTGATATCAACGAAAAAATATTTTACGGAAAAATATCACACAGTAATTTGGGGAAACATGCTCTGGTACCAATTTGAGAGTGCGCTTCCGATCTCAATGGAAAATTTATATAATTAAGTGCACAACGCGCACAAAACCAAATTTTATCTTTTTATCCTAAGACATACATCTAGGTGATAAATCATATGAATTAAAGCATGCAAACAGACATGGAAATTTGAGGAAAAACCCCTTGCGGATAAAACCTATTTCAGCATTTTAGAGTTTTACAAGACACAACTTATTTTATTTTTGTATCAAAGAGGGACGGTACCCCAACACATTTTATTTATATAAATAAATAGAGAAAAAGTCTCTCCATGGCAAACAAGCCCAAACTTAAGCCTCTAGAGGTTAGCCCATTACTCTAGAAACAAGGCACTACTTATAAAACCTCTAAATAATACGACTCTCTCCTGAGTCATCCACAGGTGGCGGTCCACCCTTGGGATCCACTGATTAACCTTTCTCTTCCTTTAGCAGTGATCCCCTCAAGAACCCCAAGGTTAGCACTGAAAAATGTTTCTCTACAAGAGTAAATTCATATATGAAATACCTTAGGGTTTCAAATGGATTCACACATACATTTGGGATAAATTTTGTGAATCAAAGGGTGTTTTATACCTAAATAAAATGAGAACTTTTGCACTAGGTATGCAGTTTTTGATTTGCACAAAGTCTCTAAAAACCTGTATGAAGCAGGTATTTATAAGTCGACACAAAAATCGAGGCAACGTCATTCGTTCAAATGAAAATAGGGTTCGTTCGAACGAGAATGGTCTCTCCTTAGAACGACATCAAGGTTGTTAGAACGAAAACCCTATCTCATTTGAACGAGCTTCAAATGAACTTCAAACAAGGCTAAACAGTACGCCCTCATTAAATGTATGTTAGATAAAACGTAAGAACGAGGCTTCTCACGATATTGACTTCTCGTTCGAACGAGAATGACTTCTCGTTTAAACTAAGTCAGCGAATTTTGAAAATATTTTAAAGATAAAAAATACTTCGTATTTAATAAAAAATATCCCAATATAAATGTAAATAAATCTCAACTCCTAATTTATTTCTACCTTCGAAATGTGGAGATCATCTAGAATTTAGAGATGTCGGAGATTCAATGCTTTGTGACGGCTCGAGTCAAATTGTAATGGGATATGCCAAAATTTATGTAAGTTTAAGCTATGGGTAAATGACGAAAACTATGCTCTTACAATGTGATTAAGAATTAATATGGAAGAAATTCATGATTTATATCTTGGAATATGAATATGATAATGATCAACATTAATAGGGTGATAGATTAATGGGTTTGAAGGTTTAATAAATTATGGGTTGAATGAATTGAATTAATGATTGGGAATACTTGGGATTTTGATGTTGGATTCATGTTTAAATCGGGGTTAAAATACATTTGGGATGATTATGTATTGGTTTGGGATCTTAATTTATGGTTTTGGGAGGCTTGGGACCTCTGTTGATGGGTTTAGGACGTAAAAACCCGAGGTTGAAGACTAAGGGCAACCTAATAAATCGAATCGATTCGCCAGGGGAGTGAATCGGTTCACTTGGACGAACCGGTTTAGTCTGCCAGGGAATCGATCTAATTTGCTAGTTCGTCCCGATTTTTATTTCGCGATGTTTCGACTCGTTAGAATTTGATAAATGGGTGTATGGATTTCTCGCGTAGATTGGGATTTTTCGTGAAATATTATCAGGGGGTTGGTGTGTGTTTCAGGTCAATTAATAGTGGATTCAAGTGAAATGAATCAATCAACAAGTGAGTGAGCACTTAATTGAAAATCAGGAAGTCGGTTCAAACTTTAAAATTAGTAGACTAGTACGCTGTGCGATTTCCATACGTAGTCAGTACTATATATGTATGTATTGTGGGTTACTTGTATATATATGTATATATGTGATTGTTGTGTATTTATTTGAAATATACCTACTCGGTAGTGCCATTGTTAGGAGGTTGTCCGTAGTGGGCAGTCCACCCTGGCATTAACCAGCGGTGTTGGATTGATTCCCCAGGTCATAGTATTATTCCGTGGCCACTATCCATGTGTGAGGATAGGTATTCGTTTGGAGATCGGTTGGCTGCGATGTGGTATGGTTGCGACTCCCGGACCTATGTTTATGACCGCTACCATTGTTTGTCTTTACGTTTTGGGTTCGATGATGAGATTCTGACCCGGTGGCCCAGTTGTTGTACGTGGTATACCTGGAGCCCGATAGCACACGAGGAATGCATCCGCAAGGCCCTACTCTGAGGATATTGTATATATGTATATCATGAGTGATATATGTGTATGTGTATATGAGATAGTTGTGTGAATATATAATGATAACATGTGTATAACTATGTAATATTCGTGATGATATACCTAGTGAAGGTAGTACATTTTAGCTAATGGTGACAATTAGCGAGGTTGGATATGTTAGCGGTTATTGTCCTAGTTAGACTGGGTAGCACGATTAGGATTATAAAATAAATACTTTAGGTGTGTACTATAGATGAGAGATGAGAAAAGGTCTCATGTGAATGTGATTGGAAAGTGAACTATGAAGGTAATACACGACACCTTTACATTTAAATCATTTAAATACTTATAAATATTTTCAAATACTTTTCGAGCTTTGATCTGCTATCAAATATTTTTTAAAGCCTAGGTGTTTAGCAGTAGGGACCATAGGGTTAGTCATTTCATCATGCCATTGCGTGCAATAGCTATGGATGTTGTGAGATTTGATTGTAGTCACCTCAGTCCATTATGTCTAGATAAAACTCATTATTCCACTATTTTCATTTTAGACATGTTGCCCATAAATGGATAAGGCTTCACCTTTGAGTTAGATATTTTATATTACTTCTAAATAACATGTTTACGTTGATACTATGTAAGGTAACTGATGATTTATTCGGTTTATGCTTTCATCAGTTCTATTGTCATTTTATTTAATGCACGTTTATGATGGTTATATTTATGTTTATTAAGACAGTGATGCTGAGAATGAAATCATACATGATTCTCGTTTAATTTTAATAAAGGCATAATCATCCGGTATTAT
This sequence comes from Sambucus nigra, assembly GCA_949130495.1. NCBI lineage: Eukaryota > Viridiplantae > Streptophyta > Magnoliopsida > Dipsacales > Adoxaceae > Sambucus > Sambucus nigra. The sequence continues at coordinate 293,055,711 of OX422217.1, read as the reverse complement.
AATAGACGAGGTGCCACAATTGATATCAGATCATCAAGTTCTAGTGTCCTCTAGGATCTGTGTGAAGTTACTACGTTGTCCATGTTCCGTTCCTTTGATGTAGAGACCTATGTTTAGGACTATAGTATTCATATTGGACATTTTCGTTCTTTTACTACTATAATATATTTAATTGGAATCGCGAATAATTTCGGTTTGGTTTCAGATGCCAAACACCAGGAGAGGGAGACCAGCAAAGGCAACATTAAGTGTCATAGAGAATGCGGCTTAATTGGAGCAACAATCTGCCCAGGGGACTGTGATTACAGTAGAGGTCATAGCCATAGTAGCTCAGGTAGTTAACGCTGCCATGGCACAGTACCTGCCTCAGGCGCAGCCACAACCACTAGTGGCAGTACCGGTACAGACTCGCACACTATTATCCTGTAGGAGCGAGTTGGGGAGGCCTTCTAGAAGGTACATCCACCGGAGTTAATGGGGAGTGCAGATGTGGTTGTAATGAGACAATCGAAGAAGGATCTGGATGGGGTAGCTTTGCAGTGGTAGGAGTCAATCGCCACCCCAGATGAGAGGGTTACTATGACTATTCAGGAGTTTTGGGTGTGATTTGACTGCAAGTCTTTCCATAAGTTATGCAGACATAGATGAGGTGGAGATTTCTGGATCTCACGTAGAAGGGTCAAATAGTGTCCATGTACGAGGAGTTCACTCGTGTGGCTAACTTTGTGCCAGATGAGGTGAACACGAATGAGAATATAATTTTGAAGTTCATGGACAGACTCATGTAGAGGATCCGTCAGCATTTTTTGGGTAATCCGGTGTTGAGGACTTACACCGATGTCATTTAATACTGCATTACTATACTTTCAGGATCATCGCTTCCATCTGAGGGGTGCAAAGAGATCAGGAGAGTCGAGCCAGTAGGATAAGACTGGGAGCAATAGTGCTAGTGAGTTATTGCAACAACAGGGCAAGCAGCAAAAGTGGGGTTCCCCAGCAGGGGACTCGAGTAAGAAGTTTAAATGCGAAGATGGTGGGTGCAGGTAGGGCCATCAGGGCAAACATCGTGCTCCTCAGGATAAATAGGGCCAGAGGAACCAAACTTGAGACCATAAAGGTCGAGAATATCAAGGCGAATAAAGCCAATGACCGGGGTAACCTCTTTAGGGTCAGAGGTGGGCATATTTTATAGGGAGATGTTTTGTATATGGTGAGCAGATCCACATGCAACATGGTTGTTCGAATAGGGATAGGGGTAAGTAGTAGGACACCCAGCAGGGGCAGTAGCTGCCAAAGCTACCGGTCCCACCAGCAGTTTTAGTAGCGCCCCCTCAGCAGGGACAGTCACAGTTTGGGTATGCCTATAACGTCCGTGGTCCAATTATGTCGCTAATAGTTGAGGGTATGTTTCCAATTTATGAGCACATGGGATGAGTATTATTTGACACGAGAGCGTCATAGTCTTTTATTAGCACTAGATTCGTGCGGAAGACAGGTTTAGTGGATACATTGTCTGATATTATTATGATCATAAATTCACTGTTGGGTAGTGGGGATCGCATCCGTTCAATCTGCGGGGGAGTGGGGACATTAGGAGCTTATGCTTAGTAGCAGATTTACTTATTTTGGAGATGCACGAGTATGACATTATATTGGGGATGGATCGATTAGCGACGTATAGAGCGATGGTGGACTGTTATATTAGGACTATCGTGTTTGTAATTCCATGGCATGATATGTTTTTAGTGGCGATGCCTCGTCCCGAGGGAGGGTCGAGCACGCATTTATATTACATCGAGGTGGAGACTTCGAAGGGTACTATCATCTTATTAGATTCAATCCCTGTGGTTAAGGAATTTGTTGATGTATTTCAGGAGGTACCGGGGTTACCTCCGAGTTGAGAGATTAAGTATGTAATAGACTTAGCGTCGGGGACTAGGCCGATAGTGCGTGTAACGTATCGCATAGCTCCATTAGATCTACGAGAGTTGAGTAATCAAATTTAAGAGCTTTTGGGAAAGGGATTTATTCCTTGGAGTACCCCACCTTTGGGTGATCCAATATTGTTTATGCAGAACGAAAACGAGTCGTTGAGGTTGTGTATCGACTACCGAGAGTTAAATAAGGTCACAATTTAAAATAATTATCCATTATCGTGTATTGATGACTTGTTCAATCATCTGAAAGGATCCACCCACTTCATAAAGATTGATTTGAGATCACAATACCATCAGTTATGTGTCAAGGAGCAGGATATCCCTAAGATCATATTTTTGACGAGATACAGATCTTATGATTTTAAGGTTATGACTTTGGGGCTAACCAACGCATTGATAGTTTTCATAGATCTTATAAACTGGGTATTTGGGGATTTCTTCTATCAGTTTGTCATTATCTTCATAGATGACATCCTAGTTTATTCTTGAATAGAGGGCGAGCATGCAGAGCAATTTTAAATGGTTCTTCGGATTTTACGGGACCATCAATTGTATGTTAAGTTCGAGAAGTATGGTTTCTGGTAACCAGAGGTGCAATTATATAGTCTCCAAAAGGGGGGTTTTAGTGGATCCAAGTAAGATGTCAACGGTGAGGGAATGGGTCTAGACCAAGACACCGACGGAGGTTAATAGTATTCTAGGTTTAGCAGGTTACTACCATTGATTTATCTGAGCATTTTCGAAGATTGTGGGTCATTTGATAATTTTGACTCGTAAGGGCGTACCTTTTGTTTAAGATGATCACTATAAGTTATATTTTGATGAGCTAAGGATAAGTTAACTTTAGCATCAATGCTCGTATTTACTAAGGGAGGAATATAGTACTTTGTTTTTACCGATGCGCCCTTACAGGAATTTTGGGAGTTTTAAAGTAAGACGAGCGTGCTATAGCTTTTGCATCTCGCAAACTTAAGACCCACGAGAAGAACTATCCCATGCACGATTTGGAGTTAGCAACAGTTATTTTTGCCTTTAGGATTTAGAGGCATTATTTATTAGGGGAGAAGTTCCGGTTGTTCATAGACCACAAGTCACTGCAGTATCTTTTCACATAGAAGGAACTGAATATGAGGCAACGCATGTGGCTTGAATTCATGAGAGATTACCAGTTCACATTCAGTATCATTCGAGAAAGGATAATGTGGTGAAAGATGCATTGGTCCATAAGTCTACGGGGCAGTTGGTAAAAATTTGGAAGGCGAAGTGGGATGAGCTTCATTAGGAGGAGGAGGTAAACATGGCTTATTAGATAGTGATAACCTTCACGCTCGAGATTATTTTGAGGGTTGTGAAGGCACGGGTAGAGGATCCTTATTGTCACAAGAAGGTACGATAGTTATTGGAAGACGGAGCTGAATTCTACTCAGTCAGTTATGTGGGTGGCTTACACTTAAATAAGAGTTGATTGTCCCAGATGACGAGGACCTATGACGCGGAGTTATGGAGGAGTCTCACGGGTCACGATTCTCGATTCATCTAGGAGGGGACAAAATGTACCAGGATATGAGGGGGAAGTATTGGTGGAATGATATGAAGCGGGACATAGCAGTGTATGTCTCCAGGGGCACCACTTGCTAGATGGTGAATGTTGATCATTATAGACCAGCCGAGGTTTTGCAACCGTTGAAGATTTCGGTGTGAAATGGGAGATTATATCGATGGATTTCATCATAGGGTTGCCGAAGTCACATAGGGGTCATGATTACATTTGGGTTATTGTGGATTATTTGACTAAGTAGCACAATTCTTACGACTACATAATAGGGAAATATGCCCAACTCTTCATTACATAAATAATGAGATTGCACAGAGTGTCGCTCAACATTATTTCAAATCAGGAGAAGATCTTTGTGTCCTACTTCTGGTAGAGTTTTCAGGAGGCGATGGGGACGGAGTTATGTTTGAGCACGGTGTATCACCCGTAGATCGATGGGAAGACAAAGAGGGTGAATCATATGCTAGAGGATATGCTGAGGATTTGTATTCTGGATTTTAGGGGTAGTTAGGACCAGTACCTACCGTTGGTGGAGTTTGCGTATAATAACTCGTACCAATTTACTATTGTCATAGTACCCTTAGATGCTTTGTGCGGGAGACCTTATCGCTCCCCCCCCCCTGTGTTGGTTAAAGGTGTACGACAATAAGCTTCTCGGGAAGGAAGTGATTCAGGATACGTAGACAAAGATTGAGTTGATCAAGAGTCGTATTCGGGTAGCTCAGACACGTCAGAAGAGTGACGCCGATGCGAATCGGAGACACTTGGAGTTTGACATAGGTGATCAGGTGTTGTTACGGGTATCTCCCATAAAGGGGTGATGCGATTTGAGAAGAAGGGTAAATTGGCACCCAGATATGTGAGACCTTTTTCCATCATTGGGAGGGTAGGGTCGATTGCGTAGAGGCTTGCCTTACCAGAGCACGCACAGAGGATTCACGATGTGTTCCACGTGTCATCATTGAGGAGGTATCTTAGAGATGACTTGGCTTACCAGATTATAGTTTTAGAGGAAATAGAGTTGCAGTTGGACATTACTTACGAGGATATACATGTTGCCATTTTGGATCGTAGTGAGTCAAAGCTTCGGTCAAAGGTGGTACTATTGGTACGTGTACAGTGGGGGCATCACAATGCTGCCGAATAGACCTGGGAGTGCGATGATAACATGAGGGAAAAGTATCCAGAGCTATTCGTGGCATGTAAATTCGAATTTCGATGGCGAAATTCCGTTATTATGGGGAGAATATAATACCCCATACTTTTGAGAGTATTTTATTCCAAGTGTGCGTTGAATTATCAAATTTAACTCGGAAATTAAATCAGTTATGATAAATATTAATTAGCGAGATTAGGATTTATATTTATGATTGAAAATTATTTACTTGCGTGTAATAAGAAAATAGCGACGCGAATATATTATGTCGTTAGAGAGTTAAAACAACGGAGGGCGACGCGTATTGTATGCACGTGGTTGGCCCATTCAATAAGATGGTTGGATATTTTTATTTCATTGATTGGAAGGTCTTTTGAGTGCATCGGTGATTCAGAATGGGTCGAAATAGTCCAGAATAGGTGCTCGGGGGTTATAGTTGGATTTCGGGGGCTTTTTAGACATAGTATGGCCCGTATAAGGGTAAGGTCGTCTTTTTACCCTTAGGTATTCGCTAAATACTAAATTAGGGATATTAATTGAGGTATTTAAGGTTTAGTGGGGTGGATGATAGCCTCATTTTAGCTTCTGCTTAGTGGTGATTAAGGGAGATATTAAAGAGAAGTGAAAAGAGAAAACAAAGCTTGGACAAGAGAGTAAGAACCATATCCAGAAATCAATTCATCAATATATGTCAATCTTCGAATTTGAATCCATCAAGGCAAGTGTTTACTTGATTTATATTTACGTTTTCTGTAGTTAATTATGTTCATAATTAATCAATTGATTAATCTGAAAATTTAGGAGGTAATCATGGGGAGTAATTAAGAGGGTTTGATTTGTGTTTAACATATTAATATGATTGAGAATTAATATGGAAGAACTTCATGATTTATATCTGGGAATATGAATATGAGAATGATGAACATTGATAGGGTGTTAGATCAATGGATTTTAAGGTTTGAAAAATTCTGGGTTGAATGAATTGAATTAATAATTGGGAATCCTTGGGATCTGATGTTGGATTTGGGTTTAAATCGGGTCAAAATACATCTGGGATGATTATGTATCAGTTTGGAATCTTAATGTATGGTTTTAGGAGGCTTGGGATCTCCATCGATGGGTTTGGGAGGTAAAAACCAAAGGTTGAAAATGAAGGGCAACCCAACAAATAGAAGAAGTTCATTGAGGGAGCTAATCGGTTTACTTGGTCAAATCGATTCGATCTGTTAGAGTATCGATTCGATTTGCTCGTTTGTCCCAATTTTCATTTCGCGATGTTTGGACCCGCTAGCATTGGATAAATGGCCATATAGGTTTTTGGGGTGGATTGGGATTTTTCGTGGAACATTATCAGGGGGTTAGTGTGTGCTTAGGCCAACTAATAGTGGATTCGAGAGAGATAAATCGATTAACAAGTGAGTGAGAATTTAACTAAAAATCGGGAAGTTGGTTCGAACTTCGGGATTGGTAGACTAATACAATGTGGGATTTTCTTACGTATTTATTACTACATATATACGCATTACGGGTTCCTTGTGTATATATATATATATATATATATATATATATATATATATATATATATATATATATATATATATATGTGTGTGTGTGTGTGTGTGTGTGTGTGTGTGTGTGTGTGTGTATGTGTGTATGTGTAATTGTTATATATTTGTTTAAAACATACCTACTCGGTAGTGTTATCGTTAGGAGGTTGCGCATACAAGGCAGTCCATCCTAGCGTTGACCAGCAGGTGTTGGATTGATTCCAAATGTCATAATACTGTTGTATGGCCATTATCCAAGTGTGAGGATAGATATTGGTTTAGAGAGAGATTGGGGATGTGGTATGATTGAGACCCCCGAATGTATGTGCTATGACTTCCTCCATTGTTTGTGTTTACGTTTGGGGTTCGACGGTGAGATATCGACCCGGTGGCCCAGTTATGGTACGTGGTTTACCCGGATCCCGATAACACACGAGGGATGCATCTGCGAGGCCTTACTCTGGAGATATTGTATATACGTATATAGTTAGTGATATATATGTATGTATATATGAGATAGTTGTGTCAATATATAATTGTAGCATGTGTGTAGCTAAGTAATATGTGTGATAATATACATAGTGAAGGTAGTACACATTAGCCAATGATGAATATTAACGAGTGTAGACACCACATTCTAGGAACCCCTAAGGCTCTCCTTAGGTTCCTACCACTTCCCCATTAACAATAAGTGACACACCCCAACCCAGTTACTTATAATTAAGTTTGAAAGTCAAAGTGATTCAAACAATAATTAATTTAATCAAACCATAAACACGAGTCTTAATTATAAAGTCATCAGCGCAAATCCATGACTAAAAAAAAGTTTAAAACATTAAAGTAGTCATGCTTATACAAACTACTTGAAGGATAATTTAACTTAATTACATTATTTACATTTACGTAAAATCATTGTCTCACCCATTCTCGGCTAACCCAATCTGACCTCCTAGATTTAGCAGTGACATCGCGTTACCTGAAAAACATAAATATTGGAACTGTGAGCAAAATAGCTCAGTGAATGCATCACTACTACATTATTGCATAAAATTAAATGCAATAAATCATATCCCTATGATGATTGATATATATCTATTCGGATCATTAATAAAGAATGACCAAAATTTTTGGCTCATTTATAAGAATGACCTAATTTTCCAAATCACGATTCACATATTATGTCTCAAATGGACAATTCTCCCCCATTTCGAGCCGGGGAGTAACCTCCCATTTTGGTAAACCGAAATGAACAGTTTCATATTCATAACATTCTAATCATATCCATAACAGTATACAAATACATCTTTCCAGTGAGTACACTCACCTTGGGTTGTCAACTATGTATTCACGTTTCATTTTGGTGGAGCTGAACCGGGTTAATTAGACCTTGCACCTGTCAATCAAACCAAATCAGTACTAAATCTCAATCATAAGTAGTATCTTAATATATATATGTAACTTTCAATGACTATACAATAATAATATAATTCCACGTAAGTCACATTCCATGAAATATGAGTAAAGACGAAACAATGGTATATATGTTGATAGAGTTATAAACATTCAACCGTAGAAAATACCTCATAAGAAATTTATAACTAAAACCAAGTAAACATAAGAGTATACTTCTCAATGTATATACGCATGAAACATAATCAGAATACCCTTTGGATAGAGGAGATAAAAACATTCTTTCATGGGGTATCCCGTATGGCCTCGAATTATTGTCCTCTATACTTAACCATCCTATATTCCTAAATTGTATAAATATAGGTGTCCAAACTTATCAATATGAAAACATATATGAATATACTTTCCATTACAAGTGACTATGTAATTTTTCAAGCTTCCTAGAGGAAGCTATGACCATTTCTTTACAACCTATTAAATCTGCCCCACAAGCTCCTCTATTTTTTCTTCAACTTCCAAGAATTTTCATATTTTTTTTACATTATAACATTCCATTATTTTCCACCCAGTTTCCATACACATACTTAATAATACAAAATTAAAGTTTCATAATTTTTTGAGTTCATTTGCTATGTCAAAATCTTTACCAAACTCAGGGCATATCGAAATAAAATATATAAATAGCAACCATGTACCAACTTGCAACTATCACTAAGGCCTAACCACAAGGATTTAAATTCTAATTTTTGAATAATGTATGAATATATGAGTCTAGTTTAATATTTAATTGGAATTTCTCAATTCTAGTAAGCACACAAAAATATATGGAAGTTTGAATACAGGGGATTTTAATACAAAGCAATGTAGCCAACGAACACCACTTATCTCACATATGAGCAAATACTTATTATCACAAAGGAGGATAGAATTTTAGTCACTAATTCATGATTTATATACTTTGAAATAATTATAATCCAAGATTAAAACAATATTAACACATATTTATACCTTGGAAACACCTTAAGGATTTTGTAGTAATTTTTCCTAGCTTTTCTTGGAATTGTTTCTTCCTTAAACTTCTACTTTCTCTTTCCTCAAGCTAAAAACTCTCAAAACTGAACCAATGGTTAAATTTGCTGAAGAAATAGATTAAATGGATAGGTTTGAGTTGTAAAATTCAGCCCTCCTTTCCAACCAATCAAATTAAACCATTTGGTTTACTAAAAGACAAATTACCACGTAAAGGAAATGGACAGATTACCCCTTTGCTCGAACATTTAGTATAACTTCTTACTCGGACATCCGTTTGATGCGTTGTTTATTGTTTCTAAAACCTAACTCATATATATACAAATATTTAGTTTTCACCTTGAGTCAATTGTTATATTATAAGAGTCAAAATTGTTCTCCAACAGGAACCTTTCTACCGAAAACATCAAAATTTTGTGTTTGTAAATAATTCGATATTTCTTGATTTATGAAAATAGGATTAGACTGAACATAATCAGTTAACATTAGATATACTAATGACACATTATTCATATCACATAAGTTAAGCATGATTTAAATATAATTTATCATAATTATATATGGGTTGTCATAATAGGACCCTAGGTCATACTCCGAGTACTGATCTAGAGGCCACCGGTGGCTCCCGAGCCTCATTTGACTCTCGTAATCTTTCTCATCTGATAGAAACTCAATAAATATTTGAAGGGCTCTGAATCCTCTTTTCAATGGTCTACCCCGTGCACGAATTAGCCTTACGATTCGAACGAACGATCAGTTTTACTATCAAAAATCGATTTGGAGGCCACCTGGCTCTCCCGAGCCCCATTTTAACCCCAATCAACTTCCACGCCCAAGAAAAATCTCAATGAATCTTCTAAGGGCTTTTAATCTCCTTTCCAACGATTTTCCCCATGCACGAATTGACCTTACGGTTCGAACAAATAGTGTGTTTTCCATTAAAACTGATCCGGAGACCATTGAGCGCTCTAAGACTTCGTTTGACTCCCGTCAACTCTTGAGATCAAATAAGACTGAATGAATCTTTAAAGGGCAATGAATACCCTTTCCAACGGTCTGCCTCGTGCGAGAATCAACCTTACAGCACGAACGAATGACCCGTTTTACTTTGAAGGGTCACCAGGCGCTTTCGAGCCTCGTTTGACCAAGGTCAACTCTCCAACCTAAACGAGACTGAATAAATCTTCGAAGGGCTCTGAATACCCTTTTTAACGTTCCGTCTCGTGCACAAATCGGCCTTACAATTCGAATGAACAATCCATTTTCCTCCAAGAATCTCATATCCAAAAGATAGTGGGGCGATCCGAGCTCTATTTGACCAAAGTCAACTCCCAAACCTGAGACTGGCCGTGTATTCTTAGAACAATGGTATGCCCCGTGTGCAATTTAAACTTATGGATTGCATTTTACGACAGTTCTTCCGAGAATCTGCATGAGGTTGCCGAATGGCAAACCCATTTCCCTACCTATCGGGAGTGTGTCTGGGGATGCTTGCCGATAAGCAGGTCAAGTACAATGTCGATCGGGACCCCCTTGACCCTATATAAATAGAATGATCTCACTTTGAAAGTCATCCCAGAAACATCCCTCTCAATGATCTCAGCAATATTCTTTTAAAGTTAACATAGATACTTTATTAAAATCTTTCCTCCACATTATATTCCCATCCCTTTCACACCCAATTTAGCAAAAATTCTTTCCCTCTCCTCCTACAAACTCCATCCACTTGCAAGGGTAGCCTTTCCAATAATCAAGATCAATCTTCAAGTCTCCAAATAAGGTTCAACATTCTTCTCTATTTTTTAATTTCCTTATTTTCGCATTAGTTATCTAATCCTTATTTTAGCATTTTATCTTTGTTGGTTCATTTACATTAACAATCTCACTTTTTTACTAGTAGTATTGCACATAACATATTTTCTATAAAAAAAAAAAGGGTTTACTCATAAACTCCAAACGAGATTCTTCACTGCATTTTCTCAAATCAAAACATCCTTTTTCTACACGCACACATCTAAATAAAATCCTCTGTTGGATTTATGGGATAAACCCCATCATTATGTTGCATGCGAACTAAGTGAAACTTTATGCCTTTTTAAGCTACATAAGGATTTCAGATTAAAATCCGAGACTCGAGTCCTCCTTGCATATTTTTATTCATATATTATTTCTATATATTATCTAACATATATCATCGTTTTACTATAACGATCAATATCACGAAGCGCGCACATATTATTTTTTTAATCATTATTTCGGGAAATCTCCTACTGATGATCTCACTCTGCCTTTCTTCATAACATAAGTTGAGAAATTTCATTCTCCATTTATATATACACGCGCACACACTTCACGGAGTTTTAAGGAGAATAATAACACATGCCCACACAAGACTGAAAGGGCGGAATGGGTGCTTAACACCTTCCCATTTCGTAACTTAGCCCCCGAACCTTTGAACTATTAGCTTCTCAAGCATCAATATGTATTTGTTGTCGTTCTCTCGATGCGGCAACATTTCTTTTGCATGTTTTGGGAAAAATAGGTTGGCGACTTTTTCTCTTTACATCACCCCACATCGACGAAGATCGAAGCACCCCTAGAAAGGGCGCAATTCTCTTTCCCTCTAATCGCGAGCGGGATTGTCGAAACCCCGAGGAGGAAGGAAGAAGGGGGATGACCACAATGACAACTCCGTTGTAGATTTACTTGTCATAAGAGGGCTAGACTCTGTTTGCATGGGTGTTATCATTTTTCGCATTTGTGCGTATGCACCTACTTGTATGCTCCCCTTTCTCCTATTTATTTACTGTATATATTTATCTCATGCTTATATCACCTATCACTCACTTTTCACTTTCACTCATTTGTAAATATCTTCCATGTACACCTCACACTGCTTACACTTATACATAGGATCACTTATATCCACATGTTTCACACACCACTTGGAATATACATGCTTAGGTTTCACTAGCACACACCTCCACTTATCACACTTGTATGTATCCATGCTCACTTTCTCTTATCACACACCATTTAGAATATCTATGCTTAGGTTCACAGTCATACACTCACTTGTAGATATTCACACTAATATGTATTTATTCTTAGTGTAATCTTTATGCTCCATGCCATATTTACTTTTTATACTTGTACATTCTTCTCTATTAGAATAATGCTCATCATAAAAGAAAGACTCTTTCCATAATATCCTAATTAAGAATCATGCATTTTGCACACTACATCACTAAGATCATGGCTATTGACCAAAAAAATTATCCCGTACTGGGGGGTCACTTTTTGATGGGGGTTGGTCCAATAGGTCACAGTTAGCCTAAGCAATATGACTCTCACCTTTCATTGGCCTAGTACCTTTGACATATTTCGAATGGTTCCCCCCGCATCGTGCCGCTTGATAGAACTCACGACGGGAGGTATATAGTAGGGAACTCGTTCACGTACGTCGAGAATATCAAATTCGATCTCACACGTACTGTCCCCACGAGGTATAGTGAGGCAATTCTCATACACTCAGGTATATCAAATGGTTTGTCCACACGTACCGACTGCCCTCAAAAGCAAGAAGTATTTAATGGAAGTTATGCAAAAGGGGGGAACCTTTCCACTAACCCAACAACTGCATAAACCTCATATAGGCGTCAAACCTAGGGCACTCATATTTAGTTTGCCGGTTACTACACGAAACTTCGCCAAAATGTCGGGTTGTCACGCCGCTCAAATTTTTATGCGATTTCGTCTTTTTTCAAAACAGGACATTATCCATGAGCCTTGAAATAAGTCAAACCCTATATTACCTATTTTTCAAACCTAATTTTTCCAGGCTCGGGTCCTGGTCGGCATTTCTTTTACATTTAGGTAAACCTTATACAAGTGAAAACATAAATATAATAATAATCATACAGAGACTTTTCTCTCATTTATCCTCTTCCTTCTTAAAAAAATAAAATGTAAAAAACATTTTCCCCCTTTTTACCAAGAACACAAAAACATTTTTTCTTCCTTTTCATCAAAATACCAAAAATATTTTTCCTCCTTTTCATTAAAATACCCAAAAAAAATTCCCTCATTTTTGGAAAAATATTAAAAACATTTTCCCTCTTTTTCAAAAAATTCCTTTTTCTCTCTTTCAAAAATAAATACGAATCATTTTTTTCTAAGTTCGATCGCATACCTGACTCTTGGCCTGGATCCATATTGGCTTCGAACTTTCGTCAAATCGCCCCTAAGCTCCGTCAATCCCCCAACAACTTCATATGAGTTCAGAATCCACCTTCACCAGTCCTCCATGGAAAATACTGATCAAGCACCAAATGTACAATCGAATTTTATGGCAGTCCTAGTCCAACTCAGTGCTAATATTGATAACCTTTAAATCGAGGTTCATGAGATACAGTAAAACCGAGCCCAAATTCCTAAAGAATCCGAGGTTCTCTTTCCTCGTTCCATGGGTCCGCCCGCTCCTGAGTCTGTTTGTGCTCCAAAAGAATATCAACATGCTTCGTGTGCCCAGCCTGCCAATGGGCCATCGCCAACTCAGCTCCCTATGCCAAACCTTGCCCAGCCAGGGGCTAACCTTCCAGTACTCATTGATCCCAAAGAGGAATAATTGAACAAGGTCAAGAAAGACTTCAAGCTATTATTAAAAAAGTTTGACTAAGTTAAGATATTCGGGAACTATAAGGACTACACACACATGTCTCCCTACTCTAAAGAAAGATTACCAAACAAATTCAAAATGTCAACCGTCGAGAAGTTCTGGGGCAACGGGCCACCAATTGTTCACTTTCGCAGCTGTCACTGAGCCATGACTCTTTTTGGTGCCTCTGAAGAGATAATGGCCCAAATATTCCAACAGACTTTGAAGGACAACGCTCTTCGTTGGTTTCTATCCCGCAAGGAATCTAAAATGCATTTAGGAAGATATTATTCAGGAACTCATGTCATAGTATAAGTATAATAAAGAACTAGAGGTTATGCATTGTGATCTAGAGCTTCTCAAGCAGAATCCTGGAAAAACTGGCAGTAGCTTCATAGCAAGGTGGAGAGAGAAAGCTGCCACCATTACCAACTGGTCCTTCGAAAAAGAATAAGTCAGCATAATAAAGAACAATTTCCTGCCCCATATTAGAGCAACTATGGGAAGTCAGTATTCCCTACACTTTTAAGCCCTTCGGGAAGCAGGTGTGGATATCGAAGAAAGTATTACCAAGACAGAAGTTAAACCTAAGAAAGTGTCCGGACTGTTCACTTCCAGAAAGTATGATAAGCCTGCCAATGCCACAGTCTCAACCATCAATAATATCTCCCAGCTTGCAACCTCTTGGGTGCCAGAAAGTTGCCTTAACCCTGCCAGAAAAGAATACATCGAGCTTTAAAGCCTACCAAGCCTTATTAAGCCGAAATCTCATCAAACCTCTGAACCCTCATCCATTACCAAACCCACTTCCCCAAAACTTCACAACTGATGCCCACTGTGACTTTCACCAGCCTTCCAGCCATACTACTGATTAGTTCTTCCATCTTCGAAATATAATCCAAGGTTTAATTGAGTAGGGTATCATTGCTCCACCAGCCAATCCTAAACCCAAAACCACTCATAACCCACTTTTAACCTATAAAAATACCATCTTCCTAGAGAATGACCCAGAATTCGACACATCTACCCAAATTGTGACCAGTAAAGCACCCGTCACACCTATATTTTCACCCAAATCGCTCAAAGTTTGCCCATATTTTCTCATAGACCTTACCTGTTTTGCCGTCCGAAGTCTATCACTCCTCACGAGGGGTTGTATTGTCGTTTGTACCTAGTCTAAAGGAAGAGATATGGAGTTTTCGTCATTTTAAAACAGCTTCTGGATTTTCGGTTGAAATTTCCCCCTGAAATGACCATTGATTGTCAGAAGTTCATCATCTTGTTCATAAAAGCAAAGTTGGCTCGAGAGTTAAATAATCTTGTGGTACCCATTGATGAAATCAATTTGGATGATGTAGTGCAGATTATGGCAGGCATATTCCACAGACCAACGAAATCTACGGCATTTCTGATCTACTAGCTATTTTAAAGTTTTAAGGGCGGTTGGTACCTTCGCTCTCACACCTCCATATTAAGTGGGAGGATTTATATGAAGAATCAATTGAGGTTATGGAATGAATTGACATATTTTGGTAGGAAGAAATTGTCACCACCGAATGGGGGGATGAATTTGATAGCTCTAATGATGAGCCGAGTTAGGAAAAGTTCAGTCTAATAATCAGCATAGGCGAGATAATCTCTTTCGAGGACCTATTTAGGGAAATTAATAAAGTAATCGTACAGCCAGAAATCGATGAACTACCTTCGTAAACAATATGATCAGATCGAAAAGACATTACCAAGATCCGAATTCTTAGCCATTAAGAATAGATAAGGGAAAGGGAATTACAGAGGAACTCCCCATACTAGAGATAACCATCGAAGAGAGAAAGATCCTAGACCAACTCAAAAAGACTCAAGCCAATATTACTTTGTATAGACTCTTTACGTCTTCCAAATTGCACTAAAATGCTCTGATAAAGTTGCCCACTAGTCCCACAGTCCCTCCATCCACCACTCTAGAATAAGTCATGAACCGGGTTGGATCATTGACCACCACTAGACTCCTTTCCTTCTCCGAAGAAGAAATTTTAAAGATCGGCCCTGATCACAACTATTCCTTCAACATCTTCGTTGAAGTCATGAGAAAGATAGTCCCTCTCTCACTCGTCGACAACGGATCCGCCATCAATATTTGCCCATTAAGAACCTTTAATTGCTTAGAGTTAAAAGTTAGTGACCTAACTTCTACTTCTTTCGCATTGCGTGCTTATAATAACACCCACCGAGAAGTGATGGGATCCATAACACTAATAATAGGGTATGGCCATATCAATCCCGTTACTAAGTTTTAAGTTATTTACATACCCGCATGCTTTAACCTGCTGCTTGGTCGTCCATAGCTTCATAGCATTCGAGGCGTATCCTCTTCCCTTTATCAGAAGTTACATTTTTTTGCCAAAGGGCAAGTCATTACCATTTTGGGAGACAATAACAGTACAAAATGCCAGCACCAACAATCCGTTACTAGAAATACACCATGGGATGAAAGACATGCTTCTTTTCAGCTTTAGGGTTGATCCACTTCCCCTACCGGTAGGGGCTGATTTCAAAGATCGAGTTTGTACTGAACACAGCCCTCACTGTTATGTCAATATGATACAGATGTTCAAGAATATGCACTTTATGCCCAGACTAAGGCTGGGGCAACGTTAATAAGGAATAATTGAGCCCATGGTCCTGAAAAAGGCCTTTCCTCATGTGGCTTAGGTTATGAGCCTTCACCAGAAGAACTCATAAAACTCCGCCAACCAAGGTTGAAGAGAAGTTTAGAAGATGCCAAGACTGTTTTGAGAGATTCTCTGAACGGAGATTTGTCAAAGTGGGTGAAGACTTCCCCTTTTATGGCTTTCTTAAACCATGGTATGATCATGTGGATAAGAAGATTAAGATAGTGATGGAAATCTTATTTCAAGACAACTACTCTTGGGTCAAAGACTGCCAGCATCAAGTGTAACCTCTCAATCAGAAAGCCATAGCCACTACAGAGATCTCCAAGGGAAGTGACTCTGAAGACTCGTTCAATCTATAGACACTGGGGCTGTCACTCTACATGATCCATTCAGGCAGTACACCCTCGGACCCATCCACTATGATCAATTCCATTGATGCGACTCTCCTCAACTAGAATGTTATACCGGTCCCACCTGCTAAGATACAACCGAACCTTGTTATTTACCCGCTCTTTTCTTTTATTGTTGTTCCTCTTTTCTCTGATAATAATGTAATTGAGACATCTTTTGACCAGGTTCTCAATGTTGTTTTTCCCAAAAGTGAAATAAACAAGGATTTTGATTATTTTGTTGTGCCTTACATTAATTATCTTGATACTAATAAAACTCTTGATGATGATGATTTTGCAAATGAATAATTCTTAGTTGATCTTAATAAGGTTAATAACAAACAACATAACCCCGTTCAAATTAATTACGATGAAACTGTAGTTATCAATCTCATTTCTAGTAGCCAAAAGCGTAAAATTTGGATAGGGTCCACTCTTAATGATCATGAGTGCGCGTAATTCGAAGAACTGCTGAAGGAATTTGTGGGTGTCTTCTCATGGTCCTACGACGACATTCCCGACATCGATCCCAAAATAAACCAGCACAAGATTCCAACTTTCTTAGAATGTAAACTAGTCAAACATAAGCTGCGAAAGCTCTTCACCGAATGGTCACTCAAAGTCAAGGAAGAGGTAATCAAGTAGTTAAATGTAGGCTTCATACGGGTGATCTAATATCCCACATGGCTAGACAATATTGTACTCGTACCAAAATAAGGAGGAAAAGTCCGCATGTTTGTCGACTATCGAGATTTGAACAAAGCATCTTCGAAGGACAATTAACCATTACCTAACATCGACATGATTATGGATAACATGTCCAGTCATACTCTCAAGCCATTCATCGATGGGTTCACCGGATATAATCAGATTAAGATGCACCCTGACCATTAAGAAATAACTGCCTTCATCACCCCCGGGAAATATTTTGTTAGACTATTATACCATTCGGGCTCAAGAATGCAGGGGCTACCTACCAAAGGGATGCCACAACCATCTTGCATGATCTGATACAAAAGGAGGTTAAAGTCTACGTAGACGACATGATTATCAAGTCTAAGAATCAGGAAGGTCACGTTCCCACCATCCGAAAGTTCTTAAAACGACTGTGGCAATATTAGATACGGTTAAGCCCACAGAAATGTATTTTCAACGTCACCAAAGGAAAGATTTTGGGATTCATGGTTAGGGAGAATGGAATCAAAGCTGTAGGGGGAAGTCCTCACTTGGGGTTGATTAACTGAGACGACTTTGTACTTAACAAAAGACTAACAAGAGAATAAAGACAAAGACTACTCGAGGAACCTCCCACAGAGATCAAGGCTATTCAAAGGATAATATTTATAACAAGAAGTATGATGTACCCTCGAGTGACCATGCCTGGCAGTGCATGGGAGAGCTTACATGCTCTATCGAAAGACCTCCTCTTGGTAACCTTGTAGAGATTTTGTTTGGAAGATTAAGAGCAAGGCAAAGTTGGGAAAGCAATATCCAACCCTATTGGCATACTTGGGCAAAACTTTGTCTTGCACAAACAGTTGCTCAAATCGCCATAGTCGATGGGGAACCTCCTCGAGGGATCACAATCCCAGATGATCGTTTGGAGATAATTCGCAGCCAATAAATAGTACACTAATTGCTCGAGTTACTTCCAGCAGAGTAACCTCAACTTAACGAATCACCTCTTTGATTGATGTGACCACACATATGGTGTAGGTAACTATTCACCCACTTAGTGACATCACGGCATATGACATTTAAGAGCTCGAAGTAGTAGCACTCAAATGGGTTTATCCTTAGGATGGCAGGTTCATTGCATGGATTTGTACCTTCCAGTTGTTATAAGATAAACATGTGTGTCGTCAGATCATATCCCCATTAATGCCACCATATTTTATAGGCTTCAGGGAGTTTCCCGCCAAAACATAACATCTCATACATTTAATGCCATATCTTTGATATTAATGCCACAACATTTTAGCATTTAATGCTAGCCAATCACATTTAATGTAAGCAAGGTCACTCGAGGACCTTGCCTTCATATAAATAGATCAACTAAACAGTTTACAGGGATCGAAATTCGAACATAGAATAGTTGTTGGATTTTCCTCACGCACGAGAGCTTCTGTGATAACATTAATTGTTTGATAATTCCCTTTACTTCCATTGATACCAATGCAATTGAGCATTAACTGAGACAGAAGTTCATGTTCCTTTATTGTGATAAGAGTGCTTGCACTTTCTCCTTTCGATTAAGTTTCTTGCTGGTTCCACTTATTTATTGCGTTCATAGTGCATTTATGTCGTAAAGACTTCATTTAATACCAGCTTGAGTATTGAATGTTACTGTCCCTTTCATTCTCATTTATTGTCCTAATTAAATATAGCCTTGAACATTAATCACGACCTTGATAAGGGGTTACGCCTCGCTTGATACTAATCGTATTCCAAGAACCCATATCTTACATTTAGCGACTCCGCTGGGGAGGTATTCGTGATTTTGGTTGCGTAACGCCTCATGCGCACACACGGAGAACTCGGTGAGAGTGAATAAGATGTCAAAGACATCCCATTTCAGATAAGAATTTCGATATATATCTTATCATTTAATATTCTGTTATCGCATGAGATAGTATGGTAAATAGCATTAAACTTTGATTAAAAAAGTATATTGCATACTTGTTGTTTTAAAGCTCAGATTAACACATCCATTGAAATACTCACATACTTTGTTTAAAAATCTCTAGTATTGATTTTTATTAGTCCCACAATGGACGAATCTCATCTGAAATACTTCATACATTTATTCATAAGTATTGTGAATGACTATTAACTGTAGAAGCATTTATTGATTGTACCTTAAGAAATTTATCAAAGTATCTAGGAATGGTCACCACGCCACTATTTGCGTGTCATATTGTATATAATCTGACAAAGGAGGACAAAACCCATGTGACCATTTATTACGAGCACAGAGTCAATTTAACTTTCGGCTGGAGTCGTACACACTCATTGAGTGAAAGCTTGTCTAGACATTTATAAAGTTTAGAGTAGTCATTATTGACTGACAGATAAGGAAATGACATCAATACTTTTAAATTAAACAAAATAAAATCCCGCCACCTACCATACACAAGCGCTACACCGGCCTTATACCGTCCAACAGTCTATCCCATGGCAAAACTCTTTCCCAAACTCTGGTGAAACTCCGTCTCAAACTTCGAAAAAATTCAACGAAACCAATTGATCCAATTTACCATTTGGGTGCAAGTAGATTGAGAGGAAAAATTAATTAGAACCAGGAAAAAGTATGGCAACGAACCCCGTTGAAAATGTGACCCAACTCAGTTTCAAACTCCGCGTCCCAATATGATCCCCGAGAAACTTGTTTGAATCTTTAATCCACCTTGTGTGATCTCTAAGCATCTTCGATTTCCCAGCAACCATGGCTATACAAACTCGACGAACCATGGGAAACCCGACACACCTCACAATGATGTCACAACAAACTAAGTTAAAAATATTCGACCCAAATTGAAACCATTGTTCGAATAACCTTGTCTGATCCATTAACAAAAAAAATAACTCGGCTCAAAGTTTAAACCGTAATTAAACCTTGTGAACCCACAATCAACGTGGTTTGAATAACGAACAACCTCCGATCTCCGAACAACTATTTATGAGGACCTTAACCTCCGACCAATTAGGATAGACTTCAATGAACAATATTGACATCCGAGGAATAATATTGACCTCCGAAGGAACTCGCTCCAATGGACCTTGAAAAAAAGATAACACTGAGATTTTGATTCAATAAAACACCGAGAAACCATAAAACTATCTTCGAAAATCCTCGAACTCTGAACATCCTCGACCTCCAAACATCCTCAAGTGGTCTTCATCTCGGAACAACCTCGATTTCCGGCCTTGATCTCCAAGAAGTTTACATATGAGCTGCCTCGATCATCGTGGAGGAACTGAAACTAAAGATGGGTTTCATATGAACTCATGTATCATATTTCTTTGTGAGCTGCGGTTTCAATTCAGAAGATAGGGATAAATTTGGACTCAAAAGTCCCAAGTTAGTGGGTTTTACTTTTGTTTAAATATTTATAAAACCATTGAGATATCAGGTACTCGAGGTTCCTCTTTTAAAGGCATGGGTACAGTACACTGGCAGTAAACCACATATGAAATATTTTTAAAATTATGCTCGAATTATATGGTCATTAGAACAGTTGGGAAATGAACAGTTGCTAAGATTATTGATACGTGATATTGAAAAATAGTCCAAATAAATCATATTGCATATTTCATTTAATTTCAGATGTTATGGCATTTAATTTACGCGTATGTTATTTACACACCCTGAAAAATACTCTTCAAGGCATAAAAATATATGTAACCTCGCACAAATTCGAGTTGTTCGGGTAGAAAAACATTTATTTTTGAAAGAACCATATATGCCTTGAAATTTGGTAAGTATTTTATATTGTCTCAAGAAAGACCATTTAAAGATTTAGTACAACCATGGACTTGGGCAATCTTGTCAAAATAATAGTTTCGAGCAAATATGTCAAAAAAGACATCCTTCGAACAACCTTATCAAAGATGATATTTTTATAATGGCATTGGAAAAATAATAATTTGTGAAAAACTTAGCAATTTGCTCATTCATAGTAGCTCGAGCTACCTCATTACTAGTAGATCGAGCTGCCTCATTTATAGTAGCTCGAGTTGCCTCGTTCACAGCACCTTGAGCTATCTCGTTCGTAGTATCTCGAGCTATCTCGTTCATAGCAGTTCGAACTGCCTCATTCATAATAGCTCGAGTTGCCTCATTTATAGTAACTCGAGTAGCTCGAGCTACATCATCCACGATCACTCGGAGCAACCTTTCGCGTTACTTATATTCAATTTATGCTGAAGTATGATTTATTCACATCGTGATACTAATTACACGAAAATTCAAATTTGATTTTTATAATGGACCTCAAGATGGCTCAACATGCTCACATACTGTGTTATTTTATTTGCTCATCTTTATGGTGGGGTCATGGGATTAATCTCCTACCACATGATATATCTGCACTCTATCATTTTATGTTATAAAATTGAGATTGAAAAGTATGAACTGCATATTGTATCATATCAAACTAGCATTATGAAATTGCATAGAACAATATGTTTTACAATTCCTCAAGGCATGATTCTGAGTTTATTTTATTCTATTGACATAAATTAAAATAAAGGGCGCAAGATATAACCCACGTGATTATAAATGACATTGCATCATATATGTCTCAAAAGTTACTAATGGTTTTGTTCCAGAATCAGAGATGATCTTTTATACATGTAGATATTGAACGCATATATGCAAATCAAGCTCGAACAATTACATCAAGCCTGATATATATCAAAGCCAAACGCTCAAGAGATCTTTTAAATTAGGGATATCACCTAATGAAATGTATTTAATTGTATTCATATGGCGTTGTAACTTATGTATGAGTTTTTCTTTATTTTTCTTTATCTTGAGATAAAAGACAAAATAAAGAAAAAAGGGGGAAAGTACTGTACGATGTACCACTTGTAGTTAGACTTGAACACAGGTGACAAGCATGCTCAGATTCGGTCCTAGAATGGCCATAATTGATGAAGAATATCCAAAAGAAATATCAAAGTTGTTCAGCATAGCCACCGATTGGTTCACATATAGCATTGACAATGTGATATTACTTTTAGCAAAGCGAAAGGACGCAAGCAAATTGCCCGTAAAACCTGGAGCATGGATACAGAGTTTGCATACAAACCTTACCAGTATCATGGTAATTAACCCATAGAGGTGCATTATAGTTATCACAAAGCTTATTAGTATTAAGGTAAGTCGCCCACAAAGGTGCATTATAGTCCTCACAAATCTTACCAGTATTGTGGTAAGTCGCCCACAGAGCTGCATTATAGTTATCACAAACCTTACCAGTATTATGGTAAGTCGCACACACTGGTGCATTATAGATCTCATAAACCTTCGCAGTATTGTGGTAAGCCGCCCAAAGTGGTGCATCATAGTTATGAGAAACCTTGACCTAAATGGTCACAAAAGTCCTACACTACTAGGCGCGCATGACCCTCGCTTATGGGAGATTTAAAGTCCTATACTACTAGGCACGCATGACCCTAGTTTATGGGGGATTTAAAGTCCTACACTACTCAGCATGCCTGAACCTCACTTATGGGTGATTTACAGTCCTATACTACCAGGCACGCCTGACCCTCATTTATGGGAGATTTAAAGTCCTATACTACTAGCACGCCCGATCGTCACTCATGGGAGATTTGAAGTCCTATACTACTAGGCAAGCTTGACCCTTGTTCATGGAAGATTTAAAGTCCTATACTACTAGGCGCGCCCGACCCTTGCTTATAGGAGATTTAAAGTCCTATACTACTAGGCACGTCCGACCCTCATTTCTGGAAGATTTAAAGTCTTATACTACTAGGCGCGCCTGACCCTCGCTTATGGGAGATTTAAAGTCCTATACTACTAGGCACACCTGACCTTTGCTTATGGGAGATTTAAAGACCTAGTTACTAAGCACACTTGATCCTAATTTATGGGAGATTAAAGTCCTAATTTACTGGGCACGCTTAAAATCCCAATTTACTTAAAGGAACTTTATGGTTGTTTGACTAAGTAAAAATTGGGTACACTTGTAAAATATGTTGGTTTGAAGATCTCAATTTGCTCAAAGCACATATGGTTACTTGATTGAGTACTCTCAACAAGTTTTGATCTTATGATTACAAAAGGTCCACTAACTTAGATAACCACCCGTTGGTTGCTCGGGCAGGTACATCCGTCAAGTATGTTGTTCAAAATATTTAAAACCACAATAAAATTGTGGAGACATGATCATTCGAGAGGAATAGGGGCAACCCCCAACATACTCCTCCAAAATGAAAAACAGAGGAAGCAAAGATAGCCCTTAAAACTATATGCAAATGATATATGCATATACATGCATGATAACATACCAAACATGGTCATAAGATGATTTGATAGTTGAAACATGCTAAACGACTATTTCGTACACACAGTTGATATATCTTAGCCGAAGCATCAACATAACAACTATACGTACGAGGGGGCAAATGTAGAGCGGGGTTAAATAAATTAACCACTAACACTCTAATAAATTAACCCCGCAGATTTGATCAAATATTGATTTATGATTTATCAAGTTTTACTACAATCTAGACCCTACACGGGATGAATATTATTATGTGTGATTTAATATATTGCGTATACTCTGCGTTTAATGAATTACATTAGACAATACTCTAGTAATGATTTAATTAGGGATGTCAAAGGATCGGTTCGGGGTCGGGTTATAACTCCCCATTCCGTTAGAAATATCATTCCCTGTCTCCGCCCCATTCCCCGTTATAACGGGTTCGGGGATCCCCGTCGCCATTTAAAACGGGTTTCGATTTCCCCGCGGGGAACCCGTTTCTTTTTTTTTTTAATATGAAAAAAATCATTTATTTTTTTTTATTATAAAAAATTCATTTCATCTAATATCAACATTTATTAAATTTATAACAAATCTCAAAGATATTGACATAAGCAATAGAGACCATTAAAGCTTACTTGCAAAATCCAGGTGGTCACTTAAGTAGGTTTTGGCTTGCTCTCGTGTTTAATGACATGCTTCATATTAACATTAATTCTCATTCATGCCCTTAATTAGTATCACTAATAATGTTTAAAATGATTCTAGATGACCATGAACTGAAACTAAGAAAAAAAATCGTCCATGGAAGCTATAATCAAGTTTTCATCTTTGCATCAATTACAAGAACGAATTTCTGCAATATAACAAGCATTGAGTTACAATAGCATAATAAAAAACCATAACAACAGGTTATGATGACAAGGTACATCATATTATTGTGATAAAGTTACGGCAGTTGTTCAAAGACCTCCACGCTTCACCCATATCCACCTTCTGCAACTCCCACCACCACCTTCAGCAAACCACATACAATATGTAAAAAAAAAAGAATGTCCCTGATCAATCTCCTGCCATTTAACCCAACATAATAGTACACGAACTAATGCCATTGCCAACCTCTAGCCGCAGCTGTCCCTGATCAATATCCACCCTCATCAAGCAACCAATTTAAACCCAAACTATAATAACAAACCTTACAAAACCACAAATCATGGATATGGTATGAGGAGATGAGGCAGGGACGGCGTGATGATGAGACAGAGGAGGACGAGGTAGTGACGGTGTGAGAGAGTAAGGTAATAGAATGAGGGTGAGGGACAGTGGTCTCAAATCTATTCTCAAGACGGTGTGAAAGAGTGAGGGAATAAAATGAGGGAGAGGAGAGCGACTGAGACTAAAGGAATAGATCATGTAGGTTTTTTTTATTTAGATGTCATATATTTGTATATTTATTATAATATATATATATATATATATATATATATATATATATATATATATATATATATATATATTAACAATTCAAGTATCCCCGTGGAGACCCGAGGGTATACCCGAAACCGACCCAAAAATTTTGAGGGATTTTTTTTTTGCTCCCCGACTCGATCTTCGATTTTTCGGGGATTTTTTTGGGATTTTTTTTTCGGGTATTGGCGGGGACCCGAATTTTCGAGAAAAATTCCCATCCCTAGATTTAATTTGTTCATTTCAGATGCCACCACATATATTTTGACAAGTGGCACCATAACTAGTGGGACAATTGCTTCCACAGAAAACATGACATGTGTCAAACCCACTTGAGACACTTTTGCTATAAAAAGAAGGTTCCCCCCTCATTTGAAGGATGATGGTGTTGGTGGATAACGTAAGGAGAGGAAACCTAACTCTTCTGCACCACAAATCTCTTGAGCTCCGTAATGGATTTGATAGTGACGAGCGTATTTTTATATTTTCATTATGAGTTTTACGTATCTTATATGGTATATTTGTGTTCGGAGACGGTTAATCGGATTTGGCACCAAAACCACAAAAACTTGAGTTTTTCGGCGTATCGTACGAATCCACGAACTACGTAGACTTTGATTCTGCAAATGAGACGAATACTTAGGCACAACAACGCAGCTCAAGTCTAAAATACGATCAATGCGATATTTCTTGAGTAGACCTTACCAAACTGAAAGTCATACTCGAAATGCCACATCCCCGAACAAAAAAGGAAGTCTGTGGGTTCTTGGGAAAATTACAGTATATGATTCGATTCATCAGCTAGCTGACTTATATTTGCGAACCCGTCTTCGAACTCCTTCGAAAGGTATCTACCAAAATCT
Organism: Sambucus nigra; assembly: GCA_949130495.1. Lineage (NCBI taxonomy): Eukaryota > Viridiplantae > Streptophyta > Magnoliopsida > Dipsacales > Adoxaceae > Sambucus > Sambucus nigra. The sequence goes on along the minus strand of OX422217.1, from coordinate 293,030,013 downwards.
TGAATGAGGCCTATTAGGAAGCCTTTGACAGAATCAAGCTATACCTTACCTGGCCTCCGGCACTTATGCCACCAAAACCTGGTCTCCCTCTACTCCTATACATGACTATAACAGATATCGTAGTAGGGTCTTTGCTAACCCAATACATTGAGAAAACATGCAAGGAAAGAGCCATTTACAATGCCATTCGAAATTTGGTCGGGTATGAAGTTAACTACACTGCCTTGGAGAAAGCATGTGTTGCCCTAGCCTAGGTCACTCAAAAGTTACAACACTACATGCTCCCTTATCCCATCAAACTTGGGTCCAGAATGGACCCCATCAAATACTTTCTTGAGAAACCTTCCATGTCTAGCCAAATGGCCCAATGGTTAATGATGTTATATGAGTTCGATATTATGTATGTTATGCAGAAATCCATGAAAGGGAGATCTATCTCCAAATTACCTTGTTGACTACTCCATGGAAGAGGTTGATGTGGTCTCTGAATTCCCGAACGAATATATTTTATACATCTCTCATGAGGACCTTTGATGGCAACAAAAAAGGATACGACATTGGGATATTCCTGATTGCCCCTCATGACTCTCACATTCATATTGTCACCAAACTTGATTTTCCCTGCACCATCAATATGACCGAATATGAGGCATGCACTGTAGGACTCAAAGTAGCCCTCAATACATGTATCAAATACCTATATGTCTACAAGGACTCCGCTCTCATCCTCGATCAAGTCTTAGAAGATGGAAAGTCAAGGACGAAAAACTCTTACTCTTCCATGCCCACTTAAAGGAGCTGGCCTCCCAGTTTCGAGATGTCACCTTTCACGACATGCCCGATGGGATAACGATGTCCCCTGTATAGTCCAAAAATAAGCTTTTCCAACCCACTGCCACCACATTGAGCTCGTCACAGAAGAAAATTTCTATATGGCTAAGTGTTGGTACTATGATATTTGACGCCTCCTTAAGTATGGTAGGTATCCCCAAGATGCCAACATGAAAGACCGTGAAACCCTCCACATACTGGACACCCAGTACATCATCTGCGATAAATTACTATTCAAGAAAAACTTCAAAGGAACCCATTTGTACTGCATTACAGGGGATGGCATTGAAGAAATGATGTAAAATATTCATAGCGGGGAATGCGAACCCCACTTAAACGGTCATATGCTTTCTAAAAAGATCATCCATCAAGGGTATTATTGGACCACCATGGTTCAGAATTGCACCGCCTACATCCAGAGATGCCTCAAATGCCATTTGCCTCCTCGAGAATTGTACAACATGACTTCTCCTTGGTCGTTCTCCACCTGAGGCATTGACATCATAGGGAAAGTCACACCCAAAGCTTCCAATGGGCATGATTTCATCCTAATTACCATTGATTACTTCACCAAATGGGTTTAAGCAGAGTCATATGCAGTCTTGAATGCCAAGAAGGTAGCTAAGTTTATCCGAAAGAACATCATCTGTCAATACGGAGTTCCCCACGAGCTAGTATCATATAATAGGTTACACTTCGAAGCCGAGGTCACATATTAACCGATGAATATAGGATTCAAAGGCACAAATATTCTCCCTACTGACCCAAACAAATGGTGTGATCGAAGTCTCTAATAATAACCTCGAAGCCACTATCAGCAAAATGACCGAGAGCTGTCATGATTGGGTTGATCAGATCCCTTACGCCCTCTGAGGGAACCTCACTTCAGTCGGGACATCTACTGGCGCTACCCCTTACTCTTTAGTATACGACATGGAAGCAGTCCTACCCGTTGAGCTAAAAATACCTTCCCCGTGCATTGTGTCTAAAAGAAAAATCAACAAGGAAGATTGGTACCAGAGCCGCTTTTACGAATTGTCACTCTTGGATGAAAAGACACTAAAGGCTCTATGCCATACACAAGGATACCATAGTCGGATAGCGTGATCATTCAATCGAAGATTCAAGGACTGTGGTATCCGAGAAGGAGACTTGGCCCTCAAAGAAATCATAAAAAACTCGTATGGAACCCCAGAGGGAAATTCAAGGCAAACTGAAGTGGCCCCTACATCATGAAAAATATTTTATTAGGCGACACTGCAATGCTCACTGACCTTGATGGAGAAGAGTTGGCGTATCCAGTCAACCTGGATCGTCACAAGAAGTTCTACCCTTAGTCCGAAATCTCGGCGTTCTACGACTCCTCTCATCCCCCTTTTATTATAAAAAAAAATCTCCATTTCCCTCTACTCAGAACTACGTGGGGCTTGATCCTATAAAAAACTTTTTATTTTAAAAAAGAATCTCATAAAACTTTTAAAACCGCAAGAGGTAAGTATCATACGCTTTACATGGGCATGGACCCTTTTTTTCACAAAATGCTATTCCTTTCTTACCCTCGAGAATTACAATTAATTTTATCATTTACATGAACAAAAGGATTATGTGTGCCTTAGCGATTAGTACAGATAATTCAAAAGTGAAACTCATCAAGAGGCACAAAAATTTGATCAAAATCTTCTTTTATTTCAAATGGGATAATTCAGCACAATTACACGAAATAACAGCGTAAAGAGTCCAAAATAACCACCCTTCGCTACCCAAACTATACCTAGAACAAACCTAACCAAACATTCCCAAAATTATTCCCACAAACCAAAAACATACAAATACATCCCAGTCACAAAAATCTTCACAAGAAACGAACCCAAATTCATAAAGACCTTATTCGCAGTTGCCAAAAGACCCAACCCCATCATCATTTGCTCCCTGATGCCCCCAAACTTCCCATGCTTAATTTGTATTCTAAAGGCGCACCATAAAATAGTATGCCTTGACTAGCTTAGAGAAAACCACTACTTCCACCTATATAGTGTCAAAAAGGACAAACCACCTCTGGCCGATCTCCTCCGCCAAGATTTTCACCACGACCCGCTTCCACAACCACTCAAATAGTCTCCAAACGCATATCAAACCCTGCCTATGGATTAAGATGGACGGGTTGACGATCGACGATTCTCCCACAGAGAACCTAACCTCATGCTCATGGATTCAGTTAAGTTTTCCATATGAAATAAGGTCTAGTGCCCGAGGAGGCACTATCTGCTCCCATCCTATTTAGCCCAAAAGCCGCCAGGGGAAATAGAACGAGGTCTGTCATAGGCCAACTAAACGAATGTGCTAATATTCTCCTAGTTCCAGAATGGGTTGCAACTCCCCCCCCTAGGGCACCGACCAACGAAGTCATCGAGCTCCGTGCTCCACGAACCAATTTACCCAGTTCTCTATGGATGAGTCAAAACTGATGGAATATCGAGTAAAGAAATTCAGCACGGTTGCCAAGGGATATTCATAGGGGATCGCCAAATGAAATCTCTCACCCAGACACATAAACATCATAACCAGACTCCCTCTAAGAAAATTAGAGCAGACTTATTGCCAAGCATCTAGGTCGTTCAGGGTCTTTGTCAGTATTACCGCCGCATGACTACGATGATATGACATCTATGCTATAATGGCAGCCAGTTAAAGGTCCACCATTAGGTCCCTTGTCACCAGTAAGAGACTCGAAGTTAAGCGCAGGGCAATCTGGCATGGCCCGCATCATTGAAATCCGTCAAATGCCCAGAATATATGGCATCTAGAAGATATATCATTCCCCCAATGACTAACGGTCAAGCTGCCGAAGGGAAAATGTGGAGCAACTCTGCTAACAGCGCCATAGGAGATCAAGAAAATTAGGGCATAACCACCGCTACGCTGGGATTAGTCCCCCATATGGTTGAAAACTCCTCGTAGGTCAGACATACCTCGTCTAAACCAAAGCGGAACACGTGATCCTCAGGGTATCAGAATTTCACTGTCGTCGCCAACATGTTCAAATCAATAGCCCGATTGTGCCATATGGAGACTCGATACAAATAGAAGGCTCATAGTCTACGTTATACAGGCACATCGTATCTAAACTCTCAAGGTATGAAGAAAATCCAATGCTCATTAGAAGGGCCATTTGGGAAACAACGAGGCAGAAAGCAAGAAATAAGAAAAAAGAGAAAATGAGAATGGATGAAAAACTACACCCCTTTTACCCCCCCCCCCCCCCCCCCCCGTTTTATACACAAAGTCCTTGGCTAAAGATAAGAAACCTGAAGAGCCCAAAATAAAGCCTACCCTACCAAGTACTTTGGGTTGTAAGGAAGTGTAATCAAAGCCTTAGGGTGATTTGACTAGATCCATATGTCGATAGGCAGGACAAGGGGTATGCCGATCGACAACTCCTTAATTTTAGAAGATTTTATTTGTCCTTTTTTGTCAAAATTAAAAACTCAAAAAATAAATCCTTAACTTATTTCAAGACCCTCGGGTTATTTCCTCCAAAGTTATCCATTTTTACCCATCAATTTTCATCATAAGTCCTTTCCTCAAATTATTTAATCTCTTTTCTAAATAATGAATCCTATCATTTTTACAGTCTCAATAGCAAATTAAAAAGTGAAAGAACGAATAATAAAAATCTTTTCCATATATATATATTGCCATTTCACAATTACTTTAGGCAGAAGAAGAAATAAGAAAATATAAAGCAACATGACTCAGCCCGAACCCAATCCCTCTCTCTCTCTCTCTCTCTCTCTCTCTCCCTACGGTGAACGCGCTTCCCCCGGTGGCGATCTATAAAACCTCCACTCCCCGAGCCCGATCACTCATCCAAGGTAGCAGGCAGAACAAAATAAGATGGAACAGGAACCGGGTCCTTGATATAGACAGTTATCGAGGCCACCCAATCCCTGATGTCCTTCAGCCAAGTAGTTGGCACCCGAACATGCTGCAAGTAAAAGCCAAATCAGTCAGTAAAAAGCAAAAGCAAGAATCAAAAGGATACAAGACAAGAAAAGAGAAAAATATACCTAGGGCTGAAGGGCGTCCTCCGTCAGCCTTATTAATCCAAGATCCAGTATATTGGGGTGGTGTGGTGGGATTAGGGATTCCCCTCCAATCAACCAAAAATTATATGAGGGCGGGGTAACTTGAATGAGCGCAGCCTCTTCTACCACTGTCGCCAATGACGAAGTGCTACCTGTGCTGTGTGCGAATCCCACCGGCCTGCTCGTACCCCAAACAAAAGTCGTAGGAGGTGGAGGCATGTTCACTACATCATAAATGCATGACAACATCGGCCAACTCATCATAAAATCGAGATAGTCGTAAGTCTCCACTTTATCTGCATAGAGCGAATAAGTCTCACCAAGCATCGCCGCCATCCTAGCATTATATGACATCTCCCTCAACTGCCTCATATACATTGGAGGCACCATCGGTGGGATCGCTACCTTTCACTCCACTATCTGTCGTACAACCCTCTCTCCCAAGTACCAAGAGTATCCAAAGTCATGCGCCATCAACCGTCACATCTGTGCATGCATGTCTGTCACCCTCGTATATTGAGGAGTCGTCCCCCAAGGATAGAAGGTCACCTGCAAGCCCCGATAAAAGGGTCAGTATTCTTACAAAGAAAGAAAATACCTAAAAGGGATTGGAAAGAAGAAAAAAAAGGAATAACCTGATCACTCATCAAAGTGTTCAGGGCCTATCACATTGCTACCAGAAACAAAGACTGGTTCGATCGCCTGTTGGACTTCCGCCATTGGTACATCTGGCAGAAGTCCCCTAAGTCCTCATCTTTCAGGGATATAAACTTGGCATTGAGCCCAATAACCTCATAGAACCACGGTTGTAGAAAAGATAAGAATCAATAAAAATAAAAAGAAAATGCGAAAAAAAATATAAGAAAAGGAAATACGAGAATTACCTTCAATAGGTATGTGGCCCCTGTAAAGGTCTTTCGATAGCACCGGATGAATGCATCCAGAGAAGAATAAAGGGTTTCCAAGGTCAGGCTCCCCCAATCATAAAGCGAGACATCCGAAAAGATCCTCAAAAATGGCAAGAACCAGAGATGGACGACATTGCCACTCGTCGCCACCAAGAAACCACCCAAGAGAAGCAAGATAAATAACTGGGCCATCTACCTCACCTACCGCACGTCCATATTATCAATCCTATGACTCAAAAGAATCCCCCTCAGAGAGTAAATGCAGATAGAATCTCCGGGAACTATCCTGCCCACATCTCCCAAAGCTTCCAGAATCGCCTCCGGCGTCAACCTTTCCATAAGGTCCACCTCAATCTGCACACCATTGCAGTCTATCCTCAGTAGATATTGCACATCGATGGGAGTCACAGTCATCTCCCCAAAACACAAGTGAATTGTTTGGATAGTGTCCCACCACCTCTCTCCCAACGCATATAAAATCGAAGTGAAATGCGGCGTCTCATCCAAAGTCAGTGGTAAGCGATCAAAGCCAACAGAAGTAACTATCCAGTGCACCACTGCCAGAAGTCTCTTCCACGCATCCTTCAACCCCATCGTCCCCCTGGAATGCAGGCTCAAAGGAGCAATGCTAGTCTGTCAAAACCAAAAAGAAAAGAAAAAACCCTTTCGTCAGTACAAGAAAACAAATAAAGGAAGAAAAAGAAAAAAGAATACCAAAAGTCACTATACTTACATAGCCATTAGGGTTCCTCACCCTAGAAGAACGGTGGTGTGAGGGATCACGTAGCATAAAGTGATCCTCAGCTACGGGCTCAAACAATTCAAAGGCATTTTTATTACCCAAAGCAAGGGCCACCCTAACTGGCCACTCTAGTCCCGCTCAATCATCGACGCTCAACAACTCCAAGTTATATCCCTCGCTCGAAGAACCTGCCCATTGAAGTCTTGAAGTAAGAAAGACTTATAAACGGGTTTTAGAGAGAAGAAGAAGAAGATTCAGACGCAGAAAGATGTGAAAAATGAGGAGGGTTCACCCCTTTTTTATAGGAATCCAAATGGCACGCCAATCGGTAGACCCCAGCCAATACTGATCGACAACTGTCTTTCATCTGCCCAAATAAGCCCAGGAAACCATGCCACTTGCCAGACGGCAACCCCTACCATATGTCGGTCGGCATCCCCCCAGAATTTTTGTACAAAAAATGCCAGAAATTCTCCAAAAAATTCCTAAAAATACCACACAAATATCAGAACATTTCTTCACCACGAAAACAATTTTAAGCTTTTGCAATCCTCAACCGAATTAATATCACATTCTTACCCCCGACATAAAACCCTAAGTGTATTCCCCAACGGAACCCAAAATTAAATGCCTCCCAAGCAAGATTACATAATATCCTCCCAATTCCCCATCAGAATTTCCAGACTAAACTTCCTCCTAAGAGGACATAATCCCCAATCGAATTTCTTACCCCAGTAGAATCGTAAAACGGCAAAACCATAAGTATAAAAGACTCCCCAAAGAGAAAACCTTTCCGTGTTACATCTTTAGGTCCTTAAAATTGATCTCAACCTGCAGAATCGGTCGTCCCTACTTAAGTCCTTAGAACTCACCTCGACTTGCAGAATCGATCGTCCCTACTTTAGGTCCTTAGAATTAACCTCGGGCCATAAATTTTCTCATCCCAACTTTTGGTCCTCGGAATTGACCTCGGCCTACAGAATCGGTCGTCATAATTTTAGGTTCTCAAAATTGACCTCGACCCACAGAATCGGTCCCTACAACTTTAGGTCCTCAGAATTAACCTTGACCCTCGAAATTAATCCCCAAAACTTTAGGTCCTCAAAATTAACTACGACCCTTAGAATTGGTCATCCCCAACATTACCGTAGGTCCTCATAATCGACCTCAACCCTCGGAATCTATCATCCTCATCCCATTGGTTCGCATAATTGACCTCTTTCCTAAACATTCGTGTGGTGTCTATTCAACATCTTTTACTTGTTCCAAGCTCACTCGTTGAGGGGATCTCTAGACACCACATTCTATGACCCCCTTAAGACTCTCCTTAGGTCCCTAGAATTTACTTATTCACCATAGGACCCTAGGTCATACTCTGAGTATAGATCTAGAGTCCATTGGGTGCTTTCAACGCTGTTTGATTCCAGTTAACTTTCTCGTTAGAGTGAAATCTCAATGAATCTTTGAAGGGCTCGAAATCCCCTTTCCAACGGTTTGCCCCATGCACGAATCGACCTTACGAATCAGACAAACGATCCATTTTATTATTAAAAATTGATTTAGAGGCCACTGGGCCCCATTTTGACCCCAATCAACTTCCTCACTCAAGCAAAAGCTCAATGAATATTTAAGGGCTCTGAATCCCCTTTCCAACAGTCAGTCCCGCGCGCGAATCAGCCTTACGGTTTGACCGACCAGTATGTTTTCACTTAAAATATTGATCGAGAGGCCAACGGGCACTCTTGAACTACGTTTGACTCCCATCAACTCTTCATATTGAATGAGACTAAATGAATATTTGAAGGTCTCTAAATACCCTCTTCAATGGCCTATCCCATGCATGAATCGGCCTTACGGTAAGAACAAACAACCCGTTTCACTCTAAAGGGTCATCGAGCACTTTCAAGCCTCGTTTGACCAACGTCACCTCTCTAAACTGAACGAGATTGAATAAATATTAACAGGCTCTGAATACCCTTTTCCAACGGTCCAACCCATGCACAAATAGGCCTTATGGTTCGAATGAACGATCCGTGTTCCTCCGAGAATCTCTTATCTAAAAGATCGTCAGGCACTTTTGAGCCCCATTTGACCAAACTTAGGGGTGCAACCGGTACGGGTTTTTACCGTACAGTACCGTTTTGGTCCGGAAAAAAATGGGTTTGGTTTCATATTATGAAATACCGAAAATCAATTTTATCGAAACCGAAAATACCGTCAAAAATTTGGTTGGTTTTGGTTCTTAGATACAAAAAACCGATTTACCTAATTTATCGTACCGATATCGTACCAAAATTACCGTACCGAAATATCGTACCAAACTTTTTGTGCAGTGTCAAATTATTTTGGGTATCATACTACTTCAATTTATTTTATTTCTCATGAGTGAGTTTTTATATTCTCTTTGAATTTAAATTTATTTATTTGAGTATTTGGTTTAAGTGTTAAATAATCATGTTAATTAAACATATATTTTGTTTAATTAATCAAACATTTAACACAAAATAAATTAGGCAACATTTTGTTAAAATAAAAATAGTTGTTTGTTTTGTTGGCTATATTTTCGTTTTGCCCTTATTTCATTTGGGCTTTATATTGTGGTTTGTGTAGAGATCTTTTTTTAGGGTTTCCATTTCATTTTTTTTTACCTCTTTCTCTCTCACAAAGTGTGGCCATCATTTTTTTTTTAGCTCTCTCTCTCTCATTTTTTTTTCTTCTTCAACCTTGGGTTGATTTTGAGAAATAATTTTTTGGGGACTTTTATTTGAGAACACCATTTTTTTGTTTTGAGATTTAGCTTTCGATTTGGTGTGGTTACTTCGTTTTGAGATCGAGTTTTCGGTGATAATTTTTTCGGCGCCAGCTATATTCGGATCTGAGTTCCCTCCGTGTTTTCCGATGATTTTTTTTTCCGACAAGTTGGCTTTTCCGAAGAAGGTTTATTTTTTCGGTGTTGGAGGTGTGGATGATTTTGACTTTTCGACGAACATTTTTTGAGGTAACAGCTCCCTCATTTTTTAGGCTCATCATCTTGGATCACTCTCCTCAGGCACCAGCTCCCTCATCTCGTCTCACTCTCCTCCGGCTCCGACAAAAGCAAATCGGTTAGTTTGGTCTCGTATCTGTTTAAATCTATTGTTCCAAATACTACAAATACTAGAAATTGTACTTGTTTGTGTATGTTTCTAATTGTTCCAAACAACTAGAAATGCTAGAAATTGTAATAGCTAGAAATGCTAGAAATTGTAACAGCTAGAAATGGGTATATCGAAATATATACTAGATTTACCGAATGCATAAATCGTTTTGAAATTCTGGTATTTACCGAGAAAAAACCGAATTGAAACCGAAACCAAAAAAACTCGAAAATACCAAAAAAACCGAAAAACCGATCGGTTTGGTTTTGGTTTTTATTTTTATGTACCGGTCGGTAAATTGGTACGGTATGATTTTACCATATAGAATGTGATTTTGGTATTGGTAAGGGGTCGTTACCGACCATACCGTACCGGTTGCACCCCTAGACCAAAGTCAAATCTTGAACCTAGGAGCAGCCCAATGGATTCTTAGAGGTCTCTAAATAACCTTTCTAATAGTATGCCTCGTGCACGATTTGGACTTACAAATTGCATTTTACGACCGTTTTTTTTTAAATATGCATGAGGTTGTCGAATGGAAAACCCATTCCCTGCCTGTTGGTAGTGTGTCTGGGGATTCCTACCAATAGGCAGATCAAATACAATACCAATCAGCAACCGCTTGACCCTATATAAATAGGGCATGATCTCACTCTGAAAGGCACCCCGAAAATATCCCTCTCAGTGATCTCAGCAATATTCTTTCAAAGTCAGCGTGGTTTCTCTTTTGAAATCTTTCCTTTACATTCCATTCCCAACCCTTTAACACCCAATTTAGCAAAAATCCTTTCCCTCTCCTCCTACAAACTCCATCCACTTATAAGGGTAGCCTTTACAATAATTAAGATCAATCTTCAAGTCTCCAAAGAAGGTCCAAACATTATTCTCTCTCTTTTAATTTCCTTATTTTCGCATTAGTTATCTAATCCTTACTTTAGCATTTCATCTTTATAAGTCCATATGCATTAATAATCTAACTTTTCTACTAGTAGTATTGCACATAACATTTTTTTTTATAAAAAAAATGAGAAAAAAAGGTTTACTCATAAATTCCAAATGGGATTCTTCGCCACATTTTCTCAAATCATAACATCATTTTTACTTCACACAAACATATAAATAAAATCCACAGTTGGATTTATGGGATAAAGCCCATCCTCATGTTGCATGTGAACTACGTGGACTTTGATGCCTTTTTAGGCTACGTAGGCATTTCGGGTTAAAACCCGAGACTCGAGTCCACCTTGCATATTTTTATTAATATATTATTTTTATATATTATACTTATGATTCTTATTCACGTTTTATCTAACACGTATCATCGTTTCACCATAGCGATCGATATCACGATGAGCGCACATATTATATTTATAATCATTATTTTTGGGAACACTCCTACGGATGATCTCACTTTACCTTTCTTCATGACGTGAGTTGAGAAATTCCATTCTCCACTTATATATACACATGCACACACTTCACAGAGTTTTTAAGGAGAATAATAACACATGCCCATGAGAGATCGAAAGGGCGGGATGGGTGCGTAACACCTTTTCATTTCGTAACTTAGCCCCCGACCTTGGAACTATTAGTTTTGCAAGCATCAATATGTCTTTGATGTCGTTTTCTCGAGGCGATAACATTTCTTTTGCTTGTTTTGTGCAAAATAGATTGGCGACTCTATCTCTTTATGTCACCCCACATTGACGACGGTTGAAGCACCCCTAGAAAGGGCGCGAGACCTTCTTTTTCTCTCTTCCTCGAATCGCACGCGCGAGCAATGAAACCCGATGAGGAAGGAAGAACGGGGATGGCCAGAACGGGTTTGGCTATATTAGTAGTCACTGTCCTTGTTAGATTGAGTAACATGATTAGGATAATAAAATAATATGTTAGGTGCGCACTATAGATGAGAGGTGAGGAAAGGCCTCATGTGAATGAGATTAAAAAGTTAACTATAAAGGTAATAGACTTCACCTTTACATTTAAAGCATTTAAATACTTGTAAATATCTTCAAATGTTTTTCAAGTTTTGACCCACTGCCAAATATTTTTTTAAACCCAGGTATTCAATAGCAAGGACCACAGGGTTAGTCTCTTTATCATGTAGGTGCGTGTGGTAGCTGTGGATCCTACGAGATTTATATGTAACTGCCTCAGTTCATTCTATCTAGATATGATTCATTATTCCATTATTTTCCTTTGGGGCGTGTTACCCGTAGATGGATAGGACTTCACTTTTGAGTAAGATATTTTCTATTACTTCTCCGTTTAATTTTAATAAAGGCCCGATGAATCGGTATTAGAATAGGTGAAGTGTCACATAAAAGCCCCTCATTTAATTTGAGATTTTATGCTAATCTGAGATTAATCGGTTAAAACTTTGAAACTAGGGTCTCTAAGAGTGAATTATGAAGTTAACACCCTAATTTTTTGTTATAAGTGCTTAAAACATATAAATATAGGTTAGTAATAATGTATTATATCTTATATATGAAGGAGGATGGGTTTGGTATTGTTTAAAGGCTTCTGAATTAAGTTCAATGGGTGAAAATGATGGATTTTGAGATTTGGAGAAGATGAACTGCGTGTATCTCGTTTAAACGAGATTAGTATCTCGTTAGAATGAGATTTAGGTACTCGTTCGAACGAGTCGGGATTCGTTGTAACGAGGTGGGGTTTCTCATTTGAACAACTTCAGAATGTCATTCGAACGACTTAGAGGTTTCGTTTGAACGAGTTTAGGTCAGCTTGACTTTTTAATTCTTATCTCATTTGAACAACTTCATAATGTCATTCGAACGACTTAAGTGGTTTCGTTTGAACGAGTTTGGGTCAGCTTGACTTTTTAATTCTTAATCAAATTGGGATAATTAATTTAAGAATTCTGATATATGCATTAGTTACAATGAGAGTATTGGATTGCTATTTTTTTAATTTAATGTGTAAGCATACCACGTGTGAGTACTCATGGGGGATGTACTGTGAGGGATTCTTTATAGGGCACGTACGATTCCAACCTCGCTGTTACCCAGATGATAATGAAAGGTTTACCTGGATTATTTTACCATGGTTTTTACTACTGACGTACTCGTATTTCGAGGGGGAATAAATAGGGGTGCTCTTCGTATAGTCCTGTATATGACGATCTATATAAATTATGGGACGGTGTATTGAAATATCCTTTTGTTGATTCTTTGAGGTTATAAGTGTGGGATGACCTATAACTATATCTGGTATGCACAAGTGATCCCTAAAGGCATAGGGATAGGCCTTTGTATTTATGTGTGGAATTACTTGTATGTGTCGGGGACCATACTCATGTGGGTATTAGACTTTGAGACTGTCTTTCATTAATTAATATCATAATATAGGTGTATATATTGGCATAGTTATTGGACCACATAATTATATTCAATTGAGGAAGATTATGATTAAATAGTGGGTTCACTTGGGCGTATGATTAAATGCATGCTATATTTAGGGTTGTTTGAGTTGGGATAACTTAAAAATAATTGAAATATGATAGGAAGATGCGTAATTATTATTGTAGCCCGATTTCAGTTAAATTCTTACTCTTTGAAGACTTAATGGGAATGTTTCATAGGCCCCCATTGTAGCCTCAGTCCTAATCTCACTTATAATCCTTCAGTTACTGCTCTATTATAGGATATAGGTGTCGAGTCTGCGTGATCATCCCTTTTATATATTTTATATTACCAGTTGAGTCGAATTATTGTTTTACTTATGATATCTGTTGGAGTTGGTTTACATTTGAGGCAGTTTGTATGCCATGTGATGGATTTATTTACTATAGGTTTATGGTATCAAAGTTTATGGTTTTGTTCGATTATTATATTTGTTAGATCTTGATTATATTAGTTCTTATTCCAATCATTATGAGAATGGTATTAAATTGTATAGACTCTTGTATTCTTTATTTTTGGACCTCATAAATTTACCTATAAATTTTATAGGATTGTCACAAAAATTCACAAATATTTATATAAATGCTTAATGAATAGCCATGTAGTTAGAGGGTGTCTGAAAATGGATTTATGGCAGTATGTGCAGGAAACAATGATGTTTTGGTTATCGCATATAGATTTTCCATCATTGACGTTACCGCTAGCATCTAAGGGGTAGTCATAGATTTTGCAGGATTTTATTATCACGTAGCACCTTGTCGAGAACACGTGCAGCCATGTGCGCACTAAAGTGTATATAAATTACATATGAATTGTTGAAGTCATCGTTTGTTTTTGATTACTATTACTCATGATGTAGTGATGTTTTATGTACATTTAAGTTATGTGTTAACCTAAGACGAGCTTTTATATTACAACTTAGGTTATGGTGTAAGAGTATTTGCGAATCCACACCTCGATGCCGAAAAGGGGATATAAGTACCTACTATTTCATAGGTAAAAAATATGAGCCTATGGAATATATATATATATATATATATATATGTGTGTGTTTGTGTGTGTGTGTGTGTGTACATAACTTGAGGTATGTTGCTATTGTTTTTTTTTCTTCTTAAAAACATGTATACGACCATTTATCTTATTTAGTAAAGGATTGTTTTATCCATTTTGAAGTGAGAATCAAGTTTATGAGAACGCTTTATATTTGTTTAAATATATTATTTTATATATATGTCGGTCAATAAAGCTTAGTAGGAATTATAACGCCTCGACCCGGATTTAAAGGTTATTAAAGGACTAACCTAATCCGGTTCGCACGTTAATTGTGAAGTGCAATGAAACACCTTATATAATGTTTCTAATCCAATTTTAATAGTATTTAATGTTACACTTATTAGCTTGCGAGTCAAATTTATAATTACTACATGATGTGACCCAAGGGGAGTGCCCCCGAGGTCAAGTAAACATAGTTACTAATCATAAAGCAAGTAACTACTTACTTATACATCACTCTCAAAATACAGAATGACATGGAACCCGTCGTAACAAAGGAGGGACGTGAGACGAAGGCTCAATGGGAACATATACAAATGTAGTATACAAACGAACGGTAGAAAGGAATACTCACACGTTACACTACATGCATGTGAAAATACGTATATATATATATATATATACCTTCAAAAAATACGCGTGCCAATGTATTTAATCATTTTTATTACAAAAATGTTATTTGGTTCCATTTGGACATCCTGGCCTTACAAAATAGTTATTTTGTATTATCATGCTTCAAAAACTAGCACTTATTCCCATTAACTCACGCATAATAAAAAAATATCCTTTGTTTGGGAAACCTTTCATTTTCACTAAGACCGTTTATTTCTCTACTTTCAATTAACTCGCGCCCGAGTTATTTAACCATATCATAAGACTTTCATCAACACACGCACACATCTTGTTGTAAAAATACTCTTTTTTTCTATTGAAAGCCTCATATAACACATGCTTGTGTTTATTATGGTTTGATCCTCATTAGGTAACTTAAGTATCATTAAGTTACATTATTTAACCATCCCATGTTACCACGTGAACCTTAAACATTTAATGTGTTATTCTTGTATTAATAAATTAATGGATCAATACCATACATTTATACCTCTCTCATGAATATTCAATTTATTACTTAGCATTATCTTTAAGGATTTGGCCAACAAACACTCATGGACTTCGTGGCCTCGCACCACCGCTCTCCGCCGTCATATACTACTGCAATTGGTTTGAGGTTTTTCACCACTAGGGACAGCATAACACTGCTTAATTATTTATCCTGGCATCATCCAATCTAATTATCTTGCCAATGTGTTCAATATTTTCATAATGTTCACATTAATTTGTTTTTTTCGAGCCGAGACTAAAGCCTTGGACTTAACCGTCCATTTTTTCATTATTCATTTAAGAAAAATCATTATATTCCATTTAAGTCATTTTTCTCACGCATGCATTGATTTTTATTCCCAAAAATTCTTTTCATTTTAAGGACTTAAATTATTCTTTCCATATTAGTGTCAAAACACTTTTTAGTATTTTATTTCATAAAAAGGTCACACTTTAAGTAAATTACCAATTTACCCAAAAAAACTTATCAAAACTTACAACCTTATCCTTTTTCAAGTGTTATTCACAAAAATACTCATTTTAAGTTCTAAGCTCAACACTTAGGCACTTTAGTCATTAGCACACTTGTTCAACTTCGCACTTTGCCAAAATTACACATTTTGCTTTTAACCCTTTCTAATATATAAAATCAAGTTTTTTACATATTCAAGTCTTATTTCTCATATTCAAGCCTACACACTTTAATTATGTCTTTTCACAACTTAAAACCCATTTCGTCAATATTAAAACATTTGACATACTTACACTTTCAAACTTAGTGTCACACACTTTAATTTTGAGTTTTAACATAAGGATCCATACTTAGTCATTTATTTCACACTTAATCTTCTTTACTTTCATTATTTACATGAAGACTTTAGTTTCACATGTTTACTCATTAAACCCACTTTATTTACTTATGATGAGTTCACACACTTTAAAATATCCTTTTAAAATGAAAGCATTCCTTCACATATAAAACTCTTTATTTAATATAGAAAAATTCATATTCGAGTTACCAAATGCCATGAACAAGCTCAAACGTCACTTGTCATAGAAATCACATTCTCTTTATTTAAAACACACTTTAACCAATTTTATTTCATAAAATGTCTATGAATAGTGTTCTGAAAATTTAACACTTTTAAAACTAATTTAAGACCTTATTTTAAATGCCTCTTTATACTCAAAACATTAAGGGGCAAATAATAAATCCATAAATGCATTATACCCACTTTGTTACACATTATTACACCCAAAATGTGTAGAAAAATAATCTGAATTTTTATCAATTTCAAAACCCATTTGAAATATATCTTTGAAGCCCATTTGCAAATAAAATCATAGATTTCAACTACTTAACCCCGTAGATGCAAACTAACTAACATCACACATATATTAAGTTTAATACATATAATTAAAGTAGCTAAAAGTATACTCAACTTCAAACCTAAACCAAGGTTAGTATTCCCACGTTAAAATGTCTCCAAATGGTGATAAAAATGTTGGTGTAGGAGGAGTAACCCCCACCTCCAAAGGTGGCCTCAAGGGGTTACAAGAAAACCCTCCATGGAAGTTACCTTCAAGCTTACCTTCTTCTCCTCCAAAAATCCATCTTCAAGCTTCTATAAACTTCAATAAACCTCCAAGAATAGCATCTCTAACAAATCAACATCCTTCCTATGGTTACACATGGTGAAATAAGGTATTTTTATGTCATAAAATGGTGGTTTTATGGTGGTTTTGGGGTGGCTCAAGAGTAGCTACGAATTTTGGGGATGCCTAATGGTTTAAGGGAGTTCAAGGGGAGAGAGATTGATGATAAATGTGATGGGAATTGATTGATAGAGCATATTCACCCACCTCTCTCTCTCTCTTATAAGCTATTTTGAGAAGTCTACATCTTATGAACCAAATAGCAAGTGTTGGTGTGTTCGAATATGTGTAAAACACTTACTAAGATCAGCATACCAATGTAGAAAAGTGACAACACAATGCATCAACAAGTGAATCCAAAATCCATTTGAAAAATGCCCAAAAATACCAACAAAAATATGATTTGCCACACTTTCTCTCTCTAAAAATAATTTATTTATTTTTTGCAAATTTTAACTTGAGATTCATATTCCTTGCATTTTTTGGCTAAACAATCATATTTACAATTGTCGTTTGGCCTCCCGGATTGTCCTGTACAAGCCGCGCAACAATTGGAACATCAGTACAAAAGTATTTTTTCAATTTTTCTCTTCATAATAATATTTCTAATATATTTGTGAGTCAAAAAACATACTCACAATGTTTTTTTGACCTTCCGAGACGTCACAAACAATACGTGCAAGAAACAGGACCTCAGCGCAAAATATTTTTTTTTCTGATTTTTCTTCGCATGGTAATATTCCTTATATTTTTATGAGTCTAATATGGTCGAAATATTTTTTTGACTTACCGATTGTCCTAGACAATTTGCACAAGACTGAACTTTCGATGTGTCGCGTGTCATAAGACAATTAGTACACATGTTTTCGTAGTATTCGTTGCTTGTCCGAATCGCACGAAACTTAACCAAAGTACTTAAAATAATTATATAAACTCAAAATAAAATGTGTGTGAACCGTTCAACGTAAAACTTCCTCCTTTAATCCATATTGTGATATTTTGCTTTTCGTACCATTTAAATGTCGTGTCGTATTAGCCTTGTCCGTGTCACATCCGTTCCTTGATATTTTTCCTCAAACTTAATGGACATCTTAGCTAATACTATTGGAGATTAAATACACATTCATGCGATACATATATCGTGGAATTTTTCTCGTTTAAACTATTTACATAATACACCCCCTTATGTATTACTTGACGTGTTACACTTGGATTATTTATTCCTCAAATTTTTCTTTGGTCAAAACACTTCAAGTAACGTTAAATACCTATTTTCTAGGGTGGAATATTACATTAATTCTAGTGAATTGGCTTTGGATTGATCACAAGGAGATTGAAATTTTATTTATAGCACTATTGAAAAGTTCATAATCTAGATAGGGAGTTGACATCCAATTAAAAAGGTTGTGATTCAATCCTAGTAGCTTATCTCAAACTACGGGAGCTTCTATGATGGTTCGAGAACTTGTGATATAGTTCAACAGATGATTGTGATCGGTACATCACAGGAATGTATTGAAGATGACCATCAGTGAGATTTGAGTCTAAGGGCTATCTTGATTACACTTGTGCAATCTCACACCATTTGCAAATGGTGCAAAGATCCTTAATCGTGAGAATTATGAGGATTGAAATGTTTATATGATTGTTGCTTCGATTACTATGGGTGCAATTCAATTTTAGAATTGAATCAAATGATCCCTGCATATTGAGTGATAATTATGTTAGTAGGTCTGAGATCTCAATTCAGAGGAATATTTATCTGGGCATACCTTGGATTGGGATACCACCTTAATAAACTTATAAGATTTGTTTCGACCAGTAAACCTAATAAATGGATTACTTATAATCCGGTAGAGTAGCAAAATAAGTTAAGTCTGAGATCAAGGAATTGATTAGATGTTGGTTAAGGCATTTAACGACAAATTGATTTGACCAATCCAATATCAAAATCTTAGCGTGGGGAATCATATTATATATCATTATCAACTTTACAAATAAGATATCATTATATTTGAGTGGTTTATGGGATAATTAAATTGAGTGCAATCATAATTATTTAGTGGAATTAATTATGATTAAATAGGTAAAGGAAATAAATTGCGATAATTATAATTGGAACTTTCGATTATTTATTTTGAAGTTAATTTAATTATTTGTCTTGTGTCCCTAGTGTAGTCTATATACCCAGTAGTTAGGATCAAACTCTCAAGAAACCCAGTTTCGCCCAAGCTCGCCTTTTATACTTGTATATAAAGGTGTGGGAAGGGGTTTTAATTATTACTATTCATTACTAGGGTTTGATACGGGTAAAAGGAAATACTATTCATGTTTTTATGAAGAGGGCTAGAGAGAGGTCACCATATCTCAATCAAAGGCAAGAATTTCATCTCAACAGTTGCCCACACACCTACCTAGATTTCAGGAGGATTATACACTAGAAAATCAAGGCTTTATAAAAGGTTAAGCAAGCATTTGGAGATCCAAAGGAAGGTAGCACTTCATCATCAATAAATACTTTTCTCATTATGGAATTGTAACCAAGTCCACAAAGGTATTGTGTTATAAAACTTAAGTTTGTTCTTCAAACCTGGTTTTGCTTTTACTTATTTCTATTATTTGATTAATCTTAAATTTAAGGGCTGAATTTTTTTATTCCACGTATATCGATCCCTAACAATTGGTATTAAAGCCTTTGATTTAGATTAATAATCCATTGGAAATGTCCATGTTGTCCAAACAAGAAAACCCTAGTTTTTCCTATTGTGTATCTTTGTCAAGGTTCTAAAAAACGCGAGGCGTGATCGAGGCGTAGAGGCCAAGCCTTAAGCCTTAGAAGTCTAGGCGGGCCTTAGGCGTAAAAAGGCGTTTAGGCCTTTTTAAATATATTTTAATATTTTTTGGCCATGACAAGGCTATTAAAAATACTAAAATAGTATATACCTTGAAAATATATCTAAATATTTGTAAGTTAAAATACTAAAAAAAAAACTCGCGTTTTTTCACGCCTTATCCAAAAAAATGCGCATTTTTTCACGCCTTACCCCCAAAAATGTTGACCATCGTTGACCACACCTAGGGCCAAAACTTGGCGTATCTAAAAAGCCTCACACCTAAGCGCACCTTGACGCCGGCTAGGCGCATTTTTTATAACGTTGATCTTTGTATATGCTTATGTACTAATATGGTTTTGGAGAGATTCTATCTTTAATCCCTTCCATCATTATCATGTGTTATTTTTATGTGTGAATGGATCCTACGGTGGTTTATCCGTAGTTATTTTTTACTCTTAGATTCGATATATTTTTATTAATTAAGTTTATGTAATTATTTCAATATCAATGTATTTGAAGGCGATTGTAAGTGGATGTAATGTTTATTTACACTTATAATCATGTATTTATGTGGGTTTAAGTGTTGGGTGAAGTTTTGTAGAGTTTCATGAAGATTTTGAGGAGTCATTACCGTTTTGCATGAGAAGTTCGAGAAAAAGTTGTCCCGCGCATGTCTTTGGAATCTATCCGAAAGGATAATCGGATCAATCTGAATTAGGCCTAGATCGATCCGATCGTGCACATGCAGATTTTTATTGCTTTTTTTGGGTGTTTTTCAGTGGTTTCTCACGGTGGTTCTTCCTTGTCTCCCTTCCACGCCTAGTTGGATCGATTTTAATAAAGAAAGATCTCCAAGAACAACCTTGTTTGTGATGAAGTCTAATTTAAGTTGGACTCTATGCCAAAGGAAAGTCTTCTACAACAAAAATTCTTGGGCTTGAAGGTTTTTACTTCAAGAATAAGTTTCGGCTATGATGGAAAGGGAAAATTTTATCCTTTTATTTTTCTGCTTCATTTATTTATTTATTTGCTATGTCTTATTATTTTATTATGTTCATAATTCGTATGCTAATTAATTGGATAGTTATATATTTTTGAGAATCGACTAGATCACAAATTTATTTCAAAAAATAGTGTTTGATTTATTATTTACTATATTGAATTAAACGGGGGTAATTAAATTTAAGCTGTGAATTAAATTGAGATCTCTGAGGTTTTATTTAATTTTGGAAAATTTAAGTTATTAATTTTATTTTAAGAAAATTAAAATATGAGATCAAGATATTTAATTCATACAAGTAAATTTGGTAATTACCACAAATTTAAATTTGGTATTTTGGAATCGATTAAAATGTGAGATCAAGGTATTTAATTCATATAAGGTTTGTCAACGCCAAGATGCCTAGGGGTACTCCCGTACACGACCACGTTCTAAAGATGATGTCCATCTTAGGAGAATTGGAAGTGTTTGGATCTGAAATCAACGGGGAAACCTAACTTGATTTCGTAATTCAATCAACATCGGAGTCCTTTAAACGATTTCCCCTAGATTATTCTATAAACAAATTTTATTACTCACTGGTGTAACTACTTAAGGAAATTCAATTTGCGGAGAATATCGATAGGCATAAGGGTCTGATTCAGGTTGCTGAGAAAGGACCACCCTCTTTTGTCCCCAAAGGTAAGAAGAATAAGAAGGGTAATACTCAGGCACAACCTAAATTTACTAAGACTAACTTTAAGCTTCAGGAAGTAGGTGAGGAGATGAAAGGTATTTATTAAATTTGCAAACAGGAAGGGCACTCGAATAAGCAATTCCCCATTTTCTTATCCATGAAGAATGGAAAAGATAATTTCGCCTACATATCGAGACATGTTTTGTGGTGCAATCTACCAGTACATGGTGAGTAGATTCAGGAGACACTAATCATGTTTGTAATTCTTTGCAAGGGTTCCAGGTAACCACATAGCTCATTGATAGAGATATGTTTCAATTCATGGGTGATCATCACAAGGCAACAGTAGCAGCGGTAGGAAATTTATTTGTAAATTTTAGTGGAGACAATAAGTTGGTATTTGTAGATTATTTTTATGTTTATGGTATTAAAAGAAATTTGATTTTAGTTTCTAAGCTTGTGATGAACGGATACCGGGTTTATTTTAATAAAGGGGTTTTTATCAAAACTGACAAGTATCTTATCTGTTCTAGACCTTTGGAAAATGATCTTCATCTTATAAGATATGTCCCACCACTACTACTTAATTTTGAATTGAATAACTTAAATAGAAATAACCTAAAGAGAAAGGAACCATCTAAGTTAAACCAAACGTATCTTTGGCACTTATGGTTATGTCGTATCAATATAAAAAGGATACAAATAATCGTTTAAATTGGGAAATTAAGTTCATTAGAAGTGGTGGCACTTCCACTTTGTGGATCGTACTTAGAGGACAAAGTGACCAAAAGGTCATTTACGACCAAAGGGTATAGAGTCAAAGATATGTTGGAATTGGTTTATTCTAATTTTTGTGGGCATATGACTATTCGAGCAAGAGTTTGTTACGAGTATTTCATCACTTTAATCGATGATTACTCAAGGTATGGATGTATTTGCCTTATACACCATAATTTTTAAGCCTTTAGTAAGTTTTCAAGATTATAAGGCTGAGGTGGAGCGTATGCATGGTAAACTAATCCATATTCTACGATCTAGTCGTGAAGGGGAATAACTATTGGGAAAGTCTAGGGACACCTATCAGGTTTGGGTATCACATCCCAGTTGTTTGAGCTGGGCACTTCACAGCAAAATGGTGTAGCAGAAAGAAGGAATATGATTCTTTTGGATATGGTAAGATCCATGATGAGTTATTTAGATCTATCAGATTCCTTTTGGAGTTTTGCACTAGAGTCGACTGCATATCTATTGAACTTAGTTCCTTATAAATTTGTCTCAACGACTCCATCAGAATTATGGATAGGGCGTTAGCCTAGTATGTGACATATTCAGATATGGGGGTTCCTGACACACATATTGTAAAAGGAGACAGGGAAGTTAAACCAAGGACATATGTATGTCTCTTTATGGGTTACCCTAAAGGAACTAAGGGTAGCCAATTATATGATCCTAAGGACCGAAAAGTATTTATTATCATAAATTCTCGGTAATTAAAGAAAGATTATTTGATTTACCATAAGCCCAAAAGCAAGAATATCTTATAAGAACTGAGAGGGAAATAGCAAATAAAAAATGCTTCGGGACTGCCCGTACAAGATGAAATACATCCTGATATTGGTAACATACTATCTATCAATAGTGGGAGTATTAGTGATGATCAGGATACATGTGTCACTTATACTGGACCTTAAGCGGAGACACATCATAGTGGGAGGGTCAGGTATGAGCCTAATAGGTTCGTGTATTTAGGAGAGCACTTTATTAAAGTCCCAAGGAACACCAACTGGATCTCGGTAACTATGGTGAGGCACTTCAAGACAAGTGTGACAAAACCCATTATAGGCACTTCAATGTATTTGAATCATGTGTGGGAACTTGTAGGCTTGCCAAATGTGACAAAACCCATTATATTTAAGTGGATCTACAAAAGGAAGAGAGGGGTAGATAGAAAGGTGGAAATCTTCAAGGCACGGATTGTTGTGAAAGGGTTCACTCACAAAAAAGGGATCGACTATGAGGAGACCTTTTTATTAGTAGCTACGATTAAGTCTATCCAGATTCTCTTATCCATTATCGCATATCTTGGATACGAGATATGGTAAATGGATGTCAAGACTGCGTTCTTGAACAATAGTCTTGACGAGTTCATCTATATGATATAACACATGGGATTCATATGGAAGGGCCAAGAAAGTAAGGTTTAAAAGCTTAGGAGATCCATTTACAGACTCAAGCAAACACCAAGATCTTGGAACATTCAATTTGACCAAGCAATTAAATCTTTTGGTTTTGATCGATGTTTAGATGAAACTTGTGTGTATAAGAAATATGACGGAAGCATGGTAGTATTTTTAGTACTTTACGTATATGAAATTCTCCAAGTCGAGAATGGTGTGGGTCTGTTGTCTAGTGTAAGAGTGTGGTTATCTAGTCAGTTTGATATAAAGGACACAGGAGAACCCAACCACATGCCAAGGATCAATCTACTACATAATCGAAAAACATGATGTTAGGCTTATCCCAAGCTACTTATATCGACACAATGCTCACAAGGTTTAACATGCAAGATTCCAATAAAAGGTTTTTCCCTTTTATGCATGGGATTTCTTTATCTAATGATTAGTTTCATAAGACACCTTATAAGATAGAGATGATGGAGAATATATATTATGCTTCAATAATGGGGATCCTCATATATACTATAGTCTGTAGTGGATCGAATATTTGTTATGACGTAGGCATGGTCAGTAAATTCCAGTATAATCTAAGTGAGGAGCACTAGACTGTTATAGAGCATATTCTCAAGTACCTAAATAGGATTAAAGATTATGTGTCGATTTATTCAACAGATGGTCTAGTTACCGTTGGGACACAACCTTATAGTTTACGTCAGAGAGGTTTTTTGGAAAATCGACATCAAGATATGTGTTGACCCTAAGAGGTGGAGCCACGAGTTGGAGGAGTATCAAATAATCGTGTATTTTTAATTTAACCATGGAAACTGAGTATGTTGTCTCTTCGAAGGCAACAAAAAAAGTTATTTAGTTTCGAAACTTCCTAAGTGACTTGGGTGTGGTTCCTTCGGCACAATCGAATATTACACTTTATTGTGATAATGGCGGTGCGATTGTAAATTCGAAAGAACAAAGGACTCATCGAGGGCGAAGCACATTGAGCGCAAGTATCACTTGATTTGGGAGATCGTGCAGATGGGTGACGTCATTGTGACTGAGATTGTAACTAAGGATAACCTGGAGGATCCTTTTACAAAGAGCTTATTAACTAGGACTTTTGACAGTCATGTAGAAGGAATGGGAGTCAAGTGCACCGACACATGACTTTAAGACTAAATGGGAGATTGGTGGAGTTTTATTCTTAAAAACATGTGTAAAACATTTTATTTTATTTAATAAAGGACGATTTTATTCATTTTGAAGTGAGATTCAAGTTTGTGATAATGCTTTGTATTTCTTTATAGATATATATATATATATATATATATATAGAGAGAGAGAGAGAGAGAGTCACGCTCTCCAACAGACCTCATTAAACATACCTATGAACATTCCTATTTTTTAAAATAGTAAAAAAATAATTTTGAGTTGATATTTTTTAAATGGGTTCATGATATTTCAGTGTGCCCCTGTAAAAATATCCAACTCAAAATAATATGTTTTGTTATTTTTAAAAAACAGGTAAAAAAACTGACAGTTTTAAAGGGTAAAACTGTCAGTTTTTAACCTATTTTTTAAAATAACAAAAAACATTATTTTCAGTTGATTTTTTTACAGGGACAGGCTGAAATGTCATGAACCCATATAAAAAATATCATCTCAAAATTATTTTTTTTACGATTTTAAAAAATGGGTATGTTCATAGGTATGTTGTTAGGTGGTATGTTGGAGAGCCTGATTGTATACATATATAGGTCAATAGAGCTTAAGAGGAATTCTAGTGAATCGGCTTTGGGTTGATTATAAGGAGTTTAAAATTTCGATTTTAGCACCTTTGAAAAGTTCACAACCTATATAGGGAGTTGACATCCTATTGAAAAGATTGTGATGGAATCCTAGTAGTTTATCTCAGACAACGGGAATTTGTATGATGGTTTGAGAACTTATGCGATAGTTTAATAGAGGATTGTGATCGTTACATCTCATGAATGTATTGAACATAACTATCAGTGAGATTTGAGTCTAAGAGTTGTTTTGATTAGACTTGGGCAATCTCACACCATTTGGAAAGGGTGCATAGATTCTTAAGCACGAGAATTATGAGGATTATAATGCTTATGTGATTGTTGCCTTGATTGTTATAGGTGCGATTCAATTTTAGATTAAATCAAATGATTTCCACATATTGGATGACAATTATGTTAGTATGTTTGAGATCTTAATTCAGAGGAATTCGTGTCTGGAGATACCCTGGATTATAATACCCCATTGATAGACTTTTAATATTTATTACCACCAGTAAAATTGATCAATGGATTATTTATAATCCAACGGATTAGCAAAATAAATTAAGTCTGAGAATCAAGTAATTGATTAAATATTGGTTAAAGTCAATTAATGACAAATTGATTTGACCAAGCGGGTATTGAAAGATTAATGCGGGGAATCATATTATGTACTATTATCAACTTTGCAAATAAGACCTTATTGTATCCGAGTGATTTATGAAATAATTAAATTAGAGTGCAGTCGTAATTATTTAATAGAATTAATTATCATTAAACAAATAAAGGAAATAAATTACGATAATTATAATTTGGAATTTTCGAGTATTTATTTGAAAGTTAAATTAATTATTTGACTTGGGTCCCTAGTGAAGTCCATATAATCAAATAGTTAGGCTCAGAATATCAAGAAACCCAGTTTTGCCCAAGCTCGTATTTTACACCTGTCTATAAAGGTATGGGAAACGGTTTTAATTATTATTATTATTCATCATCATTAGGGTTTGAGGCAGGTGAAAGAAAATACTATTAAAATTTTTGTGAAGAGGGTTAAAGATAGGTCATCATATCTCAGTCGAAAGCAAGAGTTTTCATCTCAAAAGTTACCCACACACCTACCTAAATTTGGGGAGGATTATACACTAAAAGATCAAGGCTTTACAAAAGGCTAAGCAAGCTTTTGGAGATCCAAAAGAAGGCAGCACGCCATCATCAATAAATACTTTTCTCCCCATGGAATTGCACCTCGATCCTCAAAGGTATGGTGTTCTAAACCTTAAGTTCATTATTCAAACCTAGTTTTGCTTTTACCCAACCTTAAATTCTTTATTCAACGTATATTGATACCCAACAGCTATTGTGTGGATATATGGGCCTCTAGTGTGCCTATCTTATGATATTATATTTGGGTGAATGGGTCGAGTGAGCACTTATGGCATATTGATATGACAGATTGGTTATGGCCGCAGTTCTTTCATCGAGGATACAATTAAGCATGTAATTCATTATATTGGGACATCTCGTGTGTACATTCCGATAACACAATTTTTTACGCAACTGGGGCATGGATGATTTTCCTAAGGTTACTTATATGTGTGGATCACTTATTAACACAATTTGCATTGTGTTATTCACTATGATATGGTATGTCTAATGATGCAGACACATATGGGAGTAAATATGGTTATATTTATGAGATCGTGATTCACTAAGATACGTCTTTAGTGGTGAGATACGTCAGTAAATATGGAAGTATATAAGAAGCTTGGTATGTATGTTGGAGATTTCACAAGCTATTACGACCAACACTCTGATAGTTAGGTTATGAGTATATTTGGGGTTTCCTTATTTTGATTATATGTTTGACATATGAAGTCCTACTCGAGTTTGAGATGTGGATCCAATAGCCTAACATTTATCACTTGTTGGATTTCATGTGAATTCCTCATTCATTATGTTGTTGGTGGGAATGTGAGTGCTCTATATATTATGTTATTTTATTATTGTCCACGAGAGTGCCCTAACGTTAGTGATATGTGGACCATGTGAGTGCTCTATATGCCATGTTTTTTTATTTATTTATGGGCCATGGCAGTGCACTATAATGGGCTTATATAGTAGATGTGATAGTAATGATGTTTTTACTAATGGGTCGTGAGTGCGTCGATTAGTTGCGACCATGAGTTGGGTGTACTTAGGTTGGTGAAATGTTAGTGATTGAATACATGTATCAAAATGGGTGGGTAGTTATATGCTTTGGTTAACTCGTGATGGATTTCTCTTAGGGTACAAAAATGTGCGTGATAATAAGTATTTGTATTATGATTAGATGGGTTGTTATGAGAATTGAGTGGCTAAGGGTAGACATGCTCGTCTTTTATGAAATTTTATATTATATTATGTGGTGATACATAATAAGTAACTACTTATAGTATGCACCTTAGTTGAATGATTAAATATTATATTGTAAATGAGAGGTAATAATGCTCTATTAAATTTGGTATGTGAAGAGTTATGCCCCATTAGTTATTATGAACACATGGTATTTTTAGGAGTTACTGGATCAATTATCATATGGAGTTGAGATATCACTTTTGGATTGGGGGAGCCCTCAATTAGGGTGGTGTATTTGGTATTGGTAATCATGCACTTGCAATCGAACGAATTGTGGGGATTCTTGGTATGCAAAATGACATAATAGTCGTAGTGATGGCCTCTAAAATTGGTAGTTATGGTAAGGTAATATATTAGTATGAAGGACTTGCATTCTTGAGGTTATAAATTTGATACCTATTAGACCTCGACAATAAACGTGGTTAGACCTAATTGTACCAGAGGGTTCCTTGTATATTTTTTCATGCCTTATACATGTTGTCTAAATCTAGTTGGAAGTTATGAGATGATGCGATGTTGCGATGTGTTGGCCGAGGATAGCCGTTATTAATTTCTTGATATACATGGTTGTCTAGATATGGCTTGGTAGTAGTAGTTCTCATGAGCCATTTTAAAGGAGGCACGCGGGTGTGAATTCACAATATATCTCAGAGGTAATATGATATTTTAGGATATAAGGTGCCAATATTGGTGGGCATGCATGAAGAGGGACATATTGTTATTTGTGTCCTATAACTCCACTTACTAGAGAGTAAAGGTAGATCACCAGAGATCATCATGTATTCTATAACCTCTTGAGGTTCTAGCGTAGAAATGGGAGAGAATCTCCCTAGTCGAGATAGTGAGAAGTTATGGCACATCACCCAACATTGTGTTTGATAGGTGCGAGACATTTATATCCCACATTTGGTATAGTTTTAATACGATATGGGGATTGAGACACATTTATGAACTTTGTATCACCTACAGAGCAATGGGCAGGCTGGACATGCGAGATAATTTTTAGGAAAATATGTTACGATCTTGCCTTTTATACTTCGAAGGAAGATTGAAGCAGTTTTTTTATCATTGGTGGAATACGTTTATAATAACAGTTATTAATAACTTATTGACACTGTTTCCTTTGAGGCATGGTATCAATGTCCTTGTAGTGCTTCCATTTACTAGATGTGAGTAAGATAGAACAAGTTAATTGGGTTAGAATTAAGAATAACTTAAATAAGTTGGTCCTTATTTACGAGGACTACTCAAAGTAAGTTGAAGAGTCAACTTAGTAGAGCCGATAACTGGAAGTTCCTTATGAGGTCACATTGTGTATTAACGTATCAATTTGGGCACTATAGAATTTCAGCTGATGCGAGCTACGAGGGATATATGAGCAAGACTCCTATACAACATGCTTCCTACATCACCCATACATCGTACCTAGTTTTAGGCCCTAAAAAACTTTTTTTTCATTTTTTTATTTTACCCATGGAATTAACCTTTCAATCAACACGTGTTCAAAAAATTAGGTCAAAATATAATTTCTAGATGTTTTTTAAAAATCCAAAAATCTATTGAAAATACCTTATTTACAAGGGTCCATGCCACCAAAATTTTAAAAATAGGCAGAAAATATGTGTTGATTAAAAGGTTAATTTCAATAAAAAAATTGGAAAAAATGTTTCTTAGGTCCTAGAACTAGGTGTCATGAATGGTGTGATGTATAGAGTGTGATGTAAGATAATCATCCTGTGTGTGTGCGAGCGCGCACGCGCGTGTGTGTATGCATCCAAGACTTTTCGAACAAGGTATGAGTCGAATTCAGAGGGCAAAATTATGTTATTAGGGGGAATAATGTAATACCTCGTGAATTTAAATAATTAATTAATCTGGGATTTAATTTAATTAAGTACGTATTTATGTTTATGGATAAAATTAATTTGGGAAGTTTGTATTTTTGGAGGTGTACCGTTGAACAGGGCTCGCGAGGAGTTTTAAGGCTTGAAATAGTACTGGAAACATGTCAAGTTGGTCCGAGGGCTAATTAACCTTTTGGGATAAGTTTTGGAAGCACGAGATCATTATTTTGTCTTATTTGGGGAATCTAAGTTGGGCCAATGGAGAACCTGCTAAATTAGAGATTAATAAGATCGTTAACTCATTTAATTAACATAACAATGGAGATGACCAAAACCCTAGGTGTACAGGAGATAGATTAAGAACAAGGGACTTCATCAAAGATATCCAACAAGGAATCCAGGAAAGAAATACATAGATATTCTTATTTTATTGATCGAAATTTATTTATGATTAGATTATATGATTATGAACCATAGTTAGGTTTTTATGGAGAATTAATCTGATGATATAACTCGTGTCTGAATCTGAATCTACTGAAGAAATTATATAAATATGTGTTTCACATGCTTAGAATATGGACTATGTACTAATATGCAATTAATGGTCAACATCATATTTATAAGGAACTAAACTGGAGAATATGATTTTATTAAGGAATAATCATTGTTAGAGGTTAAATTTATTCATTTTAATGAATTTATGGTTTTAGATGAGCTTATAATCACTTGAAAACTATGTTATAAAGTTTTTACGATTGATTATAGGTTAGGAAAACCTTGTATGGCAATATAGGATAGAGAAAATTAAAAGCTTTTATGGGAAATTGTTTATAAAACAATGTCGTTTTGGAGGAGATCTGATCGATTTGGTCATCTGGGGTTGATCGATCGAGGTTACAAGGTGGTCCTTCGATTAGACTAGGGGAATGAGCACGGGCATTATTTTTTTTTCATGTGGGGTTCCTCATAGGTGTTGAGATTGAGGATCAAGGGTTACAAAGGGTATTTGTATAGTACTTATGAGATTATTTTCCTACATGTATATGTTAATTATAATACATGTATTTGAGGTTATCTCGGAGTATGACTAACCTGATTTATATGTTTAGAGTTATATGTCGTAATTTATTACTTATATGATATGTTTTATGCTATTTATGTTGTGTGTGTGAACATACTAGGGTGCGAGTTGACTTGTGAGGAATCTATTAGTAGGTATTTGATGGTATTATTTACGGGATATGGTACTATGCCTCTGGATAATGATGCATGTTGTGTATAGGTTTATATTCCGATCCTACCTGTTGTGGGTTTACTATCTCATGCGAGAGAGACGCAAAAGGCTTGTTACTAGGGTGTGAGTTGACTTGTGAGGAATCTATTCGTAGGTATTTGATGGTATTATTTACGGGATACGGTACTATGCCTCTGGCTAATGATGCAGGTTGCGTATAGGTTTATATTCCGATCCCACCTGTTGTGGGTTTACTATCTCGTGTGAGAGACACACAAAAGGCTTGATTTATTGTGTAATTTGACACGCGATTACATGACAATGTGTCGACATAGTGATTTCCACAATTATGTTTGGTTGTTTGCAATTCATTGGGATTGTGACCTCGTGTGAATTGACTTGATAAAGACATAAGAAGTCCCAAAAGGTTATGCTTATATGTACAGTTAGTCCGATGATGGATATATTTACACTAGGATATTAGATTGTGCTATTACGATTACTGTGGTATGTTGCTTTATAGGATATCAGGTAATATATGGTTACTACATATACGTATAACACTTAGGCCCTGTTTGATTGCTTAAATTGTTTAATTGTGTAAATTGACTCATTGTCGATTAGTGAATTATAAATGAGCGGATTTGAAATGAGTTTATATCCAATTTCGCGCGATGTTTGGAAATATAAAATTGATAATGTTTAATAAAAAAAGTTAAAAACAAATGGAGAGAGAGAGGGAGCTTACGAATAGGAATGAGCAATCAGGATAAACTTCATGTGAAATGCTCTTATTTCAAATGGATGCATCTCAAGTTTTTTGTGAAATGCTCTAATTTTGGATTTTACACATGAGCTAAAATGCGACAATTAATGAATCATTTTATTAATAAAACCAAACACAATTAATGGGCTAATTTGTAAATAGACCAATTTATAATTTTGGGACAACCAAATGGGGCCTTAGTGTATAATTAATGATTATGATACTTTCTTACAACACTAGGCAGAGATTTATAGCTATTTTTGTGGAGTCTAATACTTATTTATAGTGGATAGTATAGTTACTAGTCCAGTGATGGGCTAGGTTGCACTGATATCATATATCGTGGTAGTTATAATTGTTATGGGTATATCGAGATTTTTGGTAGTACTATAGTTAGCATAGCGATCAGTAGAGCTTATGTGGGTACACTGTACGGTAATAGCTAGTTCGTATCGAAGGACTTATCTACTTGGAAATTGTGTGGTATTTGATTACTAGGAGTTGGTATTAGCCCTAATATATTATTATATATGATAATATTGTACTAGAGTGTGAGTTAGGAGTCATGTAGGGTACACGAGTAGTATTGGGTACTTATGTTATTAGATATGACTAGAGAAGGATAGGGACATATGGCTAGGATTCCCCTAAATAGATGTGAAGTGAGATACCTTGAGAATGAGTCTCGACGGGGACCATACATTGCATAAACAACTCGCATTTAGTATTGTTTTAAGTTAAGTTAGTTATTTATTGCAATGTGGGGTTTGACCCACTGTTTTTCTTAAAGCCTTTTTTTTAGGTATTGGGTAGTTGTAGGAGCGTGAATAACAGACCAATTACGGGGTCAACTTTATCCAATTATCAAAGTAGGAGATCTAGAGATACATGTTACTGTATTTCCTTTGTAGTTGGACTTGGCATATTTGATTATTCATTTTATGGGTCTGTTGGGGCTCAAGAGCTGTTCATTATTCGTTAGACTTTTATTCAAGTTTTGTATTGTGGAAGTTTATTTTATTCAGTTATCCACTTGCATTCAGAGATTTCCATATTAACATATTTTAATCACATGTTATCGACAAGGGTGTTCGCCACACCCATGATTATAATTAAGTTAGTTATTGTGGTTGAAGCAAAAATCGCAGGATATATAATTTATATGACGCACGTCATGCCGACTTCGAGAGATGAGAGGGTTCATATTCTTAAGAGGGTACCCATTAAAGTTTTGGGTCCTATACAAGTTGCGTTAGTATTGTAATGGCAATTAAGGACATGTGGATGACGTCATATAATTGAGTGCACTGAGGAATAAAAGCAGTTGGTCGCCAAGTATTAGCAGGTTAAAAGGTGTTGTGGTGAGGAAAATATGCGTGGTTAGTGCCGATGGGTGGATGAATTTGTGCTAGGATACAACCAATGTAAAGACTGGGTAACACTCGTATGAAATTTGAGTAGCGAAGATAAGGGGACTTCTGACCTTAGAGCACAGTCACCGCACGATTGCGGAGTATGAGATAGAGATTGCTAAATTGGTTTGTAAGTACACCTAAAGAGACAGAATCCGAAAATGAGACGATTAATATTTTTGTTGACTGGGTTGAGTTGGTCTAATAGACAGGTGTTGTGAGATAGGTTTGCCTACACGTATTGACCGTGAATAGTGGACACATCATTTACATAAAATGTTAAGGAGCGAGAGAGATCTAGAAGATTAATAGATGAACACAATTCTATCGAGGGTCATAAAAGCAATATTAGGAACAATAGTATCCCCGTTAGAGGTATTGGGAAAACTTGTAAAAGAAAGATACATATAACAAGAGGAGACACGAGAGAGAGTTTGAAAGGAAAAATAACGAATATGGATATAAACTCTTAGCGAATAGTCACCAGTTGACAAGTGTCTGAATATGGATTCAGGATAGTAGTCAACACATGTTCAAGCAATTTTTTTTTTGTAATAGTTAGCTTATGTGCAGGTATGAGACTGTGCATATATAAGAAAAATATTGGGCACACACATGGAAGCAAAAGATCGGGCGATTATCTATACATAAAAAATGCAATAAAGTAAAAGAGAAACGATTTTCTCAATTAATGGGTGTGTGTGAAACCGTGCACGCGCATAATTGGAAAAGTCTATAAGCCGTGTGAGAATAAATTAACCTTTCAGAAAGCAAACATACTTTAATATTAAGAAAATAAGAAAGATGTATGCACGTGAGAGCCACACTTCACTCCACTTTTAAGAAGAAATAAAAGAAGACGGTGAAATAAAACCTAACTCTAGTTGTCTTGCACAATACTATTCAAGTTCGTTTACAATCCACTAATCAAAATAATATAAGCTTGAAGTATTCCAACTTTACACTTTATCCCACCTAGTTCTCTCTCAAAGATGTTGAATAATTAGGGCTAAGAATTTTAGGTGAAAATATAATTTATATACAACCATTTTTTAATAATTAAGACAATGGAACTCCTTTAAAATTTTCACAAATTTATTGGAAGACCTAGATAATTTTAGAAAATTCCATAACATTATATACCTTTATAGAGAAGCCTAGAACATAGAAGAATTCTATTGTCACTTTAAGTGTCATAAATCGTGTATGAGATTTCATCACCTTGAAGAACGTGAGACTCTTGATTAGGACAAATAAGTATATTGTTGCTTGTACTTTTAGTTTCCTTAAAAGTACAACTATAGTTATACATTTTCTAAACTTGTAATTTTTTCATTTTTATTCCATCATTTCCTCAAATAATGGATAGGCAAGTAGTGCGGGATCATGAACATTGTTTTTTTTCATAACATTGTTTTGTAATGGATTGTCAAACTTACATATTTTGCATTAGAATTATAACTATATTTTACTAGTTATATGGGTGTTACTTCACTTTAATAATTTTTTACTATAAATATGTGTGTGAAATCAAAACTTATTTTTTCTTGTCAACAAATATGTTATATAATCAATAACTCTCCTTCTATTTATGATCCCAAACATGAATAACTCATGACATGTATCTATTGTATATTGTACTAGTTTGTAGCCCCGCGCGATGCGCGGGCTATTTGAAATCGTACACACACACACACACACACACACACATATATATATATATATATATATATATATGTGTGTGTGTGTGTGTGTGACTTCAATAATTAATAAATTACAATGAGCATAGGAATTTATTGAAGTCATGATTGTATATTCAAATGTAAATATAGATGTAGAAAGACATAAGTACATTAGATTTGTTTATCTTAATTTCAAAGTTTTTAAGCCTAAAATGAAATTAGAGCATAAAGATCATTGCTGTAAGACCACCTGTCTACAATTTAGACTACAAATCACTTGGGTTTTAGTTTTGAAGAGGTAATCCTTATAGCAGTGTTAACGTAAATACCATCCACATGTCAATAAAAATTAATGTGAAAGGATTCGCAGATATAAGGCATAAGCAAGGCATCCGTAATGACTGTTTAGATTAGGAGTACTCTGTCGAATCACTTGTTGTCAAATATGGTATATACTTAGATCCAATGAACATCATTATTTATAATTTTTATGGAAAAAGGAAAATTAAGAATTAGAAAATAGTTTTTCAGCAAGGTTTTTAACATAAAAAGTTAGTCATACAATAAAAAGTTAGTCATACCATCCTTTTCACGCAAATTCCATTAGTACAATTAATGTATCCTAACTCAAATGTATTAATGCACGTTACTCCAATAAAAAAAAGGTAAAACAGTATATTGAGCAAAGGATGCCATAAAGGTTTTAAGTATAAATGTAGAAGCATACCTACACTAGTAAAAAGGGTTCATTTTATGCGGTTGGGATTTCTTACAAATGAAGTATACAGAGATGGGTATGTAAACCACTCAATAGTTGTGTTGTCATCGAGTAAGTTTTGAAGGGTGTACTATTCAATTAAAAGCTTTACCTTTTCTCACTACCTCTTTTCTATCCCAACTCAAAACATATTTCTGTTTTCAATATTTAGATCAAATCGCACAAAATACTTTTTTTTCAATACTCATATCAAACAAAATACAGCAGGGGGGAAAGTAGGGAAAAACTGTTGGTTTTAAATATTTCAAAACATAACTTCATCAGACCAACTATTTTGGTTTTCAATACTTGGATCAAAAAAAAAAAAATATTTTTTTTAAATACTCATATCAAACGAAATACAATAGGGAAAAAAGTAGGGAACAAAATACTGTACTAATTTACATGTATGAAAAAAAGGATTTATGCAATTGACGATATCTCAGATGCAGTGATATAAAATGAAAATAAATGAATGCACACAAATACCATAAATTACAGAAATTACTAAAATCGAAATAAGTAAGAAGGGATGAAATTTACCTCTCGTCGAATCTATGAGGGAAATGGGTGCCATTACCAAATGCTAAGTCTGATGTATATATTATGCAAGAGAAAGATGGAAAGGTGTTTATGGGAGGGAGTAAATGGAGAAGCGAATCCGGTCAGTTCACCTTAAATCAGTTGGCGAGCTCAGTTGCTCCGGCCAACAAATCCACCTCCCGAACCCGTTGTGAATCCACCACCCAACAACCATTAAACTCGACACTTAACGACCAAAAGTCGGATCCTTGACCCTATTGATCCAAACCCATCCCGATTTTCACAACCTGCGAACCCAGACTGCTTCACCTCGGCGAAGCCCAATAGCTCCGGCGAGCTAATCACCGGCCCCATCATGAGAGTTCAAATTGGAAACCTGCGAAAATAACAATGAACCCTCCAAACTCCCCAACTTCTCCTGAGTGACATCCGGGAGAGACTTCCTCTTCACACATTTCACATACTCCCCAACCACATACACTTTAAATAACCCCCCAATGGTTCACAAACTGTTGAAGCATAAGAGAAAGAAGAGGAAAAGTCAGATGGATGTTTGGACGATTCATCTTGAATTTATGAATGTGACGATTTGGATACAAAATAAGAAAACGAAGAGGTTTTTCTTGGAAGAAGAAAAGGCAAGGTGCAACGTGGACAGTGTCATTATTTAGGAGAATTGAAAGCTCCTTAAATTGAAGGCAAGCCACGTGTCAATTTTTTTTTAAAAGACACCAAAATTATATTATGTTATTAGATTAATAACATAACAATTACCTCGATCATAAATTATTACAAAAATATATTATTCCTCTCGCCTCATTAAATCCCTTTGAAATAGGGAAAGTATTTTTGACTTAAAACCTAGTGACAAGGGGTAAATGTGTCTTTTTCTCTAATATTTCCGCATTTCAAATATCTGAATGCTCACCTTCGAAGTTACTATAAATAAGCAGACTCTATTTTATCAAGCCCTAGCTCAGGCCTCTACTGTTTTCATTCCTTCAATCGGTGGTGAGTCTCATTCTGTTTCAATATAAACTCTATTTTTTTTCTCTCCCGTGATATAACAATTAGTTCTGGGTACAAATTTTATTTTTCTTTGCACTGTTTTATAATGAGATTAGGGTTTCTTGGTTGGTTAAAAATTGGACGGAGCTTTTATTGATATATTAGATGCCATAGATTTGCGTTTTCTCTTGTGTAATTTTATAGCCTATGTTTGGATTGATATGATATAAGCGGAAATAACTCTTGTTTGGAGAAGTTGAAACTAAAGATGAACGATTAATGTTTAGTCCCTTGGAGCTAAGTACATTTTGCATTTAGTCCACCTTATTTTTTTATTTTATAAATCGTTCTTTTTGGAACATAATAATAAAGCTAGGGCTAAATGTTAATAAAAAATGTCAGAGGGAATTTTTGTTGAATGATTAAGCATATATGTGATATATATTCATTCATATATGTGAACCTATCTATATTTACAACTAAATATAGAGTAGCAGAGAGGGGGTTCTAGACATAGGCTGATATATATTAATTCATATATGTGAATTTGTACTTATAAATTAAACAAGTTTGCAATCTGCACAATGCGAGGGCTTCTTATAAATATTATTTTAAATTACGGATTCTTTTAATCAAAATATAGATGAAGAAATATCTAATTATTTAAAATTATATAATTAGATTAGTGCATTAATTGATAAAAAAAGTTATAAAATAAAGTTTATCGTACCAATTTAAAGAACTTTTATCATAACTTCTTTTATAGTTTAATCCTTATTGCCATTCAAATACCTCACAAACACAACAATGTCTCACAGGGTGTATAGGTGAGACCTTAAGAACTAAATTGCAAAATATCTCTGATAAATGAAACAATCCCTCTTTTTATGATTTTTACCATTCCAATCATCATAGCCCAATCAAAAGGAAAGTGAAAAGTGAGGTCTAAATTTTGTAAAGCTTACGTTCTGATTGGAAAATTCTATTAAAAAATTCCCATCGGATAAAACAACAATAAAAGATAACAATGAAAAGCAAAATATTAGATGTCACTCCAATAATATCCAAAACCTCTATATACCCAGAACTATCAGTTGAAGACCCACCATATTTTTCAAAAAATAACATTTTTTTAACATTTTTATAGTTTTATAACATTTTTTTGTAATTTTTTTTTAACATTTAACAAAAATAACATTTTTATAGTTTTATAACATTTTTATAGTTTTATAACAATTTTTTGTAACATTTTTATAACATTAAAAAAAAATAACATTTTTATAGTTTTATAACATTTTATAACCTTTAAAAACATAACATTTTTATAACATTTAAAAAAAATAACATTTTCATAGTTTTATAACATTTTTTTGTAACATTTTTATAACATTTAAAAAAAATAACATTTTTATAACATTTAACAGTTTTATAGCAATTTTTTGTAACATTTTTATAGTTTATAACATTTTTTTGTAACATTTTTATAACATTTAAAAAAAATAATATTTTTATAGTTTTATAACATTTTTATTACAACTAAAAAAAATAGCATTTTTATAACATTTAACAGTTTGTAAAAAAAAATTGAATCGGTTATCTCGGCCGATATCGCGGCGATGCGTCTCGGAATCGGTTGTCTCGGCCGATATCTCGGCGAGACAACACGATTTAGTTTTTTTTTTGAAACGCCTCTCGGTATCGTATCGGTACCCTCCGATTCCGAGTAAATTCGGCCGATAGTTTGAACCATGTTCCACCTGCTCCAATCATGGTTCAAAGTATCGGCCGAGTTGACTCGGAATCGGAGGGTACCGATACGATACCGAGAGGCGTTTAAAAAAAACACTGAATCGTGTTGTCTCGCCGAGATATCGGCCGAGACAACCGATTCCGAGACGCGTCGCCGCGATATCGGCCGAGACAGCCGATTCAATTTTTTTTACAAACTGTTAAATGTTATAAAAATGCTATTTTTTTTAGTTATAAAATTTTACAAAAAAAATGTTATAAAACTATAAAAATGTTATTTTTTTAAAATGTTATAAAAATGTTACAAAAAAATGTTATAAACTATAAAAATGTTACAAAAAATTGCTATAAAACTGTTAAATGTTATAAAAATGTTATTTTTTTTAAATGTTATAAAAATGTTACAAAAAAATGTTGTAAAACTATGAAAATGTTTTTTATAAATGTTATAAAAATGTTACAAAAAAATGTTATAAAACTGTTAAATGTTATAAAAATGTTATTTTTTTAAAGGTTATAAAAATGTTATAAAACTATAAAAATGTTATTTTTTTTAAATGTTATAAAAATGTTACCAAAAATTGTTATAAAACTATAAAAATGTTATTTTCGTTAAATGTTAAAAAAATGTTACAAAAAAATGTTATAAAACTATAAAAATGTTAAAAAATGTTATTTTTTGAAAAATATGGTGGGTCTTCAACTGGTAGTTCTGGGCATGTAGATGTTTTGGATATTATCATCACGGTAGTCGATCGGGATATCGCCAACCACAATTTCCAAATTATGGATCATCTAGTCAGTCATCCCAACCCTCTGAGCAGCAATATGGTTAATATTCCTTTCCTTACCCTACTGAAAGAAATTACCCATATCCAAATCCGTATGATCGATATCGCAACTAAATAGGGAGATGAAAATGACGAAACATTGTAATCATTTCTATTTATCTTCCATGTAAATTTTTTTTATCAAGTTCTATATGCCATTTGATTGTTTTTCAATATTAGTATTGGTTTACTATGCAATATTGAATATGATAACTCTGTCGTGCTTTAGTATAACCAATTATACAATGCAATGCTTATTGAATGATGAGTTTGAATGTATCTCATTGGTCCACTCTTATTTTTTTAAAATTTTCTACATTTTTTCCGGAATTTTTTGCGCTCTCTAAATAGTGTATCTTTGCGTATCGCCCGATACCGCGACCGAGTTGAAAATCGAGTGTCCGATACCGGGACCGATACCGAGACTTTGAACCATGGCTCCAATGGTGCTTAGGGATGCCATTCACATTACCCCAAAAGAAATTCACAATTTTTTTTTCAATCATCTCTATTACCCTTTTAGGAGGATGTACTGTAGCTAAAATATGTATAGAGATAGATTGCAACACAGACCTAATCAATACCATTCTAGCTCCAGCTGAAAGAAACTTGTTTTGCCAACCGGCTAATCTTTTCCTCACTTTCAGAATGAGGACTTCAAATAAGGAAACTTTCTTTCTCCACACAAAAATGGGACACACCAAATAGACTATGGGAGGTTGCTTCAGCTGCTTTTTTGTAATCTCTTTAATCATATTCACCCTGCTACTGGAACATTGTCCAGTTCAACAGATGGCAAATCTGTAACCTATGTCCCATTGAATAATTTATTCAAATCTAGTCACCCACATACTTCAACTAAAACCCAAATTGATTAAGCATCGAAAAACCCATATTTGGATATGGAGATCCCTTGATGGGTTTTTGGCCATATTTGCACGAAAAACACAAATCAGAAGGTAAACCCTTAGCTCCAACTTGACTAACCCTCATGATTCTTTCTGTGAATCACAAACATACCCATAAAAAATAGTTGTACTTTACTGTCAACATGCCATATTTCGAAAAAAAAAGAAAATCCTGGATAAAACTCCAATATTCCTTCTCTTGGACCTTGGAGTGCTTTGAGCATGTTTTATAGTACTTCTAGACCCAACAAAAGGTTGATTGGTTTGGAGTATTTATAACTGTTTTTGGTGTGATTAATTGTATAATCCTCCAAGAACAAAAAATGGTGAAATAGGTATGTTTTGTGGAGATAGTGATTGTCATGTGGGGAAGGGTTTATATATATAGATCATGCAACTCCTATCTTCAATAGCACTCATTTCAAATACAACAGTCACATAACTTAATCGAAACTCATGGAGAAGCCCCAAGAAGCCCTAATTCGTATTCAGAAACTTACTTACTGGCCGATTCAAGGATCACTTACATTTCTTTTGGTACACACTCTTGACACTGCAAAATACTGATATTAGTGTTGTCTTCGACCAAGTTTGCTTTGTCTAGTTAAAATCTATAAAAATTAAAGAGAAAGTACTATGTAATACATACAAACACTCGACATTTCCATCTGTGCCACTGGTAAAATTACCCCTGCTGCCGCCATCCAAGGCTGTACCGTTGCCGCATTCGTCAAATGGTTTAAACGCTGGGGCAGCGATAGTGAGGAGAGTCCCAGAGTGGAGGTGGTGGAGTCCTATCGGCTAATATTTTATATACAATATTGCCACTGACTTTATGCCACTTTGTTACTGAAAACTGACCAACTATAGCATAGAAGATTGCGCATCATCTTTAGGGTAAACTTTCAATATGTGAATAAAGGGGTGGAGGTAGAAACAAGGGAGAGAAATTTTTGATGAAGGGTTATTGATAATAAATGAGGCGAGATATTGCGATGACGCGTGGCACAACAATATATTTCAAGGCCCCATATTTATGTAGTTTATATAGATATAAAGTAGTGAAGTGGGTGAGAAAATGATGGATTTGAAAAGATCTATCTCGTTTATTTAATGGGCCCATTAATTTTTCTTTGGGAACATTATACTCGAAACACACTTTCTTTATTGGGTTCTGCATAAAGAAAAAACAAGAGCAGTCAAAGTTCACTTTCTTCATTGGAAACCACATGCATATAGATATCGATAGAGAGA
The DNA here is from genome assembly GCA_949130495.1 of Sambucus nigra. Lineage (NCBI taxonomy): Eukaryota > Viridiplantae > Streptophyta > Magnoliopsida > Dipsacales > Adoxaceae > Sambucus > Sambucus nigra. The sequence goes on along the minus strand of OX422217.1, from coordinate 292,988,223 downwards.
AAAAGAAGAGCAAAAGTCAGAAGAGGCCGCAGTATATATCTGAGTAGAGAGACGGGTGAAGAGAGAGATGGTGCAATAAATGAAATCAGAAATACCAGCTTTGCACGTGGCATTATAATATTTCTAGACTTCGTACTATAGGTATTGTGCAAATGCATATCTGTATAGATTCAACATAGAGATATAAATAGGTGGTTTTATTAAACAATCCAACCCAATTAATCACTGCCTAGGCCGATTTTTTGCCATTTCTAATTTTCAACACCAATTTGGCTTTAGGTGGGGCAGTGAACTGCCGCCTAACGCCTAGCCCAATTTTCAGAACACTGTTAACTGGAAGAATCTTGTGTCGTTAGATATTTCTAACATTTAATTAGAGCCACCAGTTGGGTAGATAGACTTGGCCGTCCCGATTTATTTTATAGACCTAGACGCAGGTGAAGACAAGTTATGTAAAAGAGATGTGCACACACACACACACACACACACATATATATATATATATATATATATATTATAAACCTGGTAATCATCAAATGAATGATCTCCTAACGCAAAGATCTAGGTGGCTGAAGTTCTCTCTTGTTGGTTATCTGGGTTATGGTGTTCAGATGGTGTGCTGTGCTTGTTTGGTTTTAGATAGACGTCAAGAAGAGAGGTTTGCTGAATATTATTGGGTGCGATGTCGAGGAATATAATTGTCATGAAATATTATCATTGTCGAGATGAACTAGTGGACAGGATCATAAAAAAATTGACTGCTTGGATTAGGTCTTAAAATCCAGACTTAAAAGGGCCCTGTCTACATTTACTTCTTTACTTAATGTGTCTATGCTAATAGGATCAGTGTTTAAATAAACGGCCTGGAACACCGATTAATCTCCTTTTAGGCGGTAGAAGATGGTAAACCTTTGAATGAAATTGCAGATCGGCTGAAAAGAAGGTTTTGGATTTGGATTTAAACGACCGTTTAATCTTATTAGTCGTCCAGGCCGTTTAATCCGATTTTTGAGCATTTTTTTTAAAAAATTTAAAATCTTCTGGAAACGACGTCGTTTAATGCTCTGTTCCTAAATAAAAAAAGAGAAAAAAGAATGACAGATCATTCTTTTAATTCGTAAACCCTAAAATCAAAAGTTTTCGTAAACCCATACCATATCACTTGATACCTCTCCATCTCTTTCTAATTGTCAACCACGGACTAAGAACGGGTGCGGGTGCGGCGATTCGAAAATTCTCAGAAAAATAGCACGCGGGTGCGGCAAGAAAAAGTTATGATAAATATAATATACTATTCCTCAATTGATATAGATAAACACTCATCATGGAAACAATTTGTCAATCACCAACTATAACAATGTTTCATTTATCAATTTTCACGAGTCAGAATTGGGAAAAGGCTTTGTTTAGTTGAGTTGAGTAAAAATTTAACAATCAAATAAGGAGAAAAATTAAAGTCACGATTGGAAAAGGTAAACTGAAAAGGGGCACTAACAAAGAAATAAGCTATAAAGGTTAAACCTATTAAAATAAGTAGTGAAGCTTTGAATTGCTCCAAAAAACTAATAAAACAAGCTAGACAAGCCAACAAAGTGACACAAACTTTGAATCATTCCTGAAAAGTTGCAGAAAAATCACAATACACACACACAACCCTATTGGTGAAACCGAAGTGGGTCAAATGGAGTTTAGGGTTTCATCGGTTCGTAAGGGGCCGGTTATGTTTGAGATAATTTGGGATTGTGCAATTGTGTTGTTTTGAAAAGTTTAAGTTTATAAATTAAATCACTTGACCTTCCAAAATTTTAAAAAATGACCCCATTTTTACATAATTATCAAATTTCAGCAAAAAAACGAATCCAAATCGATTCCTAAACGAATCCCTGCTGAATCAAAATTTCAGATTTAATTATTTTTTCCCGATTCTTCTTGGGTGCGAATCGGGGCTACACCCGCACCCGATTAGAATCTAATTCGAACTCGAGGCCATTTTCAAAGAATCGGTGCTTCATAGACCCTAGAATTCACTAGGCCGTCTCCTCTTGCTCCTCTCTCTCCCTTTGCCTCTTGCTCTTCCCTCTCCTGTCAACTCTCTCTTATTCTCCTGTCGCCTCTTGAGTCTCGAGTGTTTATTTTGTAAGTTTTGCTCCGAGTTATTATTTTCTTAATACATATATAGTGTTTTTTCCCCTGTTATTAGTGTTAACTGCTAAGAAATATGAAATTTAACACTAGGGTTTTGTTTCTTTGTTCATTGAAGATTTGCTAATTTAGGGTTTTGTTTCGTTCTTTCATTGTGCATTTTTTACAGCTTTTTTTTTTAGTTTTTCCTGATTATTTTATCTCTGTAATCCATATAATGGCTGCATATTATTGTTATTAATGGTTGCTTAGTAGTTTTTTTTTAACGCTTGGACTTATTTTTGTTCTAATAAAACATTACTAGTTGAATAATTTGTTAGAGGGTATGCATATTTAAAAAAAAACCCGCCTAGCCCCCCTACAAGCTAGAAGGCCCTCGGCCGCCTAGCTTTTTTTAGAACATTGAATATGAGTTTTAGCCATTAAAGGAATCAGATTATACATGCCCACATAATGCTGGCTCACCCTAACCTTTAATATATATAGGTATTCTTTTCCTGAATTTGGTGCTGCCTTAATCCCCTTCTTTTTTCGACGTTATCAACCTGAATATCGTTTATTTTTTCATCTCAAAATTTTTGTTTTCATTGGACAAACATATTTGCTAACAATTTGGGTGGGCTAATTTGTTGCACGCAATTTGTTAAACTTTTCTGAATTTTATGGTTTCAAATATTTTTCCCTATTGGTTTTGTCTTACTAGATTTTTTTTTTTGTGATTACAAAAGGTGACGATGGTGAGCGCAAAAGGGAAGGGCAATGCTTCAATCTCAATTTCAAGTCCTAAAAAAGATACAGCTAAAACGGCTCTCACTGAAAAAGCTGTGTCTGTTCCAGAAAAAACAAATCCAGCAGATACTGAAGAGAAAATGAAACTTAAATTAGAAGAAGTGATGAATGGAGAAAAGGCGGTAGTAGTTGTGACAACTGAAGAGACTGTAATTGCAGAAGAAAATAATGGAGATAATGCAATAGAAGAAGAAAAGGATAATGAGGAAAATTCTATGGAAGAAGAAAATAACGAAGAAGATGCAATGGAAGAGGAAAAAACTGAAGAAGATGCAATGGAAGAGGAAAAAACTGAAGAAAATACAGGGAAACAGAACAAAGAGAAAGTGGAAGAAAGTTCAAAGGGGATCGGCAGAAAATTGAGGAAAAGGAGTGGAGGGAAGAAGGGGGCACGAGAGGGTTCCAAGGCAGTGGTCGCTAAAGGTGAAGATAAGCCAGAATCGTCAGATAAAAATAAGGCTCCAAAAAAGGTTGAGAGCATGGGGATGATTTTCATGTGCAGTTCGAAGACAAAAAAGGACTGCTACCGTTATAACGTTCTCGGGCTGCCTGCAAGCAAGAAAGATCTAGTACAGAAAGTTTATAAAGGGATGAGACTGTTTTTATATGATTTTGATAAGAAATTGATGTATGGGATCTACAAAGCTGCAGGACCTGGGGGTTATGACATCGTGCCTAAGGCTTTCAAATCATCATTCCCATCTCAGGTCAGTTTTTATATTTCTAACTTATTTTAAGGGCCCCCACTTTAGTATCACTATTGAGTTGTCAACAATTCAAAAATATTTTAGCCACACCCGAACTTGGGGTTTTAGAGACACATTTTGTGGCTCTTTTGTTACATTTAGTGTACTTTTGTCACACTTTTGGGGGTGTACATGTCTGACGCAACACGGACACGGACACGAAAAATCTAAAAAATTAGGACATGATACACCAGGGACACGCCGATAAATAAATATATGTATTTTAATAAATTTATCTAGAGAATTTTACAAGAACATATGAGACAAGAAAAAATAATAGATGGTTTTTGAATACTTATTAAAAAGAATGTATTGATATATTAAAGCAGAAAATGAATCTGAAGGTTTAAGATATTAACTTTCTAGGATAACCGTTCTAGTGCCATTAAAGCGGGGGAGAGTCGTTCGAGTGCAGTTGGGGCATATTCCTTGAAGAATGAGGCCTTATATGATGCCACCAATATAATTTATATTGTTATGTACCTACACAAGTTTAGACAGGTGAAAATATGGTGTTGGACATGTGAGTTTATATCTAATTTATGGGCACGTGTACGACAATGTCAGGAGAGTGTCCGTGACACACGCTTCCTAGATGGTAAGAATTCTGCATGAGTAGTTTTATCGACTGGTAATTGTAGCTTGCGTTTGAAAGGAGATTTGATTTGTTCAATAAAAAACAGGACAATTGGAAAGGATGAACATCAATTAAAGTTTTAGACTGAAGCAGAGAAAAATTGTTGAACCTGTTTCAAATGGATGGAAAATGGATGGAAATCAGGGGAAAGTAATATATTTATATTAATTTTGTTCGGGACCAGGATATGACAAGAATTGACTTTTAAATTTGCAAACAGATATCTAATTTATGGGCACGTGTACGACAATGTCAGGAGAGTGTCCGTGACACACGCTTCCTAGATGGTAAGAATTCTGCATGAGTAGTTTTATCGACTGGTAATTGTAGCTTGCGTTTGAAAGGAGATTTGATTTGTTCAATAAAAAACAGGACAATTGGAAAGGATGAACATCAATTAAAGTTTTAGACTGAAGCAGAGAAAAATTGTTGAACCTGTTTCAAATGGATGGAAAATGGATGGAAATCAGGGGAAAGTAAGATATTTATATTAATTTTGTTCGGGACCAGGATATGACAAGAATTGACTTTTAAATTTGCAAACAGATAGATGTACCGGTGTAAACTTTGGCGCTTATGTTAATGTGGCGTCCCTTTGGATTGGACGTCCACTCCCAAGGCATTTGAGTGAATGCATTATATATATATATACTAGTTGTAAGCCCGCGCGATGCGCGGGAAGCTACATTGTGCAAGCGAGGAGCAATGTGCGGAGTATAGGAAAAAAATCTCTTAAATTTTCTAACAAAATATCCTTCTTGTTTACATTTGCATAAAAGCGTGAGGTTTTAATTAAAAATATGATTTGTAGTGATATAAAATATTATAATTTGAAAAAAAAATGTCATTTTGAAAAACCATTACGGTACAATTTCAAACGACCCTAAATTGTGTTTTCGTTTTTCTTCCAACTTAAATATATGGTTTTTGAGTTATGGAGGCAACCATTGCAACACCTCTATGTAAAGCCCAGTTAAGTCTTGAACGCATTGAAACTGGTGAGTACTGTTTACCTTTGGAAGTGTTAACAGTTTATCTTTACAGCATCCTAAATCATTAAACGGCGTTCACAAAGAAATGGGTAAGGTGATTTGTTTTACTTTTGGATATCAACTAATGCTACGTGGACAATCTAAGAGAAGAATAAAATTAAATCTTTGTAAAGCATTTTATTATATGCAGTCTTCAACCCCGTGCGATGTGCGGGCGTCTTGTAGATTTCGGCGATAAAGTATATATTAGATATATTTTACACATGTCATAATGTGTTAAACAACACATTCAATTCATGTGCATGTTTGTCGATATGTTCCCCACCGCGTCATTGCATGTTCGATGTGTTATTTTATATTATATAATAAAAATTAATGCACATAATTTAGCAAATTAATTGTATGATCGAAATGACAAATTTATAATCGCTAAAATCATAATAACTTTATAAAATGAAAATTTTAGAATCTTGGTTATCAAATTCACATCACTTAGAAATTCAAAATTGCCCAGAATTAATGCAAGGAAACACAACGAATATAATAAATCTATAAAATTCAACAATGTGTATTATAGGATATCAAATTTACATCACTTCTATATTTTACATTAAAAGACAAAATCCAGGGTGTTTCCAAACCTTCACAGAATAATGAAATAGCCTCTGTTTTCTTCCAAGTTTACTACTACTCATTTTATAAAATTATAATAACATAAACACATGTACATTGATAAAAGGGGAAGAAATAGATACTCACTTTAAAAATTATAAATTATTGTGTAGTTTTGGCAGTAACTTTAAAAACTACTCCTATAATTTTGGATAAAATATGATTTGGTGGAAGTAAGTTTTTGCAGTTAGGGTAGGAGAAATAAGAAATAATAATGACACAATAATACAAAAGACATTCGAATAGAGTTTGGAAAAATGTTTAAGAATGATAAATTATATGTTCACTTACCCATACCAGATTTTAGCAGCTATAATAGAGTTAATAAATGATTTTATCTTCACAGTGTATATAGTCTCCATTTATGAAAATGAAATAAGACGAGGCTTGTGTAACATAAGTTGGTGCAATGGACATTTATCAAGAGTACATATATGGATAAATGGAGTAGAGTGTGTACAAAGAGAGATGGAGCCTCCCAATTAGAAGTAAAGGAAATAAAAAACTGAGAATGCATGTGAAAACACTGAATCGATGTGTATGACATTGCTATTTCAGAAACAAAACTTGATTTTCCAGTGCCGGAGGGTCCGTACAATAGGTAACTTCGCTTTCATGTCATAAATGATTCCAGATCCGACTTAATTTTTGAACAGAGCCAATTTATATCATTTGTTCTTTTCCGGTTTTGGAGGGTAGCCTACACAATTGGTAGTTAAAAAAAATTTAAGAAAGCATAAATTGAATAAGCTATCATTTACAAACCATCATTTAGTGATAGCTCAACAGTCGATTGGGAGGGTATCAGAGAAGAGACGCTAGTGGGGATAGAGAAAGGAAATGGCCCATTTTTCAGTAGATATATATGGGAAAGAGAGCTAGGGTTACATGGGAAAGAATGTGGAGATGTACATCGGGGGAATGAAACATCGGGAAAAGGAAGAAGAGGAGCTCAACTGAATGGAAAAGTCATTTACTGAAATGGGAAAACGGCGTGAACTCTTGGGAAGAGAGAGAGGGGCGGATGTAGAGTAAAAGAAAAAAATGAATAGGGTACTTGGACGTAAAGAGAGAAAAACGAGATTACATAGTGTCATGTGGACACTTTAGTCATGAAGGAGTAATAAATCGTGTTAAGCGTTTTAGACGATAATAAAGATATATATACTTGTTTTGTGTGTGTTTTCATCAATTGCTCAACTTTGTGTTGCATTGCATTGCGCTGCGTGACCACAATTGAGGTGATGAAGGCATAATCTTAGGGCCCATTTGATAGGCATGATTTGCCATGGCAAATGCAAAAAAAGGTGGCAAATGTGGGTTTTGCCCATTTGATAGGCACAATTTGCCATGGCAAATGGACCCACGATTTGAATTCCTTTTGTGGCAAAATTTTCTCACCTCATACCCCCCAAAAATTTTGCCACCCTAAATTTGCCAACTTTCTTTTTTTGTTAAAATTAAACCTTTTTTCTATATTGTTAAAATCAATGGTTTGTTTTTATATCAGATTTTTTTAACAATCACTTTTTATTAATAAGACAAAACAGTGTTTTATTTAAAAAATATGTTTATAAAAATAAAAACTGTTTTTAAAAAAAAAACTGTTCTGATTGTTTTAAAAAATGTTGTCTTAATAAACTGTTTTAACAAAAATATGCTGTTTTATAAAAACCTGTTTTACAAAAAAAAATGCTTTGTTTTAAAAAAACTGTTTTGATTGTTCTAAAAAAAATGTTTTCTTTTAAAAAACTGTTTTAACAAAACTATACATTTTAACAAAAATTGTTTTATAGAATCTGTTTTATGTAAAAAACTGTTTTGTTTAACTTTTTTATTAAACAACGGTTTTCTATAACAAAAAAATATTTGTTTTACAAAACTGTTTTATAAAAAAATTGTTTTATACAACAAAAACTGTGCATTTTAAAACTGTTTTATAAAAAAACTGTTTTGTTTAAAAAAACTGTTTTGTATAACAAAAACTGTTTTGTTTAAAAAAATGTTTTATAAAAAAAATATTAAGTTTTTTTTAAAAACATCAAAATTATACGAATCATAAAAACAGCAAAATAAAAAAACTGTTTTATATAACAAAAACTGTACATTTTTAACTGTTGTACAGGTTTTTTTAATTTAATTTTAAAATTGTTAGACATTTTTTTAACAAAAAAACGGTGTTACGTTTTTCAAAAATAACAAAATCATACTAATCCTAAAAACAACAAAGTGAAAAATTGTTTTTATAAAATACATAACTGTTTTATGTAGCAAAAACTGTACATTTTAAACAATTTTACAATAATTTTTTTAAAAAAATGTTTTTTTTTTACAAAATAGTTCAACGTTTTTTTTATATAAAAAATGGTTTTATGTTTTTTAAAAACAACAAAATTATACTAATCCTAAAACAACAAAATAAAAAAAATTGTTTTTATACAAAATTATAGTAATCCTAAAAAAGGATTTGCAACCTGGAAAATTAATGTTATCAAAACAGACACTTGGAAAATTCTAGGATATGCGATGGAAAAATTTTTCGTGGAAAATTTTGCCAACCAAGGTATTTGCTCACCTGTCTGTTAGATGGACCCTTAGTGTGTGGTGCACATCTCAAGCTTGAAATTATTCGTGGTCTCTTTTGTATTACTAATGTCGTATCTCTCGTACATCGTTCACACTTCTAGATTTGATATACAGTTTGATGATACTATCTATGTTTGAAAAGGTGCTAGGCGAATTTGAGGTGTTGTGGTAATGCTCGGGTGGGACGAGGCGCAAACCTCGAGGTCAATGTTTAAAAAGGCGAAAGGCGAGGCGAGGCGAGGCGAGGCGAGGCGAGGCGTTTTAGTCGCGGAGAGGCGAGGCGTAAGCCTCAAGGCGTTTAAGGCGTAAGCCTCACCGAAAAGAAAAGAAAAAGAGCAAAATAATATTAAAAAATACTAATAAAACCACAAAAATAAAACAACAAAGAAATATAAAATAAAACTACAAAAAAAACCATCCTTGAGGACCTTCTCACATTGTTTGACATTTTTCTGTTCCCCCGAGATAACTTCAAAAAAAAAGTAATTTGAGAAAATCAATTTTAACATATTGGTTATTTTACAATAGGACAATAAATTAATCAATGCAAAATCATGTTGGCAAAATCATTTTTTTAGCTTCATTCACATATTGGTTATTTTATAATATGACAGTAAATTAATAAATGCAACTTAAGAAGCAAATTTATTAAAAAACATTGATTTTCAAGCTAAGATTAAAAAAACAGCAATTTTATTAAAAAAATAATAAAACATATCAACCTAAGTTTATTAAAAAAAACAGCAACCTTTAAAATATATTAATTTCTTAATATATATTCAGTTTAGTTAAAGATAACATATTAATCTAAGTTGAAAACCAAAAAACCGAAAACTTTTAAAAAAAAGTCATATTAAAGTTAATTTAGTACATTTATTTCAAACAAAATCAAATTGACAAAATCAGTTTTTTATGTTTCATTAAATATTGGTTATTTTTTTAAAAATTCTCTCAAGTTACAATAGTAAACAGTACAAGTTAAGTGCAGTTTTAAAACAAAAACAAAAAAAGAACTAGAGTTTTTTTTTTCCGCACCTCAGCAAAAAGGCGCAAGGCGAGGCATGAGGCTCACTGAGGCGTAAGCCTCGAGGCGCATTGAGGCGTAAGCCTCAAATTCAACCCTGAGGCTTAAGCCTCGAGGCATTTTTTGCCCGCCTCGCCTCGAGGCGTAAGCCTCAAACGCCTTTTTAAACATTGCTCGAGGTAGATTGAGGCGTAAGCCTCAACATGAAGAAACAATCAACGAATATTATAAATTTTATTAATAATTCATAAGTTACTGTAACATGGCTATCATCACAAAAAATAATTCAATGTCAATATTCTTCAATCAATAATACTGAAAGGGAGTTAAAATGATATTTATAGCCAATGAGAACCTTAGGCACCAAGTAACCGTAAAAAGATAAATTGACAAAAGTAGAACACTATGCGTATGCACCATTCTCTACGCCTTTGAAAAGGTTCGACGTCAGACTTGAGCCGTTGATTAAAAGTGGTCGTGCCAGACAAATAAATATTTCGTGTATTTTGGGCTATTCAAGTATATACATGAATGAAATAAAATATGTTTGTGTGTATATAGAGTATATATATAAGATTAGGACTTGCTAACACAACACCAGCATTCTAATAAAAGGAACTCTCTCTTTAATTCTCATTCATCTTGTAAATAGTAGTAGTGATCACAATACAAGAGGAAGTCCCTTTTATAAGCACAAGGGAAGTTTATAGGTCTCGCGATGTCATGCGTGAAACATACCCAACCCACTCATGCTCTTGGATCATTAATAGTCGCCATATAGTAGTCCCTATACTGGTGGTAGAGGCCGGGACCAATGTGCTGACGAGTGGCTTTGGTGACCCAAATGTTCTCTGCCTTTGGACGACCATGCCCATCGGGTGAGGAATCAGGTGTAATCACTTGGTGACGACAAACTCAGAACTAAGGATACCTTCGATGCGATCGACGTGGGAGCGAACGGTTTGCCCCTCTGCCGAGGGTAAGGGAGATGCGTACAGTGGAATGGTGTAAGATCTGCAACGTTGAAGGTGCGGTGATTCGGAACTCGACTCTCGTAGGCATTATCCCCACAACAACGAACCACGAGGGTCCGAATGTCGCATCTGGAGCTTGTGGTCTTTACCATGGCGTCAAACCTTATTACCATAACCAAGTCGCAGTCTGGAATACAACGATGCGGTGATGCGCGTCCGCGTGATTCTTATACGCGACACATGCCTTGTAAACGGGCCTGAACTTTTTAATGGACGACGGGTATGTTACTAGCAAACTCGAGAGGGGAAGGATTGATCGGTACTATGGGAGGCAACTCTTCGAGGTTGACGACAAATATCGATAAATAAGATCCTGAGACGATCTCGAAAGGAGACAGGCCGGTTGGAGTGGTTAACGCCATTGTTAGAAGCAACTCGGCCTAAGCAATCACAATGTCCCAATGCCAGGGTGTGCGCGTTGAGAGGCATCATGATCATTTAGGGTGGAAATATGTAAAAAATTGGAGAGAATCGCATTAGACCCCAAAGTGTTCGTAAAAAATAACCCATAAATCGAACGTCATGCGACCGAACAATCTCATGAGAGTGGCCACGTGGGATGCATTTAAGGTGTGGGAGCAAGGAATGACGCGAACCATCTTCGAAACTGGTCGACTACAATAAAGATAGTCATGTCCATGTGCCGTACGGGGAAGACCAATAATGAAGTCCAAAGAGACTTCTTATGAGGGTCGGTATGTAATGGGCTAAGGGGTGTAGAGGTCGTCGTTGGCGCTCCTTGGTCGTTCAACTCGTGTAACATTATCGGAGAAGTGCATTTGTGTCCCGCAGCATGGTAGGCTATAACCACTCGGAGTGCGTACGCATAACACCTAGGGCCTGCGAGGCCGTTGGCGTGAATCTCAGTAATGATCTTTACCTCGAAAGAGGAAGTTAGTATGCAAAATGCTGTGGCTTGAAAGAGGAATACATCCCGAAGGAGATAGCCCCCCAATGTGTCAATGTGCTGCTCATGGCCATCAATCAGAATGGGGCCTAAGTGTGGCATAATGGTCGCGCACCTCGGTAAACCTGTAGACCTGACTGCGGATGATGACTAACGCGTGGCGACGACGACTGAGAGGATCTGCTACTTGATTTTCCTCCCCCGCTGTGTGGGAGATGCTATGAAGCACGGACTCGACACGTAATACGTGTTTCGACACGACACGCGACACGTGATTTTTTCAAAAACTAGGGTACGACACGCTAGGATACGTATATAATATATAATATATTTTCAAATATATAATATATATTTACATATATATATATATTAATGAAATAAAACAGATTTTTTTTCATAAAATACATTATTAGAGCATTCTTAACATGAAATTAAGAAAATGGACCATATAAAACAAAATTCAAACACACTTTAACATTAAAAATCATAAATAAGGCAGAATCATAATCACATAAAAAAAATAAAAAAAAATAAAAAATAAAAAAATAAATAAAAAGTGTCCTTTTTACGTGTCCCAGCGTGTCGGACGTGTCCCAACGTGTCGGCCAACGTGGCAGCAACGTGTCCAAACATGTCCCAGCGTGTCAGAGCGTATCGACAACGTGTCAGAGCGTGTCGCGTGTCGGACTCGTGTCAAAGCTGACTCGTGGCTTCCGGGAGAGTGTCGGTGCTTCATAGGGGAGATGTAACTTGTATTGCTGGAGGTAGGCAATCCATTTAGCATGTTGGTCACTAATCCGTCTTTGGCTCTGATATTATCAGAGAGTTCCTCATGCTTTAATATATCGGCAAACTCCTTATGCAGAAGGTAGGATTGCCACAGCTTAAGGGTTGTGACAGTGGCATGGAGCTTGAGAGTTGTAAGCGTTGCAAGATAACTTAAAAAGCTGAGTGACGTCTAGGAGATCTAGGATTAAGGCGGAGATCATGAGGATCTTGATGCTCCGGAAAGCCCGGTTACCGCATTTGTGCAACGAAACTTGGCACTAGCGGATGCGGCACCCATCAAGTCAGTAATAAAATCCATGACAATGCTGAATTGAGGGTGGAATCCTGCGAGGCCGTGAAAACTGTTCATCTATGACACAGAAGTAAAAGTCGACCAACTGATGATGACTTGGACCTTGAGACCACATAACCCAGAGCAAAACTAGAAAGGAGCATTTCTTTAAGTATCATACTGAAAAAATGTTAGAACCTGGGTCACATAAACTGTTCATCTATGACACAGAAGTAAAAGTCGACCAACTGATGATGACTTGGACCTTGAGACCACATAACCCAGAGCAAAACTAGAAAGGAGCATTTCTTTAAGTATCATACTGAAAAAATGTTAGAACCTGGGTCACATAAGCTAAGTCCTCCGCTTCATATCGACTGTAGACTAGGATATCGTTGAAGTAAACCACGACAAAGTCGTAAAGGAATGACCGAAGGATTTGAGTCATAGACAACATAAAGGTCAATAGGGTGTTGGACAACCCGAATGGCGTAACGGTCCACTTGTAAATGTTGTTCTTCTTCTTGAAGGCAATCTTTAATTTATCATTGGATCGCATTCGGATCTAGTGATATCCACTTTTTAGGTCGAGTTTGGAAAAGACCTGAGTCTTATGTAACTAGTTGAGCATGTCCTCGATATGAGGTATGAACAATCGATACTTGATGGAGATCTTGTTGACGACCTTGTTTCTGCCAACTTTTGTCCTTTGGGGTTAGAAGGTCGGGATGGCGCACAGATACATACTCTCCTTGCTGATCCTTAATGTGGCTCTTGTTGCACAACCCGAAAATTTATCTTTGAAGCTCCTCATGCTTGGTGGGAGACATCGGGTGGTGGGGTAAGTTGGGCAGCGGTGCCTATGTACAAAATTGATGGCATGTTGAATTTCTTGAAGCAACAATAGATCGTCTGGTGGGTTCAACGTTCGTATAAGAATCTAAAAGATCCCGAATCTCGTGTGGCATGTTTATCTCAGACTAACAATGCATAATACAAATCGATTTCCCCGCCTCTTTTGTCAGGTGGTGTGGGACACGATGAGGGCTGCAGTGGTTAGAGCTTGTGTATGAGTCGAATTTGGTACTAATTCCTTGGTGCTGAAGGTGTTAGCGCGATCGTCGTACAAGCTAATTTGATCAGTGTCATGGCCTGTCCAACAATATGACGACAACGGTGGAAAGGATCTCGTCAACGTAGGATCCAATCGAGAACGAAACACGATACTGGTGACTTGGGGCCAACTTTTGCGGCAAGTCCTGATAAGTGGGTGTATCGGGAGCCCAACTTTCGCCCTTCGTCAAGGATGACGGTACACAAGCGACCCTTGGGTGTGCAACGAGTATAAAAGATACTAATTCGTAACCAATCCGTGTCATTGATCGACTCGATGGCCTTAGCCTCCGAGGGGTATTATGGGGTGGATTACCCAAAATGCCCAAGGAGGGAGAACCACAATAGAGGTGAACAATGTTTTGGTCGATTTGGTTCTCAGGGTTCTTTGGGGCTGTTATTGAGGGTTAAGGTTTTGTTGTTTGGGTGTGGGGAGAGAGCCATAAGAGGTTTGCACACCAGATCTGGGTCAAATTTAGTTAGAAGTTGGTTCTCTGGCAAGGAGGGTGGCCAGAGGGTTGCGGTGGTTGTCGGCCGTTAAAACAGGTTGTAGACCACCACCTGGCGAATTGAGGTCGAAAATGTGAAGGGAGGTCATGTCGGTTGCTTTTGACAGCGCTGAAGGCGGATGACCACCGGAGATGATATAATACTTGCTGGATTTGGGTTGAGTGACATCCATTGATGGGTCATGGGTTTGTGGGTTAGAGTATTGAGGATCCGCTCTCGCGCTATAATGTAGCTCAATGAGGTGACACCACCCTCATCTATACTCGTCGTCGTCCATGCAAGCCTCGCAAAAGATGAACGAGGCTCTGATAGAAATTTAATAGTAGTGTGGAGTGGAACCTATTATATATAAAACTACACGACAACAACGTTGCATTAATAAAATGAACATTATTTTTTTAATTTTTTTTAATTCTCATTTATCTACAATATAAAAGGGTAGTCACTTATATAAGAACTAGGGAACGTTTTACCTCTTGTAATGGCACGTGTGATTGCACTAGGAAAGATATAATGCGTGACATCACTAAAAGGTATTATTAATCAAAATAACTAAATAAGAAAAGTACAAAATTATCCCTAGCGCATTTATGCTCTTGCATCATTTACATGAGGTCAGAGCCCTTACATGAGGCCAAAGGTCATTTGATTACGACGCTCAAGCGCGAGTGAGGCATACGTATGTAATAAAGACCCCGAGGGTTAAACCTTGAGGCGTAACCTTTAAGCACATTTTAAACACATGATATTATTGCAAATCTCTACCCAATGTCAAATTTAAAGACTAGAATCCGAACATTGAAGTTTTTTATTATATATATGATGGGGATTAATATAATGCGGGATACAAATTTTTCTGCCTTGGAACTTGGATTAATAAAAAACGAGAATGTGGCCACATTAAAACTAGGTTTGAAGAACAAACCTAGGGTTTAGAATACAACAGCTTTGCGAATCTGTTTGTGATCGGATGGGGAGAAAAATATATGTAGGTGATGGGGCTGTCTTGTTTTGGATCTTCAAAACCTTGCTTAAACTTTCGTGAAGCTTGAATCTTCTAGCGTATGGTCCTCCCCAAAGCTAGGATGGTGTGGGCACCTTTTGAGATGAAAACACTTCCTCTTGAGTGAGATTTAATCCTCTCTCTAGGCCTCTTCATAAAACTGTGAATAGTATTTTCTCTCACCCCTCTCAAATCCTAATATGTTCAATAGTGATCTTAATCCCCTTCCCATACTTTTATACATAAAAGATAAAAGGTGGGCTTGGGCTAAACTGGGTTCTTTGAGAATATGGGTCTAACTAGTCTGGCATTAGGACTACACTAGGAACCCAAGACAAATAATTAAATTGGCTTCAAATAAATACTTGAAAATACCCAATTACAATTGTCATAATTTATTTACTTTCTTTAATCATAATTAATGTCACGAAATAATTATGACTGCACTCCAATTTAATTATCTAAAAAATCCTCGGACATAATGAGGTCTTATTTGCAATATATTGATTATGGTGCATAATCTGATTCCCCACGTTAAGCTTCCGATACCCGCTTAGTTAAATCAATTGCTGTTAATCTACTTTGATCCACATCTAATCAATTTCCTTTGACTTTCAGATTTAACTTACTTTGCTGCCTCCACTGGATCATAAATAATCCACGGATCAGGTTTATTGGTGGAAACAAAAACTTCTAAGTCATTCAAGGGGGAATCACAATCCTAGGTATGCGGGGATCATTTGATTCAATTTGATATTGAATCGCACCCATAGCAGTCAAAGTAACAACTACACAAGCATCTCAATCCTCCTAATTCTTAGAATTAAGAATCTATGCACCTAGTAAAATGATGTGAGATATCCCGAGTCTAATCATGACAACCCGTAGACTCCATTTTCATGGGTGGTCCTGTTCAATACATTTCTGGTACTATTGAACTATCTCACAAGTTCCTGAACAATTACCGGATCCCCATAGTTTGAGATAAACTACTAGGATTGTATCGCAATCGTTCCAATAGGATGTCAAGTCCCTATCTAGGTTGTGAACATTTCAATAGTGCTAGATATGGAATTCCAATATCCTTATGATCAACCCGAAGTCACATTACTGGAATTCCTACTAAGCTCTATTGATCGACATTTTAATGAACAATATATTCATACAAATATAAAGTATTCTCACAATTTGATTCTCATTTCAAAATGAATCAAACAATTCCTTTTTTAGTAGATTATAAATTTTTTTACACATGGTTTTATGAATAAATCCCAACAATCTGCCACTTAGTTTTAAAGTCATGTGACTGTGCAGTTGACTCCCATTCCTTTTACGTGACTGTCAAAAATCCTAGTTGGTAAGTTCTTTATAAAAGACTCGCCAGGTTGCCCTCAGATGTAATCTTAGTCACAATGGCGTCGCTACTCTGCACGATCTCTCGAATTAGGTGATACTTGCGTTCAATGGGCTTCGCCCTTTTACGAGTTCTTGGTTCTTTCGAATTCGCAACCGCTCCACTATTATCACAATAAAGTGTAATAAGCGACTGCACTGAAGGAACCTCAGCAAAATCACTTAGGAAGTTTCAGAGCCAAATAACCTCATTTACTGCCTCTGAAGCGGCATCATACTCGGTTTCCATGGTGGAATCAACAATACAAGACTGCTTGATACTCCTTCAACTTATGGCTCCACCTCCTAGGGTAAACACATATCATGAGGTCGATTCTATAGAGTCCCTATCCGACTGAAAATTCGAGTCAGTGTACCAGAGTCTTTGCTTGAAAAAAAAGTATACCAACACATAATCCTTAGTCCTCTTAAGGTACTCCAGAATGTGCTCGACAACGGTCCAGTGCTTCTCACCTGAATTAGATTAGAATCTGCTTACCATGCCAACGACATAATAGATGTCCGGTCTAGTACAAACCATAACATACATGATACTACAGATCCTTAGATGAAGAAATTTCATGCCTGGAAGGGAGAAACCCTTTTTCGAAAACATGCATGCTAAATCTTGTGAGCACTGTGTCGATATAAGTGGCTTGGGATAAGCTTAACATCCTATTTTTCCAATCACACAAAAGCTTCATTAGGATGTGACTGGCTTCTCCTAAGTCCTTCATATCAAACTGGCTATGCAACCACACTCTTATACTAGATAATACCCCCACATCATTCTCGATTAGGAGAATGTCATCCATGTATAATACTAGAAATACCACCACGCTTCCGTCATTCTTCTTGACGTAAACTACACATAAAAAGGCTCCTAAAAATATTTAAACACACGAGAAATACTATTTTATATTTCAAAATTCAAGTCTACCTCAAACTATGAAGCACGAACACTCTCCCGGAAACCAACGTGTCGTGTCCTACAACGTGTCGGATACCTATGAAGCACGAACACTCTCCCGGAAGCCACGAGTCAACTTTGACTCAAGTGATGGTGATTGTGCTTTGTTTATGATTCTTAAGGTCAAAGTGTGTTTGAATTTTGTTTTGTATGGTCCATTTTCTTAATTTCATGCTCTAAGAATGCTCTAATCACGTGTCGCGTGTCGAATCACATGTTACGTGTCCGTGCTTCATAGACCTCAAATGAGGTTTACAAGGGGGTATTTAAAAGGAAGGAGTAGCTTAGGCTTCAAGTTAAGACCCTAATTATAAAAATGCCATCACTACTTACCTCTAAATAATAAAGCAAAAGAAAGAGAATTACAATAACAAAATAAAAGAAAATAAAAAAATACAAGAAAATGCAATAATACCTTAAAAAAGGCTTATTTCCATCACTCTCCCCCTCTTAAGACCAAACTCGCCCTCGAGTGTTAAAAAAATTGGGGCCTCGTGATGAAATTCCAAAAATTTGGAGTAAAAAACTTGTGGGGGCCAAAAATTAATTTTTGAAACTTGAGGGGTGCCCATTCGATAATTTTTCTTTATTTCTTCTCTTTCTTCACCCAATCAAACCCTAAAAGATTCCTCCCGAGTCAAAAACCATGTGTGTGGAGGAATAGTGGTCAACGGGTGGGTTGAAGGGGTTGGGGGCTGAAATGGAGTCGGGTCGGGTCGGGGTAGGGGTAAGTGGTTGGGGTTTTCTGGGTTTTGGTTCAAGTCGGGGGATGGTAGAGGGTGCTTCTGTGACCCGGTAGGTGGGTGAGTTTATTTTGTGGGTCAGGTTGATGCGGATAGTGGGGAATACGGATTGGGTTGGGTTTCCAGTGTCGGGTGGGATGGGAAAGAGGTTGGGGTGGGTTGGTTGGTGGAAAAAGGGGTCAGAAGGGGTTCGGCGGGGCAGGGTAAGGGCTGGGGTAGGTTGGCAGTGGTGTAGGTGTGTTCGGGGCTCTGCCTTGGATCGGAAGTGGGTGGGGCAATTTTTTTGGGCCAGGGGTTGAACCAGCGGGGGCGACAGTGGGTTTTGTGGTTGCGAAAAGGTGGTGAGTGATGACGGAGGTATGGTGGCCGATCGCCGTGTAAGTCGGGGGTTCGGCGACGATCTGGGTTGGGTTTTGGGGTGCGCGGGCTAGGGGCAAGGGGTGTGGGAAGGTAAGGTTAGGGGTTTGGGGAAGCTAGGGCTAGGGTTTTGGAAGTTGGAGGAGATTAGTTGGAAAAAGGTATCAAATTTTTGGTTGAGTTCTTTAGTTAGAAGTAGGGTTTGTTTTGTTGTTGGGCCATTTCTTTCCTCAACTCTTGAATAATCTCTTCATGTCTTTGAAGCCATTGAAGAGTAGTGCACAAATTTGATAAAAAATTACGCCGATACACCAAACACTAATGTGGAGCGACACCTGCTCTGATACCAATTTGACGTAAACTACACGTTAAAAGACTCCTAAAAATATCTAAACACACGGAAAATACTCTTTTCTATTTCAAAATTCAAGTCTACCTCAAATGAGGTTTACAAGGGGATTAACTTAGGTTCTAAGTTAAGGTCGTAATTACAAATATGCCATTATTACTCCTTACCTCTAAATAATAAAGCAAAAGAAAGAGAATTACAATAACAAAATAAAGTAAAATAACAAAATTACAATAAAAGACAATAAAACCCTAAAAAGAGCCTATTTCCATCACTTCTTATACACATAAGTTTCATCCAAACATTGGTCAAAACCAAAGGATTTGACTGCCTGATCAAATCGGATATTCCGAGACCATGATGCTTGCTTAAGTCCATAAATGGATCTATTAAGCTTACAAACCCTGCGCTCTTGGCCTTTTGCTATGAATCCCGTGGGTTGCAACATATAGATGCATTCGTCAAGATTGCCGTTTAAGAACACAGTCTTGACGTCCATTTGCCAAATCTCGAAATCGAGATGTGCAACGATGGATAAGAGAATCCGAATAGACTTAATCATGACTACCGACGAAAAGGTCTCCTCATAATCGAATCTTTCGCAAGAAGTAGTTCCTCGAAAGTTTCCACCTTCCTGTTTACTCCTCTTCCTCTTGTTAATCCACTTGCACCCTATGGATTTTATCCCATCTGAAAAGTCTATAAGCTCCCGCACTTGATTCGAATACATCGAATCCATCTTTGTGTCCATAACTCTTAGCCAAAGCTCGATATCCTCGTCTTGCAGTGCCTCGTCGTAGGTTCCGGGATCCAGTTTGTGTTCCCTCATAACTTCACCGTAGTGCTCTCCCAAATACACTATCCTATCAGGTTGACGCCTGACCCTCCCACTACGACGTGGCTTCACTTGTGGTTCAGTATAAATGACACGTGAATCCTGATCATACACAATACTCCTACTACCGTTAAGCAGTGTATTATCGATATCAGGATGTACGGGCAATCCCAAAGCATTTTCTTGCTATTGTCCTCTTGGCTCTTGCAAGATAATATTGCTCTTGGGCTTTTGGTCAATCTTATAATCTTCCTCTATGTACCTAGCGTTTGTGCTAACAAACACTTTCCGATCCTTAGGATCATGGAATTGGCCACCCTTGGTTCCTTTGGGGTAACCCAAAAAGTGACATACATCTGTCTTTGATTCCAACTTCCCTGTCTCCTTTCGCAGCACATGTGTCGGGCAACCCATATCTAAATATGTCCCAGACTGGGCTTACGCCCATTCCATAATTCTGATAGAGTTGTTGAGACATATTTAGAAGGAACTAAGTTCAACATGTATGCAGCCGTCTCTAAGGCAAAATCCCCAAAAGATTCCGGTAGATCCGAATAGCTCATCATGAACCTAACCATATTTAAAAGAGTCCCGTTCCTTCCGTCCGCGAGACCATTTTGCTGAGGATTGCTCGGTGTAGACAACTGGGTTGTAATACTTCTCGACAAGTGTTCACTAAAATCTCCTAAGAGGTATTCCCCTCCACGATCAGTTGGTAAAGTGTGGATTAGTTTTTACCGTGCCTACGCTCCACTTCAGCCTTATACTCTTTGAACTTATCAAAAGCTTCAGACTTCTGGTGCATAAGGTAAACATATCCATACCTCGAGTAATCATCTATAAAAGTGATGAAATACTCGTAACCACCTCTTACCCGGATAGTCACGGGTCTACATAAATCAGAATGGACCAATTCCAACATATCATTAGTTCTATATACTCCTTGGTCCTAAACGGCCTTTTGGTCATTTTTCCTTCTAAGCAGGATTCACAGACTGGAAGTGCCTCCACTTTCAATGAGCCTAATTGCCCATTTGAAGCTAGTTTTTGTATCCTTATTAGATTGATATGACCTAATCGTAAGTGTCAAAGATATATATGGTTCAACTTTGAAGGTTTCTTTCTCTTTAGGTTCTTTCCATTTGAGTTATTCAATCCAGTATTAAGTAGAAATGGTGATGAGACATGTCTTATAATATGCAGATCGTTTTCCAAAGTTCCAGAATAGATTAGAGATTTGGCATTTTTGAGTAAAAAAACTCTTATTAAAATAAACCAAATAATCATCCATCACAAGTTCAGAAATCGAATCAAATTTCTTTTAATACCAGGAACATACAAACAATCTACCAATACTAACTTATTGTCTTCACCAAAATAAAAAACTAAATTTCCTACTGCTACTACTGCTGCCTTGTGATGATCTGATATGAATAGAAACATCTCTCCATCACTAAGCTCCCTGGTTACTTGGAACCCTGCAAAGAATTTGCAAACATGATTAGTGGCTCCTGAATCTATACACCTCAATGATATTGGAGAAATTACTGTTTCCATTCGTTCTAATTAAGGAAGACGTGGCATTGCTTCTTCCAATGTCCTTATTTGCTGATGTAACAACCACCTGGGGTTTAAAATTTTTCTTGACAACTTTAGGTTATTCCTGAGACTTGTCTTTCTTCTTCTTCTTCTTCTTCTTCTTCTTCTTCTTTTTCTTCTTCTTCCCTTTCGGAGGTAGATGAGCCTTTCTCAGCAACCTGAACGATACACTTATGCCTATTGATATTCTCCACAACATGGACTGAACGATACACTTATGCCTATTGATATTCTCCACAACATGGAGTTCTTTAAGCAGTTGCGCCAGGGAGTAATCAAACTTGTTCATTGAATAGTTTAGGGTAAACTGTTTAATGGACTCCGGTAGTGATTGGAGCACGAACTCAACTTGGGTTGTCCAGATCCAAACTCTTCCAGTTTTCCTAAGATGGACAACATCTTTAGAACATACTCGCGTACGAGAGTATCCTTAGGCTCTTAGTGTTGACCAGCCTTGCCATAGTATCCAACTTTGCGGCACGATTCTGATTCGCAAACATATCCCGAGGTTCAGAATCATTTCGTAAGAAGTGGACATTTGCTGGTGTTGGTGTGTAACACATTAGTCATAGATGCCAATATGTAGCAATGAGCCATCTGATCAGCCTTTTGCCACCAATGGTAGGCTTGGACATCCGTTTCGGGTGCCCCTTCCTTCGGTTTAGTAGGGCAGGTCTCCGTCAAGACAAACTTAAAGTCCTCAGCAGTTAGGATAATGTCTAGGTTTCTTTTCCAGTCAATATAGTTCATTTTAGTAAGATTGTTATCCTTTAAGATTGAAGCAAGTGGGTTGAAAGAAGATCCCATTTTGAAATTTGAGAATCATAAATTTTGAAAAGCGAATTTATTTCAAAATTAACATGTGAGAATTTAATTTAGTTTTAATTTTTAAAGTGGCTCCCTCACCGCCATTTTAAAGTACAATTCGTTTGATGTCCTAAATTCCTTATGAAGTGAGATTTCTCGTTGGGAACTTAAATCAATCCATCTTGAAACAAACATACTTATGTGTTTCAATTATGCACTTGGATAGTTTAGGATCCTCCGTCCTACATAATTGAATAGCCAACGACTTTTGGTCCCACTCCTATTAGACAGTGACTCTGTTGGGAAGGATATCAAAAGTAGTGTCTAAGTGTGTACTATCAATTCATTATTTGAAATAGAACCCGCTCATGATGAACTTCCCCATTAGGGGGATCGAACTCGCTCACATTTTTTATTCAATTCTAAAAGATTGAATTTTAAATCCTTGGTAATTTTCAAAATTTACTTATGTGAATTAAATATCTTGATCTCATTTTAATTTTCTTAAAATAAAATATAATTAAAAATTTTCAAAATTAAGAATCTCGAGATCTCAATTTAAATTCATACCTTTGAATTTTAATGACCCTGATTTAATTCAATTTAGAAAAGAATAAAACACCACTAATTTTCGGAGAAAATCACTTACCTAGGCCAGTCTCAAAATTATAATTTATGTTGTTCATAAAAATGGGTGTTCCAAATTTGCTATATAGTTAGCACACGAATTATGCAACATAATAAAATAATGAGACATTAGCAATTAAATAAATAGAAGCAATAAATAATGAAAAAACATCAAATGCCCTTTCCATCATGGCTATACTTTTACTTGAAGTAAAACTCTTCATGCAAAAGAAACCTTGTTAAAGAACATTTCCTTATGGGCAAGAGTCAAACTTGAAGTAGACTTCAACAAATCCAAGAGCCTTAGTTGTAGAAGACTTTTTATGGGTAAGAGTCCAACTTGAAGCAAGCCTTATCACAAAAAAGAGTTCTGGAGAGTCTTGATCATTGGAATTTCATTTATTGGTGTTAAAACCAATTCTGTAGAAGAACCATCAGAAACCACCTTAAAAGGCAAAACGGGTAGGCTGTCACCGGAGCCGTCGATCGATCGACTGTCCCAGATCTGATGCAATTCTCCTCTTCGGTTTGCATGAAAAAACCTCCATACCCATCCTGAAACTTCACGAAACTTTATGGAACTTTGCCAAACCTTAAACCAACCCTTATACATGATTCTAAGCGTTTAAAAACCTTACAATCCTTCACCATCTCCTCCAAAAAAGTCGATAATGAAATAATTTCAGAACTTAAATTTTTACAACCATATCGAATAGAAAGATGAAAAATAACTATGGATAAAAACTACCGTAGGATCCAATCACACAAATATAAATGCGTGACCATGATGAAAGGTTGTATACAAAGAATCTCTGTAAAGCATGTTAGTACGAAAGCATATACAAAGATATACCATTCCCACTACATGCAAAAACTAGGGTTTACACCTTTCAAATAAATGATTAATCTCAACCAAAGGCTCTGATACCAATTGATTGGGATCAATATTCGAGGAATAATTTTTTTTTTTACCTCGGAACTTGGATTAATCAAACATGAGAAATCGGGCACACCAAAACTAGGTTTAAAGATCAAACCTAGGGTTTAGAATATAATACCTTTGCGGATCCGATTGTGATCCGATGTGGAGAAAAATATGTATAAGTGATGGGGCTGCCTTGTTTTGGATATCCAAAACCTTTATTAAACTTTTGTGAAGCTTGAATCTTTTAATGTATGGTCCTCCCCAAAGAGTGGTGTGTGGGCATCTTTTGAGATGAAAATTCTTCTTCTCGAGTGAGATATGATCCCCTCTCTCTAGGCCTCTTCCCATAAATGTGAATAGCATTTTCTCTCACCCTTCTCAAACCCTAATATGTTCAATAATGAGTTTAAACCCCTTCCCAAAGTATAAAATGTGGGCTTGGGCTAAATTGTTTCTTTGAGATAATGGGCCCAACTACTTGGGCATTAGGACTACACTAGGGACCTAAGATAAATATTTAAATTGGCTTCAAATAAATACTTGGAAATACCCAATTACAATTACCGAAATTTATTTTCTTTCTTTATTTAATCATAATTATTTCCACTAAATAATTATAACTGCACTCCAACATAATTATCGAGAAATCCTTGGTTATAAAGAGGTTTTATTTGCAATGTTGATTATGATGCATAATCTGATTCCCCATGTTAAGCTTTCGATACCCACTTGGTTAAATCAGTTTGTATTTAATCGACTCTGACCAACATCTAATCAATTTTCTTGACTCTCAGGCTTAACTTATTTTGCTACCTCCAACGGATTATAAATAATCCACTGATGAGGTTTACTGATGGAAACAAAAACTTTTAAGTTAGTCAAGGGGGTATCACATTCCTAGGTATCCCCAAATACGGATTCCTTTGAATTAAGATCTCAGACCTAGTTGTATAATTGTCACCCAATATACGGGGATCATTTGATCCAGTTTGATATTGAATCGCACCCATGACATTTAAAGTGATAACTACATAAGCAACCCAATCCTTCGTATTCTCGGGATTAAGAATCTATGCACCCAATGCAAATGATGTGAGATATCCCGAGTCTAATCATGATAACCCTTAGACTCTAATTTCACGGTTGATCCCGTTCCTGGTATGTTACAATTACAATCCTCTGATGAACTTTCTCACAAGTTCCCAAACCATTACCGATTCCTTGTAGTTTGAGATAAACTACTAGGATTGTATCGCAACCGTTCCGATCCGATGTCAAGTGCCTACCTAGATGGTGAACATTTCATTTCAATAGGGATAGAATCGGAATTCCAATCTCCTTGTGATCAACTCGAACCGAAGTAGCATCACTGGAATTCCTACTAAGCTCTATTGATTGACATTTTAATGAAACAATATATTTATACAAATATAAAGCATTCTCACAACTTGATTGTAGATGTTTTTGACTCCGTTAAACCTTTAGAATTTGTTTGAAAAAAGTCACTATGCTCATGTCTTCTTATAGGGAAGTAGAAAATAATTCAGCATTTTTGTAATTAGTGAACAAAGCACCAAATGTCATTTAAACAGGCTTGTGGGAAGGTCATTATAATTATTCCTTAGGCATACACAAGACCCAATAGGAGGTGTGCGGAGAGAGTCAAAATGATGATGGAGCCCAAGAAGGTGAATTAGATGGAGGAGGATAGTTGAGAGGAGATAGAATTCGTACGAGGGGAATAACCCCTCTAAAAGGGTTAATGAAGCCCTCTCTCCAAAAAAAAGATTAGAGAATATGAGAATCTAGTGAACCTGGGTCTCGAGAATATATATAGAGACCCATAATGTATAGAGATATGGATAAACAAGATTTGACATGGATGCGGGAAAAATGGTTATCTAAAGGCAAACTGTGCAAGTAGTCCTAACACATCAACCAAAGTAATGACGAGACACAACTTATGCTGAATGACACGCGCCCCAACATTTCAGTTTCATCCCTTCATACAAAAGAACATATAGCTAGCAGTGAGCGAATGGTGTGAAGTACCAATGCATAGGTCCGTACAACATAAGAATCTGTGTGCTTCCCGTGTGGAGGCACAAGCAGTTAAACACACTTTTATTGATGCATGACCCACCCCCTGGGGGAAAATGTAGTTCAAGGTGTTTCTCCTAATAAGCAGGGTCTCTCTATATAAGCCGGCGTGGCTCTAGATATGAGAATCGACTACGCATATTAACTTGCTGGAAATGGTAGGGCTCATGGTTCGAAATGTCGGCCAAGCTGACATGGTTTTACAGCCTACCGAGATGATACCGTTACCCGAATCAAGTATTCCAAGAAAAATCTCCAACTTGGCCCAAATCGTGCGAGAAATTGTTGAATTGGTCGAGACTCGGCCTGATTCGGGTGAGATAAACGGAGTTTGATTGGGTTTGATATGTAAATTATTTATCAACATATATGTAATAAAAAATGTACACTATATTAAATATGTATTAATTTACTTAAAATTTATGGAAAACATCAATTTATCTAATATATTATGATCCTTATTTAATCAAATTCTTTGGTGTTTGTAGAAGCACGTCGCTTTGTAACGAAAAAATCTATCTAATGGTATTTAACAAGGGGCCTTTGATTTATTATGTTTACTATGGAATATTGGTGCTTAAGTACTATTGATTTATCATGAAATATTGTTGTTAACTATTGATTTATTATCAGATACTGAAGCTGAATAAGCCCTTTGGGCATTAAAATTTACTTATACTTGACAAAGTTTTCCCAATTATTTGGGGTCGACTTATATAAAAAAAATATTGAAGGTGAGTGATAGGTCCGACATGTCAGTAGAATCAATTAGACACTGTTAAACATATTTAATGACGTTTTGAACTGATCTGTTTGGTCCACATTATTTTTCTTATTTTTAAAGACTACTTTTTTTGGGTTCACTAAATAGCGTGTTGTTGCGTATCGCCCGATACCGCAACCAATACCGTGACTAAGTAAAAAATTGGACTTCCGAGTCATAGACCGAGAGCGAGATTTTGAACCATTGTAGGGCCTAAGGGGAATCTTTAGTGGATATCTGGTCTGGATGCTGAAAAATCAAGTTTGTAAAAGTTGTAATTGGGTTTCCAAATAATTGAAGAATGACCCTACAACTCTCCACCCTAGCGCCACTAGGGTTCTTCTCCGCAACTTTCGGTATTCACTGTGCTTCTTATTAGCTGTCAAAGGATCAAAGTTGGCATTGAATCCAATCATTTATCGGGATTTGGATCACAGATTACAATCCGACTACCAAATTATCGGGTTATTGAACAAATCGGGTGTGGATTGAGGTCGATCCGGTCCGCTATGAATCATATCCGATCTGATTATATATGTATATATATTATACATGAAAATTATAACCCTTCTTTTTAGTGTCAATCTTTTGCGGATAAGTTAATTAGAAAACCAAGGGGAAATCCTAATCGAAATATAATGTATATGTATATATATTGTACCATAAAACTATAACCCTTCATCTTCAACCATCCTTCTCTCGCTCTCCCTCTCCCTCTCTTCCTCTCTTATACATATATATCCTTCTCCCTCTCCAGATCCCTTGCCTATCTTTCTGGTGTCTCAACCTGTTCGAGTCCTCTCATTTTGCTAGTATATTGTACCATAACACTATAACCCTTCATCTTCAACCATCCTTCTCTCTCTCTCTCTCTCTCTCTCTCTCTCCCTATTTTCCTCTCTTATACATACATATCCTTCTCCAGATCCCCTGCCTATCTTTCTGGTGTCTCAACCTGTTCGTGTCCTCTCATTTTGCTAGGATGTCTGCATTCTCATCCGCTCGGTTCTTTGATGCATTGTTTCAGTGCATTATCAGTGCTCTAAATCCTGAGTTGTGCCTCACATCTCCACAGAATCCTGGTCCACATATCAGCACACACTTGCATCCTACAGGGGATTCATCTCTTCATATTGGAGAATAAATGCATTTGGAGTAGCTGACCTGTGAAGTCCTTTGTCTGGGCCTCACTCGCCTATATGCCCACGGTATCTGCAATTGACCTGATGAAACCTTAAATTTCCCTTTCAGCTACACAATGACAATGATTCAACCCAAATGGGAATCAAAGGAACTTATGTGACGTGAACTGATCAAATGTGACGTGAACTTACCTTAGATCAAATGTGACGTGAACTGACGTTCAATAAAACTAGCTGTGTTTTAGTCTTCACTGACTGACCCAAATCCTCCACACTGATTTCAGCTATTGCCTAAAAGTTTGAAGCTTTACGTAGTCGCCTTGAACTTCTTTCGTCATTTTACACATTCTGATAAGAGAAATCTGCTGCTTGTTACATGGTTCAAAGTCACTGCATCATCACAACTATACACTATTTAGAGAGTTAAAAAAAAATATAAAACTATATAAAATTCTAATATAATAAGAATACCAATATTGATTTATTAGATAAGCATAAAATCACCGTTTTAGTATTCATAACCTTGTCTAATTGATTAAATTGGTGCGTATCGCACTTGTCAACTGCAATAGAAGTTAAACAGTTGGTAGCCAAAATAATCTAACTATACAAAAACTTCATAAAAAAGTTGCGTGTATATATATATATATATATATATATATATATATATATATATGTGCACACACACATACATGTTATACTGCTAATAATGTGTGTGTGTGTGTGTACATATATATACTGCTAATAATAAATTTTCTATAAGTATATAATTTACGACTAGTATAATCATCTTTGCATTGATTTTTGGTTTTCTGTTTTTTCTTTATGTAACTTTTGAAAAAACATCCTGTCCTCGTACTATGTTCTTCTATTAATAAGTTTCTTTTCCAATAAAAGAAAATGCATATGTTTACTAGACATTGATGATCACTTTCCCACTCCCACCCCTCCTTAAAATAACCTTTCGTTTCTTATTTCTGTTATGATAAAAGTTTATTATTGGTTTCTTCCATCAATATTCTTATTTTGGATAATATTTAGGGGAGCCATATCTCAATCCAAGGCTTGTTATAGCCTTGTAGGGCCACATTTTAGTGAATGTTAGTGTCAGGAAAATCCATGCCTATGGCACTATTTATGTCTGTGCCATAACACTTGAGGTCATATTTTAGAAAACTTCAGGGGCCAAAATTAAATTTACAAAGTTGGATGAGATGGAGGATTGTTTGTGGAAGATTTTGGTGGCTCAGCAGCTCGGGTTGATTCAACATCTCATTTATGATCAAAAGAAGAATCGAATGATGGTCAAAGAACAAATGATGAAATAGGAAGGGGAAATATTATTCCATGCCAAACTTTAATAGTAAATGTGATGTTAGGCTCTTTTTTTCCGAATTTTTGAGTATTAAATTGGAATTAACATGATGAACGAAGCTAGTTGAATACTTCAATTTTATTCAAAGTGAAATGAAATGGTCAGATCAACCAATCACCCTTTCTGCATCCTTTGTGAAATATTTGTTTAGAGTCTGGAGACTCTGATTTGGGACACTAAGAATATACAAAGCATAAGGCCACTTGTCTAGTTTCTTGGTTGATTAATTTGTTACCAGATTGGAGTTTACAGTTTCTAAACATTTTGACCTAAAATATTTGGAATCTGTGATGCATAAAGCTACTTATTTAACTTCCCTTTTATAAAATTGATACCAGACAAGGCTGGTTAAATGATGTACTTTGTTATATGAATATTTCTTTTTGATAGGAATTATATGAACAAAATTTGGCCATTGCTGATTGGTTAGATGTTTTTGTTTGTTTGTTTGTTCTGTGGTTGTATGTTGGTACCATGCTGAATTCTTGGTTTCGTTTTCCTCAAAAGTGTACACCCCTCCTAACACACACACACACACACAACAATTAGCTGTTGATATAGGTTCTAGTTCACGTGGACTTACCAATATGAAATGAACTTCTATGTATAATATATATCATTCCTGTAAATTACTAGTAATTTCATTATGAATCTCAAAAATAGTTGAGCATTAGAACATATAAATGACATGTAACTTACGACACTTCTAATGGAAAAATGCTAGTCAATTGGGCGAGTACCTTGGCAGCCAATAAATTAGTTTCGGAATAATTATGGGTTACTCCCATTTACTTGGTCAACGATGCATACGATTCTATCGACTTTTCTTTAATACATCAAGTCTTTTTTCCACTGTTCTAAAAAATCCGCCTAGCGTTGAGGCTTGGGAGAAACGCTCCGCCTTACGTTTTTTACGCCTTATTCTTGGTAAAACCCTTGAGGCGCACTTTTTTCTAAAAACAACAATGCTTTAGTGAAACGATATCGCCTTTTAAAGATTTTTTTTACAAATCAAACCATTATCTCAACCAAAATAATCAAATAGTATTTTAATTTACATATATTCAGAGATATTTTTATGATATGTACAATTTTAGTATTTTAATAGTCTTGTTATGGTTAAAAAATATTAAAATGTATTAAGAAGGCTAAACGCCTTTTCAAGCGTTTTTAAGCTTAAGGCCCCCCGTCTAGGCTTCTAAGGCTTGAGGCTTAACCTTCACGCCTCGATTACGCCTCACGTTTTTTAGAACCTTGCTTTTTTCATCAAACAACACAAATGTTTAGATAGTTGTACCCCCTCACCCATACCCATTATGCATCCACTTACTCTCTCTTTAAAAGCAAACACACATGCCATACTCTCCCCTCTAGCAACTCCACTCCCATCACACCCACTTAATCTTATTGGAGTAGCACCTCCCCTGCCGCCGGAGCTCTCTCTCTCTCTCTCTCTCTCTGAGTTTGTACATAAATTGTCATTTTCTTCATCAAAGTATATCGAATCTGGGTCTTGTTTGATAGATCTTGATAAGTAGATTACAAATATATTAATTTTGTGAATTTTGGATTTGTATATTTGAAGTTGTGGGTTTTTAAAGATTGGATGAGTTTTTTTTAGAAAAGGGAGGTAGTTGCGACGGATTGAGATATTTTGGGGGGGGGTATCTTAGTCATTTTAATCCGTTGAGTTGACAAAATAAGACCTTTGACACTATTGATCAAGGCAAAGGTTCTCTTGCATCACTTTTGTTCTTTTTGATTCTTTGATACCGTGTGTTTGTGTGTGTGTGTGTGAGAGAGACAAATACTACATTTACTTCGATTAAACTTTTCTAGTGAGATTCTGATTGAAATTGAAAAATTGGGAATTATTTGTGGTAGGTTCGATTTACTGTTTTGGAGGATTGCTTGCCCTTGGCAGAAGAGAAGTTCAAGAAGGTCATTAAAGATAACTACTACTCGAGGAACAAGTTCGATTGTCAACTAACCTCCAAACAGGTTTGTCTTTTACTTTTGGCCAAGTGCAAAGCACCACCCTGAACTTTTAAGTCGTTGCAAGAATTCTCCTCTTGAACCATGCATTTTGTTGCAGAGACCTTCCTTATGTGTCATTAAAATAACCCCGTACACCTTCCTTATGTGTCATTAAAATACCCCCCTACAGGTGTTTCTTGCATTTAAAATAGTTCAGCGGTGTTTCTTGCAAAAATTGATTATTAATTCTTTCATGCATTTGTAGATTTTAACTCATAATATCAAAGTGCAAAAGTAAGTGTCTGTGCATCAAAATAGTTGATTGGTTGCCATTTGCATCTCATGGTGAATATTGCATGATGGTATTGTACTTCAATAGGTGAAGGAGCTGTGTAAGCTTTTTGTTGCTACTAGAAAAGGCGCAAAGTCCAGAAAGACGAACAGGAGCCTTAGAGAAGAGAAACCCACATCTGGTGAAGTTGGCGGAAGAATAAGAGGCGGAAGAATCAAAAGGCGGGTTTTGGATAGAGAGAGGCCTTCTTCATCACGCAGGGACATGGACAGGGACCACAGGTACATTGATCGACCCGTTAGGAGGTATGCAAGAGAATCTTTTGCATCTCCAAGGGTGGCACCTCCTCTGGACCGAGTCCCTCCACCGTCGTACGCTTATGAGGTGGATGCTTATAGAGTGGACCCATATTTGGATCCTCGTGGTCCCCGTTATTTGGAATTGCCACCAAGGCATATAGATGAGCCTTATGTTTCTTATAGAGACATAGAACCTCGTTCATACCGTGATCCTATGTATTCCGATTTACCACCAGAGTACCCCTTGCCAGTTGACTACCGTGCTGCAGGTCGGGTGGTTGAGTACCCTCTAGAGTACCATGCACCGGCGAGCTTGCGACCTGAATACCGCATTGTGGGACCATCTGCCGAGTACCATTCTTCTGCGGCACTTTCTGAAGACTATCCTCCTCGATCCCTGTATCGATATTAGATTTTGGTGTTGAAACTGAGATATACTTTATCTTTAGACTTTCTTTCTCTATCCAGGTTGGTTTCTTCGGCACTCAGTACTCTTAATGAGCTAGACTTTATGCCGGAGTCTACATTACCTTTATGGTTCTGCTAACGTTTAACTTTGAGCTGGATATTTAATTTAGATGAATATTGCAAACATGGCCAGAAATTGCTTGGTATTCGATTATGGCTGAGCTGTTTAATTAATCAGTTTCAACTTATATTAGAACCAACCCCCTTTTTTTCTTCTCTCCTTTTATATTTTTTTGGGCAATTTACACTTAGGTCCCTTGTTGATAATTTTTAAACATTTAAGGACAATTTTCTATTAGGTTCACTTGCTATGACACTAGCGTGGACTTCTACAAGAAGAGAATTAGTGGACCTAAGTGTTTAAATTTGTCAAAATTCCTTCAAGTGTTTAAAATTTGTTTACCCCTAAGAGTACTTCTCCCCCTACCTTTTTTTTTGACTTTTTGGTTACTTTTCGTTCAGTAAATCATTCCTCCCTCCACCCCTTTAAAATAAAAAATAAAAATAAAAGCATGTCATGGTTATGTCTGTCTTTACTGGTAAATATAGGTAAAATGTACAAAATATCACTTGACCTTTGCAGTTTCTTTTAAGAAATTCACGTAAAATGTTTTTAAGGGTAAATTACAGTAAACGATCGTATGTTTCAGAGTCCGGTAGGTTGCCTCCCTAAGCTATTTTGCCCACCTGGATAAGGTTGCCCAATTAAACTATCTCAAAGGTAGTGCTATTTTGCCCAATGCCTTGCGTAGAATTGAGAGCACCAAATAAAATAGCATTTCGTAAAAGAAATGACAAATAAGAGAGCAAATGTTGAAGAGTGCGCTTGCGTTCAAATACATAAATTATTTAATCAAACTCAGTTTTTTCAATTAAATCCTAAACATGCATCTAGGTGTGATTGAAGATGATGAAATTACGCAAAAACATTCAAACACAGGTGAGGAAAAATCTCCCAAAGGGGCAAAACCTTTTTATTTTTCACTATAATTTTGTAAGATACAGTTACACGGACTACAATGAAAAACAAGTATGACACAGAAATACCCGCCGGTGTTGGTTCTGGAATCTCCCTCAGGAACTCCTGGTGAGCAGCAATGAAGAAGAAATACGGCTTCTCCACAAGTAAGAACAAAAGCAAAGCAGTGTTCTTGGGTTTCAAAAGGATTCACAAAGGTATAGGAATGATATGTGAATCAAAACATGAGTTTTGGGACTCAAAAATATGAAGACTTGAGCTAATAGAACTCTCAAAATCGTCTCTCCAAGTCTTGCAAAATAACTCTCCCGAAGTTGGCTTTTATAGGAAACCAATAGGAATTTTAAAACTTTGGAACTCTTGCTAGCGTCAGGTACCCCGAACCGGTTCGCCCCTCGAATTTGCCCTTCGGTTCGCGAAACATCGCTGGATTTGGGGGTAAAACACATAGCATTCTCCATAAGGATTTTCTCGGAATTTTCTCCATTGTCAAAGAGCCATAACTCCTTCACCGTAGCTCGGATTGAGGTGCCGTTTCTTCCAGTATCTTCGTGGCGACGAGCTCTTCAACTTTTCAGTTGACCGGACCTCCTGACAGTGATTCTAAAATTACGAAAATGCCCTTGAACTTTCCTATCTTGCCTTTCTTTCATTGTTTTGACTTCTCTTGCGTACCACTTGCATAAATTCCCTAAAATCGTGGAACGTGAAGTCGTTGATGCAGATGTGGGACACATGATGGAGATGTTGAGTGCTTGATTCCCGAAATTCGGATAGAGGCCGTCATGTGAGATCGTGTAGTGTCGTGCCTTTTGTAGCGGCGTACGACATACACAAATGAAACATTTCGGACATGATAAAAATGTCCTTACAAATCTCCCTCAACGTCTATGCCGGTACAAAATAAAAATCCGAATTATTATCATTCAAATTGCCTATACAAATCTACCCTCCCATGAACCCAAAATTGGAAAGATACAAATGAATAAGTCTTCATCGTTTGATCTTCAAATCTTTAAAACTTTTCTCATCAGGGTGTGCAAAATATGATCATCAATGTAGTACCTACACACATGAGATAAAGCAAATACCAAGTGACGTATTGAGTTTGAAATGAGATAAACATAGATATCGGCATAAAACAAATCTCAAATCTCAAAATTGCCCCATAATATGATAATTTTTTCTCCCCCTTTTTATTATGTCCCCAAATTGACAGATATGAGAAGCAGAAATAAATGCAAATGGAGAATGTCACAAGGTAAGAAACTACTATTTTTGAATTTTTCAAAATTTTTCACAAATATACAAACAAATAATCACACCATGAAAGAACACAAAACAACCAAGTCGATGATAGCGTAAATGTAGAGATGTGTTCAAATTCGATAGGAAAATCAATGCATACAAACATGACATGTGCACGACGAATATCAGATACTCCTATCGAATGAACTCAAAATCTTCCTTTGCTGTAAAAAGATATAATATGAGACATTGACTCAATCAAATCAACAAATCAAAGCTCAAAGTGATTTTCACACCAATAACGTTCAAAACGATTTCATGCTTTTTAAGCACTTTCAAGGAAGTGCAAATTCGTTTAAATTCTCCAACCAAACTCCCATCAAATTTATATTTTGAATAGAGGTAATCTAAATTCTCAAACTTTGGAGAATTGATGGTGAAACCTAATGGCCCATATTTGGCATGCATTGCTTTTTATTGTCTTTCAATTTTTTTCGGGCTCTTTTAACCTCTTTGGACCCTGGATAATAAAATTCCTCAATTTTTTGGGTCTGTTTTAACGGTGGCTTAGTATTCGCAAAGGACACAAGTGAACCTTTCATAGCCCTTCCCCGTTTTCAAATAAACACAGTCTCACCAAACGGTTTTAACATGCATTCCAATCTTGTCAAATTTTATCGCATATTGTACGTTGTATAGACAGAATTGAGATGGAAACACTCAAGCCAATATGTGATAGACAAGTACAATAATCAAATAAATCGTGCATGTATGCAATAAAGGAGATAAGGAGCCAAACATGTAGAAAGATGTCACTAATCACATCTCAAAGACTCCAAACAATGTAAAGCACATGGATGCAATGATGTAGCGTCTCAAATCACCATCAAACAGTCACATGGAGTAAATGAAATGAAATTTGTGACTCGGCTATCATAAATGCTCATCCATAAAAGGTGCAAATAAAATACAAAAATCTTTTTGTGCTTTTCGAATTTTTTATAAAAGGAAAATCTTTTTGGATTTTTTTTTCAAAAAAAATATAAAAATCAGAAAATAAAACAAACTAATGGTACATGCTAGCAATAGGCAAAAGAGACATCATGTAAATCACCCTATGGTAGCAGACATGTCAAGACCTCAACCGGGAAGAGCGGTTGAGTTTTTCAAAGATGGTGACATCTTTTGGACCAACTCCATAAGATCATGTGTGGTCTTGATAAAAAAAAACTTCAATTGTTTGCGAATATGTGCAAACTCTCTATCATTCTATGCAAGCAAAGTATCATGAATGGGTGCATGTGCGGGGACGTGTGAAGTGGCATGATATGGCACAAAACCCAAATTAGAACAAAACTCCATAAGATGTCTTCGCTTCTTGCAGTGGGATCAAACATAAACCGGTCTAGGAATTAATTTATCAAGAATTTTGGGATGAGCTTTCCTAGACGGGCACCCATGAGACTCACTCACCAAAGTGGATATAGGCTCGGGTGCATTAAAAGTAGTGAATGCACCGTCATTACCTTTTCCAACCTCATTCAAAACGGGATAGGGAACCATCTTATCAACCTTCTCAGATGCGTTCTCTAATGAGACTTGGACCTCCCGTGCTTGTTTGAGATCATCCTCGAGATGGGATACACGTGTCGTCAGACTAGACACCGTGTTGGTCAAGTCACATTTTTCCCTTTTTAGTTCATCATTCTCTTCCTTCAACTCACAAATTCGAAGACCTAGGATCCTATTTGACCTTTTTGTTTCCATGGTCTCGATAAACAACTTCCTAAAAGCTTTTCGGTTCACACTTTCATTTCCATCCTCATCCTCACTATAGCTTAGGGTAGTGGGCATGGCAACTTTCTTTCCCTCTCTCCTATAAGTCTAGTGGGACACATCTTATCTTCTCAAGTTTGTCTTTTCTCTCTTTTTCATTCTCACACCAACTCTCTCTCTCCAAATAGTCTTAAATCTTTCTCTAAAGCGGTGATCCTAAGTACTAACGCTTTGTTACGCTCTTTGGTTTTAAATGACTCAGTATACAACTTAGCGTAGGAGCGTTGGAGATTACTCTCGCTCTCACTTGCATCATCCTCCCCCTCACTCACATCGCTCTCACTGTCGAGGTGTCCCTGTGAAGCAACATCCTCATCGCCGTGAGGAGCACTAGAAGTACTCACATGACTAGCCATGAATGCGGTGAAGTTACACTCATGCGGTGACTCGTCTCGAGAGTCCACCGACTCGACCTCACTATCGTAACTAAGGGTAGCATTAAGGATAACTTTGCCCTTTTCTCTGTTAAGCTTAGTAGCACACTCAAAAGCTCTATGTCCCTTACTGTCGTACTCATAGCATCTTTTTCTCTCTTTCTTAGGAGGATTTTTAAAATCTTTTTCATTTTTCTTTTCAAACTTATTTATCTCGAATTTTTTTTATTTTTGAAATTACCATTTTTCTTGAATTTGAGAATTTTCTTGAAATTTTAGCAAACACGACCAAATCATCTAAATCAAAGTCACATTCAGAATCTGATGTATCTATCTCTCTTTCTTGCCGACCCCTCACTCTTTCTCTTACCGACCCCTCACTCTTTCTCTCCTGAGCATTAAGTGCAATTCCCTTATCTTTAGGCTTAGCAGATTTAGGAAACATATCAATTTCATACGTTTGTAAGTCTCTTAAAAGTTCCTCTAATTTAAGTGTGTTTAAATTACCCATAGAATTTAGCACAGTGACTTTAGGGATAAAATGCTTAGGTAGTGATCTAAGAATCTTTTTAACAACTCTAGCATTAGGAATGTGTTCACCAAGATTAAAGCTAGTGTTTACAATATCCGACAACCTAGCATAAAATTCATCAAAACATTCAGTTTCAAGCATGGTGATGGTGGTTTCAAATTGAGTTATCAAATTTTGCAGTTTAGATTCTTTCACAACATTAGTTCCTTCATGGGTAAGTTGTAAAACATCCCATGCCTCTTTTGACGTGGTGCACGTCATTATCCATTTGAACTCGTCAGGTGTGGCGGATTCAGAAATAACACTTAAACCCTTTGAATTAAAAGATGATCATTTAAATTCTTCTTTAGTCCATGCATTTACAGATTTTAAACTAGTCACGTTCTCAACAGTGATGGAGGGAGGTGTCCACCCTCTTTCAACGAAAATTCAGACACGTTCATCAATGACTTTTAATGCAGATCTCATGCGAGCTTTCCAGTATGCATAGTTTGTTCCATAAAAAACTGATATTTTATTATATAACTTCTCCATTGAACACTCTCTTTTTCAAAAATCAATTTTTTCAGAAAATTGATATCTTAGAAAAATTTTGCGGAAAATTACACGGTAAAATTGTGTAATTGGCTCTGATACGAATTTGACGACTTGAGAAGTCAAATTGTATCAAAAAAATAAATCCTTAAAAAATCAGGATCACGCGATAAATTAGCGCAACCCGCTCTGATACCAATTTGATGAGTGCGCTTGCGTTCAAATACATAAATTATTTAATTAAACTCAGTTTTCCCAATTAAATCCCAAACATGCATCTAGGGGTGATTGAAGATGATGAAATCATGCAAGAACATTCAAACACACACATGTGAGGAAAAATCCCCCAAAGGGGCAAAACCTTTTTATTTTTCACTATAATTTTGTAAGATACAGTTACACGGATTACAATGAAAAACAATTGTGACACAGAAATACCCGCAGGTGTCGGTTCTGATGTAGTCCTCTGGAATCTCCCTCAGGAACTGCAGGTGAGCAGCAATAAAGAAGAAAGACGGCTTCTCCACAAGTAAGAACAAAAGTAAAGCAGTGTTTTTGGGTTTTAAAAGGATTCACAAAGGTATGGGAATGATGTGTGAATCAAAACATGAGTTTTGGTACTAAAAAATATGAAGACTTGAGCTAATAGAACTCTCAAAATCGCCTCTTCAAGTCTTGCAAAATAATTCCCCCGAAGTTGGCTTTTATAGGAAACCAAAAGGAATTTTAAAACTTTGGAACTCTTGCCAGCGTCAGGTACCCCGAACCGATTCGCCCCCCGAATTTGCCCTTAGGTTCGCGAAACATCGCTGGATTTGGGGCTAAAACACATAGCATTCTTCATAAGGATTTTCTCGAAATTTTGAGCATTTTCAAAGAGCCATAACTCCTTCACCGTAGCTCGGATTGAGGTGCCGTTTCTTCCAGTATCTTCGTGGCGACGAGCTCTTCAACTTTCCAGTTGACGGGACCTCCGGACGGTGATTGTAAAATTACGAAAATGCCCTTGAACTTTTCTATCTTACATTTCTTTCATTGTTTTGACTTCTCTTGCGTACCACTTGCATAAATTCCCTAAAATCGTGGAACGTGAAGTCGTTGAGGCAGATTTGGGACACATGATGGAGATGTTGAATGCTTGATTCCTGGAATTCGGATAGAGGCCGTCATGTGAGATCGTGTAGTGACGTGCCTTTTGTAGCGGCGTACGACATGATAAAAATGTCCTTACAAATGTTCTCAGATTTCCCCATTCGGGTGTGATAAGTAAACCTCTTGCATGATATTTGGATTGCACTCGGACGGTTTTTCTTTTCTCTTTTAGCGCTTCGCACGACAGTTGGTAACAATCGTATATTACGGTTAGAGCCGTAATCTTTTAATTGTTCGGTAATAGAATTTGAATTTTCACAATTAGAATGTCTACTCCCAACTAGAATGCCTTATTTTGACTTGCTAAGTGTACAACCTTGACCCGCACTTTAAGGCAAAGTGAAAGGGGCAATCTCAGGAACATTTAGGACGACCAAGTGCAACTCCGGAGCATTAATCAAAATGAATGGCATGATATAATTAAAAAAAGGGTTATTTGTGATATGACCCCGATTATTTCTTTATAATTGAGTTTGCCTCCTGTTGTTTTCATTTTTTTCGGGTTTGGTCCCCCAAATGACTTTTATCAACCGTAGTGTCTGAACCAATTATTTTCTTTGCAAGTTTTCGTGTTTGATGTTTGTTGTTTTATCACCCAAGCATTTGATGATTAAGTAGATCATTTCACGGGCTTTCCCATTTCTTGTTTTTCAAGGATAACTGTGTGGAGCCGAGATTCCCTAGTCACTCTCATTCCCACGGAGATTTTTAAACTATTCACCAAGTTAAATGATGTTAATGGGATTTCCTTCCTCTCGACGTTTCTAGAGTGATGTTTTGGGTCTGAGACTCCTTAGTTTCTCTCGTACAACCGAGAGTGAGTTATCTATTTATTCACGATAATTAAGTGATGTTTTGCATACTTAAATTATTTTTTTAACCTACACGATCTAAATGATGTTAAGGGGATCTCCCTCCTCTAGGCATTTTCACAATGACATTTCGGAGCCGAGACTCCTTAGTCACTCTCGTACAATCGAGAGTGAGTTATCTATTTATTCACCGTAATTAATTAATGTTTTGCATGAACCATACTTAAATGATTGTGTAACGTTCACCATTTAAATGATGTTAAGGGTATCTCCCTCTTGGCATTTCTAGAATGACATTTTGGATTCGAGACTCCTTAGTCACTCTCATACCATCGAGACTCCTTACTCCTTAGTATTTATTGCTACACTTTTTTCGTCGCTAAAAGTAATTTGGGAGGCAAATCCCAAGAAGTACAAATGTGGGGTCCAAGGTCAATATTAAAGAATTGGTGAGGGTCGACCCCTGTCCCCGCCTTCCCTATCCAATTCTTACCTTTGGGAGTCTTTGCCTCATTGTCAAATCCTCCATGTCTTACTGTCACCATTAAGTACTCTCTCTCTCTCTCTCTCTCTATATATATATATATATATATAAGGGGAGATGATCACAAGTGGACCTCAAAAGCGGACTTTTAAATGGATCTTAACAAAACAGCTAACAACCCATTAATTTTAATTCCTTTAGTGTAATTAGTCCACGTTGGCGACAACGGACACATGTGTGACCCGAGACCCCCTTACCCCCTAACCCCACCATGGCAGACCACTAGTTAAAAAAATTAAGTTGCTGGAATGTTTACTTAGGGATAATGCTGCAATTGGGGGGTGGGTATTCGATCGTTGTCACTGGCGCGGATTAATTACACTATAAGAATTAAAATTAATGGATTGCTAGGTGTTTTTTTGTTAAGGTCCATTAAAAAGTCCGTTTTTAGGTCCACTTGTGATCCTCTCTCTCTCTCTCTCTCTCTCTCTCTCTATATATATATATATATATATATATATATATATATATATATATATATATATATATATATATATATATATATATATATATATATGGTTTTTGGTTTTGATTAGCATGCAATTGTGATTTGCAATCTAACAAAAACCACTTGATCGTGATTTTAGTTTTTCGATTCATTTGTAATTTACAATTTCAATTTGATAATTTAAATAAAAATATTTGCCAATAATAATTTTATTGAAAAGAACAATAAATTGATAATAATAATGTTTACGTCACATTAATATTTTATTTGGTAAGGCTACGTATGAATCTTAGTCATACAAATGCATGTAATTTAGTCCAAGTACGACATAAGGTTGTCACGAGTGATTCATAGTAGGCACGATTTGTACTGAAGGCGTGAGTAATTTCTCTAAACATCTATCTACGAGATATACATATAATCCATAGTAGATGTGTGGATATCTTAGACTTGCTTAATTCTACATATACCCTTAAATCATAACCTCAACTATACCCTGCCCAGTTGTTGGAAAATCATCGGTAGATTTTTTAAGGGAAAAAGATACCGTAAACCTTGAAGTTTGGCGATAATTTGCAATTTTTACTCCAATATTTCAATTCTTATGTGGCAATTGACGTGGACAAAATTGATTATTGAAGACATACATGAAAAATAACACAAATAAATCTACCAAAAAAATATAAAAAGACTAAAGAAAAAAAACAGGAAAAAGTATTAAATATTAAAATTAGAAAAAAGGTATTTTAAAATCAAAAACACAAAAAGAAATATAAAAATAAATATTTTTGGGGAAAAAAATCAAATAGTGAACTAAAAAGACGACAATATTTTAAACCAAAAAGAATGAAACTAAAAAAAAGTTGCCAAAAATACACAAAAAGAAATTGAAAAGCATGAAAAACAAAAATTTGAGTAAAAACCTTCCTCTTCGAGTCATCACACCCAACATCGTCTCCTTATAATACCCCACCCCTACGGTGACCGCATACCACCACACCGCCCGCGTCCACGACACGCTACACACCATGACATTGTTGACGTCCACCACACCACTGGCGGACATCAAATTCAAAAATGAAAATAAAACAAAACCCCAAGACAGATCTGAAAATTCACTTTGGGTTGACTGCATTCACTTTACAAGATTGTTTTGATTTCTATTGTTGGGTTTAAAGGGTGGTGATTTTCGATTTGGGTAGTGGCGGAGGTGTGGAAGGATTGATTTGCAATAGAGTCAATTTGTATGTATTTGAACTTTATTCCTTATTTGGACAAAACTCTTAGTTATAAGTTAGAACTCGAGTGTGTTGACCTTGTAAGCCTACAACATGGATTCATGAAAACGTAGTGGCCAAGTTAGAAGATCTACATCGTTGTGCCGTGTTTCGCGCTCGTTATCATCTTCATGTTCTGAGGATCTCTCAGGGTATGAATGCGTATATATTTTGATCATTAGATATTTTATATTTGGTGGTTAGGATTTTATAAAATTGTTTTTTAAATGTTCTAAAAATAATTTTATCTCTTTTAATATTTTTTAGAAGAAAAATATTTTTTTCGAGAGGTCGTTAGAATGATATTGGGTATGTCGTTCGATTCCTTTTCGAGGAGAAACTTTTCGGAATACTTGATCGAAAACTTGAAATTCTAAGGGTTTCCTGCAATGATCATCGTAATTCTTTTGTCATTCTTGGGCCGTCTTTAGTTTTGCTTTGATATGTTATATCTTCTCGATAGTTTCTGGAATGACCAAATTGCTTGCTATTTCTTGATTCGGTCCAACATAGTGGTGATCGATTTGGTCTTCCATACAATTCTTCGAAGGGGGCAGAGTGCTCACTCCAATTGTCGAGCATATTTAATGCACAAGCTCTCAACATATATTCCAATGGTTGGATAGTGTGTTTAGATTGTCCATCGGTCTGGGGATGAAATGCGGTACTGAGATGAAGTTTAGTACTCATTGCAGTTTGGAGTGCTTGCCAAAATTTACCCATGAAATGAGAATCTCGGTCTGATACTATTGATAAAGGAATTCCATGTAATCGAACAATCTCTCAGAGGTATAGTTTGCTATGTTTTTGGAAAGAATCAATAATTTTTACTCGGAGAAAATGCGCACCCACATAAAATTGTATCTTTAGGACGTATGAGGGATAATGAGGCAATCCACTAACAAAGTCCATTGTGATGTGGTCCCATTTCCACTCCGGGATCGAAAGAGGTTGGAGAAGTCCGCCAGGACACTGGTGTTCTATTTTTACTTGCTAACAAGTGAGACATCTTTTAACAAAGTTCTCAATATCGTTCCTCATATTTCGCCACCAATGTTGTTTTTTCAGTACATGATACATTTTTGAGCTTTCGGGATATATCATAAACTTGGAACGATGAGCTTCTTGTAATACTTCTTGTAATGATGACTCATCAGGTACATACAATCTATCTTTAAATCGTAGAGCTGTCTCCTTCTCATACGATAATTCTTGGGTCTTGCTTCCGGTTTGCTGTCACATCACAAAGGGGTCTTGGAGTCGTTTTTCTAATTTTTTATTCCTAAAGTTTGGGTAAGCAATGATATTGGTGAATCTCGAAAAAGGAGGGCTCGACTGAAGATTATATTGTTCCATGGTAGCAGCAATATCATGGGAAATCAAATTGTTAAGTCTTCTAACAGGGTTGCGGCTTAAGGCGTAGGCTATAACATTTCCCTTTCCCGGATGGTACTCTAATTTGAATATGTAATCTGTCAAAAATTCCATCCAACGCCTCTGTCTTAAATTAGAGTATTTTTGGGTAAAGATGTATTTCAAACTTCTGTTATCTGAAAACACTCCGAATTCTTCACCTTACAGATAGTAACACCATATTTTTAAAGCAAAAACTACGGCTGTGAACTTAAGATCATGCATAGGATAATTACATTCATGAATCTTAAGTTGTCGAGATCCATACGCAACTACATGTCCTTTTTGCATTAGTACACAACCTAAGCCTTGCAACGAGGCACTGCTACCGATGTCATAGCGTACGTTACTAGAAGGAATGATTAAGACAGGGGAAGTGATCAACTTATCCTGTAAAGATTGGAATGCCTTCTCACACTCGGAAGTCCATACACATGGCATTTCATTCCTAGTTAATTTCATCAATATAAGAGCAATTCTGGAAAATCATTCTACAAAACGCCGGTAATAACCGGCTAATCCAAGAAAACTTTTAATCTTGGTGACATTGGTTGGATTTTTCCATTCGAAAATGGCTGCGAGGTATACACACAAACTAATAATCATGCTCGTACGTAATATTTATCTCGGATATTCACTGTGCTCTTTAGATCATACTAGTTCAGAATCCTACCTCGACCCTAGTATAATCAAATGTACTTTAGGTATTCACTCCACCTAAGTATCTATATAATTCAGTAGGTATACACAACCTAATAATCATTCATACTTGTACGTAGTATATTTCTTTTAAACACTCACCGTACATTTTATTTTACGATTTATCTCACTATCGTATTAATTCGAGTATTCACACAACTCTAAGGGTCCTAGTTACCCCTTGTTATA
Organism: Sambucus nigra; assembly: GCA_949130495.1. NCBI lineage: Eukaryota > Viridiplantae > Streptophyta > Magnoliopsida > Dipsacales > Adoxaceae > Sambucus > Sambucus nigra. Next base: position 292,943,951 of record OX422217.1, on the reverse strand, counting down.
TCAATTCAGTAGTTATCCTTGTTAACCTACTGCCCCACAAATTTAAGCTCGATCATGCTCTTCCGTAATAATATTCTTATCATCTGGAATTAGAATACTTCACAATCAAGCCTATGAATCTTCACTTTAATTCTCTCACAAAATTAAAGGCCAACACTCAATCATAGACCTACTGCCATATCATTATTCTAGAAATATATTTCATCAAGGTCCCAAACACTTCCCCGATAAAATTTCAGGCATTTGACGCTTAAAAAGAAAAATCTGACATTTTCTGGCAGTCGAATCGAATCATAAATTTTTTGGCAGATTAAACACCCTCTAGTAAAATTTTGATTTCTCCTTCTACAGAACTCCGATTGACCTGATTCCAAGTTCATTGGAAATCTAAGAGAGAGACCTTTCCAGACATCTATGATTCACACTCTAATTCGAAGTACAATTCAAATCGTACACGCTTAAAGTCACGTCAAAATTCTGGCAGATTAGTCGATTACTCTCTCTACAGAACTCCGATTGACCTGATTCCAAGTTCATTAGAAAGCTAAGAGATAAACCTTTCCATACATCTATGATTTACACTCTAATTCGAAGTACAATTCAAATCGTACACGTTTCAAGTCACGTTAAAATTATGGCAGATTACTATGCTGCAGATCAAACACCCTGTAGTAACATCTTGATTACTCCCTCTACTGAACTCCGATTGACCTGATTCCAAGTTCATTGGATAGCTAAAAGATACACGTTTTCAGGCATGTATGGTTCACACTTTAATTCGAAGTACAATTCAAATGGCATACATTTAAAGTTACGTAAATTTTTTTGGCAGATTGACATCTTGTGTTCATCAATTAAACCCTAAGTCATTCAAGATTCATGTTCTTCAATCAAGAACTCGTAAAGATTCCATGTTAATCATCAAATATATTCAAATTTCATTTTATCTTTACATAGGGATTCATTCTACATGCAATCCTATCCAAACATGTGATCAATTCATACATTTAATTTAAGGTTTTTCAACAGAATCAACCAATTCTTAAAACTCCCTACACATGGGTATTATAACTTGAATTTGATTTGCAATAAACACTTGCCTTGAATTGATAAATCTGATTTTATGGTTCTTGATTGAGGGTTGATTGTTTCTTCTCCAATCTTCTCTTCCAATTTGGCGTGATGTGCAAGAACTCTTCACCACCTTTAGAATTTCTCCTTAAGCTTTGAGAATTAGCTCTCCCTTCTCTCTAAAGGCCTCTATAGTAGTTTTTGTGTTATGAGCCCCAATCCCCAATCACCAAATATCAGATTTAAGGATCTAAATTTCGTAGGTCATTTAACCCACTTTATAAAAATGACCGAAACACCCTCGATAAGTGCCAGTTTGGTCCAAAATTGACCCGAGACTCGAACTATACCCCGGGTACATTATTTCGACTATTTCGACCAATCCAGAACTATCCGTGACCTCTAAATTATCATCCGAGTCACTTAAAATAGATTTCTCATTTCTCACCACAAAATAGTCTACACGCACGACTCACGGTGAGATAAAGTAAAAATACGTGCATATCACTCGCTATGCCGTATCACCATAATTATCAATTATTTACTATTTGCACTTAGTAAATATTATCATGTAATATTAAATACGTGTTTAACTCCCGATTAATATCCAATTAAACACATTTACCATTTAATCATTTTAAATTACTCCACTCGCGTAATTTAATTAAATCGTATTTTTCTCAATTAATTCCTCAAATTAATTAAATAAAAATACACAAAAATTCGGGGTATTACATGAACTAGACTAACTAAGGATAAAATCCTTACTAAGGATGAAAGCCTTGGAAGTTTAAAATTTTGAAATCCAAAATGGGCCTTAAAACCTCTAAACTTGAACCAAATAAGGATGAAAGCCTTAAAAGTTTAAAATTTTGAAGTCCACAATGAGTCCTAAGACTCCTGAACTCTAGTCCACCTGGGTGGAGGCCTTGTGGTTTGGGACTTTGCACCTTTGTTTTAAAAACTAAAAATATAATTTTTTTTATGCATAAACACTTAGCCCCATAAAATAAATATGAGAGTGGAAGTTTTTTCAGTATTGGCTTTTCAGCCCTGTTTTTAAGGGATTTTTCATCTTTTTAAATGCTAGACCCCCTAAAAATCTTTTTAAAATGAGGGCTGAAAAAGTTGTGACACCCTGCATGAAAATAATAACGGGTGGCCAACCTTATACTAAAATAATCAGGAATCACAATTGGATTATCCTCGGCATCAATTGACGATACTAAGACTAAACACGACTAACAACCCATTACTACAAAAAGAGGGTGCCAATTTTTTTTTAAAGCATATAATGCAAAAACCAACAACATAACAACTACTAAACACGATATCATACGCACACGATGAATATGAGAAGAAATAATTTTGAATTACAACATAAATTCACATAATCAAAATACTCAAATATGCTGTCGGGTCACAAACAATACACTAAACTGTGAACGAAATAATAAGTGCTACATCTACGACAGTTGGGTATAACCCGATATACAAACTGAATTTTAATCTAGATATACAAAAGATAGGAATCGGCTATAACAAAATTCCGCAACAGTCCGCAACTGTCACAGCTCCACGAATACACTGGATATATAACATCAATAACGTCCTTGCGGAGGAACATCTGAAATAATACAATATATATAGCAAGAGGAAGGATATAAACGGGTCAGGGCCCGAGGTGAAAACATTTATAGCAAGTGCATTAAAATGCATAATAATTTTAAATGCAATATAACATGATTAAAGTGGAGTCGCACTCTCCAGAAAATCCAACTCACCTCTCAACTAAACCGCGCACCTAAACGTATGCACATGATCCTCAATTAACTACCCGATTCTCTCTAGGGACAATCTAGTATAACCCGCGCCCAAAACTACACTTGCGTAACCAATCATCTAAAACATACCCCTCAGCTACCGATTCTCATTAAACCTAAATATGTGCCTCAACATAAACTTAAGGACTAAACTTCTCCCAATTCTCAACACTGCACGCGTTTCGTGAGTGGGACGTCTCGCAAAGCGAAATCTAAACAAGGAACCCCCCGTTACACTATTTCTTGACAATGTTGATTATCGAGATTCATTATGCAAATACTAAAATAGTATATATATATATATATATATATGTATATATATATATATGTATATATATATATATGTATATATGTATATATATATATATATATATATATACTAGCGGAATACCCGTGCCTAAAGGCACGGTGAAAGTTTCCAAAGTGCGTAATGGCAAAAATTTTAAAAATACGTAACCACGAAACGACAAAATTTTCCAATAAAGTCCGAATATAATTTTGAAAAGTAAAAAGTCATGTATAATAAATGTTTAATATATTATAAGTGTAGATTTTCAAAGTATTTAGTCACAAAATTTCTTTTATAATACAAATGTGTAAACAATTTTAAAAAATATTGGACAAAATTCCCTTTATAGGATTATCCTCAATGTTTAATCCAACAAAACAAAGTCCATTTTGAACCTCCTATAAGCAACATAATCAAAATATACTCAATAACATAGAATCAGGGCAAACTTCAAATAAACCAAAATTTAAAGCACCTAAATCCAAATATATGTTTTATATCAAACATATCATAAATTTTACATAAGAAAGCTCATATAGTCAAATAGTTCATTCACAGAGTATACAATATTTCAAGTAATAAATTTACATTGGTAATGAAGTAAACCACTACTACAATTAAAAGTCTTTGTTGGAACTTGGATCCTACAACTTTTCTCTTCACTTTCTCTAAGCTCACTTAGTTTCTTCATTCAACAATATCGCTTTACATCTCAAAAGCTATAGAAGTTGCATCATGTACCTGCTCAAAATCATAAAAAAAAAAAAAAAACTTGTGAGAACATATGCCAAAATACAACTTCAGTAACAAAAATAAAAAGAGAATCACTAATAATTCATCATGAAAAGAGGGGCTCACCATGAAACTCATGGCATCCACGTAGCACGAATATAATCTCTTATTTTTTGGCTGCTAAAAGAAGTAGTGACGTTTAAAATATATGTTTAAATATGTTAACATCGTAAAAGTTTTAATTTCAATCAAAACTTCCACACAACAACATGGTCATTTCTAATATTAAAGCAAAAAATATACAAAGATTTAATGCTTTCAGAAGCCTACAGATATGAGATTAGTTTGGCATTTCATTATATTTTATAGGCCTGCACATAAGCCTACACATAAAGTACCAATAATCACCCATAATAAAGCATCCAACACATAAAGCATTCTCTAACACCAAAAGTGAGAAGGAAGATAACAATGATAGTTAGTTGCTTGATGTAATGTAGAGCTTCATTTAGACTGTTTTAAATAGGAACAAATGAAACAAAATCAAGGTTAAAAAAAGAAGTGAAACTGAAATTTATAACCCTTAATTTAAAACCCAGGTCCCAAATATTACGTAAAAATAATATTCTAAAATATAAATTTACTCTAAAAACTAAATCTAAATATCATCAAAAATATAGACTTTTCATCAAAAATACAATTAAATCACATTAGATGGATCCAGTACATTGTGAACAAATGAAGATTAAGAATTTTAATAAATTCATACCATATATTGAGCCCTAAATTTGTGAATTTATCCTTCCACTACTACGAATGTCTGGCCTTCTTCGCGGGATTCCCACTCTTAAACACCCCCGACACCAAAAACAACCCATCATATCCCATGTGCATCATCAACGACGCATCCGCTAGCGTCGCTGCATACAGAAACCTCACAGGCATCATCGCTTTGTTAGTCGATCCCAAACTTCACAGGCAGTGGTAAATATGGCTGCACATGCCACAACATTTCCATTTTAGTATTTTAAATTCCCAATTACCTTGTACAATAACACACCAAAGTAGTTGGTGCTCTATAGTGGGACTATAAAAAATCATACTTTGAAATCCCAAAAACCATGAATAGCAGAAAAAAATGACAAAAACATTAAACATTGAAGATTTAGTTGTAATTAATGTAACATGTAGATATCTGTATCTGTAAAACATAACACAAAGCAAAGATAAACAAAACACATATAAAAAAAAACTTATAGAGGTTGTTCACAGACTTTTTTGACGCACAAAGATGGTAAATATACCTACAGTGCAACCCATAAATCCCAAAAAATGCCTAAATCCCAAAGATGAACCAAAAGAAAGCTTAATCCTATAGAAAATAATTAACAATCCTACAATCCAAAGGCTAGAAGCCTAATAAGATTGACTCATTGTAAAATCAAATTAAAAAATTAAGATAAATAAGAAAATCAGAGCTTACAGATAGAGATCCAACTAATGCTAACTCAGAATTGTGGCAAAATATAAGAAAGATTGAGTACAAAGTTACATAAAGAGAACCTACTAAGATACCAAAATCAGCTCCGGTCATACCAAGAAATTGGCTAAGATACCAAGAAATTGGTGGTGGAGGAAGAATAGCAGGCTGCTTGCTCCACTTAAAACTACCACGACACTGCTTGCCCCACTTAAACTGCCACGAAGCTGCTCGCTCCTCTTGAATTACCTGCCACAAAACCTCATCAACCAACAACTTTTTGGATGTTGCTTCCTTAATATTCTTCAAGACCATCTTGTTATTAGGGTCCGTGAAAATGTTAAATACTGCATCTGGAGGGAGGCCAACATCCACTTTCACATTTTTAGCAGACCAACCTTTATCTGAGGAGTTTTATCGGCCCAAGTAGGATTCTCTTTTCGAGCTTGTAGCTGCTTCTCTACATTAAATGAAAGTGGGCATGAGTTTTTGAATGTTTTTGAAGTAGTTTTTACCTTTATATATTTTTACCAATATATAATGGACATGCTACCTACATGGTGGCAGAAATTTTCATATCAAGGAGTTTTTGAATATGAAGTGAAAGTGAAAGTGGGCATGAGTTTTTGAATGTGAAAGTGAAAGTGGTGGTAAAAATATATAAAGGAGAAATATGAAGTGAAAGTGGGCATGAGTTTCCATTATATATTTTTACCTTTGATTAAACACAAACAATATAATTTTCATATCAAGGAATAAAGTACCCACTACAAATTTTGTTTCTTAAATAAAGTATCCATGGTGGTCTGCCCCATTGCTCTCCACATGAGCAGTTGAAAAAAATGTGAAAATGTCATCAAATGAGCAAGCAAAAAACAGAACTTCAAGGATCTAAATAAGTAACAAATTATGACTCATTTGAAGTTTTTAAAAGAAGGTTTTATTAGTTTCATTTCATAAATGTTAAGAGACAAATACTACATAAAAAGTATGTAAAACACAAATTTTATGTGTTTATATTAGAACTTTTTTAAATCTCTCAACCATATCCACTTCGGATGAAAAAGTGAATGGACCAAAGTTGGGTTTTATGTATATCACAAAAACTCAAATGTTAATAATAAATATCATAGAAAAACAGAGTAAAATTTAGAAGCATAAAAATTATTTAAGAAACAAAAAATAAAGAGACAAACATGTTTTTATATAATCAAACTCAAAGAAACAAAATAGATACATATATATACAGTAGCGTAAATATGTGTTTAAGAAGCACACAGAAATGAGGTACTTGGCATGAAGAAATTTGGAGCAACTTGTGTAAAGAAATTTGGAGCACCTTGCATACAGCCACTCTAATGAAGGAGACATACGCCCCAAAGTTTTTTTGGTCCATATCTATAACTAAACACAACACATACCAAACTCATATGCATAGAACTCCAAACCCATACACATCAAACCCATTTACGTCAATTTCTTTTGCAAAATAAACTTGCATACCTAATTTACCTATAGAATGAAGGAAAAATTAATTTATATCGAGTGTGAGTAAAACAAAAGTTTAGGTTTCAAACCTTGAGTTTTATTCCCAAATATTTTTTAACCGAAGAAGTAGCTGAATTCTGAGATTTGCAACTCAAAAAATCAAAACACCTACCAAGTCTATATCACATATCAAATATTGATAAAGTGAGAAAAGGAGATGGGTTTTGGTTTTGGGTACCTGTATACCGAAACACCCACCAAGTCCAGATTTCCACAAATAACGATTTAACCCACCCACCAAGTCTAGATGTAGACGAAACAGACTTCATATCCTCTAATATTGGATAGATTTAATTTGAATCCATTTAGTTTTCGTTTGAATAGATTTTGAGGATTTTCGATTTGCTGAATCGAGTTGAGCTTTGGTTTGGGTAACCAACAATGTCACCTAGTGAGTGACAGAAGGTTTATGAGGGGAGGTCGAGGAGAGGTTGGAGAGAGAGAGAGGCGTCCTTTGTTTGTCATTATTTTGCACTGCCCAAGAGTGGGTGGGTAAGAGATTTAGCAGCTCGAGGATGGAGTTTGAAGATTTGATGGGATAGAAAAGCGGTCAATTTTGCAGGCCCACGTGGCTCCGATCTAACGTTGACAAAATTTCTCGAGCCATGTGTGGGAAGAATATCAGAAAGGGGAAGTCGGTGACTGTGTAAGTATAGAGAGAGAGTGAGAGGGGTGAAATCGTTAAAGATGAAATCACGTTCTCAATATTTCTCGAGCCATGTGTGAGCAGAATATCAGACGTGTTTGATAGAGAAAGGGGAAATGATCTCATCCCTCCATTTTGTGCCTAGGTGGGTTTAATCTCAACCACAAAATGTCTTTTCAACTTATGGAACAGTGAAAACACCATTCCTCCTTATTATATATATATATATATAACTACATAAACACAATATTCCACCCGTTTGTTTTCCCATAACTTACTATTCCCGAAACTGATAAGTCTGAGTACTAAGGATTAAACTTCTCCTCACTCCCAATATAGTACTGCGTTTCGTGCGTGGGACGTCTCGCAAAGCGAAATCCAAACAAGGAACCCCCCGTTACACTACTTCTTGACAGTATTGGTCGTGAGGTCCATTACGCCCCCGGTACCCCGCACATAATTACGAATACATATAAGGAGCAAAAATCTCTAATCACATAACTAAGATAATGCTCCGAGACATTTTGGGGTCTATAACATTACACTAGTTATAAAGCACAATCATACCACCCTAGCAATCAAGTACACATAGCACACTTAGCATACAATTAAATATCCAAAATCCAATCACTTAAGGATATACAAAATTGATAAACAGAAAATTGATGTCTCTATGTATTTGTCGTTGTGTGCAATTCTTCTATCCATAAAAAATCTTCACAAACCTGTAAAAGTAGAACAAAACTAGAATATAGCGGTAAGTGAGGTATCAATTCACATTTAAGGGTGAAACACAAAATTGGAGAGGACATATATAGATTCATTTGCATTTTATTATTATTTTTCTATTTTTTGCTATTTATATTTTTTTAAGGATTTTTTAAGGGATTTTTGTAACTAATAAATTTTATAACTATTAATTAAGAAGTAAATGCTAATTTAAGAAAAGTGAGACAAACAAAATTGTCCTAATAAGTAAACTAACAAAATTGGACTCATGAGGGCTTCAAAATTTCATCCCATAAATGGGAGATTAGCCCTCAATAATCATCATCCAAAAATATAAGATAAACAATTGAAAGCATGTGAGGATTAAAATAAAAGTGTGAGAGAGGAATAGATCAAACCCATTTAAGCCTTGAATTGGAATGAAATCTTTAATTACATCAACACACTCTCAATTATACATCAAAATTCTCTCGATCTCAATCACTCATGTATTTATTGAATCTAAAATAAAAATTACAAAATAAAAATAAAAAGGATAGTGGATTAATTCATAATGGACAATTAAATAATAAAAGAGATTTGCTAAAAATGCAAATCCTAACATTATAAAATTGTACATTAGAACTCACCCAAAGAAATAAATTCTAGATCTTTAATTTATATTGAGATATTTGCTAAAAATGCAAAATTTCAACATAAATGAATGGATTAGAATTTACCTCCCATAAGGGATGAATTCAACTACATCAATCTATTTTGAAATAATTGCTAAAAATGCAAAAATTCATTGCAGAGGGGTGGGGTTGAATTTATCCTAGAGATAAATTTTACTACACACCTCTATATTGAGATATTTGCTAAAAATGAAAATACTCAATATAGAGGGTGGGGAGAATTTTATCACACAAGGTGTAAAAACTAAATTAGAGATCCTTTGAAAGTGGCCCCAAGTCTTCAATTTATACATGACAAACATGGAGTTAGGGGTAAATTGGGTAGAACAAAGGTGAACATGGGGTGAGTGAGGTGATCAAATCTGATTTGGTCATGGGTTTTGAAAGGTGCAAGTGGAGTGGTTTGTTTGGGGGTATTTTGGGAAAAAGGTGTTTAAATTGGTTAAAAGACATGTGGGTTTTTATTTATTTTTTTGGTTTGGCTTTTTGTATTTGGCAGCTTATAGAAATCGTGTATGGCTGACTTTGGATGAAATGGGAATGGCTGTTTTGGAACCGGGTAAGGGTATATGGGTTTGACGGATTTGGGTTCGGGTGGTTTCGGAGTCGGCTTGCAGGGATAAGGGCAGGACTGGTTGGGGAGTGGTAGACCGGGGCAGCGACGGGTTGAGGGGTTGCCGGTTTGGTTGAAAGGTAAACGGTGGTGCTGGGTCTGGGCGAAGTCGGCGCCGGGTTGTGAGCTTTGGTCAGGCCGTAAATGGCCACGGTTCAGGGCTGTCGGGTTGATTTCGGGTTTGATGGGGCGAGGGTTGAGGGTACAGCTGGGCGCCGCCGGGTTTGGCAGGGCGACGGCGACGGGGGTTCACGAGTTTGCTTGCCGGCGTTTTCGGGTAGGGGGAAGAGGATCGGGTATGGGTTTGTTTGGGTAAGAGAGAGAGTGTGTGTGGGTTAGGAGTTTAATGGTGGGAGGAGAGAGAAAGACGTTGATGGGGAAGAAGATGACTTGGGGGTGATATGGTGTGGTGAGGTGTAGGGTAGATGAGTGTGGGTGAGAGAGTGTTTAGGTGTATGGGAGTGTGTGGTAAGTGGGGTGTGAGTGAGTATGTGTGTGTGTTAATTTGTGACCCTAAAATAACACAACTAAAATTAATAAAAATAAAAATAAAAAATAAAATCTAACTAAAAATGGAACAAACTAAAAACAATAAAAATAAAAAATAATATCCTAAGCTATATAAAAACTAAAATAAAACAAAAGAAATAAAAACTTAAAATCTAAATGAAAACTAAAGTCCTAAAAAAAATAATCTAATAAAACTAAAAAAACTAAAATAAAAAATAATAAAACTAAAAATAGAAAAATAGAAAACAAAACTTAGAAAATACTAAATAAATACTAAAAATAAAACGACTCAAACTAAAAATCTAAAAAAATATTAAAAAGGGACAAACAAAACACAGACAGGGTTTGGGGTAGGTTTAGGCTCGGGTAAGGTTACGGGGTAAGGTATTTAGCTCCATTCAACGCGCATTTGCCTCGATATATAGCTTTTGACACCGCAAACGGACGTTTGACCTACAAGATAAACATTTAGGGTCCGTTTGATAGAAAATTGGGAAAATGCAAATGATTCCAGGACATTTGATTCCAGGGCAAATAATTCCAAGGCAAATGAATATTTTCCAACTTGTGTCTGTTTGATACAAGTTGGAAAATCATCAATTTTCCACATTTTCTATCAAACGCAAAAGCTGGAAAATAGATATAAAAGTGGAAAATTTGTTTACGGAATATATATATATATAATAAATATATATTCCATATATACAAAATATATGAATATATATTATATTATTTGCGGAATATACATATTCCGAAAATTAATATAATTTGCGGAATATATACATTCCGTAAATTATTATTAATTTTCGGAATATTCATATTTTTTTTATATTTTTCCGAAAATTAATAATAATTTACAAAATATATATATTCCGTAAATAATATAATAATTTAATAATATATTTAATATATGAATATATTTCGTAAATAAAATATTATATTTTCATAGATTTTGTACATTTAATAATATAAAAATCTATTATATTATTAAAAAATCTATGAAAATATAATATATTATTTACGGAATATATGAATATATATTATATTATATACTGAATATACTAAATATATATTATTTACAGAATATATACATATATATTATGTATTTATGAATATATACATATATATATAATATACGTATACAATATATTATGTCTGTATATGTACATATATATAATATACATATACAATATAATATACACATATATAATATACATATACAATATGAATATATATAATATACATATACAATATAATATACACACACATATATATATATACATATACAATATGAATATATATACAGAATAATGTATATATACAGAATAATGTATATATACACATATATAATATACATTATTCTGTATATTATATATGTATATATTATAATGTATACATTATAATATACATATATAATATACATTATAATATACATATACAATATACATTATAATATATACATATATAATATACAGAATAATGTATATTATATATGTGTATATATACATTATTCTGTATATATATTCATATTGTATATGTATATTATTTATATGTATATATACAGACATATTATATTGTATATTCTGTATATATATTTATATGTATATATACAGACATATTATATTGTATATTCTGTATATATATTCATATTGTATATGTATATTATATATATGTATATATACAGACATATTATATTGCATACGTATATTATATATATGTACAGACATATTATATTGTATACGTATATTATATATATGTATATATTTTGTAAATAATATATAAGAAATATATGAAATATACAAAATTTACGAAATATAAATATATGAATTATATAAATTATATAAATGTACGAAATATATAAATATATGAAATATATATAAATATACGAAATATATGCAATATACATATATGTGCTAAAATATATAAAATATACGAATATATATTAAAATATACGAAATATATATATTTATATATTTATTAACAATATATATTTATATATTTATGAAATATATAGAGTTATAAAAAAAAATTGGTTTCAAGTGATTTGCCACCCAAAGGTGGCAAACAAAAACCTGACCCCCCCCCCCCCCCAAAGAATTGAATTCCACCTTAGGGTGGCAAATTGTGCTTAAGGGGTGTTGTACATAGAAAACAAATTCCAGGTCAAATTAAGGCTATCAAACAGCCTAAAAGCTAGAAAATACCAAAATTTTCCAACTTTTGGGAATTTGCCTTGGAATTTTTGTGCTATCAAACGGACCCTTAAGCACATAAGACTCATATTGCCGAGAATTAGGAAGTAAAATACATTTATTCGGGGTATAAAATGTACAATTTTGGGTGTTTATAAGAACTACTTCACAATGCTATCATCTTTCAGGAATTACTCACTTTATTCCGGGTTACCATATATCGGACTATTATCACACTGCCATGGTAATAAAAACAAATCACAACGTAGGGGAAGCGGTCATAGTTCCTAACTGGCAAGTGAGAACGAATCATACCCCAGACTTCTCACCCCCAAATGAAATCACACAATAAATAATGGACGACTATGACCTAGGGACTATACGCATCCTGCTCCTCAAGCCAGGGGCCTCACCACATCGCGCAACTTCCCATGATCGCAATGGAGGGTATGCTCACACAATATATATATATATATATATATATATATATATATATATATATATATATATATATATATAGTTCACAATTGATATATATTCAATCAATAATTTCACATATAAGTATATTACGCTCGATATACTAGTCGTCGCTGACTCGCATACCATATCATTACATCACAATACGATCCCTCACTTGAATTTCACTTGTTACACCTATGAGTATGAAAAGTCCTCCAATTCAATCAACCTTAATGATACCCTCGATATCCGAAAATACACCGACCAATAATCATCATCCTCAATCCATATCATGGTTCATTCGATCATATGAACCCTTAAAGGTATCACATTTGTGATTCAATTTAAAAGGCCCTACGTCGCTAAACGTAACATGCCTCTCTCTCTTGTAGACCCATAATTGTCTCTATATAGGAATGTCAATGATAGCGTGCTTCCCCACTTGGTCGATACTATAACTTAAGTTCGTATTCTCTCCCGAAATAACCCAATATGATCACAATATTCAACTTAGGTGAAACTCCCTAAACATCTCCAAAACATACCCCACATAACTTGTATAAGGGTTCCCAATCGATAAACCCAAACAAAACGGAGCGAAATTCACTCTAGAAAACCCCCCCACAAAAAGCCTGTTTTCGATCGATTCGGCCCCTCCGAATCGATTCGGCCCCTTCGAATTGATTCGGTCCTAACAACGAATCGATTCAGCCCAAAGGGACCTGTAAGTCTGCTATATACCGAATCGATTCGCAAGGGACGAATCGATTCGGCCCTAAAGACCTGTAAGTTCCGCAACAGGGCGAATCGATTCGGAAGGGGTGAATCGATTCGGTTTGTTGAGCAAGCTACGAAATGGGCTATATTTCTTCAAAACCCAAAATTCCAAAAATCAATTTTATCCATTTCTCTCCATTAATCTTCAACCCAAATATATAACTAACATCAAAACTCATTATATAACTCAACTCAACCATTTATATGCCCTCCAATCCCTATACACACCTCAAATGCAAGATTGAACTCCAAATCTAGGTTTTGACATTTTAAACCTAAAATCCATAATTTAATCCACAAATCATGAAATAAAGGATCCACAAGAGTTATTTAGTAAGTTCAATCACTTGCCTCAAAGTTGTAGAGGTTGAATCTTCATTGAAATCGCGGATTTGCCGGATTCTCCAAGCTTTTCTCCTCTTTCTCTTCTTCCTTTCCTCTTCTCTCTCTCTTTAGGGCTTTCTCTTTCTTTCTAATGAGATTTTCATCTCTTGTAGGCTTTTAACCTTATCTCCAAAATATCTAACTTTAAATGATAATACACACTTTAAATGACTCGGTTACTCCAATTCGAGTCAAACGAACCTAAAAATATTCTGGAATCCAAATAAGACCCAAGTACAGTCTTTTCGACTATCTCGACCCTTCTGGAACCAACCGCATACTCAAAATCGCCATCTGAATTACTTTCTAATATCTTCAAATTTTGACCTTAAATGCCAATTTAATTATTCTCTAAATTAAAATAATAATATTTTTTCCCAAAAATAATTAAATTATCAGTCCAAAAATCATGGGGTATTACAAAAGTTTTGAGAGATGGTTGATAAGTTTTTTGAAAACATATTTGAGGTGCAAAAAGGTCCTTTGAGCTGACCATTCTGGGTCTATAGATAGCTTAAGTGGAATCAATGATGGAGGCCTTGGGAATTACCTTAGTCTTTTTTGTGATCATTAGACTTTAGATGTTTATTCGAACCAAGGATGAATGCCTCTTAACTCTTGTTAGGTCATTTAGGAAGTTAAAGGTCTTATGGTCCAAGGATGAATGCCTTGAAACCCATAGGATCGTACATTTTAGGTCTCTTGAACCTTAACCGTTTCATTTAGAGCCAAGGATGGAAGCCTTGCAATTGACATTAAGTCTTTAGACCTTAGGTTAAACTTAGACCCAATGAGTGAAGCTTTACAACACACATCAGGTCTTTAGACCATAGGTTAAACCTTGAGCCAAGGATCAAAGCCTTGTAACTCCTATAAAACATTTGTATTGCTATAACGTAGGTAACAAAAAAGGTTCATTTCATTTCATTTCAATTGCAGAGTACATCATTGGAAATATTTCTTAAGATATTCTACATTCCAGGGGTGAGGAAGTTCATATCCCTTCATATTCTATAGGTAATAACAACATGGCGTTGATATCTTGGCCAATACATAAGGGCCTTCCTATTTAGGGCCCAATTTCCTTCACTTTGATTTCTGGTGGCAATGTGACCTCTCTCAAGGCTAAGGTCCCCACTTTTAATTTTTTGCGGATAACATTTTTGTTAAAGTAAAATGACGTTCTTTGCTTTTAAGAAGCCTTCGTGATTAGTGCAACGTCACGCCTCTCTTCCAGTTCATTTAGGGACCTCTTGAGTCCCTCAGTATTAGCCTCTGACTCAAACTAGGCCACGTTCTATGTTGGTATCTCGATCTTAGTTGGGATAATTGCCTTAGTGCCAAAGGTAGAAGAGAACAAGGTTTCCCCTGTTGGATCTCTGACTATCATTCTATATGCCCATAAGATGCTTAACTACACCTTATCCCACAAACCCTTGGCTTTCTCCAACTTTTTCTTTAAACTATGAAAGTTGGTTTGGTTGATTATCTCAACTTGTCCGTTTTCCCGAGTATGGATATGTGACGAGTAGTGGTGGCTGATCCCATAGTCTAAGCAAAATTCTCTAAAGGTTAGGTTATCAAATTGTTTCTTGTTGTCAGAGATGATGGATCTTGCCAAGCCAAACCTATAACTAATGTTCTTCCAGATGAAGTTGGTGGTTTCCTTCTCGGTGATGGTGGCCAAGGGTTTAACCTCAGCCCATTTTGTGAAGTAATAAATTTTACTACTCAAAACTTGTTTTAACATTTGCTGAGAGGTAGGGCCCAACTGAATCCACCCCTATTGAGCAAAGGCCAATGGATTAGAGCCATATTCTCTGCTGAATGCTTTAAAATGAGGGCAAACCTCTGACATTTATCAAATCGCTGTACAATGTCTTCAGCTTCTTTTCCTAAGGTGGTCTAGATGTATCCTTGCCTTAAGAGCCTGTAGACTAAGATCTTGGGGCCAGTGTGAGCATTATAGACACCCACGTGGAGACCTTTATGGACATAACTAGATTTTAGTGGACTGAGGCATCGTTGAGGTGCTGAGCAGTACCCATTCTTGAACCCCCTTCTCCATTTAGTATCTAGATGCTAAGGGCTTTAGGCATCTAGCTTGGATCTTATCTTTGGGCAGAACTCCGTCCTCGAGGTACATTTTAATGGGTGTAGTCCAGTCTGAGATTTGTTATACTTTTGCAACATTAATATGGAGATGGGCGATGTTTGGCTGGTCCAAGATGATGATTAAAACATCATAATCCACCTCCTCGGAGGGGGCCATTCATGCAAGAAGGCCAACCTTCAGAGTTTTTGCCCTAGGAACTATTTAGACGCAGTATTTGGGAATACTTTGGATGAGGTGCTTCAAAATTGCCAAATAACTAACCATTCAGTCACCTTTGGCTTTGTAGACCTTAATGACTTGATTGACTACCAATTAAGTCTCATGGATAGTTTCAACCTGTTCTGCCTTTAAATGAATGGAGAAGCCTAGGTCTGCAACTAAAGCTTCATACTCTGCCTCATTGTTAAAGGCGTTAAATTGAAAACAGAGGAAAAAAATTATACCTTCTTCTAGGATCAAAATTCGAAGTCCAGCTCATATGCCTAAGCTGTTGGATGAGCCATCCACATCCAAGACCCATGAGGAAAGGCTAGGGTTTATCTCTTGGAACAATGGTCGTCTGGAATCTTTGTCCATTGCTAGTTCTTTTCCCAAGATTTTAAGCTCTTCCTCCTCCAAGTTACTGAACTTTGTAATGAAGTCGAATAGGGTTTGACCTCTCATGGCACTTCATGGATGGCACTTGATGTGAAATTCCCCTAGC
This sequence comes from Sambucus nigra, assembly GCA_949130495.1. Classification (NCBI taxonomy): domain Eukaryota; kingdom Viridiplantae; phylum Streptophyta; class Magnoliopsida; order Dipsacales; family Adoxaceae; genus Sambucus; species Sambucus nigra. The sequence continues at coordinate 292,927,205 of OX422217.1, read as the reverse complement.
TCCACAAATCACTTGACACGCCTTCCTGAGGTGTCAGGCTTGTGTAGTATCTGTTGAATGGGTTGATCGACCATGACCACAATGGTGTGTGATTAGAAGTAAGGCCTCAGACGTCTAGCTGAGGTAATCAGGTAAAAGCCGAGCTACCACATCCTTGGATGCTTGCTCTCAACCCCTTCTAAAGATCAACTGACATTATAAACTGGATACTAGACTCCATACTCTTATCTGATCAAGGTTGAGTTGAGTGTGGTTGGGGAGGCAACAAGATATAAGTACAAGCCTTCCCCAGTGATGGTCCGAGATAAGAGACATTGAGATTCGAAGTACTTCTTTAAACTTTGCAAGGCTTCTTTATCCTCATGAGTTCATTAAAATGCCTTCTTCAGTATTTTGAAGAAAGTCGAGCAATTTTCTGTTGCCTTATATATGAAGTGATTGAGGGAATCAACTCTCTCAGCAACGCTTTGAACTTCTTTGAATGTTCTCGGGGATTCCATATCTAACATAACTTGGATATTTTTTGGGTTAGCCTTTATGCCATGTCTTGTGACCATAAAGTCGAAGAATTGTCTCCCAGCTATCCCAAAATCACATTTCTTTGGGTTGAGGCTCAACTGGTTCCTTCTAAGGATGACAAAGGTCTATTTGAGGTTCTGTGCACTATCTTGAGCCTCCAAGCTTTTGGCCAACACGTTGTCGACATAGATATCTATGGATATATCGAGAAAGTATTTGAATATGGAATTTACCACCCTCTGGTAGGTAATACATGCATTCTTTAGTCCAAAAGGTATAACTTTATAGCAGTAAGTACATTTGGCCTCCATGAAGGAGAGAAAATCGCTGCCAACAGTGCAATCCACCAATGTGTCAGTATGAGTCAAGAAATAACAATCCTTAGGATAGGCTTTGTTGAGGTCAGTGAAGTCAATACACATCTGTCGTTTCTTATTGGCTTTGGGAACCAATACCACATTAAAAATCCACTATCAATATTTCACTTCTTTAATGAGATTGGCTGCTAAGAGCTTGTCAACCTCCTCAACAACAATTGTTTTCCTTTTGGGTTCAGATAACCTCTTCTTCTAGTGGCCTGTAGTTCGAGTCCACGTCGAGGTGGTGGATCATGACCTCAGGATCTACCCCAATCATGTATGAGGGACTCTAGGAAAACACATCTTTGTTTTCTTTCAAGAACTGGGTTAGCTCCTCTTTAAGAAAGGAGCTCATACCAGCCCCAATTTGGACGATCTTAGTAAGATCCTCTTCATTAATGAAAACAGTGATAAGATCCTCAGATGACTCACCTCTATATGCTCCTTCTATTCATATTGAGGATCCAGAGTATCCAAATTCATTGACTCTATATGCTCAAACACTTAGTCGGAGCTCTGGCATTTTAGGTGGAGGAGGTTGGACCTCCGTAAGGACTACGATGCTTTTTATGAACTTTTTGGGATTTCGGATAGGCTCTAAGCTGTCTCTTGTGGTCTCTTCTTTTCTCCCATGGAACTCTTGTAGCATTCCCTCACCTTTTTCTTCTCTCCAAACACTTCTCCCACACCCATGGGGTGTGGGAACCTCATCATCATCCTCCGAGTTAACATTACAACATATAAATCATTGAGCTAGGATCTTCCCATGATCACATCGTAGGCTGAGCGTATATCTACCACAAGAACTTGTTCTAGATGCGAGGGAAACAATCCTTGGAACCATCTATGAGGGGGAGAGTCACATACTTTATGGAGTAGGTTCGTTCTTTGTTGAATCCAATCAAGGGGTGTTGATAGTCTGCATGTGCTTCATGGTGAGGCCCATGGACTTAAAAGTATCCAAGAACAAAATGCCAGATAAGCTCTCGGTATCAACTAATATTCTTTTCATATTTGTATTTCCCATGATCACAGTGATGACTAGACGATCGTCATAAGGCAGGAGGAATCTCCTGAGGCCCGTGTCTGGAAAAATCATCACGAGGACTTCTTTTGGTGATCGAATTTTATGGTACACACTGTGTAATATCCCACCCCGTTAAATTTAATTAAATTATATGTTAATGATAAGTGAGGATGTGTTGATTATAATTATGGGTGAAGTTGGAGAAAAATAAAAAGAAAAGAGACAGGGTCATTCAAACGGCATGGGGCTGTCATTCGAACGACATCATGACGTCGAGAGATACGTCTCAAGATGCAGGGCTTCTCGCGACGTGCTACTGACTTACAGTAGCAAGTTGCGGGAAGGTCGTGTGAACCAAGGATCGAGCGAAAAGAGAAGTTTGATCGACATGGACTTGTCGTTCGAACGACGCAAGTCGAGAATTTTAAATCAAATGCCCTTGTGTGCTGTCGCGTTTTGGGCCATTGATCTGGTGTGCTGTCAAACCCAGATTTGCTCCAATTGGGAAAAAACGGGATTTGTTATTTCGGGAGGTTTTTATAAGGGTTGTTTGGGTGTGTTGGGGTTATTTTGTGTTGGGAGAAGATGAAAGAGTGAGGGAGAAAGGGTAGGGTGGGTGGTCTTCCACCACCACCTACCGCCAAACCACCACTTCCCCACCCTTTTTATAGTGTGTTCAACCCAAAATACCCATCTCTACATTGGTGGAAGGAGACCTACGAATTTGGGATTATTGTTGGAGCTTTTTGGAGAATGAAGATGGGGTTTTTATGGAGTGTGAAGTGGACTTGAAGTGAGTCTTGTAATGGAGCTTTTGGAGGAGCTTTTGGCAGCCCTTTTGGGGATACCTATTGAGGTGGGGGTTGCTCCTCCTCCTACATCACCACCACCACCATTGTAGCCATTAGAGGTGGGTAATCTTACTCTTAGTGTAAGAATGTCATTTTTACATTTGTAGCCTTGTATTTAGGCTATTGAGTAGGGTATATTTAATTAATTGGTATGATTGTTGTGTAGAAGACAATAAACATTTTTATGGAATCAAAATGATGGAAAAATATTATTTTTGTTAAAAATAAAGAATGGATAATTATTTAAAGGTTTTGAAATAATATTTGTTGGTGTTTTATGAAAGGGGCATATACCAAATAGTCCATTTAACTTTTTTTAATACACGATTAGTCCAATCCTTTTTAAACCTTTAAAGATAAGGGAATAAGGGACTTTTTGGTACAAAATAGAAGACGTTAACTAAATGTGTATTAGAAAATGTTTGAGGGATTTTTTGGTATTTGATCCTTTATGAAATGATGTATTTTCTAATAATTTTGATAGAAAACATTTTATGGAATAAAATGTTTGCAAAAAAAAATGTGATTTTGTTGGGGAAATAATATTTTGTTGAAATTAAAAGATAAGTAAATATTTCAAAGTTTCGAAATATTGAAAGATAGTATTTTTTATGAAATGCCCATTTCTAGAAATATTGGTATTATAAATGTTTGTAAATGAAGTGATTTTGTTGGAAAAAATTAGTGGAATGAAAATATTTCAAAGTTTTCGCAAATATGAAGGTTTGTGAAAAATATACATTTGTTGGGAATTGAAAAAATAATAATGTCCTTGTGCCTTGTAATGTATTTTTGAAAGTATAATGATTTTCCATGATGATAAATATGTTTAAACTATGTAAATAGGATTTGTGGTTTAAGATCCATCTTCTCATGCATATAAACTTGTAGTATTTGACATTTAATGTATAAACAAGTTTTGTGAAGATTTTGTTGGGTTTAAACAAGAAATGAGAGAAGTTAGGATTTTAGACTTCAAAGTATGGGTAATTGGGACTAAAAGATATGATGAAAAAGACTACATGTTAAGTGAAAGAATTGGCAATTTTCTTATTAAAGTATTCTTAAATGTGAATGTATTTCTTTAATCAAAAAGTAAAGAATTGTATGTTGAAAAATGGTCGATAAAAGATAATCACTAAGTGTTAATGGGTAAACATGAAAAACTTGGTAATGTGGTAAGATATTAACACTTATGAAGTGAAGAGAATTAAAAGTGTTTCCAATAAAGTAAAATATTACTCCAAGTGTGAAAGATGTTAAAGGGTTAAAAACACTTAAGAAGTTGGTGTGAATAACTTAATAGTGCTTTGGTGAAATTAACATTTGTGAAAGTGGAGTAAAAGGTGATTTTGGAAACAAATGGGTAAAATGGAAATTTTATTTAAAGCGGAACATTTTTATGAATTAAAAATGTTGGAAATGGTGTTACACAAAGTGCTCCTAAATGGATATGATTTTTTTAAAATAAAAATCAAGGTTAAAGTGTAAAGGACATGAAATGGTAAATTTTAAAGTGTGACACAAATTGGGGGGTAAAGTCCCGAGTTTTGACTTTGATCGGGTAAAAAGGATAAGTTAGATAAATGTTAAAACACATTAAAAAGGAACTCGAATGACACCGGGATAAAGCAAGTAGAGCTCGAAACTCTTGGGTGAAGCCCTAAATCACTAACCAGAGCATATGATGCGCATAGCCGGTGGTGTGGAGCTCGTGGAAGTATGCGGTATAAGAAGATTTCGAGAAAAGATAAAGGAAATATGGAACATATCAAGAAATGGGTTGTGTGATAAAATGTGTTAATACAACCTAACTTGAATGAATGTAATAAATGTTCTGGTAGAGTTGAAATGGGCAAGTGAATGTGTAAATATATTAATGTCCATAAAGGAATGAAAAGGGAAGGAAGTAAATATATAGGTGGTTAAGTAACCTAAATAGTTAAATCCATATTTAATTCAAGAATGTGTTGTAAAAGGATTTTCAAAGATTAAATAAATATTTTCCAATACGGTGATTGCATGCGTTGAAATAGTGATTTTTAATGAAAATACTAAAGTGTATTGAAATGAATGAAAGGGGTAAATTCTGGTAAAGGAATGAGTTTCGATAAATTATGTGAAATGATTTCAAGTGTTGAACCGAGTGTTAAATAAAGTGAGAATGCCAAGTATGAGTAAAGAAAACCATTAATATGATTAAGATCAATTAATTTGGGCAAGTAAGGTTTTCAGAAGTAAAATGGTTAGTGCATTGGGATAGGTATTTTTCAAAGGTATATGTATGTAGATATTTACATATTTTCGCATACATGTGGTTGTAGCGTGTGAGTATTTGTATCTATACTATTCGTATAAATTCCACTCGGCATAGACTCGCATCCCCACTTTGCTACGACAGGTTGGGAGCGGTAATGTAATTTGAGGGCTTTTTTCAAATAAGTATATTTTATTTGTATTTACGTTAGTAGCTCTGTTTACTTGGACTTTAGGATGATCCCCATGGGTCCTTTACGTAGTTTATCTTGAAACTGGAATCACATTCTAACAAGTGAAACGTAATTAAAATAAAACTAGATTAGTTACATTATATAGGTTGTTCCATTGCACTTCACACTTGACACTCAGGTCAGATCGAGTTGACTCACGGGTAACCCATGAATTTGGGTCGGGGTGTGACAAATGATATTCGGGCTCTAGGTTCAAGGTTCCTTTAGGGTGTGACGTGGTGAGGTTGGTATCGAATCTTTCGACGTCGGTGTGATTTGGGATGGTTATGCTAGTTTGATGACAGTTTAGTTCGTGTTCTCGACGGTAAGGTCTAAGAGGTTGGAACGACCAATTAGATTAATCCCAAGTGGCAGATGATTAGATGGATGGTTATTAATCGCTTTCGCATTTATGATTAGAGTGGTAGTAATTTACAGGTGTCCATGCAAGCCTATAGTGGTGACACCGTAGTTATTAGTGTGAGGTGCGTTCATTAAAATTTGGTGACATAGAATCAATTAAGATGTTGATAGAATAATATGACGCCCAATGAGCAAGTTGCACGAGTTGCCTATTATCAACAGTAGGGGTTAAGAGTGTTCGCGGTATGGTAAAAATCCGTACCGTACCGTTTCGTACCGGAAAAAAGTAGTAGTGGTTTACATTTTTTACTTACCGAAAATCGAAACTACCGAAATCGAAATTATCGATTTTTTTTGGGTTGGTTTTAGTTTACCCATTTTAAAAATCGATTTACCAAAATTACCGCTTTTAAAATTTCAAAACATGAAATATAAAAAATATCGTGATAATATACCTAAATTATAAACTAAACATACCAAATATATCCATTTAAATTTATCTCAGTCATCCATTAAATAAAATGGGTATAATTGTTTCTACTCACTAAATTAATTTATACACCCAATTTAAACAAACATTAATAAACTAACATATCAAATATATGATATTGTTTTGAACATAACCATTAGAGCGTCATAATTGAACATAACTAAAAAACTGACCAAAAACCTCAATCCCACATCGGTTGAAAGCAAAATGACTTACACAGTTAAATTATTTTAAAATCTTCCTTACCTAACTCCTTTTCATGTTGTCCCACATCGAATCTGAGTGGTAGACTCATGCAACTTCCTTCCCATAAAAGGAGTTGCAACTTTCTACAAAAGCAGATAAGCTCATGAGGGTGGATCCAATGTACTCACCTTGGATAATTCCTTCTGCTTCTCACGTGGTCTTAAAAAAAAAAAGTTCAAATGATTTCATTCAATTTGATTTATATTAGATATTTTGTCAAAGAAAATTTGACTAAGTATAAAATAATGTATACCTAGTTTTTTTAGTTTGTTTTATTTTTAATGGAATTTTTGGATGAATTTGGTTGTTGTTATTACTACAATTTCGAAATTACCGAAAATACCGATTTTTACCGTGGTTTAGTGTGGGTCGGTTTTGGTTTATAAACTATTGTACCGACCGGTATAATTGGTAATTTCGATTTTTATAAATAGAACTCGGTTTGGTTTTGGTAAACTCATTTTACCGACCAAACTGACCGATAACCAGCCATAGTAAGGGTTGATGGTTAGGGTGTCCCGGCTAGACACTAATGATTTGTGATTGAAGGATATGTAGATAACCCCTTAGGTACGACGCTTCAGGGTAGTTAACGCTGGTGATGCATTTAGGCAAATTCAATCCTTTGGGTAATATCGCAATTATTGGCATTCCGGTGAACACCTGAAATAGCGTAGGCTAATAGTGGCAACACCATAATTTTGTGTGAGAGGTGTCTTGAGATGACTTTGGTGGTGAGAGTAACCTTGTAGTGGCGACAATGGGTAGTCTTTACTACGACCTAGCGGTGAAAGTTGTGTATTTCATGTATGGAGAGTATATAGTTGAATAGCAGTTACAAGTATTGATTTAGCGGTGAAACTTATTACCTCTTTGGTCGAGGACTTAGGTTAGATGTACCTTGGGTGTGATATTGAGTAATAGGATCTCGTGCGACGTTCGTGGTGAGGGGCCCTTGGTGTTTATAGGCAATACCCGACGTCCATATCCTACCAAGATCAACATAGTTGTGTTAACTCATGGATTGGCACATAGTGTGATATTCGCATAGCACGACAATTTAATTGCCATAGTTGAACAGTCATCGAGGATTCGGGTAAGACAACCCTTTAGGTATATAGGCTGCAAACGACGTCTTGTGTTCTACCATAATTGGTACTAACAATAATTATAGTTTGTACGTGACTTACAGCCACAACCGTTTGGGAGAAGGTAAGATTCGTATCCAAGAGTTGAAACTCGTTTTAGCCGCCGAGGTAATGGCTAGGTACGAGGAAATCCTAATGTGTGGATAGTTCATAGGCACGTGGAGGTGCTCAGAAGAAGAATTTGTGTGTGGTATCATTGAGGATAAATATCGAATTTTGTGATGCCTTAAGGTGTTCGAGGATTAAGGTGCACTATGGTTAGAAGCTCATGTTTTAGTGTCCTTGCGATCACCAAGTAATATCGATGTGGGTACCGAAAGGTTTGAGGGGTTTACCTAAGATGATAAAGATGTAGACGATGAAATCTTGTCAAATTTGGTTGTTTCACATGAAATGTGTTTGATGTTCTTAGTAGACCAATTAAGTATGGTAAGAAGAGGCAGCAACATTCTAGTAATGATTTCGTTGAGGGTCGGGTGATGATCCCAGATTAACGGTCGTATAGTGTACGTGCCGGGTATGGTTTTCCTATCGGCACTTAAGGGTGGTGTAACCATTAACGCAGGGTGATAGTTGTATCCTTTTATTAGTAATGCTATGATGTCATGGAATGACTAGTATGGGTGTGGTAATTTTCGAGATTTAGAGTGATGACGCCATGTGGAGACTTGAAAATGGCAACTAAGGTGGGTAGCATCGAACATGATTGTTATGTCGGGTGTCGACGGTATATGCTGGAGCACCATTAGCAATGTGAAGATTAGTTATTGGCACGTCTTGCCAAGTTGGTATGAGTTGGAGATGTATCCCGGTGTGATGTCAGTTATCCTTAGGGTGCTAATGACGACGGGTGTGGTCGTCGCGTGAATACTGTCTGTGTCACGACCCCAACCCAATAGTAGTGGGGAACGAGTGTCTTGACATGCCACCAAGGCATTCAATGTTATGGACTTAAAATATTTCTTAAAATAAATGCAACGGAAATACATTCACATGGTCATGAATCGTAAACTATTGAAAAAAATGGAATTACGTCATCAGAGCTTTCTAAAAGGGAACTTCGTATATATTAAAGTATGAACGGATTACAACTTATGCCAAAATTAAAAAACTTATCACTAAAGAGCCAAACATGCTCTATCTCCTAAAAACAAATGTTATATTTAAAAGTATAACAAAAGAGCTCCTTAAGCTAGATCTTCAACATAGTCCTTCTACACTCCATCCTCCAGTCTAATTTTTTCCTGAAAAATCGTTATTTATACAACGTCAGCTAAAAGTTGAATAAGATTTAATCTCCCGACATTCCAAGGTTTTCAAAAAATAAATACCTATTCAAGTCAAAAGAGAAGGCATATACATATATGGATAGGAACTTGCAGTAAATAGATATATATTTTGAAATGATAGTATATATATCACAATTGGATAACTCAGAATAAGAAGAATGCAACAAATCAATTGTGATATCTTTTTCTTTCAATCATATCATTTTAATGGCCAAGTACACTCTAATACTGTGTTCTTCTACCGTATTATACCCCGGTAGTTGAGGGTCAATCGAACATGTTCGTCACAACGCCTTATTTAGGGCACACCAGCGATAACCCAGTTGGGAAGGTCAGTCGGTAAAGAGGTCCCTTAGGCTGAATCTTATTTTCAATATTCAATCTCATTTTCAATACTCATTTCAATCATTATGTCTATATGGAGATATATAAACATATCACAAATGAATCCATCATCGGTATCAGATGCATTTTGAGAATAAAAGCATTTCACAAAATACATAGTTTGCATAATATCATATAATTTAAATGTGCAAGAAATGACAGAGTACTCACCTAAAATAGAGGCTCGAAAATATAGATATTGAGTCTTGGATCACACGTTAATCTAATAAATACAATAAAGGTTTAATTATGTATTCTAAATAAAGCCCAATTCTAAATATTGTGTTTTAATCCTAAAATATCTTGTTGAAAAATGTTACTAAAACCATTTTCTCAATTTTTAATATTCATTCATCGTATTTAAAGAATTCAATTCATAGTTCTTCCTAATCAGTCGGTTCCCAGTAGAGATGGAGGGTCACAGGGGCACCACTTAAATACCATCTCATCTAGACATAATATTTTCGGATTTATTCCCAGTAGAGATGGAGGGTCACAGGGGCACCACTTAAATACCATCTCAACTAGACAGAATTTCACCGGGACTGACTTTGGAATTACTTAAATGAGATTCCATAATACGAGCAATTACTTACAAAAATCATTTTAAAAAGCGTATATATATATTTTTCAAACAAGTTGACATATTTTGATAATAAAATCAATTTAGATTATTTTCAAATTTTAAGTTTTGATTAGTAAAGTCTTTAGTGTATTTTACCAGCGTAACTACTAAGTAAAGCTATAAAATACGAAATTAAAACTACAAAAATGAATTATAACATTTAAATAAAATCATACCTACGAAATGAATTCTTTCTTTGAAACTATAGAACTCCTTCTTAAGATATTTCCCAAGCTTTCTATCACTCTTTCTTACTATAATTCTCAAGGAATTGGTGTGAGTTTCAAATGAACCCTAAGGCCCTATTTATAGGTTTTCAAAAGTATTACGGTGTTGACACGTGTCTAGGTGATCAAGCATTTACGGTGGCAAGTCATCGTTTGGGTGTTGCATTTCGGGGTGGTCTTGCAGTCTTAACATCACCAAATGATGACAAGTGTTTTAGCTTTCTCTCTGAAGACGACATGTGTAAGGTGGAGGTGACCAGCACGTGGTGGAAATGTGATGGGTAGAAGGGTCATTTCACACATGAAGGGTATTTTGGTAATTTCACACTATATATTTTCAATATTTCTTAGAGGTCCTTGAAAATATTTTATTTACAAAATGACCCTTTTTATATTTTTATTTTAGTCCTTAAAGTTTCATAAAATTATATTTTCTATCCCAAAATTTATTATATACCTTAAGATATGTCATAAGACTTTGATTTGATCCTATTTACGATTGATTCTTCATATTTAAAAATGGGGTTTGTTACATTGATAACTAATAACACCACATATCTAATAATACAACATTTATAAGATAGTAAGTAACACATGAGTGTAAAAACAAATTATATACATATGAGCACATAAAAGTGGGGTCATTACAGTCTGGGTGAAAAATCGAAGGTGAATCAGTGGCAATCTCTCGTGGTCAAATGGACATAGTTAGGTGAGTGCTTACCTTGAACCAAGTAATGTCTACGAAATTTGGGATTCGATCACGATATGTTAAAGCAGACAATAACCTAGGTGTGATGGGTTGGTAACGTCGTCACTAGTTTTTGGATAAGGTCGATATAGACAAGGCGGTGGGTATCCACTAATCAGAATGGTGCGCTTACGCCAAGGGTGTGAAAAGTTGGGCCTTGCTCCCAAGGAGGGAAGTTTGGCATTGATTTCCTCGAGGACTACTGATTCATAAATTGTGATCACATTCGTATTATGAGAGTAAATGGTTGGGATTCGAGTCGTGATGGCTAGTGACCCAGGTTAGGGCATATGGCCAGAAGTAGTACTCGGTGAGAATGTTGTGAATGAGTAGTATAACTTCTAGTATACGGTATAGGTTTGCTTTCACGAGTCAGAACCGAATGCCTATGGACGAAATTCCTCGGGACAGTTGCATGTCCCTCTGACTCCAGTGTGTTCCTTTCGGTTTCGGCAAACGAAAATCGGTATTCTTACCTATACGGTGACTCAGATTGGTGCGTTGACATGGTACGAAGCGGTTGAGCCTGGGAGAGCGCGGTGGACCGGGTTTGGTCAATGCAGCTCGGTAACTGGGTGCGCTCATCTGAGGTATTCTTTCTATTGCAAAAAAGTTTGCGTACGGGTGGCTACGCTTTCGGATATTCGGTTTGTTCGTAGTATCAATCTCCCTTAGACTAGTGGACTCTCGACTGGATGGCTCGGCAGTCAGTGGCTCGGGTTGCGGTGAATGGAATAATGGCTTGAGGACACGGTATAGTGTTGGAAATTAAGGAAAACTTAGCATACAATATTTCTTTGCCACAGTGAGTGGATTGAAGTTTGATACATGAGAGTACTCGAGAATGAGACACCTAAGGTGGTGTTAGGTTCATCAGAGTGACGCAACGGAAAGTGTAAACCGGGCGTACATTAATGACTTGATGGAGTTATTCCCCCATGGAGTGAGAGAATGACATGGTATGGTTATTGACAAATTCATGTGAATTATATAGTTAGGATGACCTGAAAATTTGTGAGACACAGGATGTGCGGTCCTAAGCTAGAAATTGATGTTTTTATGGTATATACAACTGGTGGTTGTATCATAATTTGCTTTGGGTGAACGTTGATCACTAAATGGTTTGCCCGTAAAGGCACTGGTATGCCTTAGGTACTAGTATAAGTAGTGCTAAGAATGGCCTGAACTTGATCACAAGGCGAGTGGACAAGGAGTCGAATATGTGGTGTCGTAGTTGACGAAATGGCGAGCATTAGAGCATGTTGCATGTGAAATACTTTGTGACATTAGTGTTGAGGACATCGATGATTTTGCCTTAGAGGAGTTTATAACTTAGAATAAAAGTTAGTGGACCCCATGAGTTTGAGGATTGATGGACCAAGAATTTTGAGGATGAAATTTCCCAACGAGGGAAGTTTGTAATATCCCGCCCCGTTAAATTAATTAAATTATATGTTGATGATAATTGAGTAGGTGTTGATTATAATTATGGAAAAATTATGGGTGAAGTTGGAGAAAAATAAAAAGGAAAGAGACAGGGTTGTTCAAACGTCATGGGGCTATTGTTCGAATGACATCAAGACGTCGCGAGATACGTCATGAGATGCAGGGCTTCTCGTGACGTGCTACTGACTTATAATAGCAAGTCACGCGAAGGTCACATGCACCAAAGATCGAGCGACGAGAGAAGTTGTTCGAGCGACATGGACTTGTCGTTCGAACGACGCAAGTCGAGAATTTTAGATCAGATGCCCTTGTGCGCTGTCCTGTTTTGGGCCATTGATTTGGTGTGCTGTCAAGCCTAGATTTGCCCAGATTGGGCAGAAACGAGATTTGGTGTTTGGGGAGTTTTTTATAAGGGTTGTTTCGGTATGTTTTTTTTTGTGTTGGGAGAAGATGGAAGAGTGAGAGAGAGAGTGAGAGAAAGGGTAGGGTGGGTGGTCACCCACCACCACCCACCAACAAACCACGCCCCCTCCCTTTTTATAGTGTGTTCAACCCAAAAATACCCATTTCTACCTTGGTGGAAGGAGACCTACTAATTTGGGATTATTGTTGGAGGTTTTTGGAGAATGAAGATGGGATTTGTATGGAGTGTGAAGTGGAGTTAAAGTGGGTCTTGCAATGGAGCTTTTGGCAACCCTTCGAGACCAATTTTGGAGGTGGGGGTTGCGCCTCCTACACCAGCACCACCATTGTAGCCATTAGAGGTGGGTAACCTTACTCTTAGTGTAAGAATGTCATTTTTACATATGTAGTCTTGTATATAGGTTATTGAGTAGGGTGTATTTAATTAAATGGTATGATTGTTGTGTAAAAGACGATAAATATTTTTATGGAAAAAAATGTTGAAAAAAACATTATTTTTGTTAAAAATAAAGAATGGATAATTATTTCAAGGTTTTTTAAATAATAAAAGCTGATGTTTTATGAATTTGGTGTATTTTCTAATAATTTTGATCGAAAACATTCTATGGAATAAAATGTTTGCAAAAAAATGTGATTTTCTTGGGGAAATAATATTTTGTTGAAATTAAAGGATAAGTAAATATTTCAAGGTTTTGAAATATTGAAAGATGGCATTTGTTATGAAATGGACATTTCTAAAAATATTGGTATTAAACATTTTATGAAATAAAATGTTGGTAAATGAAGTGTTTTCGTTGGAAAAAATTAGTGGAATGAAAATATTTCAAAGTTCTTGCAAAAATGAAGGTTTGTGAAAAATAGACATTTGTTGGGAATTGAAGAAATAATAGCGTCTTTGTGCCTTAAAATGTAATTTTGCAAGTATAATGATTTTCCATGATGATAAATATGTTTAAAGCATGTAATAGGATTTTGGATTTAAAATCCATCTTCTCATTCATATAAACTTGTAGTATTTGACATTTAATATATAAACAAGTTTAGAAAAGGTTTTGTTGGGTTTAAACAAGAAATGAGAAAAAGTAAGGATTTTAGTTTTCAGACTATGAGCAATTGGGACAAAAGATATAATGAAAATGAGGTTAAAGACTACATGTTAAGTGAAAGAATTAACAATTTTTTAATTAAAGTACTCTTAAATGTGAATGTATTTCTTTAATAAAGAAGTAAAGAAATGTCTGTTGAAAAAGGGTTGATAAAAGGTAATCACCAAGTGTTAATGGGTAAACTTGGAAAAGTTAAAGTGTGTAACTAGGTAATGTGGTAAGATATTAACACTTATGAAGTGAAGAGAATTAAAAGTGTTTCCAATAAAGTAAAATATTACTCAAAGTGTGAAAGGTGTTAAAGGGTTAAAAACACTTAAGAAGTTGGTGTGAGTAACTTAATAGTGTTTTGGTGAAATTAACACTTGTGAAGATGGAGTAAAAGGTGATTTTGGAAACAAATGGGTAAAATGGAAATTTTATTTAAAGCGGTACATTTTTACGAAATAAAAATGTTGGAAAGGGTGTTACAAAAAGTGGTCCTAAACGGATATGATTTTTTTGAAATAAAAATTAAGGTTAAAGTGTAAAGGACATGAAATGGTAAGTTTCAAAGTAACACGAATTAGGGCGGTAAAGTCCCGGATTTTGGCTTTGACGGGGTAAAAAGGATAAGTTGGATCAAGTGGACATTTGTAAAATGTTCAAACACATTAAAAAGAAACTCGGATGACACCTGGATAAAGCAAAAAGATCTCGGGGCCCTTGGGTGAAAACCCTAAATCATTTACTAGAGCGTATGGTGCGCTTAGCCGGTGGTGTGGAACCCGTGGAAGTATGCGGTATAGTAAGATTTCGAGAAAAGATAAAAGAAATATGGAACATATCAGGAAATGGATTGTGTGGTAAAATGTGTTAATACAACCTAAGTTGAATAAATGTAATAAATGTTCTCATAAAGGTGAAATGGGCAAGTAAATACGTAAATCTATTAATATCCCTAAAGGAATGAAAAGGGTTAAACGAAGTAAATAAATGGATGGTTAAGCAACCTAAAATGGTTAAACCCATATTTAACTCAAGAATGTGTTGTAAAAGGATTTTTAAAGATTAAATAAATATTTTTCAACTTAGTGATTGCGTGTGTTCAAATGATGATTTTCAATGAAAATACGGAAGTGTATTGAAATGAATGAAAGGGGTAAATTTCGGTAAATGAATGAGTTTTGATAAATTAAGTGAAATGGTTTCAAGTGTTGAATTGGGTGCGTTAAATAAAGTGAGAATGCTAAGTATGAGTAAAGAAAGCCTTTAATAAGATTAAGGTCAATTAATCTGGGCAAGTAAGGTTTTCTGAAGTAAAATGGTTGGTGCTTCGGGATAAGTATTTTTCAAAGGTATATGTATGTAGATAGTTACATATTTTCGCATGCATGTGGTTGTAGCGTGTGAGTATTCCTTTCTGCCGTTCGCTTTTATACTGTTCGTATAAGTCCCACTAGGTATAGGCTCACCCCCCCACTTTGTTACGGCAAGTTCGGGTCGGTTTCGTAATTTAAGGGCATTTTTCAGGTAAGTATATTTTATTTATGTTTACGTTAGTATCTTTGTTTACTTGGGCTTCGGGGTGCTCCCCATGGGTCCCTCACGTATTTTATCTTGAAACTATAATCGCATGCTAACAAGTGAAACGTAATTAAAGTAAAACTGGATTAGTAACATTATATAGGTAGTTCCATTGCATTTGACACCTAACGCTCAGGAAGGATCGGGTTGACTCACGGGTAACCCATAAATCCGGGTTGGGGCGTTACGCACTGTTTACGTGAACCCCCCCATGTTGCATGCTCTTGAGGTGATATTTTCTAGCGGTTGAGGAGGGTTTACCTCTAAAAAATCCTCCTCAGATAGTGTTCACAATGATTAGAGGGATGCCATATTTGTTCTTGTTGTTGCGCTGACCTTTGTCGGCGTCCTTTTCTTCAAACTCCTTAAGATATTCCCTCTTGATCACTATTTCAATGGTTTCTTTGAGTCAAAAGCAATCACTGAAACTGTGCTTGTGGTCTCTGTGGAATTAGTAACATTTGGACTTTTCGCTCCTATCCTCCAAAGCTCTCACGGGCTTAGGCGGGGGTATGTGATCTTGTTTCTCTACAATTGAGAAGACATTTTCTATTGTGGTTGCGAGTGGAGTGAAGTGCTTGGTCTTTGGAGGCCAATTTTTATTACCTCCATTATTACTCTTCTTAGCCTCAGTTATGTCAGAGGACTACCCGAGGCAGGAAAATTTTCCTCTTCCCCTATTGGGGGAGGCTAGGGAACATTTTACCGTGACTGCATCTTCCGCATTAATCTGAGGGGGCCTCTTATTGAAGGACCTCAAGATGTGAGGCCTGAGATGAAGGACGCCACACAAATAGTGTCATTCAGATCATCAATTTGCAGATCTTCTTGGTTTAATCTCTTGGCATAATCTTTGAGAGCTTCACCGAATTTTCGTCTGGAGTGGAGGAGACAGGTAACTAGCAAAACCATCTTCTGGGCCTTATGAAATGGCTGATAAAAAAATGTTATCTAGGGTATCTTGATAAAGCATGAGAGATTTAAAAGTTTTGTAGTGGTCGATGGGATCTTTGGACCCATAAAATGTCTCAACACTATGTATCTTCCAGACGGGGAAAAGCGTAATACTGAACTTCATTGGAGAATGGAGATAACTTCTTCTAGAGGGATATCTCTATGCTATTGGGTTTTGCATCTTGTACAGGTTGAGGAAGTTACCGAACCGGTCTTGCATCTTCTTGACATTGTTATCCCAGGGCCTAGCTACTCTAGAATCACCATGAGACTAATCTCTGTGGAGTGATAACCTATCTCTAACAGGGATACGAGTCACTGACTGCCGTGGAGATTTGGTTACGTCCTTCTGATCATTTTTCCCTTCTAGCTGGGGCTCATGGTTTTTTCTTGTTCCATCATGTTCAGATATGGCTCTTTCCTCTACCACAGGTGGCAAAGGAATCCTCCTAAGAACGTAATTGAGTTATTCTTGAAGCTCTTTTTGATGAGATTCCATCTCTTTCAAAGAGTGAGCCAACTTGACATTGGTTGTCATCCTAATGAGGGAAAAGTTATATAATTTTGAATGGAACTATTGTTCCCACAGACGACACCAAATTGGTGAGTTATAAAATCGTTTGAAACCTAAGACGCAACAGGTACCCCCAAGACCTCAAACAAGTTGGGGGAGATGTGTTGAAGTAATAGACAAGTATATAAAGTGGTTTGGACCTCAGCTGATGATCCTACGCCCACTGTAAAGGATGTTTCTCTATACATTAGATCATAAAAGTGGGTTTTACAATCTCGAGCCCTCTTGGGCTTTGTCCAAGATAATTAAGGTAACTGCGGTATTTATTACTATTCTAGAGGTCCTTAGTAAGTAATGTTATGGACATCTTTAAGGGTTCCTCTATCTTATGATAGAACTCAACAAAGTATGAAATGCATATGAAGCTAGAAATGATCTAAACTCCAACTCTTTACTATCAACAATGGATTGATATAGTATATCACAATGAACAAACCATTTATTTATCTTTTTTCCTCTTGTTCAACTTGTATTCAATGATATCATATGCCCTTTAATCGTTCAAAAGACTCCCATATGTATGCATTCTCTTGGAGATAGAATGAGTATAGAAGCATGGTTGGGGACCCTCTGAGGTCTGATGGCAATAGTTGCAAGGTGGACTGTAGGGGAGAGGCTTACAAGTGGTGTAAAGTAATTGATGGGAGCATTTAATGCTAATGGGAATCATCGATGCTAGTGGGAATGAGTTATGGTGGCAGGTAGAACAATGATTGTACTTTCTACCTGCCCGCCAAAGAGCTATATGAGCTTAGCCAGACATATGAGGGGTGTAAAATTGGTACACGTTCCTCCTTGGGTGGTCCTGTGGTGTATTGTGATAATAACCAATATTAATGTCATTGTTGACAAATAAATCTAAACACAAATAAAAATTTATAATAACATAAAAATAGTCTTGAATTTTTTTGTATTTGAAGTCACGTACACCTAAAATGCACCAAACCAAGTCATTTGTCCATATAAAAAAAAGTGGGACACAAATAGATATACCCACTAGCTACATTAATTATCCACAAAAAATAATGACCTACTTACATGTATCATAGCTAGATATACGCACTATGAACATCAATCAAACAAATGTCTCCAAAAAATGTACAACCAAAAATAACGCATAAATGTGTCGGTCTTCTTTTGACTTTTGTGAAATTTTGTCGACACCTCAGAAGCTCCAACCACCAACCTACTACACCTACCACATCCCCGCTTTTGTAGACGCCGATTGGGACTTAGGTTGGTATCGTCCTCTATCGCTCTGCACCACTTCTCAGTCAACGAGCTCTTTCTCATTCACAACAACCACCAACCCCAGTACCAAGGAAACAACGCTGATGAGTGTTCCAGCAATCACCAACCCCAGTGAAAACGAAACAACATGGTCAATAACAGTATCAGCAATGTTCTTGACATATATGTTTGAGGCCTACACTCAAAGTTAAATAATGAATCATCATTTTCTAAAGTAAGGAAAATTAAATATAAGTAGAATTTAAAAAACTACGAAGAGGAACGTGGGTAATTATAGTACCTGACATTTCAAGATTTGCTCCTTTCTTCGGTCCTAAAAACTGCGAACGCAAAATTTGTTCACGTTCGGCATTCTTTTGTGCCCTGGCTACATACAACACCTTCGAGCCTATTCAATAACAAAGTCTCCCTATAAAAATAAGAAAAAAGCATAAGAACTAAGGCTCACTTCGTTTGAATAACAACTGGTGTAGTGCCAGTTCCATCCCAGACATATATCATCCACTCATCTTTTGTAATTTCACTGATATGAAGAACCTTATATCAAAGAAATGAAAGACTTTGGTGTGACACCCCGACTAATTAAATACCGGGTAGCTACTCCTTTATTTAAATTGATACAAATGTCAAGTTGATTCAGTTCATAGCATCACTATCGAAAAACATTTAATTAATTACTAACCACCTAATATTTAAAATAGTGAAGTGTCAAATTTTATTAATTACATTAACCGTCAACCAAATAATTCAAACCATCATTCAACAATCGCATGAACAATCTCAAAAGGGTAATCCAACATAATGAAATGAATGAGGTCAGGAGTAAACACTCCAATAGATAGTAACAAGGCTAAATAAACCCAAAACAAAGTTTGAACAAAATAAATAAGCTTGACAACTGAAATGAAATAAATAACCGAACTACTGTCTCTGAATAGAAATGGGCGACATGCCCTAACAAATATAAATAAATCTCCGAGTAGAATCAAAGCTAATTGTGGAGGCATCTAATACCGAGATCCTGTAACTTCCACAGCAGTTGTAGCACGTCAACGGATCAGAACTCCTATGCTTGGCATCCCTGTGGCTGGGCACGTAAAAGGTTTTCACAAAAAGAAATAGATTTGGAAGCAAACGGGTCAGAGCCCGAGGTGAAAATATTTTGAAAACAACAAGTGTTTAAATTACAATATTAAACAACACATATATTAAACATGTTAGTCATGTGCCCTCACTTGAGATCCCCACCCCTTAACTATTGTGCACGCTTAACGCATCTTATAAATTCCATCTAGTTATGCTACTGCCTGACTAGTCTGTTGTAATCTAATCAAGACGGTCTTATTTTAAATGCCATCCGTATTATTCAAATAAATTATATTCATAACTCACACGTTTATTAATCAAATTACTTATCTCAAGTATTAGTTAAGTTCACATTATTCTTAACCCATTTGAATCTCTTAGTCATTCGCATCTACTAAGTAACAGTGACCCAGTCACAAGTACATATATAAGTCACTCTCATTACATATATACATATATGGCACCCTTAGGTTAAGCTGCGGTGCACGCATACTCTGCTATCGAATCCCAGTACATCACGTACATAAAGATCACATGTTTCGAATCACTCTGTAACCGTCACAATACAAATCACACATTTAGAGGCAAACATAGTTCACATACCCATGGGCCACGTATATACCTACGATCCCATGGTCAGCTGACTTATCAACTCACAAATAAGTTTTCACGGTCCTATGTTCTTAAGGTACCAATCTAAATCCCTCCGAAGGCACACAAAGACAAAGATAAGATGGTCCTTTCCCGAAAATCAACCTCCCGTGATAGCAAGTATGGTAGGTATGTCATACACAACAATAATTCATATACTAAGTAATCGCACACTTAGGTAATTATCATATTAATATGGGTGTATCCCAGCCCTATATCACAAGTCTCATATGTATCATCCCGTTTATTTAACGTAATACGTTTAGTGCCATAACTCTCTTCGGATAATTCCGAGTACTTACACCTAACCCAAAAGGATTTAGTTTTCCTCTCATTTCTAAGGTTATTTCAGTAATTAAGGTTCCCCTACTACCGTCTCTAACCTTAAGTTGTTGTTTGTGCGAATCACTTTCAAGTTCTCACAACTTCCAAATGTAACTCACTCGTCGGACATTCGTAAGGTTAACATTTAAATCCCAAACTAACCTAATATCTTCCAGGCTTCAAATACATCCCTACTGGTCTTCCCTAAGTACTAATATGTTCAATAAATCATCACTAAAGGGTTTTAAAAGGTTGGGAGTCAATCAATTATTTAAGGGGAAATAATCATATTTTTATGAAGGATTGATCGATCGAAGAAATGGGTCGATCGATCGAACAGTCATATTTTGTCAACAATTCTAACTATCATGTAAAAAGTATGACTTAAATCATTGCAAGATAAATCACTTGCCTTGAATTGGAGATTCTGATCCTTTGGAGCAGATAATATGGGAGTAATCCTCTCTTTCCGATCTATTCAGTGATGGTGGTGCAAAAAGCCTCTAAGTGATGGTTCTTCCTTGGAAACTTCCTCCTCTTCCTCTCTAATGTCTGCTTGTGAAATTTTATTGTGAAACCCTAAGGACCCTAAGTGTTGGCTGATATAATCATCCTAAAATTCGTGGGTTACTATGCCTCAAAAAGTCAAAATGATAGAAATACCCTCCCGGGTTGTCGGTTAGGCTTAAAATGCCCCGGGACTCAAACAAAATCCCCGACTAGTGTTTTCTGACTATCTCAACCCTTCCGGACATGTTGGCGCACTCAAAATGACCGTACGTATGATATAAAATAAGTTACTCATAATTCCATTAAATTGGGTCCTGACACGACTGACACGCGCGTCCCAACTTAATTTTCGAAGTTTTCATATTTTTAACTCGCGACAATCTTAATAAGTCCATAATCATATATTACAATATTCACTCAGTAATATTCAACATAATCGTCATAATCAAATACTAACTCTCGACTCACTAGTATTTAAATTAATTATCCCGTTTAATTCATTTAATCCTAATAAATAAAATCAATAAAAATACAGGGTACTACATACTTTCCCTCTAATAACGGAATTTTGTCCCGAAATTCGGAAATAAGATATACCAAGCAAAAATAACTTTGGATAACGCTCACACATCTCATCCTCGCGCTCCCAAGGAGACTCCTCGACATTATGATGTCGCCACTGAACACGTACTAGCGGTACTACTTTCGACCTCAACTTTCTTTCTATACGGTCTAGGATAGCAGATGGCCCCTCCTCGTAGGAACTATCAGGCTGTAGATCAATCTCCTCAAAAGAAATATGAGTATGGTCCAACTCATCTCGAAGATATCTCCTCGGCGAAGAAATATGGAACATGTCGTGGATTCTATGCAAGTGTTCTGGTAACCTAAGTCTATAAGCAACTAGCCCAATCCGCTCGATGATAGGAAATGGCCCCACATACTTAGGCGCCAACTTCCCTTTTTTCCCAAAACGCATAATCCCCTTCATAGGCAACACTCGTAGCAACACTTGGTTCCCCCCGTTGAACTCTCAGAAGAACCGCTTGGCGTCGGCGTAACTCTTCTGTTGATCTTGCGTAACCCGAATACGGATCCGTATCATCTCTATCCTCGTCGAAGGATCCTGAATCACTTCCGGCGCAAGTAGCTTGTTGTCCCCCACCTCTAGCCAACATGCTGGGGAACGACAAGGTCTACTGTATAACGCCTCGAGTGGAGCCATACCAATAGTAAAGTGGTAGGAGTTGTTGTAGGCAAACTCCATCAGTGAAAGATACTGCTCCCAGCCTCCTGTAACATCTGATTTGTCCTCTATAACGCCTCTAAAGTTGAGTACAACCTCCTATATAACGCCTCTAAAGTTTTGGGATGCACATACGCAACATGTCCTCTAACATCTGATTTGTCCGCTTGGTCTGTCCATCAATCTACGGGTGATAGGCTGTACTCAACCGCAACTCTGTACCCATAGCATCCTGGAATCTCTCCCAAAATCGAGAAAAAAATATCTTATCTCTGTCAGACACGATATTGAGAGGCACCCCATGAAGTCTCACTATCTCAGCTATGAAGATCCGGGCGTACCATCCCGTAGTGTAGTCTGTCCGGGCTGGCAAAAAGTGAGCCACTTTGGTTAACCGATCTATAATCACCCATATAAAATTGTGACCCCTCTATGATGTAGGCAAGACCGTGATGAAGTCCATGGAAATGCTCTCCCATTTGCACATAGGAACCTCTAATGGATGTAGGAGTCCTGTCGGCCTCTGATGGTCCACCTTTACCAGCTGACAAGTGGCACATTTTGAAAAAAACTTGATAATATCCTTCTTCATCCCGCTCTACCAGTACTGTCGCCTCATATCCTGGTACATCTTGTCCCCATCGGGATGTACCGCGAATCATGAACCGTGCGATTCTGTCATCACCTTGTGTCGCAAGTCTTATCCCTCAAGGACGAGCAATCTTCCAATGAAAAGTAGGCCCCCATCTGAATCAACAATATAAGACTCGGCTACCTCTGCTAGAAGTTGTACTATCTGACTCTGACATAACGGAACTGCTGCCTGAGCCTATACTACTCTCGTAATGATCTGGGGAGTAACTATCATCACATATATAAATGATCGGGCCACTGCGTCCTGGTGTCCCAACTCCTTCCATTTCGCTTTCCACAACTCGTTCACCTCACCTACTGGCCTACGGCTCAATGCGTCTGCTACCACGTTACCCTTCCTTGGGTGGTATTGGATATCGAACTGATAATCCTTCACAAACTCAAGCCACCGACGCTGACGCATATTCAGCTCCTTCTGCGTGAAGAGGTACTTTAGTGACGTGTGGTCTATGAACAAGCGGAATTTCTCCCCCAGGAGATAATGTCTGCAAATCCGAAGTTCAAACACAACAGTCGCTAACTCCAAGTCGTGGGTGGGGTAATTTTTCTCATGAGGCTTAAGCTTACAGGAAGCATAAACTATAGCCTGACGCTCCTGTTGCAACACACCCCCAAGTCCTAGTAAGGATGCATCAGTGTAGACTAGATACTCCACTCCCGGCCTGAGCAATGCTAACAGAGGGGCTGAGGTCAGCTTGTCCTTGAACTCATCAAAAGCCAACTGGCAGGCATCACTCCAGATAAATGGCACCCCTTTGCGAGTCAGATATGTCAATGGACCCGCTATCTTTGAAAACCCCCTAATAAACCTCCTGTAGTATCCTATTAGGCCCAAGAAACTACGTATCTCTGTGTCGTGGGCTTTCCCCACTCCCTCACCGCTGACACTTTCCCCGGATCTACAGATATCCACCTGTAAGAAATAATGTGCCCTAGAAACTGAACCTCCTTCAGCCAAAACCCACATTTCTCATATTTTGCATACAACTCATGCTGACACAGTGTCTGCAAAACCCGCCTCAAGTGCTCGACATGCTCCTCCTCAGTCTGGGAGTAAATCAGAATGTCATCTATGAAAACAATGACAAAATGATCTAGGAACTCTTTGAACACCCTATTCATCAAGTCCATAAACACGACTGAGGCTTTGGTTAACCCAAAAGGCATAACCCTGAACTCGTAGGAACCATATCTCATAAAGAAGACAGTCTTTGACACATCCTGCTCCCTGATACGTAACTGATGGTATCCCGATCTCAAGTCAATCTTTAAGAAGAAGGCAGATCCTCTCAACTGATCGAATAAGTCATCGATTCTGGGCAACGGATACCTATTCCGTATCGTGACTTTATTTAACTCCCGATAATCAACACACAACCGTAAAGATCAATCCCTTTTCTTAACGAACATCACGGGAGCACCCCACAACGAAGTACTCCTACGGATAAACCCCTGTCCCAACAGTTGCTCTATCTGATCCTGTAACTCCCTCATCTCCGCTGGAGCCATACGGTAAGGTGCGCGGGCTGTTGGCGGAGTGCCCGGCGCCAACTCTATAATAAAGTCTATTTCTATACTAGGCGGTAATCCCGAAATATCCTGGAACACATCAGCCAAATCCCGAACAACTGGAATCGAATCAAGCGGTATCACCACCTCCTTAGGGGTCTCCTCCTCTATGTAGTATAGATGAGTGGACGATCCTCCCTCAGGTCGAGGCATCACCACTAGGAACATCTCATTACCGGGTATGGCAAAAATAATACTCCCACTAAAACAATCGATAATGGTTCTATACGCAGCAAGCCAATCCATACCGATACTCGCATCATACTCAGATATATCTAATATGATTATGTCAGCAGGTAAAGTAAATCTTCCAATTTCTATACCCACGCCCCTACATATAAAAGTGGTCACGGAACCATTACTTAACGACGAATCTACACAAGTAACAATACTCTCTGCTGTATCTAACAATCCCATAGTACGTGCAAATCTCATGGAAATAAAGCAATGTGTGGCCCCCGTGTCAAATAAAATACGCCCCCTGAATAGAAAACATACCCTCAATCGCGGGTGGATCCTGCGGGACTGTGGCCTGATAAAGATTGTAAACTCGTCCATACTAAAGCTGCCCCTACTGAACTGGGACTGCTAGAATAGGTGGAAATACTGGCATCTGTGGTGGTGCTGGGAGGGCGGCGGGAAACATCGGTCTCTGGGCTCCTGTCGAGCACCCTGCTGCTGCTGCTGTGGGGCCTTGCCCCTCTCAGGGCACTCATGGCGCTTGTGGCCAGTCTTGCCTCATATGAAACACTTCCTAGCAAAGTTTCCCTCTCTCAGACCCTGCTTCCCTCGACCCTGATGGCCATTACTACCTCTCCCATGGCCATGCTGGCCCTGCTGAAACTGTTGCTGCCCTAATGGCCTTGATTACCGTGCAGACCCTGCTGGCCATGCTTAAAACCTCCCTGGCCATGTCGAAAACCTCCTGATCTGAATCTCTTAGAATTCTCTTACTGGGAACTCTGATCACACTGCCTATGCTGACCCTGAGCTGGCTGTACCCCACTGACACGATTACCTCCTGCCCTGCCCTGCTGGATGGACTTCCCTACACGCTTACCCTCTGACAGATGAAAGAGGTGGTCCTGGAAGTGAATTATCGCTACGTTAACTACATCGGAGTAGGTGGCCAACGATAGATTCCCTAGCAGGTGCTGGCGAATCATCCAAGTCAACCCATCCATAAACTTTTGGATTTTCTTCTCTTTCGTCGGGATCTCATCTGGTACTAAATTCAGAAGGTTCAAGAACTCTACTTCATACTCTGCCACTGCCTTCCCTTCCTGCTTAGGATTCATCAATTTCTACCTCATCTCTGTCTGAACGGAAGAAGGAAAATATTTGCGATCGAACCGCACCCAAAAGTCCTGAATGGTAAGCATGTTTCTCTCCTCAGTAGTGGTAATGGACTGCATCCACTGTAACGCTTCTCCCACAAGCTTAAACGTAGCCAGTATCTGCCTCTGTACATCTATGCACTTATACATCCTCAAGTTCCTTTGGATGTCCTTCTTCCATTGGATCGCCACTACAACATCGGAGCTCCCTGTAAACCCCGCAGGATGCGCCTTCTGAAAGGCATCACGAACACGTTCCCAAGCAGACGGGAATACATGAGTCTAGACTGGGGACGCCACCGGTGCTTGAGGTGGTGCCTGCTGCACAACTGCTAACGTTGCATTTACCGCCTGGGCTACAATATCAACAACTTTAGCGGCGTTCATACTACCCTGAACTGGGGAAGGTTGAGGCTCGGGTTGGGCATCCCTGGGAACTCATTGTGCACGTTGATGAGGCATCTGAAATGGGAGAGAAGTTTTATAAGTCTACAATTAATATCTCAAAATAGCTGAAGAACGTAAAATGCACAAAAGAATACAACAATCCTAGAATATAGGCCTCTATATCAAAGGACGCTATGCGGAAAACATAACAAGCCGTATAGATCCTAAGGACTCTAGAACCTGATGCTCTCATACCACCTA
This sequence comes from Sambucus nigra, assembly GCA_949130495.1. Classification (NCBI taxonomy): domain Eukaryota; kingdom Viridiplantae; phylum Streptophyta; class Magnoliopsida; order Dipsacales; family Adoxaceae; genus Sambucus; species Sambucus nigra. Next base: position 292,901,092 of record OX422217.1, on the reverse strand, counting down.
TGACACCCCGACTAATTAAATACCGGGTGGTTACTTCTTTATTTTAAATTTATACAAAATGTCAATTTGGTTCAGTTCATAGCATCACTGTTGAAAAACATTTAATTAATTACTAACCACCTAATATTTAAAATAGTGAAGTGTCAAATTTTGTTAATTACATTAACAATCAACCAAATAATTCAAACCATCATTCAACAATCGCATGAACAATCTCATAAGGGTAATCCAACATAATGAAATAAATGAGGTCTGGAGTAAACACTCCAATAGATAGCAACAAGGTTAAATAAACCCAAAACAAAGTCTGAACAAAATAAATAAGTCTGACAACTGAAATGAGATAAATAACTAAACTACTGTCTCGGAATAGAAATGGACGACATGCCCTAGCAGATATAAATAAATCTCCGAGTAGAATCAAAGCGAATTGTGGAGGCGTCTAATACCAAGATCCTGTAACTTCCACAGCAGTTGCAACACGTCAACGGATCGGAACTCCTATGCTTGGCGTCCCTGTGGCTGGGCACCTAAAAGGTTTTCACAAAAAAAAGTAGAATTGGAAGCAAACGTGTCAGAGCCCGAGGTGAAAATATTTTGAAAACAACAAGTGTTTAAATTACAATATTAAACAACACATATATTAAACATGTTAGTCACGTGCCCTCACTTGAGATCCTCATCCCTCAACTATTGTGCACGCCTAACGCATCTTCTAAATTCCATCTAGTTATGCTACTGCCTGGCTAGCTTGTTCTAATCCTATCAAGTCGGTCTTATTTTAAATGCCACCCGTATTATTCAAATAAATTATATTCATAACTCACACGTTTATTAATTAAATTACTTATCTCCAGTATTAGTTAAGTTCACATTATTCTGAACCCATTTGAATCTCTTAGTCATTCGCATCTACTAAGTAACAGTGAACTTGTCACAACTACTTATATAAGTCACTCTCATTACATATATACATATATGTCACTCTTAGGCTAAGCTACGGTGCACGCATACTCTGCTATCGAATCCCGGTACATCACGTACATAAGGATCACGTGTTCCGAATCGCTCCAGAACCGTCTCAATACAAATCGCACATAGTGGAGGCAAACATAGTTCACATACCCATGGGTCATGCACATACCTACGCTCCAATGGTCAGCTGACTTATCAACTCACAAATAAGTCTTCACATTCTATGTTCTTAAGGTACCAATCTAAATCTCCCCGAAGGCACACAAAGATAAGATGGTCCTTTCCCAAAAATCAACCTCCCTTTATAGCAAGTATGGTAGGTATGCCATGCACAAAAATAATCCATATACTAAGTAATCACATACTTAGGTAATTATCATATTAATATGGGTGTATCCCAGACCTATATCATAAGTCTTATATGTATCATAGTATCATGCCATTTATTTCACGTAATAAGTTTAGCGCGATAGCTCTCTTCGTATAATTTCGGGTACTTACACCTAACCCAAAAGGTTACTAAGTTTCCCTCTAATTTCTAAGGTTATTTAAGTAATAAAGGTTCCCCCACTACATTCTCTAACATTAAGTTGTTTGTGCGAATCACTTTCAAGTTCTCACTACTTCCAAACGTAACTTACTCGTCAGACATTCGTAAGGTTAACTTTCAAATCCCAAACTAACCTAGTATCTTCCAGGCTTCAAGTACATCCCTATTGGTCTTCCCTAAGTACCAATATGTTCAATCAATCATTACTAAAGTGTTTTAAAAGGTTGGGAGTCAATAAATTATTTAAGGGGAAATTATCATATTTTCCAGAAGGATCAATCGATCGAAGAAATGGGTCGATCGATCGAACAGTCGGTCGATCGACATTCTTGAGTCTATCGATCGATCGAGAAGTTATCTGCCCAGAATTCCTTTAATAGTTACGGGTTTCCTATTTTTACACTTCCAATTCTCCATTACAACATCCCAAACTCCCAAACAAGTATATAGATCATTACACCAACGTAGTTACACAGTTTTTAACGTAAAAGAATCATCAAATTCGTACTTAGTATTGATTTCTTGGATTAAAAGCCATGAATATTTCTATAACCCTAGTTCTTCAATATTTCTTCATAAGCATCTTATTCTCAGATATTTCTCGTGATTTAAAAGACTAAGATTATGATTTCGTCAATCCATAATTTCCAGAAACTAATCTACATGAAACCTGCCCTTATTCAATGATTAATTCTCCAATTTACATATTTTGTCCACAATTCTAACTATCATGTAAAATGTATGCCTTAAATCACTACAAGATAAATCACTTGCCTTGAATTAGAGATTCTGATCCTTTGGAGTAGATGGTATGTGAGTAATCCTCTCTTCCCGATCTATCCGGTGGTGGTGATGGTAGTGCAAAAAGCCTCTAAGTGGTGGTTCTTCCTTGGAAACTTCATTTTCTTCCTCTCTAATGGTTGTTTGTGAAATTTGGTTGTGAAACCCTAAGGACCCTAGGTGTTGGCTGATATAATCATCCTAAAATTCGTGGGTTACTATTCCTCAAAAGGTCAAAATGATAGAAATACCCTCCCGGGTTGTCGGTTAGGCTTGAAATGCTCCGGGACCCAAATTAAACCCCCGGCTAGTGTTTTCTGACTATCTCGACCCTTCCAGACATGTTGGCTCACTCAAAATGACCATACGAATGACATAAAATAAGTTAATCGTAATTCCATTAAATTGGGTCCTGACACGACTGACACGCGCGTCCCAACTTAATTTTCATAGTTGTCGTATTTTTAACTCGCGACAATCTTAATATGTCCATAATCATATATTACAATATTCACTCAGTAATATTCAACATAATCGTCATAATCAAATACTAACTCTCGACTCACTTGTATTTAAATTAATTATCCCGTTTAATTCAATTAATCCCAATAAATAAAATCAATAAAAATACGGGGTATTACAATTTGTGGATCAACACTTCTGAATTACTACAGTTGAATACATATGGAACAGTTAAACAATTATTAATATCATAATTGATACCATATGATCGACAAACATCATAGATACTCTTAGGGTCTGTAAACTCGGAGGGAAAATTCACCAGTATTAGATCTTTTCCATTAAGGTACTTATCAAATTGATTCCTCCGTCATCACAATCAAGACATAAAGTTGCCCAATACAGAGTGACCAAATTTCAAAATTCCATAAATCCAAACCAAATGAAAATTTTAATCTTTTACCCGAACTTTTTAAAGAGCTTGGGAGGCCACTGATAAATGTGAAATGAAGAGGCTAGTTGAATCCTACTGGCCAACATTATTTTTATCACCTTTTACGATGAAGGCATTGTTTTCGCCTTCTTATTCTTTTTTCAAAATGCTTAATCAGTCATAAGCATGTAAATTCAATGAAATTTAGCTTCATCAACAATTTAACACAAGCACAAACTCATAACCGAACTATAAATTTAAATTAAACATAATGGACATGTGAAATTTAGCTTCAATTTCATTACGATCTAATTCAAACTCAAATTCAGCAAAATATAAGACAAATTCAATCCAAAACAGTTAATAAAATGATAAGGAAAGATTCATAATCAAAACTCTATATTGAAGATATATCAACATAACAAGTTCTATTTTGTTTCACCAATTAACAGTAGCATATCATATCATATCATATTAATAAAAAAATCAAAACTAAATAACTTATTCATACCAACATAAACATTGACCAAACAAAACATACCTCTACTAAGTAGATTTAATTGCACCTAGAACCGACTGACGATTCACCCTACTTTTTATATTTGAAGCACTTCCAAATTCATCTCCCAGCATCTTAGTGATTGACGAGATTTGATCACGTGGAGGCATAATAAGAGAAATCATGTTGGTTCTATTGCCTCTAACAACTTCGAGTGCCTTGATAAGATTCTTGATTTTTGATATTTCAATGTTCTTGTCAATTTCATGATCATATGAAACTTTAAGGTAACAAAGAGTGCCGAAACAGTAATGAAATTACCTACAATGATACCATCATCAAATGAACTCACACATTGAGTCTGAATAGGCAAAAGACATTGATCTAAAGTAGCAAAACGAGGACAATGCTATAAATAATATTAATTATAAGCAACTATATGGGCTTCTGTAGATGTTTTCCAAGACAGGGCCAACTAGTTTTTTTTTTCAGTTTGTCAATCGTAACTAGTCGAATTCAATGTTGCTTTAACACTAACTCATATGCTCAGCCAAAGAAGAATATAAATGGGCCAAAAGTCAATCACAATTAGGGAATTAGTTTAGCCCCAGTAAACATATTAACAAGTTTTCTACTATAGAAGAATACAGATGGATAAAAAAATAGCTAGTTTAGCCCCTAGACATATACAACAACTATCAGTGAAAAAAAGTGAAGTAAAGAACCCGAGAGCGAGACAAGGATTAAGTCATATTCCAGTTGTGAGATTGAGGGGGACAAAATCATTAACGAGGACGCCAAGAAATGACCCACTATCCGCGTACTCAACCTCGTAGTCACATTGGTCAGGGTCTTCATCATAATTATGCTCATCTGAATGCAAGGCAGCACACAATGGGTCTTCACACACCACTAGGTCATTCCTGTAGGTCACACGCAAATCGGTTTACGCTTTAAGACCATCTCCACCACTATGGGCCATTTTGTCTAACAAAGGGTAAATTTTGGATTTTGCACAACTCACAGATGACATAAGTAGTGCTGCTTCACGATAGTTGGGTTTTCTAACCCCAAATCGCATATTATTAAGAAAAATGATTTAAAATTTTCGCGCAAAATGGATTTGCAAAATGACCTTTAAATTGAAGATTGGATTTTTCTCAAACGGTGGAGGACTGGATAAATTGAAGATTGGATTTTTCTCAAACGGTGGAGGACTGAATAATTGGGATCTTCTTCAGCATTTTCAATCATGCATCATATCACACACTAATCCCTTGGTACAATGTACACAGGGTGCATCACATTGAAGCCAAGTGAGGTCACTACCAGTGTCTGGATCAAGAAAGTGTGGCTTTTGTGGCTGTCCTACATTGATTTGAACATAATAGTACCTGCATGGAATAACTCAACAATTTCACAATCTTATAATGTCCAATATGTAAAATAAAAAATTGTTTCTAAATCATCAAGATATCAAATACAAATATGAATAATGAAATTGCACACATGCAAAGAAAACACAGGTGCATAGTATAGATACATACATAACACGAGTGGATAAATTAAATTTGATTAAACAATGTTCCAACAACTAAAATAGTTGCTTCTCAGTTGAAGAACATGATACCTGTATAATGTCCACGGGCTGCGGCACCTTCCTTTCCAGAAATAAATTTCTTGTGATGAAAGAGTTGCCGATATGTTCCAGTTCTAACTTCGTTGATGATAGTGGGTTCCAGATCAACAAATATAGCTCTAGTCACATGCTTGTCGGAATCGGTTTCACTAAATAAAGTACTAAAAGAATCGTTCGCCACACCAAATGAGGTGTCACTATAAGGTAAAGAAAAGGTAAAAAGAAAAAATTATCAAGTGAAGGAATAAATAGGAACAAAGGGAACCATTTTTGAGTTTTGAATGCTATATTTACTTATTTAGAAAAAAGATGAGTTGTTTCAAGCACAAGAACACAATTATAGGATCACCTAATGTGTAATTGTTTAGCATATATGTATGCACAAGTAGCTTCAAGATTTACCAAATACAATTTTCACTTTATGATAATTGAACACTGTATCCAAAGAGTACTAACGAAGTTCAAAAATAAAAACATATTACGTACCTATTGTTGCTGTTGAAATATAGACTAAGGAGTGTACCGGTAATTGAACTGATCAAGCCATCTATAGCAAACTTTATAACTTAATCAACACCTGTACAGGGTCTCGAGGGATGCAAAGGAAATGATTGGTTCGATTGCATTTTCTCTTATCTTATATATGAGTTGGGACTTCCTTTCACATCCCGTAATGAGGTCATTAGCATCGAAAGTAACGAACTGATTTTGGAAGCATTTAAGCAAAGAAAGATAACAAAGGAGGTGTTCTAGTTGTTGGAAGCATCGAAAGAAACTCTTGCTAATGTGATTCACAATCTTGCTTTAAAGTCTATTCACAAGACCTATGTTGTCGTTGATGAAGGCAATAAAATTATCGGTGTGATTACACTCAGAGATGTGATTTTTTACTTTATCTTTGAGCCCCCTAACTTTCTTGATAACTACTTTGGATTTGCAGATGAGAAAAAGGCTGAATAAGTAATATTTTTTTGTAATTGATATGTGTTGTAAAACTTCATGATATTGGAGAGATATAACCAAATGTGATTTGAGACAACATCCATAACAAGAAAGACAACCAATATTAACCATCGAAATGTAAGTAAAGAAAAAATTACAATGACAAGTATAAACAAAATATCTAAGAAATGAATTTGTAATAAAAAATCAATAAAGACCCAAACTAATAATGTAGATAAGTAAAAAATGGACATCTATTCATTAAATTTCCAGAATGAGCGAGATGTTCCATATATGACAAAGCAAACAACTAACTCTTTACCCTACAATAATCAATGGGAACTTTTAATTATACTGGCAAAGCAAACAACTAATTATCAAATGAATTCTTCTCAAAATAGAGTATAACTGAACTTTTAGTTACAGCAGATCGAACCCATAACTTTTTACCCAAAAATAAAGAATAATAACAATCATAGAAAATGTGTAAATCCATTCTCAAATAACCTATGTTATTCTTTTTTTAATCACAACATTATTTAGCTACTGTGAAATAGCACAAGGTCCACGAGTAACAACTTTATATGTATAGGTATTCATCAAGACAAATATCAAATAGAAAGTCACTAAAAGAAATATGTAAAAACTTCACAAACCTAACTTACAAAGCCAAAATATCGCTCCCCTTGTGCCCAATATACGCCTGGCGAAGTTGTTGATATCCGCTCCTGTAATGCTCGAGCGATAATCATAAATTTCGTTTATTCAGACAGATACTTGAAATATCCTGGAGCAAACTTTATAAACGACTCCAACTCTATCTTTGTAACCTATTTAATTATAAGCCGATCATTCAACGTTTTGGCAAAGAAGACATTGCTCTTCCGCCTTGGGCACCCACTTCTTACAACGACTAAGAGACCTCACATAATCCATTTCAGAAGGGAAACATATCCTCCTCGAGTTCAGCTTCTCGAAATGATGAGATGTAGATGGGATTATACTCGCTAAATGAGTCAAGTTTCTGACTGCTACCTAAAAACTTTTTGTTCAACGAGTGATAAAAAATTATGAAGCGTATTCCCAACCAGCCCATAGAATCTTCCATATTATCATAACCTTTGGAGGATAAAACAGGTACCTTGGGCCCACACGGGTCTTCCCCTCGATCTTCTAAATAAAATGTTTTAGTCACTGAGACAGTCGTTGAAGAATCCGTCGCAACTGAAAATGCATTTTCGGGGTGATTTTCATCGGTCCACGCTGCATCGAGAGTATCGGACAAAATTTTGATAATAGGAAACTGCCTATCCGAGAGGACCTGATGAACAGTAGGTAAACAAGATACCTTGGGCCCACTTTGGGCCTCCTCGCGATCTTCCGTGCCCAACATAGTGGTTAAAGAATCTGTTTGGCCGATAGGTAACTGACCATCAAAGAGGGTTCTATGAACTATTGCATTGGGCTTCGAATGATGAAACGCATCATAACTATTTCCACCAACACAATATTTAGTTCGATATTCCTTTGTTGGATTTAAATCTAAACCCTTTTCAACACCATATTCTCCACCTGGGTTTTGATGTTCAACGAGTTTTGTGTCCACAAGGGAAGATTCAAAATTGTTTGAACCTTTGCCTCGATGAACAACAATATTGATATCAATGAGCTTGTAATCTGAACTCGCCACATAAATCAAATGGTGGTCCCACATATAATACTGGAATAGTAACGGTCTTTGCAACCGATTAATCTTAAGAATATCAATGAGAGTTTGGCCTTTTTTCACCTCCTTGTTCACAATTTTTTTGGAAGATTCTTGCAACGATATCAAGAAATACATCAAACCCCACATGTTGAATGGATTTTCAAAATTTCTCAAGAAATGTGCCAGAGCCCACATATTGAATGGGTCAACATTCTAACACAAAGATGGTACATTAATGTCTTGTTGGAAATGTGGGTTCTAAATTTCTTAAGAAAAAGAAAATCCAATATCTTATGAAATTGCATGATCCCATTCTATGAAGTATGGACGAGAAGGTTCTACATTTAAACAAAAAAGATGGCACACAGGTTCTAAACTTATCAACAAAAACAATATCCAATGCCTTATGAAATTTCATTATCCCATTCTACAAAGAACGGATACATCCATGGAAAGACGTATCTGTATCAAATACGTCTCGGATGCCGATAATTAGAAGATACTCTCAGATATCAGGCACTTATTATGTGATGTGTACACAATTTAATAGATAAATTATTAATTTCGAACTCTTGATAGAAAAAATTCTTGGGCAGTACAATATGATTTACAAGGAGTAGAACAAAGAAGACGAGTCTATATTACCAGCCTCACACCAGTTAAAAACTTTTTGGACACTACAATGTGATTTATAAAGAAAATGAGTATATTTTACTAGCCTCACACCAGTTTTAAGTCTTGTTGGGATGAGCGATACTAAGTACCAATCATATGAACATAGACATCGGTATGAAAAAGTACATAAACTAAAGGTGCATGTTCATTTTCTTGTAGTACTATTTGGTGTTTCTGTTTCAAATGACTCACCTCATATAAATCATATAAATCCAAAAGACTCACCTCGAATTCTATCTTCTCATTCTGAAGCATTTCTTCTAATTCTACTAATTGGCGTCTTGATTCAGGTAACTTCATGCTGATATTGAGTGAACATAGTGCACTGTGTACTTCGGAAAATAAAAGCTCTTCCCGACCAATCACTTGCCCAATGTTTACAATGAGGATTTAACTCATGCCTTTGAATTCAAAATAGTTATTATTGCACCTCATGTAACTCCCTTTATATCCACTCCTGATTTTCATAGTTAAAATCAAGTTTTTGGGGTGGAAAGTACATCGAGTGAACATCAGTTGATTACAAATGAGGGTGGGGAATGTCTCGGCGGGGGAAATATGTCTGGCTGGTGATGGAAAAAAGGCCAAGAAGTGGTTGTCTGCCCCCTTTTTCAGCAGGGGGTTGTTTCTGGGGTTTTTTTGGGGGGGGGGGGGTGTAGGTTGGCGCCGAAAATGGGTCCAAGAGGGTAGCCAATGGTCGACGGTAGGGTAGGGGATGTTTGGTGCGGTGGGGCTAGGGTTATGGGTAGGGTTTGTTGATTTCTTGGTTAGGGTTTGTATTTTCTTGACTATTTTAGGGTTTCAATTTTGGGGTGGTGGGTTTTCTTGGGTTCGAGTTTGGAAAAAAATTGAAGACGGAGATTCATGTAGCTATGGTGGTGGTAGGAGGTGGAGATGGAGGATGGGGGTAGTGGATATGGGGGTGGAGGAGCTAAAAGAGGTGGTACCTCCTCTTTTAGTGGTGATGGAATTTAGGATTTTCATTCACCCGATTCTCTTTTAGGCATTTATCAATCTTTCGATTGAAGGGTTACCGACGTTGGAATCTCCACTCGTGACCCTTTTCATGCACCGCGATGAACACCAAGAACAAACCGAACTCTAATACCAATTTGATGTAAATCTTCAAATACGAAAGCGTTATTGTTAGACTACATAACTATTAACTACACAACAATACACTATACAACAACAACTAAACTAAAGAAATGAAATGGGTTTCTTTCTCTGTTTATTCTCAATATTCAAGGGTTGATTACAAATGAGGGCCAATGGTCTTATTTATAGGAGAGATTAGCTTGCTAATCAAGAAATTACCCAAAATGACTAAAAAAGACAACTAATAACCAAAAATGACATATTAGTCCCAAACATACTTAGAAAAATAATTAGACACTAAAATAAAGGAAAATTACAATTAAACCCTAAATTAAAAATGCAAAATAAACGATAGTATTCTCCCGAAGGCACAACCACTCGCCACGCGTCGCTTCATATCCCATATACATCACAATAAGAACATTTTATAAGGCCAACCGAAAAGATTAATAATGTCATAACCAATCTCTTTGCACAAAAAGTCAATTGAAACTGAAGTCCATATATGGATGATAATCTAGCAATGACACGGACACATGACACACGATCTAACATGATTTATTTTAGAAAAAGGCCCGGACACTTTGGGAACATGTAAACTATTATTTATATTTTTCTATGTATTACTAAAAGAAAAAAATTAACATTGTTCCAATAGTCGGACACGGACGTGATCTCCAAAAGAGTGTCAGTGCTTAATAGTCCCCAAAAATGAATAGAAGGCACAAAAATTATTATAATAACTAAAACCCAAAAATATCATCTAGGTCATATATTAATCTCTTTGATACACAACTCAAATTATGTCAAGCACATATATGGCATTTCCAAATTTTAACATTTATTACTTTAGCTAATATTAGTAATAAAAATTTGTTAGGATACTAATATTTTAATTATTGAAACGGTCCCTATTTTTCATTTAGGCCAGAGCTCCATAACCCTGAATGCAAATATTATGTTTTAGGGACCAAATGTTGAATCTAAATCCTACTTGTTCTAGTAACTTGCTTCAATGTGATACAAAAGGCAATGACTACGAAAACCAGAGATAATGAAATGTGAACTGTGTTTGACAACATGATATGTTTCTTCTGCAACTATTCACCTGAAAGAAAGAAAAACAACCCATGCCATGTATACTAAAATTAGTAATTAAACGATAAATACAAAGAACGAAACAATGGGAATGAATATATACACCACTGATCTTCAAGAAACTGTCGACAATGTGGTTGAGAAATGGATTCCCCATGTTCACTAACACGCCCACCACATTATGTTTTTCAATATCAAGATTTCTGAAATTTGGGCTTCGAAGATAACCATATTAATTGAAAGAAATCGTATAAAAAGTGACGACTCCAAAAAATTCCAAAATAAATAAATAAAACCTAGATGAGAAAAATGCACGAGGAGTTAGCATGAGGAGTTTGCACAGTGACAAGAGGAAGCAGATGGACGTTTGAGATATATATGGGGGAGACTGCACAGTGACAAGAGGTTAAGAGCATTTTAGAAATATAATGAGAAACAAATATAAATACCAATATAAATAATGAAAATCAGACATAATTAGCAATAAAATGCAATCAAACAAGAATTACTTAAACTCAGTAGTACGGTGGGATGCCCGAGTACCGGGCAAAACTCTAGGACCGGAAGACAGCTAGTACAGCTGTGACGGATATGTCGATGCTGATGACAATCCATAGCTCCCACCTTCCGGGTATCCTCCAGACGACATTCCAACCAAACTTGACGGCAACCCATACATAGAGGACCCAAAATTACTCATTCTACCATATTCTGACCCACCACCATACTGTGATCCACCACCACCACCAACACCATAACCACTACCATACCCACCACCAAATGTGCCCGGGGCTTGATTCCTATACCCACCACCCCCAATCGACGAAGGCATAGGCATAGGCATCCCATAATTCGAAACGCCGTAGTTTGTGTTTTGAGGATATTCACTTGTTATAGGAGCCCCACTAATGCCAGGGTGTTTACCCTTTTCCCATCGATGACGTATTTGCACAAACCTGATGCCTATGCATCAAAGGGGTACCGCATGAGGAGTCGTCGGTGGGAAGAGCGGGCATGAGGGAGTGAGAATGTGAGAAGAGCGGGCTCTCCTTTTTTGGGGTCTAAATTTTTAGTGGAAAGAAAGAGCGCGTTCTAAAATTTTTTAGGGAGAAAAAAAAGGTCATAATATGTACCCACTTTAAAAATTCTCAAAAAAAGGTCATAATATCTATAATCAAATATGACTTTTATATTTAAAGTGTCATACAAAATAATACTAATACATATAATGATATTTTATATTAAATTTGTCATATTAATAATAGAATTGACCTTAAATGACATTTTTGTAATAGATGCCATTAAATTATTTTTTTAAGCGTCATAAAAAGGTGTTTTTCTTCGAAAAATCCAAAGAGTTTTGTTTTTCTTGAAAAATTCAAAAAGATTTTTTATTTTTTAGAAAAAATGAAAAAAGCCAAAAAGATTTTATTTTTTTAAAAATTTTTGAAAAACACAATTTTTTTTTATTTCTTTTTACACCATATATGGATGGACATTTAGGATGGCCAAGTCAGAATATCATTCCATTATCCATGCAACTATTTGATAGAGTTTTGAGATGCAACATCATTTCATCTATATGCTTTATAATGTTTGGAGTCTTTGAGATGTGATTAGTGATTACTTTTTCATGTTTGACTCATGATTTTCTTTAATGCACACATGCACAAATTTATTTGCATATTGGACTTGTATATCACATGTTGGTCAAAGTGTTTTCATCTCAATCATGTCTTTAAAACGAACCAATGCGATAAAACGAGACAATGAAAGTAGTGCATGTAAGAACCATTGCTCGGATTGAAAAAATTAATTTTATATCTCTGATAAATGTGTTTATTTAAAAGCAATGGCTCAAGCTGCGAAAGTAAAAAGATGTTTGTGTGAATAGCCACCATTTGCAAAGAAAAGAGCCTAATATATGAAAAGCACTCGAAAGAAAAAAATATAAAGTGCTAGGCCAAATTCATAAGAATATTGATGCTTCGCTACATATGAGCATTGATTTCTCACTACACCAAAATGGTCAAATTGGCACCCTTCAACCCTCCAGTCTTGTCACGGTCAATGATCGTGATAACCCTCTGAAGTTGTCACGGTCATGGACCGTGACGTGTCCATGACAATTCTGTCAGTAAAAAAACCCCCCATCTTCTTTTTTCCCATAGATTCTAATTCCCTCCATTTCTCTCTCTCTCTAGGGACTGCACTCTCTCTACGATTTTGGTACGTTTTCTCTCTATTTCTCCTCCATTTATGTATACGTGTATGTATATGTGCGTGTGTGTATATACGTATATACATGTGTGTGTGTGTGGTGTATATATGCATGTGTGTGTGTGTGGGGAGGGGACAGGGTTGGGGGGTGTATGTGCGCGCGCGTGTGTGTATATATGTGTGTTTGTGTATATATGCGCGTGTGTGTATATGTTCATGTGTGTATATATGTGCGTGTGTATATATGTGTGTGTGTGCATGTGTGGTGGGCAATGGCAGTGGGGGGGAAGGGGCAGGGCTGGGGGTGGGGGTGGGTAGGGTTGTGGGGCTGTGTGTGTGTATATGTGCGTGTGTTTTTTTTTAATTAAATTTTTATTGGTTTATTAGATATTGCTCCTCATATTGTAGTGCCCCTTGTAAAAGAATTGATTGATTAAATTTTTAGTAGGATTGCCCCTCATTGTAAATTAGTAAATTAATATTTGTATACTTCAATTGTTAGTTTAATTGATGAAAAGAATTAATTGAGTAGATGAATTAGAAGGAGTACGGGATACACATTTGTTGTTGCCATTGCGGTTGGATTATAGTGGATCGATGTTGGGTTGGTTAATTTTAAAAGTGGCATGACCACAGGATTATTGTTCATACGGAGGTGGGATTTTTCAACATTTTTTGAAAATTACTTTTTATAACGAACAGTATATATATAGTATGATAGTTAAATGAAACATACTTGAAATTACATATAGTGTACATAGATACTAGCCTTCTAGTTCTTATGCGTACGCATTCAATAGCCCTTAGACCCGTTCGAGAGTCATTACCCCTGTAATGAGATCTCTCGAATTGTCCCGTTTGGACAGTTTGGGACTGCATAATTTTTGTATAATAATATTCTTAGTGGCTTAAAGTTGTTACTTTTGGAGGAAGTTCTGCAGTCGTATCCTAATGTTCTCTGGGTACATACTAGATTGATAAGTGTGACTATTATTTCAAGTTATCAATTAAAATAACACTCACACTTGCCAATCTACGTCATGTGCTTGAGTGAAAAACAGTTGAACTACATTTGTTAAGATGGGGTATGCAAGATATTTATCGATTTTGGAGTTTTCATGGAGAATTGAAAGTTCCTTTTGTCCCCGAACAACCTTCACAACCACCTTCAACAAGTAGGATAAATGTATAAGGGGACACCGTAGATCATAATATGTTAGAGGATTTAGTTGCGTACGAAGTTTATTAAGCGGAGGAGAATGATGTTACTGATGATGTACAAGGTTCAGGTGCTTGTGAAGTGGGGGGCAATGTGTGTGTAGTGTTGTGTGTGTGTTGGGGGGGGGGGATGTTTCGGATTTTTAGTAATTGTACATATTATGAATTGAGGTGTTAAACAGTAATAATTGATTTGGATTTGTAATAATTGTACATATTTGCATGTCTTCTTCAAATTCATTTGGATTTGTACTAATAACAATATTTTTTTTACATAAAATGTCTCCCTCAGGTATTAAGGCGAGGATGATGATGTTGATTATGATGATGTTGTCTAGGCTCGGTGGTAGTAGAGGCGTGGAGGGCACCTCGGCCCCTAGGCTCCCCAAATGGGGCAAATTGGGGATGGCAGTCGAGAACAAGACGGGGCTATTAGCGAGATCCCTCGAGCTGGTAAAGACTATCATCGGACCGAGGTACACTAGTTGGAGGGAGGTGCCAAATGAGCTCAAGTTAGCTATTTGGGTTGCACTACAGGTAATGTATTTATATTTATATTTATATGAATATTTCAATTTCATTTAATATTTAACTTATATTTATATTTATTCGCAACTAACATTGTATTTGTTGGACAAGAACAATTTAGCCTGGACCCAAAACTACGCGATTTTGTCTTGGAGCAGTTGAGGGAGCAACACAAGACGTGGAAGAAAAATATGTGGACCCGGTACATTGGAAAGACTCGAGACTCCGTTATCCGAATGCGTGATTACGTCCCGCTGAAGGAGCCGATCTCATTGGCATAATGGTAAACGTTCATTGACAATGAGATTGGGGAGCGACAATTGGCATCTCGCCAATCGGGGAGGGAAAATCGGGCGAAAAATACGGACGTGCATTACTCCGGCCGGACGTCTTACGCTGAGGTGGAGCATAGGATGATGGTAATATTTAATTTTTCTATAATTACAGAAATATGTTATTCTGCATTATTTTACTTTGCGGGGCCGATACTAATTTTGCATTATTTTATTTCAGGGGACGGGGAGTGGCCCTAGGGGTATGCCATATAGGCTCGATACTTATGTGGCTATTCAGACAAAGAAGGGGAAGGATAATGAGGTGTCCCGGATTGTCGCATCCACGATTGTAAGTAATCTGACAGTTTACTTTTTCTTAATTACGTTGTAATGTATTTATTTACTTATTTAACTAATCATGTGCTTTTTGACGTGTCAGGCAAAGCTTAAGAAAGTGCATGAGTCGCAGTCTGATGTTGACAAGGCATCTTTGTCCACAGACGCACTCAACCAAGTGCTTGACGCTGATCGTAAGGGGAGGACAAGGGGGGTGAGTTCGCGGGTGGCCAAATCTAGGATCATCGGATTGGGGACGAGCAACACCGGGTTGGTTCGAACGGTGGACTCGCATGACACGAAGCTGTCCCGTTTGGAGGCGACAGTCTAAGATATGTTCTCATTCATGAAGCGTTTATTGAGAGGAAACCGTAAGGGGAAAGGGAAGGAGAAGGTGGTGGAGGAGGAGGTGCAGGATGAAGAGGAGGTGGACTTCGCTGCTTCATCGCCGACACGTGCGGACTTTGATGATCCAGTCCCCTATTTGGCTCCCTTCGACCGACCGATGTCGACACTTGGTTGGCCGAGCATGTTTATACTAGACATATTTGATGGCTAGCGGATGGGGCGGGCGTTGTGGGACTCGAATACCGTCCAGACCAATGACCGTGACAATTCTTTAAATATTGTCACGAGTTTGTCACGGCCCTAAACCATGACAAAACTTCTCAAGGTCAGAGACCGTGACAAGTCTAATGAACTTGTCACGGTCAATGATCGTGACAAGTCCGTGACAACAAACGTTGTCACCCCCAGAATTATTACGGTCATTGTCCTTGACAAGTTCAACTTGTCAAGGTTAATGACCGTGACAATCCGACATATTTGGTGTAGTGTCTTCAAAATAAAAGAGATGAGTGAAATATTCTATATGCGAGTTTTGAGGGAGTTTAGTCAAAGATGAATGGGTTTGCACGTTCTGAAAAAGTCTCGTAAAAGCATTACATAGTTTCAGACGTTATTGGTATGAAAATCATTTTAAACTTTGAGTTGTTGATTAGATTGTGTTGATATCATATAAATTCAACAATTTTAGACCTGAGGAAGATTTTGTGTTCATTCGTTAGAAGTATCCAAAATTCATCGTGCACATATGTTATGATTGTTTGAGTTGATTTTCCTATCGAATGTGTTCACACTTATACATTCCGTTTCCATAATTTTCTTATCTTAATGTTAATTCATGGTGTGTGTTGTTTTTATAAAAAAATTTCTCTTGAAAAATATTTGAAATTCCAAAAATAGTTTTTGGAGCCTTTGAGATTATCACCGCATGAGCTTATTTGATATATGTTTATGATGATTTGATATGTTTATTGTGACCCACTCTGGTTTATTATTTTTTTTATTCTTTTCCTTGTCTATTTCAGACAAATAAAAAGGGTGAGAATGAATTATGAATTAGGGGGGGGGGGGGGGGGCGAGTTTGAATTACGGGGGATAATTTATTTGATTTGATTTGACTTGTGATTTTTATCTCATTTCAAACTCGATACGACACAAAGGTATTTTCTTTGTCTATTGTGTGTAGGTACACGTTGTGGAGCATACGAAAAGTACACAATTTGACAAAGTTCTTAAAAGAAGACCAAGAGAAAGCGAGGAGATTTGAAGATTTGAAAGTTGAAGATTTTGAAGACTTACATGTTAAGTTACTTTCCATTTTGGGTTTCTGGGAGGGTATTAGATTTGTTGGATAATTTGAATTTTTCGTTTTGTTCTGGAATAGCCATAGGAGGAGATTTGCAAGGGAAATTTTTTCATTATTGCTCCTAGCTTCTAGGACTTGTCCATAGAGTCTAGTTTACGTTGAGTATGGCGTATCCTGCCACATCCGTCAAGGAAATTCAAGTTCACAAGTTCAAGAAGACGGATCCGAATATCAAGCATCTTCAACATAATCTACGACTTGACGTAATTTTGGTATAGATTTTGTTTTGTGTTGTAACACCCCGTATTTTAATAATTATTTTAATTAATTAATTGGAATTTTTGAGAAAAATAAAAATTTGGATTTAATGATTTTTATAAAGTAAATATGCCAGCTTCAATATTTAAAGAATAGAATTTCAATCGGAATTAAAATCGGATTTAAAATGGAGTTTTTATTAAGTGTTGAATATTTGCCTTATGTAATTTTTTGTGGGGGAACTGTCGCCAGACCTGGTCGATTGATCGATCGATAGGTTCCATCAATCAATCGATGCGTCAATTTTTGTCGCAGCTCGTCTTCTTAATTTTTAAAGTTTAAGTTGGCTTAGGATTCTTAATTAGTATATAACCATTCTAATTCGTGGGAGGACTTCTCATAATCAATTTTTTCCAAGTTTTTCACCAGAGAACTCTTCCAAAAGATTTTCCTCTCCACCATAATCATCAACCTCCAACTTAATCAAGTTTTTGTCACAAGTTTTGAAGGATTAATTGGGGTTTAATCAAATTTGTCCCCGAATAACTCTTTGCTATTTTTTTCGAGAGGAATCCAACCGTGTTACCAGATTTTCTTCATCTTAAGCATAGACATGAATACTCTATTCATTTCCTTTAGTATTATGCATTTTAAGTGACGCCTAAACCCTTAATCATATGTTTTTGATTAAAATCAATTAACAACTTAATTAGAGAAAGTGGACACTAAATTTTGGGACTGTTTTTATGAAAATTTTGAATATGATTTAATATTTGAAACCCTTGGGTGAGTAGGTTAGATTTTTGGGTTTTATGGTTTTGGGTGTAGGTTCTCATGTATAATTTTTATGAAATTATTTATATGGTTATTGGGATGGGCTCACACTTATAAAAAATTAGATGACTTATAAAAGAGAACGATTATGACGTATTGAATATTGTCGCAAGTTAATTAATTTAACATTATTGCATACAAATAATTATGTTGAAAACGACGACGGTGTTATGCATTGAATTAAATTGAATTGGGACCTTTCTGATTAATTGCTATGCTATTCTTATGAATTGTGTTTTGTATGATTTATTTTATTCACGTTTGCCATCGTGGGGACAAGGGGCTTTTGGATCGTATATTGCCCAACTCTATTTTAGGATGCTTACTAGGTATGGGACTAGTGGGTAGGCCTTGGTTAAAATTTATACTTGCTAGGTATGAGACTAATTAGTGTAAATTCGTGGGGATTTTATATTTTGGGGTGGGGTAGATTTTTACATTTAGCCTAGGCATGAGACTAGGACGGGTTTTCTCTTGGTGATTCATCCTATGTGTAGGATAGGACGTATGTATACTTGGGGACCCTTAGGTATGAGACTAAGAGGTATTTTTTAGGATCTCACATCGATAAAAAGGCTGGGGTGATTTGATAATTGTGAAATTAACAATTGAGAATTAATGCCAATGATATAAATGGGTATTAAAATATGGTCGACATAAATAGCGAGGGCCGACAGTTTAAACGGACCAATCGGCGTTTTATGTCGTGTCATGCGTGAAACCTTATCAAATTGCGGGATCAACAATTTAAATGGATCAACGGTCGTTTTGACAAGGGAAAGTGTTAAACTTTGGTGGAATTACCACCCGGGGCGGGTGGACCGCCATAATAAAACGTGAGAATAATGATAATTTGGGTTAATTTAATTAAATTAACAAATTTGGGACTGTGGGATATTTAAAATAATATTGGTGTGATTTTATAAAGAATCTTTGGGGATGGTTAGTAATTTATCTTTATTGCGTTTAATTATCTCGTATATTAAAACACTCTATTGTGATATTTATTAGGTATAATGCTATTGTTTGGGTTCACAGGCCCTATTTGAGGGGAGTAGTGCGTATTCATGCTCGGATCTATGACCTCATGCGTTGACTGACATTTTCAGGTATTAGTGCTGGAGTAGCTGCATAGGATTTATCAGATATTGATTGGAGGTGAAACTGGAGTTGCTTTTATTTACTGCTTTATTTAGTTTAGACTTTCCTTTCCGTCGTATTTCATTATGAGATTTCATATGGGTTTTGTTGGGCCATTCGGTTCCAAAGTTGTTTAAGGATTTCAGTTGGAGTATTACCGTCAGTTGATTATTCAGATTTTAAATATATTTCATTATTGGAGATTGAATTTATTTGGAGTTTAGAATGTGATGGATTTCTTTTATCGCATTTCTGGTCATTATCATTTGGGATTGATTATTATTAATCTTGTGGATTGATTTTTATATCCTCTCATATCTGTCTCATGCTGAGAATGATATTTATTTAGTAGCGCCTGACGTAGTTCGACGGCGGTGGCTGGCCACCCCGTTGTCCGGATTGCGCGGGTGTTACATGTGTTTCGTAGATTTTTTACTAAGTATTGGGATATTTTTCTAAACTATTTTTTATTGTCAAAAAGAGGCGTTTTCAAAAAAAATTTGAATAGCGTTTTAAATCATAAAAATTATTGTATCTCGTTAAAACAAGATTGATACTTCATTCGAACGACATGCCTATGTCATTTGATAGCCTGCCTCTAATTTGGTTCAAATGAAGACGTACTATTTTAGTCTTTGAAGGTCATTTGTTAGGTCATTAGATGGTCGCTTCTAACGAGATTGACATCTTGTTCGAACGACCTATCTAACTCATTCGAATGACATTCTGATGCCTCAAAATTTGTGTTCGCCTATAAATTCCTGTTTTGTTAAGATTTTTCTTCAAGACATTTCATTTACTACGCAAACTTCAGAACAACTACAAATAGTCTTCACTTTTTTAGGACTAAAATACTTTTTAATTCACACAATCAATCCCAAATACTTTTGTAAATCCTCTTTGGAACCGAAATTCTTCTATGTCGAAGTTATTTTTGTGGAGAGGTTTTTTCACTGTTGATCTTGTGATACTTGAGAGTATTCACTGCTAAAGGAGGAGGATTGAGGTTCTTGAGAGAATCACTACTGATTGAAGGCTGCGATCTTTGTGGATTCATGCGGGAGTTCATTACTCTATTTCTCTATGTATTTGTAAGTTGAGATTTACATATAATAGTAAAATAAAAGGTTTTCCCTCATACTGGAATTTTTCCTGAAATTGTTATTTCTTTACATGCTTGAATTGAATCACTTATATGCATGTTTATGTTTTAATTAAAATTGAAATTTTGTTTGGAGATTGACATTTAATTAAATAAGTTTACTCCGTCAGAGAATAACATGCACTCTCTCAAAGGTATATCCCTATTGATCTCCTGAAACCTCTTTGACACCCTCGCAATCCAATTACTCATAAGTCATCAAAGTTAAATTAGGAGACAATAAGGTGTTGTTTATTTTTATATCTTAAGTCTGAATCTGAACCATTCAGACTTAAGAGGTACCAAAAAGTGTTTGTTTTTTTAAATGATTAAGAGGCTAACGACTATATTTGACTCTTAATGGTTAAGAGGTAGAATTACGTCTGAAGTCTGAATCTGAAGTCTAAATACATTCATTCAGAGGTACATTCAGACATAAAAACAAACATATTTTTCTGATTCAGATTTCAGACTTCAGATTCAGTCTTCAGATTTCAGATTCAGATGAAAAAACAAACGCAACCTAAGTCTAAGGGACCACTTGCGGTGATACAAATTTCACAGGAAAAGCCTATTCCTAAAAAAATTCCCAGCAACCTCAATGACACCATGATCAAACATCCAACTCCATTCCATCCTCAAACATCCTTCATCAATATACACAAGAAAATATTTCTTAAAACTCACAATGGAAATTACAAAAAGGAAAAATCCCAACTTTATCTTATAAATGCGAGGCCGATCCCTAATTACAAGAAGACATTGGAAATAAAGAAAGAAACATTAAGATTGATACCCAATCAAGTGAAAATGCACGTTATTGGAGACACACGAGGACGATGAAAACTTTAAAATAGAGCATGTGTAATATTGATATTCTAATGCACCTTCAGATCTTCGACGCGTGGTAGAACTTAGTCACATCTTAAAGTAGAAAAGACAAGGAAACATTGGCTTATGTTGGGAGACATGAAATCTGTACAAATACGCAACCTAAAAATCTCTATCCACCACAATTATAATACAACTCTCTAGAAGTTGTTACTCTTCACTTGAGTATTATAAACGATAAGTCCCTATGTATAAAGACTTGGGGAAATATTTATACTCTAAATATGAAAGGACATGTGGGAGACTCATATGAGGCCACCTGTAATATTTGTCAGCCTAATTTCACCGGTAGTGAACAGAACCTCATACATGGTGGACACTATGCCGACCTCAGGAGAGTTCAACCTCGACCTATCCAAGGGCAAGGCTTAAATTTGAAAGGTTAAACACCGTTATTTAACATCATTAGTTCAATCAGAAACACACGTGATTTAGTGATGATGAAGTGAAACAATCATTCAACATATGAGAAGATATATAGATATTCTCACCATGTTCTATAATTAAGCCCTTCATGTAACGAGTGATCTCACCTAGCTTTATATAGGTGAGACATATATCCTAAGGACCATATTCTCTAACCTCACTGACCTTATAAATAGAAGCCCATTATCCCTTAAAAGGGCATGAGATATTTTGATCTATTAGTTGAGAGAGAAAGAGAGAGTGGAATATATTTTAATATTGCTTCAATGGATATTAATCATTAATCTAATAAGATTTTGCACTACTTGTGGATGTAGGCACTAATTTGGGCCAAACCCGGTAAATTTGATTTCTTCTTCTCTCATAATATTTCTTTTGTAATACCCTGTATCTTTTATGGATTTTAAAATTGAGGATTTATTAAATTTAATTGAGTTATTAATTTAATATTAATTCGGAAATTTATTTTAAATATTTACTAGCGTGACGAGAGTTAGTAATTATTGGGAACTTGTTGAATATTACTTAATGAGCAAAGTAATATGTATAATTGAATTTATTAAAATTGTCACGAATGAATAATATGACAATTATAGAAATTAAGTCGGGCACGAATGAATAATATGTATAATTGAATTTTATAATAATATGACCATACGGGGGACCTATAATGTATCGGGACTAAATTATTATTATAAAAAAATATGAATAAATTATAGGTCACCCGTATGGTCATTTCGAGTGCGCCAACATGTCTGAAATGGTCGAGATAGTCAGAAAAGTGTACCAGGGGTTAAGATTGGGTCTCGGGGCGTTTTTAGGCCTAACCGGCACCCCGGAAGGGCGATTTACTCATTTCCAAATTAGGCCTTAATTAAATGACAAAAATTGGAAAATTAATATCAGATATTAGGAGAGTCTTCTAGGGTTAACATTCTCAAAAGTTAGAATGACAGTGAGAGGAAGGAAGGAAAAGCTTTCCAAGAATCCAAGGCCAAGAACCAACCCAATTGCACCACCACCACCACCAAAACGTAGATCGGAGCGAGGGGATCAAGCCTATACCTGTCAAACTCGTGGAATCAGACCTACCATCTTAAGGTAAGTATCTATCTTGCTATTTTTCTAGTTGATATTTCACCCATGCTAGAATACGATTGATAAAAATATGTTTTATTGAAGAATTTCATGAATTAGAAGATTAGAATAACATGTTATAGGAGTAATACATGTAATCTGGAAGCCTTGTCACATGTATAGGATTACCCATGAAATTTATAATGGTTTAGAAGAAATAAATTTGGAAAAAGAATTAGGAGATTGGAAATTATAATGAAACTATGGTTCTTGGTAAATATTAGGAATTGGGCCTTTAATCCTATACTTTTGATGAAATTCGTACATGCTTTACGTAGAAAATCGTGTAGGTAGGTTAATATAACTATTAGTTCAATTAGTTGGGAGTTTGGGACTCAATTACGGAGTTGTGGTTGAATTTGATGAAGGAAACCCGTAGTTAATAATGGCAGAATTCAGAATACCTGGTCGATAGATCGATCGACTCAAGAATGTCGATCGATTGATCGACCCCTTTCATCGATCAATCAACCCCTCCTGGAAACTGCATGTTTCCCCTATTTTTGTTTAATTCAGATAAAATGCGTGAGAACCATTGAATATCATTTAAGGAGCATAATGGGTCATGAAGAGGACCAGTAGGGTCTAAGTAGATTCCGTTGAATGTAATTTTATATGGGATGTAACCGTGGGTTAACAGGGGTATGACACATATTAAAAATCATGCATACCTTAACTAAGGAATTGAGAGATTAGTGAATGACGTAGACCAGTATGTTAGAGAGGGTCTACCTCCTGAATTTAGTGTTAGGAAGAGAGAACATTCGAGGCATGAGAAGAAATTATGAAATGATTATAATTGAAAATAAAAGAGATGAATACTTTATGCGTAATAATTGGGAAAAATTGTATTATGTACGTTTAATAATATTACTATGGGTAGTGGGCGAACCTATTTGGAAAATGTGAATATTTATATATATGGATGTGTGACTGTGTGCATATACTAAATATTATATTTGTGAATAATCATACCCGCGCTACTTGCTATCATGGAGGTTACCACGCTGGGACAGTCTTATCTTGATGGGATGTTTATAGGGGATATTGACTTGTACCCTAGAAGATAGAATTCATTGGTACAGGCTTTCTGAGAATGATAGTCAGATGGTCCTAAGAGACGTGAGGGGTATGTGCTGACCTCTTAGTGACTTGGAACTATGATTCGCTGTAATACCCCACACTTTTATGGGAAATTAAATTCAATAATTAAGTGTAAATCGGGAATTTAAGAATTTTTGTGAATAGTAAATTTTGGAGTTTTTAAGGATTAGATGATTTTCGATGGGTGTTATATTTACTTTTGGGATTAAGTAAATAAGTCGGAGTATTTTAATTGTATGTCGCAGCTGGGTAAAGCGACAGTGGATAATATTTTAATGGGAATACCGCATTAAGTTATGTGTGGTTAAATTAGTGATTTGCGGTCAAGTACCTCGGATGTAGATTTTGAGTGTGCGGTTAGTCTCGGAATGGCCGAGATAGTCAGAAAAGAGTATCCGGGGGTCAAAATTGAGTTTCGGAAAATTTTGGATTAATAGGGACTCGCAATTGAGTAAACGAGTCATTTTTGGGTTTAAAGGGGATAAACCCTTATTTATCCTTATAAGAGGCACGGGAGAGTGGGAGAAAGAAAGGAAAAGACAGAAAAGAAGAAGATAAGAAAGGAAGAGGAGAAAAGAGGAGAGAAAAAGGGATTTTCGGGACAAACTCTGTCGGATTCGACTCGGGATCGTCGGATTTCATCCTCCAGGCAAGTGTTTACTTTGTTTATTTGATTTTGAGCATAAATCTCATATCATAGTTGGTAATAACAAACCCTAAAGATTTTTGGTTGGATTTTCACGAGTTAAACGGGTTTTTCGGAAGTTTAACGGGTAAACCCCGAAAATTATGAAATTGGAGAAACTTAGAAATTAATCGAATTTAATTGTTGATGTTTGGATTTAGGATGTTTAGAACCTATTTACTTTGTGGATATTTAGTTGGATGTGGTTATATGTTGGTGGGTTAAGAGGAAATGAAGTTTGGAGGTTTGTTAATGGCCGAAACAGGGGCCGGAGAAGAACCTGCCCGTCATGATCGATCGATCGAGAGCCAAGGGTCGATCGATCGACCCTTCATGAATTTTGGCAATTTTTTCTAGAGTTATTTATATGGGATAAATTCCCAAATTAAGGATTTCTAGCCTATTTAATTTAGGAAATAAATAGACTTAACTAAGGGAAAGATATTTATCCAATTGGGGAAATTTATGGGGGCTAAGTGAGTGTTTTAAGTGTGTGACACTAGAAAATATATTTTCGAGGAAAATAAATTAAATTGTGGAATTAAATCTTTGTATTTTTGAGGAAAATAAATTAAATTGAGGAATTAAAGCTTTGGGGTTCCTAAAATAGAGTAGAGGGCTCTAAATTATTATTTGGACGTGATGTAGTCCTTGGGTCAGTGGAAATGGAATCCACGACCTATTTAAATTAAGGGTGTTTGGTGACGAATATTTTTGGGATAATTTTAGTGGGCATTTAGGCCTATATAATTATGCGCGTAGAAAACATAATTATAATGATTGTGGTTGAGTACATCCTGCGAGATTATTAGGATGAATTTGGGAAAATGCGTATTTACTTAATGTGAATTGGTATAGTTGGAGAACTATATAAATCCTTAAGTGTGAATAAGGTACCGATTATTTATCAAGTGAGGGGATACTTTTGAGTTTAGTATCGTGAGTGTGCGAATGCTTGAATATTATTAATTGTGAGAATCTTTGGGATTATTGTGTGACAACCCGCACTCCGAAATAAAGGGTGGCCAGCCCGATACTCCGACATATACGGTAATCATGGACGGAAATCATTCTCAGCACCACAAATATAGTAAGAGTAACCGAGAAAACCACCCAATAATTCAGAAAACGGGTTGTCAAAACAATTTATGTGATTTAAAAAAAAATAAAATTAAGAAAAAAATTTAAACAACCCATTCTAGAAAAATAGTGGAATTCGAAGAAACACAAATAACATACATCTAAAACAACTATGTACAAAGAGGAGAACCGAATATGCTATCGGTTCACAGCTACACAAAAGTAATCACAACAGTTAGATGTTATGCAATACATTCATTATACAATCACAAGTTTGGGCCACTCGCCCGGGTGACAGACCCGATCATAACTAGATATCGAAAGAATGATGGCGTCTAACAAAACATCCTGTAATATCCGCAATTTCATACAGCTCCTTAAAAGCAAAAGAGTCGGAATATCAACACGGGCGTCCTTGCAGAGGAGCACCTGGGCGGATACAATAACAAGCACAACATAGAGGAAAATGAACGGGTCAGGACCCGGTTTATATATAGTTCCCAGATGAACAAAAAGCATGCTAGGTATGAATAGCGAATCAAGGGGATAGAAATCAGAACTCTAACAACCTAAGCATGAATCATAAGAAGACAAGTGAAATGACATGCCTAAAAGAAACTATGCATGAAAATGAAATTATGCATTAATTAAATTAAATTAAATTAAATTAAAAGCTTCTATTCACCAATTTCCACTTTAATCCAGTTTCAATTCCTTAACAGGAATATACTAACATTATCTTCTCATTTCATTCCAATTCCCATTCCTTAGCAGGAATGTAATTATCATAATACCATATAGTGGAAATATACATCCCTCAAGTCCCACTTGAGTTTAGAAAAGTTATATTCTTATACATATAACGATTCTAAGACCGCCCCTCCGAGTTTCCCCACTGGGCGCGCCCCTAAATGACTATCATCTTCCAGGGGCCCATCAAACAAGGAAGCCTGGGTACCTAACGCACGTCGAGAAGTGGCCATATACCTGCGAGTGAGTCATGACCACACCCGGAATTACCTCACTAGCGCAGAAAAATACATATAATAAACCCGCATATGGCCGAGGACTATAGTCTCCCTGCATTCACTAGTCAAGGAACATCACCTCATGCGCGAGCTTCCCTTATGATAGCATTTAGAGAGGTGTGTTTAAGTAAATTAGCATTTACTATTAAAACCATACTTTTTATTTTTATTAACATTTATGTGTTTCATTTGTTTGAAACCATAGTCAAAGGATATTTCATTACTTTCCATCCTAGGTTATGCCCCGAATAAATCTCCAAGGGAACATAATAGTTTCCTGAGCTTAAGGCCTTATATGCTTCATTTCAAGCCCCTAAAGTCTCCAAGTATGGGCCTACAACTCCCATCCATATATATTAGGATGCGCAAAGAAAAATGATGCCTTTACATCACTTAGGACAACCCCTCCCCCGGACTTAACCCCATGTGAAACCCATTCAACACTAGGGTGACAACCAACTCAACTAGGACTCTAAAAGCCAAGGTTTACTTCATTCAAGAAGAGTCCTAAGTTCCTAGGGGAAGAAAGGGATTAAAAACAAAATAGGAAATTTGGGGAAGAAAACAGGGCACCGGTCGACCGGTCCCAAGACCGCGGTCGATCGCGTCTCAAGTTTTAGCTTTTGAAAGAAAACAAAAAGTTCATTTCGGACGAGCCGGTCGACCGATAGGGTACCCGCGGTCGACCGCGCCATCAGTTTCATGCCTTTGAAAGAAAGCAGCGTGCCCCTCCTCCGAAGGCCCGGTCGACCGGTCTGAGAGACGCGGTCGACCGGCCATTGCAGACCTAAACCAATCTTCCTATTTCTTTCATCCCAACCCAAAACCAACTATCAACCAAACCCAATCAAACCTCATTTAATGATACTAAAAGATCATAAATGCTCCCAACAACATTTTTCTACTTCTATCAACAATCAAACTCTACCAAAGATATTGATACCCATAAATCCAACCAAAAACCACAATTATTTTACATCAAAACTATACATAACTAACCATACTAGTTATCCATCTTAAACCATATAATAGCAAGTAGAAAACTTGCCTTGGGGCTTCAATTTCAGTCTTGGTTGAAGAAGAATGCAAGATCAACCACAAATCTTCAATATCTCCCTTATCTCCACAAATTCTTCCCCTCTCACTCTCACTCTTAGGGCTAGAACACTTAGGGCAAATAAGAGGAAATGAAAGGCTTGGTAAAGAATAAAACGTGGATTTAGATAAAAAGGGGCTCTCATTTAAATGCCTATACCGCAATAATTAATTTCTAATACGCAATATGCCAAAATCAGTCAAAAGTGCCCAAAATCTCAAAATACAATATGGCACACATTTCGACTGTCTCATACCTCCCGGAACTAACTACACCCTCCAAATTATCATTTGGAAATTTTATAATCCATTTTAAGTTCCGGTTCCATTTAATTCAAATTGCCATTTTAATTTTCATGACAAAATAGAACACCACATGGTAACAACTACTTACACACATGGTATCATGCAACTCATTAGTAAATATTAACTTATTTCCTCAAATTAATACTTACCCACAACCGGCATTTTATATATGCAACTACTCAATATAGTAAATAAGTATAAAATGGGCTCCCAAAAGCGAGGGTTGTTACATATTGGTCATCGCTATGTGTGATTGGCAATTTTGGCCATTTATATATATTTGTGGAACAATGTGGAATATATATATACTATGTGAGTAAAGTATATATATTATATGATACGGATATGTATATATATCTATGTGTGGATGGTATATATATATATATATGTGAAGCATACCCCCTCTAATGCTATCATGGGAAGTTGCGCGATGTGAGTGAGGCCCCTGGCTTGAGGAGCAGGGTGCGTATAGTCCCCAGGTCATAGCGTCCACTTTTATATTGTGTGATTTTTATTAGGGGTGAGACGTGGTAGATATGTTTCGTCTCATTTTCGGGGAGGAACTATGACCGCTTCCCATGCGTTGTGATTTGGTTTTGACCACGAAATAGGTGACATTTAGTCATACCGGTGGTCCCCAGGATGGTATGTGAGTGATGCCCTGGAAGATGATAGCATTGAGAGACCGCATCCTTGAGTTATAGCTCGTTGGGATGATTATTGTACTTGTGTGTATAGTACATTACTTGTGTATGAGAACAAGAAATTATATCTCTATAAGAGTAAAGATATAAATTGAATATGAAATGATAAAGAAATGAATTCTCACTCCGGGAGATTAGATCCGGAAGTGTAATATGAGTATGTATATAAATTGAGTACTAAGGGTCTAATGGATCTCGACGATCGACCTTGCCAAGTAGTAGTGTATTGGGGGGTTTCTTGTTTGGATTTTGCTTTGCGAGACATCCCACACACGAACATGGCTTAGTGTTGAGACTGGGGAGAAGTTTAACCCTTAGTGCTCTAGTTTTGGATTCTTATTATATGGGTGCATGTATATAAATTGAGTATTGAGGGTCTAATGGATCTCGACGATCGACCTTTCCAAGTAGTAGTGTATCGAGGGGGGGGGGTTCCTTATTTGGATTTCGCTTTGCGAGACACCCCACGCATGAACATGGCTTAGTGTTGAGACTGGGGAGAAGTTTAACCCTTAGTGATCTAGTATTGGGATTTCTTATATGAGTATGTATATATATTTCGTGTACTGAGGGTCTAATGGATCTCGATGATCGACCTTACCAAGTAGTAGTGTATCGAGGGGGTTCCTTATTTGGATATCGCTTTGCGAGACACCCCACACACGAACATGGCTTAGCGTTGAGACAGGGGAGAAGTTGTGCCCTTAGTACTTGGTTTTATTAGGACTTCTAGAGTTTGGGGGTGATGGATTAGTTAGGCAGCGTAGCTTGACTAGGATGTTTAGAGGGATGCTCTAAGTGTGCACTATTAGAAGAGAGGTGAGGGGTATCTCATGGGAGTGCGATACCAATTTAAATATGAGATAAAACATATTTTTTAAAATTAAGGAATTTATGCACTTGCTAAATATTTTTACAAATCGGGCTCTGACCCGTTTCTATATTTTTCCTCTCTTGCTATATATCTATATATATAGGTGTCCAGACACTGGGACGCCTGGATGATGATCCTTTCGAGTCAGACATCTGCTGCAGCAGCTGTGGATGCATGCAGGTTTGATTTAGACGCTTCTATTCTTGCGATCTAGATAGGAAGCATTGTAGTTACTTTTGGGCTGAAAGCCCAATTGTACTTATTTATTCTTTCACCGTCTTTTTGTGCGGCATTCGATTTGGTTGTATTATATTTGAACCAAGTGTTCGGTGATTTTATCTCTTTCCAGTTTCATTTATATAAACTGTGTGAATGTTTATATTGTATAGTTGTTTAAAAAGAGTAGTTAAATAAAATTTTGACGCCAGCCTAATAGGTTATTAGTAATTAATTTGGTTTTCGATAGTGATGCTGAGGATGATCCATATGCGACTCCTGTTTTAATTTGGTACATGAGTGATCGCCCGGTATTTTATTAGGTGGGGTGTCACAGATGGTATCAGAGCATCAGGTTCTAGTGTCCTTAGGAATCTGTGTGGACGTACTATGCTTTCAGTGTAGCTCTCGATTGATATAGAGCCTTATGATTAGGATTGTTGATTCCTCTTGTGAGATTTTGTTCTCGTGCCATATTATGAGATTATAGTAAATCTTTTGCGCGCTCGTTTGAGGTTCATGTGTTGATCAAGGAAGGCGGTATGAGGTGGGGATTAGTTGGAGCTATGAGTTAAAGTTGGATATTAGGACCGTAGTAGAGGTCATTCTCCTTGTGGAAATTGTCAAGGATGGTTGCAACGACTACTAAAGAATAGTAGTTATGAGTATCTAAGTACTGCTATGGTAGAGAGTGGTACTGAAGTGGAATTACCCGGTAAAGCTTAGGGTTCGAAAGGGATCTTTGATAAGGACCATACTTGAAGTTAAGTGTGACACCCTGACTAATTAAATACCGGGTAGCCACTCCTTTATTAAATCAATTCAAAATGCCAAGTTGGTTCAGTTAATAGCATCACTGTCGAAAACATTTTAATGAATGCTAACCACCTAGTATTTAAAAGTGAGATGCCAAATTTTAAATTAAATCTGATTAACATGCAATAAATGAATTATAGAAATGTAGCACAACCATTCACGATAAAGTCTCAATAGAGTAACCAACAAATAATAATGAGTCTGGAGGAAATACTCCTCACAACAATCCCAGTATGGAAATAAATGAAACAAGTCTGGATCCTGAATTAATTACATCCCAAGTCTGAGTACTGAAATATAAAATGTCTCTAATAGAAATGGGCGACATGCCCTACAAATGATGAACACTGAATAAAGTCAAGACAAAAGAAGCGTCTACTAGCAAGGCCTTGTAACTTCCACAACAGCTACAGCTCGTCACCTGAATAGAATTCCTATGCATGGTGTCCTTGTGGCTGGGCACCTAAAAAGGTTTTACAAAAAAAATAGATTTGAAAGCAAATGGGTCAGAGCCCGAATGTGGAGAATTTTTTAAAAACAGCAAGTGTTTTAATAACATTAAAATGATGAATGCAAAATACATGTTAGGACGTGCACTCGCATGAAATCCTCACCTCTCGACTAAGTGTGCACTCCTAACGTACCGTACCCATCTAAGTGATATTCATAACCAACTAAACCGTCATAAGTTTCTAACCTTTCTACTCGATTCACAATTTAAATTCCCAATGTTATCACTTAAACAGATAGCTTTAATTAAACTCGGTTCCTCAATTATTAACATTACAATTTACTGGAGGTTATCCCCTTATTTATCTTCTCAAGGAGTTACTATAAATTATTCTCATAATTAAACATGACAAGTCTGTTCATTTACCTGTATATCATTCACATCATAAATATACAATACAAGCACCCCGAGCCTAAGCTACGGTGCACACATACTCTGCTATCCATCCCGGTACATCACGTACATAAGGATTACAAATTCCGAATCTCTCAGGAATTGTTAGCATAAGCACAACACACAAAAATGGAGGCGAACATAATTCAACATATCCATGGGTCACGTACATACCTACGCTCCATAGTCAGCTGACTTATTAACTCACAAATAAGTCATTCTAGCATTATGTTCTTAAGGTACCAATCTAAGCGAACGTAAACCTCCCGTGATAGCAAGTATGGTAGGTATGTCATACACATAAAATAATATACATATACTAAGCATGCACACATCTTAGTAATTTCCATAATTTATTAGTGGTATACTTCTCATTCTTATATCAATACACGTGTCCCCGGTTTATATATACACATCATCCATTATCCTCACTTCGTAATTAGTTATTCGCGTCCTAACCCACAATTACCATTTGGTTCAAATCATTCTTCTATATTTTACTCCCCAATATATCCCGAACATCCAAACTATATCGATTAGTCATCAAGGTAAGGTTATCTCTACCATTAAACAAGGTTACGGGACACTAGAAATCAAACCAGGCCAAAAAGGCCAAACTGTCAACTCGTTAGAAGTCTCGTTCGAACGAGGTCGTTCGAACGAGAGTTCATTCGAACGAAGTGGGCATCTAACGAGATCTCGTTCGAACGAAAGGCATCGAACAAACATCCCACTCATTAGAAAGAAAACTGCCAACTCGTTAGAAGCTCATTCGAACGAGCTCGTTCGAACGACCTGGGCAGGTCTTCTAACGAGGTGACAGTTCGAGCCCAGAATTTCTAAATTCGTTTTTCCTCCAAATTTCTCTTCTCAAAACTCATCCAAACATTATCCCAATAGTGTTTAAAGGTTTATCATCATTTATAAACATACTTAGGTCGTATATTAACGTATATATGGGATCCAATCATCCTAAACCACATCTAATCATCAAATCTCCCCAATTTTTCCCAAATCTCATGAACATGAACCCTAGAAATTTAGAGTTATCAATAACCATAATTAAATCCATTTTTGTAACATGAAAGATGTATTTCCAACAGTATAATCATCCAACTACGATTCTACATACAATCTCTTTATCAAAATATGAGTTTCTAATTCCAATTTCATGAGTTTTTATTATTCTCCCAAAACAATGCAATTATTTAAATTTCTACGCATGGAAGAAGCATTCGTTGTAAATAACGTAATTAAACCACTTGCCTTAGATAGTTCTCTGAATTTGGTGTTGGTGAATGGGTTGATTCTCCCCTTTCTCTATGGATTTCCTTCCAAGGTTGAAGATGGTGGTTTTCTCTTTGGGAACCTCTTCTAACTTCTCTCCCACTTCTTCCTATAACTCCCGTAGCCCTTTGGTTGGTTAAGTGCTGGTAATGTCTTAGTGGGTTACAAAATAACCTAATATTAAGTCCCAAAATTCGTTGGTTATTATTCCCAAAATTTCAAAATTACCAAAATACCCTTTTAAGTTGCCGGTATGGCCCGAAAATGCCCCGGGACCCAAACTAAACCCCCGGCTAGTGTTTTCTGACTATTTCAACCCTTCCGACCATGTTGGCGCACTCAAAATGACCATACGTTTGATGAAAATAAAATTCAGTTTTTAATTCAAATAATTACATTTCTGACGCGACTGTCACACGCGTCCAAACAAAATTTCCCAAATTGCCGTATTTCAATCTCGCGACAATTTCAATATTTCCAATCTTTATATTTCCATATATACACATTATAATCGAATACCAAGTCACATCTCGTTAGTTTTATATCCGGATTAATTCTCAATTAATACACATTTAATTCAATTAATCCCATAAATAAATATCACGAAAATACAGGGTATTTCATACTCCCCCCCTAATAACAGAATTTCGTCCCGAAATTCGGAACTAGAAAGTACCTGGTAAAAACAACTCTGGATAGCGTTCACGCATCTCATCCTCGCGCTCCCATGTGGGCTCCTCGACATTATGATGTCGCCACTGAACACGCACTAACGGAACTATCTTTGACCGCAGTTTCCGCTCACTTCGGTCCAAAATAGCAATCGGCCCCTCCTCGTAGGAGCTATCAGGCTGGAGATCGATGTCCTCCAAAGCAATGTGAGAATGAGCCAAATCATCTCTAGGATATTTCCTTAGCGAGGAAATATGAAACACATCATGAATCCTGTGTAAATGCTCTGGTAACCCAAGTCTATACGCAACAGACCCAATCCGCTCGATGATAGGAAATGGTCCCACGTATCTCGGTGCCAACTTTCCCTTCTTCCCAAATTGCATAATCCCCTTCATAGGAGCTACTCTGAGTAAAACCTGGTCCCCCACTTGGAACTCCCTGAAGAACCTCTTCGCATCAGCATAGCCCTTCTGCCGATCTTGAGCTACCCGAATGCGACTCCGTATCAATTCTATCCTCGCCGAAGTATCCTGAATTACTTCCGGCCCAAGTAGTTTGTTGTCCCCCACCTCCAACCAACATGCTGGGGAACGACAAGGTCTACCGTACAACGCCTCAAATGGAGCCATGCTAATAGTGAACTGGTACGAGTTGTTGTAAGCAAACTCCACCAGTGGAAGATACTGCTCCCATCCACCCCCGAAATCAATGATGCACATACGCAACATGTCCTCCAACATCTAATTGGTACGCTCGGTTTGCCCATCGGTCTGCGGGTGATATGCCGTACTCAGCCGTAATTCCGTGCCCATTGCCTCCTGAAAACTCTCCCAAAATCGTGAAACAAATTTCTTGTCTCGGTCAGACACGATATTTAGGGGCACACCGTGAAGTCTCACTATTTCTGCCATAAAAAGCTGGGCATACTGTCCCGTAGTGTAGTCTGTCCTTACGGGTAGAAAATGAGCGACTTTGGTCAACCTGTCCACAATTACCCAAATGGAGTCGTGACCCCTCTGTGACGTAGGTAACCCCATGATAAAGTCCATGGAGATGCTCTCCCACATCCACATCGGGACCTCTAATGGCTGTAGAAGTCCTGCTGGTCTCTGATGGTCCACTTTTACCAGCTGACAAGTGGCGCATTTAGAAACAAACACGGCAATATCTTTCTTCATCCAACTCCACCAATACTGAAGTCTCATGTCTTGGTATATTTTATCCCCATCGGGATGTACCGCGAACCGTGAGTCGTGCGACTCTGCCATCACCTCGTGTCGCAATTCCTCCCCTTCTGGAACTACCAGTCTCCCATTGAAGCGTAATCCCCCGTCTGAACTAACGGTATAGGACTCGACTCCCTCTGCTACTAATCGAACTATCTGCTCCTGACAGAACGAGTCATTTGCCTGGGCCTGTACCACCTTCGTGACAATCTGCGGTGTAACAGTCATCACAGACATGAACGATCGGGCCACTGCATCTTGGTGTCCCAACTCCTTCCACTTTGCCTTCCACACCCCTGCCACTTCATCTACTGGCCTACGAATCAACGCGTCTGCTACCACGTTAGCCTTCCCCGGGTGATATTGGATATCAAACTGATAGTCCTTTACAAACTCAAGCCACCTTCGTTGCCGCATATTCAACTCCTTCTGCATGAATAGGTACTGTAGGGACTTGTGGTTCGTGAACAATCGAAACTTCTCTCCCAAAAGGTAATGTCTCCAAATCCGAAGGGCAAATACAACTGCCGCTAACTCCAAATCATGAGTGGGGTAATTCTTCTCGTGAGGCTTAAGCTTACGGGAAGCATAAGCTATGGCCTGACTCTCCTGCTGTAATACACCTCCAAGTCCTTGTAAGGAAACATCGGTGTAAACTAGATACTCAACTCCCGAACTCGGCAATGCTAACACAGGTGCTGAGGTCAACTTGTCCTTCAACTCATCGAATGCCAACTGACAGGCATCACTCCAAATGAACGGCACACCTTTTCGAGTCAGATGTGTCAAAGGACCCTCTATCTTTGAGAAACCCCGAATAAACCTCCTGTAGTATCCTGCTAGGCCCAAGAAACTACGGATCTCAGTCGGTGTCGTGGGCTGTCCCCACTCCCTCACCGCGGATACCTTCCCCGGATTAACAGATATTCCCCGATCGAAAATAATGTGCCCCAAAAACTGAACCTCCTTCAGCCAAAATCCGCACTTCTCATACTTTGCATACAGCTCGTTCTGACGTAGCGTCTGCAAAACCTGCCTCAAATGCTCGGCGTGCTCCTCCTCGGTCTGGGAGTAAACCAGAATGTCATCAATGAAGACAATGACGAACTGATCAAGGAACTCTCTGAACCCCCTATTCATCAAGTCCATAAAAATGGCTGGAGCGTTGGTCAAGCCAAAAGGCATAACCCGGAACTCGTAGGAACCATATCTCGTTAAGAAAGCAGTCTTCGAGATGTCCTCTTCCCTGATACGCAACTGATGGTATCCCGATCGTAAATCAATCTTTGAGAAGAAATAAGATCCCCTCAACTGGTCGAATAAGTCATCGATTCTGGGCAACGGATACTTATTCCGTATCGTGACTTTATTCAACTCCCGGTAATCTACACACATCCTCAATGATCCATCCCTCTTCTTTACGAACAATACAAGGGAACCCCACGGCGAAGTACTCCTCCGTATAAACCCCTGACCCAACAACTGCTCAATCTGATCCCGTAACTCTCTCATCTCAGCTGGAGCCATACGGTAAGGTGCGCGGGCAATAGGCCGAGTGCCCGGCGTCAAATCGATCACAAAATCTATCTCTCTACTCGGAGGTAATCCAGGTATATCCTAAAATACATCGGCAAACTCTCGAACAACCGGAATAGAATCAAGTGGTATCATCACTTCTTTAGAGGTCTCCTCCTCTATATAGTACAAGTGAGTGGACGATCCTCCCTCAGGGCGAGGCATCCCCACTAAAAACATCTCCTGCCCGGGAATGGAAAAGATAATACTCCTACTAAAATAGTCAATCATGGCTCGGTACGCAACTAGCCAATCCATACCAATAATGGCATCATACTCGGTCATCTCTAATATTAACATATCAGCGGGTAAAGTAAACCTCCCGATCTCTATACCCACACCTCTACACATAAGGGAAATCACGGAACCCCTACTCAACGGTGAATCTACACAAGTAGCGGTGCTCCCTGCGATGTCTAATAACCCAATAGTGCGTGCAAATCTCATAGCAATGAAATAATGTGTTGCCCCCGTGTCAAATAAAATACGCCCCAGAGTCCCCTGAATAGAGAACATACCCTTAGTGGCTGGTGGATCCTGTGGGGCTACGACCTGCTGGAGCTGATACACTCTCCCATACTGAAGCTGTCTCTGCTGAACTGGGACTGCTGGAATGGGTGGTAATGCTGCCATCTGTGGTGCTGGGAGGGCGGCGGGAAATATAGGCCTCTGTGGCTCGTGTCGAGCACCCTGCTGCTACTGCTGTGGGGCCTTGCCCTTTTCAGGACAATCCTGACGTTTGTGGCCAATCTTACCACAAATGAAACACTTCCCCTGGAAGTTTCCCCCTCGCTGTCCCTGGTGACCACGGCCCTGGTGACCGTTACCATTTCTGCCCTGGCCTTGCTGGCCCTGGTGAAATTGCTGTTGTTGACCATTTTGACCCTGCTGGCCATTCCGAAATCCTCCCTGACCGTTCCTGAAACCCCCTGATCGGAATCTCTTAGAATCCCCCTGCTGGGAACCCTAATCACCCTGCCTATACTGACCCTGAGCTGATTGTGCCCCGCTGGCACCATTTCCCCCTGTCCTGCCCTGATGGTTGGACTCTCCTGATCGCTTCCCCTCTGTCAAATGAAAGCGGTGGTTCTGGAAATGGAGCAGTGCAGCGTTAACCACGTCAGAATAAGTGGCCAACGAGTGGTTCCCCAACAAATGCTGAAGGATTCTCCAAGTCAATCCATCTGTAAACTTCTGAATCTTTTTCTCCTCTGTCGGTATTTCATCCGGAACAATATTCAGTAGATTTGTGAATTTGGCCTCATACTCGGCCACAGTCCTTCCCTCCTGTCTAAGGTTCAACAACTTCCTCCTCATTTCCGTGTGAACAGCTGACGGAAAATATTTGCGGTCGAACCGCACCCAGAACTCCTGTATCGTGAGAGTATCTCTCTCCTCTGCGGTGGTAATAGACTCCCACCACTGCAATGCAGATCCCACTAGCTTGAAAGTAGCTAGTATCTACCTCTGAACATCGGTGTACTCATACATCCTCAAGTGCCTTTGAATATCCTTCCTCCACTGACTTGAAACCACAACCTCGGAGCTACCTGCGAACTCCGGTGTGTGTGCTTTCTAAAAAGCATCACGAACGAGTTCCCAAGCAGACAGGAATGCATGTGCCTGAACTGGCGCGGCTACCGGCGCCTGGGGTGGTGCCTGCTGTACAACGGCAATAGCGGCATTTATCGCTTGGGCTACAATGGCTACAACCTCAACGGCATTCATGGTGCCCTGTACTGGAGATGGCTGGGGCTCCGGCTGTGCATCCCTAGGAACTCGTTGCACACGTCGTGGAGGCATCTGAAAGGAGAGTAAAGTCTATAAGTTCGCAGTTATAAACTTAAAATAGCTAAAGAGTGAAGCATACATAAAGGAATACAACAGTCCTAAAATCTAGGGCTCTACATCAAAGAAAGCTCAGCGGAAACATAATAAGCCGTACAGATCCTAAAGGACACTAGAACCTGATGCTCTGATACCACCTGTGACACCCTGACTAATTAAATACCGGGTAGCTACTCCTTTATTAAATCAATTCAAAATTCCAAGTTGGTTCAGTTAATAGCATCACTGTCGAAAACATTTTAATGAATGCTAACCACCTAGTATTTAAAAGTGAGATGCCAAATTTTAAATTAAATCTGATTAACATGCAATAAATGAATTATAGAAATGTAGCACAACCATTCACGATAAAGTCTCAATAGAGTAACCAACAAATAATAATGAGTCTGGAGGAAATACTCCTCACAACGATCCCAGTATGGAAATAAATGAAACAAGTCTGGATCCTGAATTAATTACATCCCAAGTCTGAGTACTAAAATATAAAATGTCTCTAATAGAAATGGGCGACATGCCCTACAAATGATGAACACTGAATAAAGTCAAGACAAAAGAAGCGTCTACTAGCAAGGCCCTGTAACTTCCACAACAGCTACAGCTCGTCACCTGAATAGAATTCCTATGCATGGTGTCCTTGTGGCTGGGCACCTAAAAAGGTTTTACAAAAAAAATAGATTTGAAAGCAAACGGGTCAGAGCCCGAATGTGGAGAATATTCTAAAAACAGCAAGTGTTTTAATAACATTAAAACGATGAATGCAAAATACATGTTAGGACGTGAACTCGCATGAAATCCTCACCTCTCGACTAAGTGTGCACTCCTAACATACCGTACCCATCTAAGTGATATTCATAACCAACTAAACCGTCATAAGTTTCTAACCTTTCTACTCGATTCACAATTTAAATTCCCAATGTTATCACTTAAACAGATAGCTTTAATTAAACTCGGTTCCTCAATTATTAACATTACAATTTACTGGAGGTTATCCCCTTATTTATCTTCTCAAGGAGTTACTATAAATTATTCTCATAGTTAAACATGACAAGTCTGTTCATTTACCTGTATATCATTCACATCATAAATATACAATACAAGCACCCCGAGGCTAAGCTGCGGTGCACACATACTCTGCTATCCATCCCGGTACATCACGTACATAAGGATTACAAATTCCGAATCTCTCAGGAATTGTTAGCATAAGCACAACACACAAAAATGGAGGCGAACATAATTCAACATATCCATGGGTCACGTACATACCTACGCTCCATAGTCAGCTAACTTATTAACTCACAAATAAGTCATTCTAGCATTATGTTCTTAAGGTACCAATCTAAGCGAACGTAAACCTCCCGTGATAGCAAGTATGGTAGGTATGTCATACACATAAAATCATATACATATACTAATCATGCACACATCTTAGTAATTTCCATAATTTATTAGTGGTATACTTCTCATTCTTATACCAATACACGTGTCCCCGGTTTATATATACACATCATCCATTATCCTCACGTCGTAATTAGTTATTCGCATCCTAACCCACAATTACCATTTGGTTCAAATCATTCTTCTATATTTTACTCCCCAATATATCCCGAACATCCCAACTATATCGATTAGTCATTAAGGTAAGGTTATCTCTACCATTAAATAAGGTTACGGGACACTAGAAATCAAACCAGGCCAAAAAGGCCAAACTGTCAACTCGTTAGAAGTCTCGTTCGAACGAGGTCGTTCGAACGAGAGTTCATTCGAACGAAGTGGGCATCTAACGAGATCTCGTTCGAACGAAAGGCATGGAACGGACATCCCACTCGTTAGAAGGCAAACTGTCAACTCGTTAGAAGCTCGTTCGAACAAGCTCGTTCGAACGACCTGGGCAGGTCTTCTAACGAGGTGACAGTTCGAGCCCAGAATTTCTAAATTCATTTTTCCTCCAACTTTCTCTTCTCAAAACTCATCCAAACATTATCCCAACAGTGTTTAAAGGTTTCTCATCATTTATAAACATACTTAGGTCATATATTAACGTATATATGGGATCCAATCATCCTAAACCACATCTAATCATCAAATCTCCCCAATTTTCCCCAAATCTCATGAACATGAACCCTAGAAATTTAGAGTTATCAATAACCATAATTAAATCCGTTTTTGTAACATGAAAGATGTATTTCCAACAGTATAATCATCCAACTACAATTCTACATACAATCTCTTTATCAAAATATGAGTTTCTAATTCCAATTTCATGGGTTTTTGTTATTCTCCCAAAACAATGCAATTATTTAAATTTCTACGCATGGAAGAAGCATTCGTTGTAAATAACGTAATTAAACCACTTGCCTTAGATAGTTCTCTGAATTTGGTGTTGGTGAATGGGTTGATTCTCCCCTTTCTCTATGGATTTCCTCCCAAGGTTGAAGATGGTGGTTTTCTCTTTGGGAACCTCTTCTAACTTCTCTCCCACTTCTTCCTATAACTCCCGTAGACCTTTGGTTGGTTAAGTGCTGGTAATGGCTTAGTGGGTTACAAAATAACCTAATATTAAGTCCCAAAATTCGTTGGTTATTATTCCCAAAATTTCAAAATTACCAAAATACCCTTTTAAGTTGCCGGTATGGCCCGAAAATGCCCCGGGACCCAAACTAAACC
Source organism: Sambucus nigra (assembly GCA_949130495.1). Taxonomy (NCBI): domain Eukaryota; kingdom Viridiplantae; phylum Streptophyta; class Magnoliopsida; order Dipsacales; family Adoxaceae; genus Sambucus; species Sambucus nigra. The sequence continues at coordinate 292,860,091 of OX422217.1, read as the reverse complement.
CCCGGCTAGTGTTTTCTGACTATTTCAACCCTTCCGAACACGTTGGCGCACTCAAAATGACCATACGGTTGATGAAAATAAAATTCACTTTTTAATTCAAATAATTACATTTCTGATGCAACTGTCACACGCGTCTAAACAAAATTTCCCAAATTGCCGTATTTTAATCTCGCGACAATTTCAATATTTCCAATCTTTATATTGCGATATATACACATTATAATCGAATACCAACTCACATCTCGTTAGTATTATATCCGGATTAATTCTCAATTAATACACATTTAATTCAATTAATCCCATAAATAAATATCACGAAAATACGGGATATTACATTAAGTCATGAGAAGTAAGTGTGGTATGATTCTGCGGAAGTGAAAGGCTCGGAAGCTTTAGCTTAGAGCAGGGTATGGAAATACCCATATGTGAAAATTTGAGGAAATTTTTTCACTCGTAGGAGCAATTTTGAAATGGTGAGAATGGTGATAACCATATTCGGGGGAGCAGGATGTTTTGCCCCTAAAGGGATCTTACGGATAGTTTTTAACCGTTAGTCCCCTTGATTTAACAGGAAATAGAAGAATGCAGTTTTAAATTATTTACCTAAGGATCGGTCAGAGGCCGACAGTGAATAAAGAGAGTTATGGATAAGTGAACTTTGTACTGAGTCAAGGTAAGTACGGTGAAGAGAGAGCCCTTCTGAGGAATTATAGGCTCATAAGAAAAGTGTTGCTAACACTTATGGAGAATGTGTATGTTCGTGGACCCCACTGGTGGACATCCACCTGGGGAATTTGTTGAAACAGGGCTGTTGAGGCCGGTGGTGGAGTTTTCTTTTTACGAAGAAGTTAAGGAGAACTAGTAAAGTGGTTGTTATGAGTTTTAGCTCGATTGAAGGAGGTATGTTCTGTGTGACAAGATTGAGTCACAGTATTTTATTAGTTCAAGATTCATGTGTGATACGAGTTTACAAATAGCATCGATAACATTATGTAGTATATATTTATGTGTTTTCCACGATAGTGGGAATTTATTTCTTTTATTCGTTGTGAAGAGCGGGTGTTAGTATTTTGAGTTTATATCAGATTGGTATTGCTCGTTTTGTGTGTGTTATATAAGTATTATGTTATTTTGAGTAGAAAATTATATTCGTTGTTCGGAGCGATAGCAGGATAATGATGGCAAGACTATCGTGTCCGCGGTTCCAGGATGGAACGAGTTGTTGTTGCGATATCTCACCTGGATATAGGCTGAGTTCGCCTTCATTATATGTATGGATGAAACTTCGGTGAGCAAATGTTTCATTATTATGATTCGAGTGAGTGGCGACCTTATAGGTGTGATTTCAGCTATGCAGGGTTAATTGTTGAGCTGTGAGTTTAAGCTCATTATTTATTGCGCAAGGACTGAGTGTTAGTGTGAGCGCTTAGTGGTATGGCTCCTGATTAAAGATGGGAGTTCATACCACATTTTATTGAAAGAGGGGATAGGTTTATCCCAATTGCGTATTTGAAGTTGACGGACCTCCACGACCGACAAAGTTAAGTAGTAGTGTATTGGAGGGGTTCCTTATTTGAATTTCGCTTGCGAGATGCTCCACGTATGAACCTTAACGACGTCAAGAGTGGAGAGATGTTATAGGACGCGAGGATGTTGGTTTTGTTGATAAGTCATATAGTGTGGAGGAAACACTATAGACTATGAACCGTGTGATGATGGTATGCTTATGGAAATATAAGTGCTATGGAGAAGCTCTAAAATGTTCTCTCACCGCGAGTAGGTGGGTAAAGTAGGAGTTAGAGAAGTTGATTTGAGGAGTATAGTCAGGCCTTAATGAAAAGGCAAATTTTGGAGGAAGTATGTTTTGGGTATGATGTTAGTAATGCTTTTACAGAGAGTTGGCGCTTCGATTAGTTAGAGTTTCCTTTTCGACTAGGAGGAAGGATATAATAGTAGAAAAGTGTAAATAGGTTAGCGAGGTAGGATTTAGGATGTCTCGCTGGTGTGCCTTAGGCCGTAATATCTCGATGACCGACGATGCGAGGGAGTAGTGTAATGGGAGGGTTCCTTGTCTGGATTTTGCTTTGCGAGATGTCCCACGCATGAGACCGAGCACATGTCAGGAGTTGGGAAAGGTCTTGGGCAACAGGAACACAATTTAGGATCGTATTATTTTTCGTAGGTAGGCACGTTTCGATTTTAAAATTTTTGGGTAGTGAAACCAATGGGGTTAGTGGCGTCGATATAGAAAGATTGGTTGCTTAACCTTGAGAAGGATGGAGTTTTGCGGGTTGGGAAAACCCATGTATAAGTATTACACCGAGGAAATAGGGCCTATTGTTTAGTAAGTGTGTAAGTGTCGGACATTGGTGATAGTTGTGCGAAGAGGCACAGGTTAAAAAGGTGAATGGGCACCTTAGTGAGTTGGTTTTATATACCTCCTGAGATGGAGGGGATGTAGTATATAGAGTTGAAGGTTATGCTGGGATGGCAGTATAAGTATAGTATAAACCTTTTTGGAGGTGAGTACTGAATGAGTATACGGTTAAGAGCTATTGGGTAGTACCATTCCACTTTGAGGCATTAGGATGTGGAGTGATTCACGATCTTAGGATAGTGTTGGTAGTATTGGTTATATCTGAATTTCGAGGATGAAATTCTGTTGTATGGGGTAAAGTATGTAATACCCCTCAATTTTATGGGAAATTAAATTCAATAATTAAGTGTAAATTGAGAATTTAAGAATTTTTGTGAATAATAAATTTTGGAGTTTTTAAGGATTAGATGATTTTCGATGGGTATTATATTTACTTTTGGGATTAAGTAAATAAGTCGGAGAATTTTAATTGTATGTCGCAACTGGGTAAAGCGACAGAGGATAATATTTTAATGGGAATACCGCATTAAGTTATGTGTGGTTAAATTAGTGATTTGCGGTCAAGTACCTCAGATGGAGATTTTGAGTGTGCGGTTAGTCTCGGAATGGCTGAGATAGTCAGAAAAGAGTATCCGGGGGTCGAAATTGAGTTTCGAGAATTTTTGGATTAATAGGGACTCGCAATTGAGTAAACGAGTCATTTTTGGGTTTAAAGGGGATAAACCCTTATTTCTGCTTATAAGAGGCACGGGAGAGTGGGAGAAAGAAAGGAAAAGGGAGAAAAGAAGAAGAGAAGAAAGGAAGAGGAGAAAAGAGAAGAGAAAAAGGGATTTTTGGGCCAAACTCCGCCGGATTCGACTCGGGATCGTCGGATTTCATCCTCCAGGCAAGTGTTTACTTGCTTTATTTGATTTTGAGCATAAATCTCATATCATAGTTGGTAATAACAAACCCTAAAGATTTTGGGTTGGATTTTCGTGGGTTAAACGAGTTTTTCGGAAGTTTAACGAGTAAACCCCGAAAATTATGAAATTGGAGAAACTTAGAAATTAATCGAATTTAATTGTTGATTTTTGAATTTAGGATGTTTAGAACCTATTTCCTTTGTGGATATTTAGCTGGTGGATGGGACTATGGTATTTGCAATACTTGCTTAAGTAGACCCAAAGAAAGTAACATAATTATGACTAGGTCCTTGAGTGAGTAGCGAAATAAAATCTAATAAGACCAAAATTATGGATATGAGGTAGAAAATTTTAATATTGTAAGGGCTAGTTAAGAAAATGTTGGGAATGTAGAAGTTAGTAATCATTATTTTGACTAAGAAAAATCATGTCATCTTTATTGTATGGTTATTTTGCACGAGAACACCTTATCAATTGTAAATCACTATGGGTTCTGAATGTTTGTGAGTAGTCTTCAAAGAAAATTCAATACACCCTCAAAAAACACTATTAAGAGTGACATAATCAAGATTAGTGATTGTGAGAAGGTAATAATTTTGCAAATCCGTAGATCTCATTTCATTGATGATGCATGGATTCTACATATTCGCATATTGAGTTATATAACTATATAATATATTGTTATTTCTTACAATTGGTAATTGCTCTTTTTAATATGCCTATAATTTCATTTAATTTATAATTGATTTAAACTATTTTTGTAGCTTTGTATATGTTTTGGCACCACATAACTATCTTATACATTGTTCATATTTTTTTGCATTGTTTTAAATTTTTGGACTATGTGATTTGGAAATTTAAGCTTCCCCAATGGCAGGTTATGAGGGGGGAGAGAAAAAAGAAGCAAGGGTATTTCTAAAATTTAAAATTGAGCTAATTAACGATCCAAATGAATCAACTTAAAATCCTATTAACTAATGGGTGACAAAAGTCCAAATAACTTTTATTTTGTCTTTTAGCCAAAGGATGGTCGAGTACACTAATATAATTATTCAAGAAGTGCTTTTTTCAATTTATTATTGGTGGATTAAAATTTATTTTACCGACTATGGATTCTTGAATATTCCATTGAAGAAAGTTTATATAATGAATGTTATTAATCTTTCTTCTTTAAAAATTTAATTACTACGTTGGATATTTGCTACATCTCTTCGATGTGAACTTTTTTTCTTTTCAAAAACCTGTTCCCCAAGTTTTGACATTAGCCCAAATATAAAATTAGTAAATGCTTAAACCATTTAGGCAGTTTAAATGCCTACACATTACAAGAAATTCAATTTTGAGTCTGGAAATAAATTCTTAGTAGAAAGATAAAAATTGTCGCAAAATGTTTTTGTCACAAATCAAATATGTTAAAAATTTTGTCATTGTAGTTTTGACCTAGAAAGTTTGTGAGAAAATTTTACATTTGACGCCAATGGATTGTGATACCCCGCTGATAGACTTATGGTATTTGTTTATACCCGTAAACTCGGTCGGTGGATTTTATATTTTGGTAGAATATCAAATTAGTAAGTCTGAGAATCAAGAAATAAATAAAATGTTTGTTAAAATCAATTAGTGGTGAATTGATTTGACCAAGGGTGTATTATATACTTAACATGGGTAATCTTATTATTTACCCTGATAACTTTTTAGACATGACCTCTTTATTCCAAGTGATTTTGAGATAGTTGAATAAAGAAAGGAAATAAATTATGGGGATGTAATTTGGGATTTCAGAATATTTCTTTAGAAGTCAATTTAATTATTTAATCTTAGGTCCCTAATATAGTCCATTGAACAAATATTAGGCCCAAACCCTGTCGAAACCCACTTTATTTAAGCCAATGACTTATACCATATATATAGGTGTAAGCTAGGGTTTTAATTCACATGTCCATTATGGAAGGTCAGAAAGGAATAGGAAAATTACTATTAAAATTTTTGTGAAGGAATGAGAAGAGGTAAAGTCATTTATCTCATATTTCACCATGTTTTCATCTCCAAGAGTGTCCACACATAATGCTTACTTTAGGTATATCAGATACTAGAACATCCGAGGCATTCAGGTGATTTTAGAAATATTTTTGGAGACCTTGCGAAGGCATCAAGATCATCATATTCATCAACATATTTCTTCCCATTCATATCATCAACAAGATCCATAAGGTATCATGTTTTGATACCTTAAGTTTTTGCATTAAACCTAGTTCTTGTTTTCACTTTTCAATGCATGATAAATCTAAGTTTTTGAGCTCAAATATTTCCTCATTTAATGCAACCCTACTCAAAATTTGGTATCTGAGCCCCCGTTTCAAATTCATAATGTTTTAGAAAGGTTCATGTTTTCCACCTTAAAAATCCTAGTTTTACATGTTATCGCAAATCTATCTATCTATCTATCTATCTATCTATCTATCTATCTATCTATCTATCTATCTATCTATCTATCTATCTATCTATCTATCTATCTATCTATCTATCTATCTATCTATCTATCTATCTATCTATCTATCTATCTATCTATATCTCTCTCTCTCTCTCTCTCTATATATATATATATATATATATATATATTGATTGTGGTGACAATTATATTCAACACAAATAAATGAGAAAAGCGTAATCACTCAAACAAGTAAAAGAAGATAATGCCAATCACACAATGTAGTATGTACGTGGTTCAACAAGAATACCTACGTCCACGGTGGTGCAGTCAGTATTATTTCTATATGCTTCGGAGAGTATTTTTCAGAGAAAACAAATCGTGCCTCTTGCCCCAGGCTTAGGGTTTATTATATACATGTTTATTCTCGGGGAGTGGGGGTGTTGGACTCCTCCATGTCCATCTTTCACTCCTAGAATATCTCCCTACGAGATTTTAGGAGAGGACTAAGTCATAACTGAATTCAATTGAGATGCGTGGGCACCAGACTTTGGGTCGTTTCTATTGGGCTACTGGTCTGGGCTTGTGATGGCAAATCCGGGTACCCACAATTGCCCCTAAAGTTATTGGGCTACGATTTGGGCTCAATAAATTTAAATGATTTGTCATAATGGTTCTCTTGTAAATTGTGTAACTCTTCCCAAGATTGAAAACTGATTTAGGCGGCAGCTTGCTTCGTGTCTTGTGCATGATGATTGGAAGCATTTAAAAGTCATTTGGAACAACAATCCGTAGTTGTCGTGTCAAACTTCTTCAAGGTTTTCTTATCTTTTCTAAGCTCCTACTGTTGTGCCCTCATACCCAGGTCATCATCTTTCAATTTCAATCTCCTCCATCATCTTTGCTTGTGACTTCGTGTCGTCTCAAGCCAGTTTTTTATTTTGTAAGTTCTTCTTGTTCTCTTTCTGTCTTTTTCTATTGCAATCTCCTCGCATTTGTAGTTAGGGTTTTTGTAAATGGCGAAAATAGGTAATAGGTCAGTAACTGAATTTAGGAAATATTACAATATCCCAAATTGGGTAGATATTGAGTGTGCCCCTATCCCTAGAAATGTTAGATAAATAGAGGGTGCTCACTAGATTCACGTTCTTTTACTGTCCCAAGAGGGGCTCACTTCCCCCCTAAGTAACTTGTTTTTGTACTTCTTTGGTTACTTTATTATCATCCCTACACAGTGCTCGCCAAACGTTTGGAAGATAGTTAATGGTGTTCATAGTATAAACCAACTTTATGGCACTAATCTAGGGCTTGCTGAAATATGCTTCTGCTACTCTTTCTCGCGAACGAGCTCTGGTCTTCTTTACCTCAAGGCCAGGAGTCCTGACAGGGTATTGGTAGTAAATATACTTGATTCCCACAAGGACTACTGGCAAGAGGGTTTTCTTCCTAGAAATTGGCAATTCCCTCCTCATACCGAGGAGTCTAGGTCTGACAGGTTTACGGCCCCCTTTTATGGGGAGGAGTTTATAGGTAGGCTTAATTTTTGCTCTGCTCTTTCGATCTTCTTATTAATGTATGATCTCTCTAATATTCTTCTCTCTTCTTTTCAACGAGGACAAAGAATTTGGAACCTGCTCTTAGTGAGGTTCGCGCAGCCGAGCTAATCTAAGCTTGGAACATCAGAGAACCTTTGGTTGATGCGGAACATCCTCGGTCTGCTACTTTTATTCTGGAGTACAAGAATATTGGGTCTAGTTTTATCGCACGACCTGTAGACAGTATCCCCGAGCTTAATATCACTGAAGAAGCTACTACAGATCCTATTCACTTGGACGAGGAAAAGAGAAGCTCGGGTGAGGGTAGCGAGGGTGACAATAGGGATGCTGCTGAAGGTGACTCTAGTGAGATAAGCTCCAGTGGTGAAGGGTCCTCCAGTTCAAAAGAGGCTTCAGAAGCTCGAGAGTCCTCAAGTGGGTCAAGTAGTTCCAGCGAGGAAGAAATGGCTCCTCCTAGAAGAAATTTGATTAGGGATGATGATGATGATGTTGTGCTTCTCTCGAGGAGGTCGAAGAAATAAAAGTTAGGTAGTGGAGAAGTTGCCACTAGCTCACAGCCTGCTGCCATCAAGCAGGAAAAGAAGAGGAGGGAGGAAGCACAGTGAGAGAGAAAGAGATAAAGAAGGAAGGTGAGAAAAAGAAGGAGGAAGAGAAGAAGAAGATGGAAGAGAGGAGGAGAGCTGAGAGGGAGAAGGAGAGGGAATAGGAGAGAAGGAGAGATGAGGTAAGAATGAAGGCCGAACATGCTCTGGTGCCCGTGTTCGCTTTGCCTGAAGGGGCCTCTGTTACCCTCTCTCCCCAATTGGCTCCTGCATTGCTTGAAAGTGGAATTTTGCCTACTGATCGTCAGAAGGCGATGGGGACTGACCAGTTACCTCTGGAGGCGAGCCAGAGGCTAGCCTTGGTAAGTCTTCTTTTCTCCTTTATGTTTACAGTTCTAAGTTTGATGCTTTTCTATTTTTGTAACATTCTGCTTAATGTTTTTCTTCTTTGCAGTTTGTAAATGATTTTGTCGTCCTCTATCGTACTCGCGATGAGCTGGTAAGGGCGAAGGCTGATCTGGAAAGGAGAAATGCTAAGATATAGGGGAGGAATGTCGAGCTAGAGGCCATCTTGAGGGTTGCCAATGAGGCTCAAAAGTCCTTCGATCTCGCCTTTGTTGATTCCAATAGAGCGAAGGAGGTGGCGATAATGGAGCTGAATGAGCTGAGGCAGTCCTACGACCTAGTCTGCACAAGGAAGCTGGTCGTGGTTGAGGAAAACAAGGTGCTAGCAGAGAAGATGAAAAATATGGACCCCGTGGCAGCCACTATTAAGGAGAGTTCATACAATTCTAGGTGGACTAACGCATATGAGGACACTGACGCTCAGATAGGCTACATCAGTCGTCTGAACTTCGAGAAGGGCTAGAACAAGGGTCTTCTGGCTACCGGGGTGGATGTTGACTCGCGCTTGTTCGACGAGCATGATCCAAGCCCAAAGCCTATTGTGGATGATGCACCAGCCCCAGCCGTTGAAGGTGTCCCCCCTACTCCTAGACTGTTCCCGTTGGCGCTCCTTATGCTCGGGGAACAACAGTTGATCCTTCTGAGGGAGATGATCCTACTACGACTGACAAGGTAAAATAACCAGCTTCCTCTGAACACACCAAGGTTGCTAGTTAGACCGCTCTTAGGACCTCTTTGTATTTTTGCTTTACTTGTACTGCTCTTTTTTTGAATTACTGATGTAATTGGACCCCTTTATTTCAATGAAATGAAACTATTTTCTTTTCTGTGCATTGATTTTTCTTCTTTTTACTGCTTGTATGGCTTGTAGTTGAGTGATGTAGATGGGTATATACTTTCCACCTCTCAACTGGGAAGGATCCTTGGACCCAATGCGAGCACCCAAGTTCGTCAAGCCTTCGTTAGGATTTGCAAGTCCCTTAGGTCGAGAAATAAGAGCTTTAAGGACCAGTCTGAGCTCGTCGCCAAACTAAAGGATAGACTTCAGGAGATGGAAGAAGTTGGTGCCTCAGTCCAAGAAGAAGTGAACACTTTGAGAGCTAAGCTCCTAAATGCCTCTGAAATCAATCAAGTCGAAGAAATTCTTTAGCAAGAGAACGAGACTCTGAGGAAGGAGGTGTCGCGACTCAGGGAGCATACACCGAGCATCACACCTCATGTTCTATGAGGTTCCTCTTCATCGGCTGTTCCGTGAGCTGACATAGAGCCGAGAGGTGCTCCTCTAGTCTTGCGAGGTTCTACCTCATCGGTTGCTCCGCGAGCTGGTCCAGATGCAGGGGGTCTAGCTAGGGAGATGGATGAGCTTCGAGAAGACGTTCGTTGAGCATACGCGATTTTTGCTGGGCTTCAAAGGGATGTCACACGGCTGAGGCATCTGTTCAAGAAAGGACCTCGGCGTGTGTGGGCTGATGGTTACGACCAAGGTTGGATAGATGCTCTGACGAGGCTGACAGAGTTTAAAAAGCTAGCCTTTATTAGGGGATGTTGAGTGCCCTCAGGGAGCTGTAAGTCCCAAGGAACTCAGTACTCTGGTACCGTCACGAGATCTCTCCTTCAACTTTGAGGCCTAATCCTTTCAGGAGGGACGACCAATGGATCCCTATCGATGCTATCCCCAGGCAGCTGTTAGAGCCAAACGCGAATGAGGTCGAGGAGGAATTGACTCCTCATCCGAACGATGGCCGAAGAGCAGAAGTGGTTGATTACCTTATTCAAAGGCCTCAGCCTTATTAAGATTTTATCGAATGCAGCTCATTGTATATGTAATATCGATGTTTTGGGCCATCTTGCTGACCAAACTCGTGTTGTATATTCTGATTATAAATGTGATGAAGTAATAAAATATCTATGCTTTGGGCGATCTTGCAGACTAAACATGTGTTGTATGTTTTTTACTTCATTTATTTCTCGCTTAACTATCTTGGGCCCTTCGTGGCCGACTAGATTGGTAGAGTTATTTTATTGAGTGATTGTCCTCCCAGTCCAGTATGCTTATAAGATACCATTCTTCCCTACTTTACCTTTCAGGTCGTGTCGTCACACTCCCTTAGGCTGAAGCATGGAAATGGCGAGGACACACCCAGTGTTGGATTCTCCATCCGATCAGGCTTTTTGAGCCAAATTTTGTTTGGCGACCAATTCGATTTGGCCGAACTGCCTAAGGGTCCCTTGTAGGGCTTTATATATTTCCAGGGCCAATGCTAAGAGGTTGTTCATGTTTATAACGAAGACCTGAGGAGGGTGATTCCCTGCTTTTTCATACTTAGTAATATGCCTGTCACTTGGAAAAGGTGTGCAAGTTATAAAGTTCATAATACAAAATTAACACTTCAGGATGTCACACTTCAGAATGTCATTGCCAAACCATCTTTTATTAACCACAAGCAATAAAAACTGAGTTGCCAATTCCAAAAATGCGATAAAAGATGAATGAAAAAACTAGAAGTAGAATTTCTTCAAATTGTCTGCCTTCCAAGCTTGGGGTATCTCTCTGCCCTCCAACGTTTCTAAGTGATAGGCTCCTTATAGGTCGTTCCTTGTTACCTTGAATGGACACTCTCAATTTGGACCCAGCTTGCCATCGGATGGTTTTACTGCGCTGCCAAGGACTTTTCTTAGGACGTAGTCCCCAACCTGGAATGCCTTTGGATTGACTTTCTTGTTATAGTGTTTCGCGAGCTGTTGCTGATAGCTCGCCAGCCTTACTAGGGATAGTTCTCTGCATTCGTGAGCTAGGTCAAGTTCAGCGAGTAATACTACATCATTTTGTCCTTGGTCGACAAGGGTGGTTCTCATGGTTGGTAGGCCAGCTTCCAAGGGGATGATTACTTCCATTCCATACGTTAGTGAGAATGGGGTTTCCCCAGTTGCTCACCGTGGGGTGGTGCGGTAGGCCCACAAAATATGTGGCAGCTCACTTATCCATGTGCCTTTGGCTCGCTCTATTCATTTTTTGATCCCATCGATCACTGTTTTATTGGAGGCCTCGTCTTGACCGTTGCTCTGGGGGTAGGCCACCGAGATGAAATAGTGCCTGATCTCGTGTTCTTTGCAGAATTTTTGGAAAGGGACACTCTCGAACTGTGTTCCATTATCGGTGATGATTGTTCTGGGGATTCCAAAATGGGTGATTATATTCTTCCATATGAACCTCATCATATCTGCATCTCGAATATTTGATAGTGGTTCTGCCTCGATCCATTTGGTGAAGTAATCTATTGCGACCAACAGATACTTGTGGTTGCCGGTGGCGGTAGGAAGAGGGCATATGATGTCCATCCCCCATTAAGCGAAAGGCCATGGGCTGGTAAGCGATCTTAGGTCGCTGGCAGGTTGGTGGACCATAGGAGCTTGTAGTTGACATTTTTCACATTTGTGAGCATATACTGTAGAATATTTTTGCATATATGGCCACCAATAGCCTTCCTTCATTGCTCGGAAGGCTAGTGACCTCCCTCCAATATGGCTTCCACAAATTCCCTTATGAAGCTCGTGTAGAACTAGCTCGACGTCCTTCGGCTGAACACATTGAAGGTAAGGGCCGGTGAATGATATCTTGTATAGTTTTCCCTCAGGATATAAGTGAAAGCGAGCAACCTTGATTCTTATCTGATGAGTGGCTTTTTTATCTCTTGGAAGTGCGCCATCTTTCAAATAGTCCCTCAAAGGGTCCATTCAACTGGGCACTGACTCAAACTGGAGCATATATTCCATGTTTGGCAGCTCACCGCTCTAGTTGATGCTCGAACTGGCAAAGAAGTTAATGGGGATCGTCCTTTTTGAGTTGGAATCGATTATAGAACTTAGGGCTGCCAGGGCGTCATCATGGCTGTTCTTTCCTCTGGGAAACTGTTGGACACTGACTTTCTCAAAGCTAGACATTAGCTTCTTCGCCAAGGTGAGGTAGGTTGCCATGCTTTCATCTCTTACGTTTAAGTTCCCATTTATCTGGTTGGAGACCAATTGTGAGTCACCAAAAACCTGTAGCTGCTTTGCCCCCAGCGACTGTGCCTTTTGCAGGCTGGCTATTAAAGCTTCATATTCTGCCTCGTTGTTGGAGGCTTCAAATCCAAGCCTGATTCCTTGCTCGAGGATTGTGTCTTCTGGAGTAATGAGCACAATGCCTACTCCTCCCCCCTTTGAGTTGGAGGCTCCATCGATAAATAGTTGCCAGACTCCTACTGATGGGTGAAGCTGGTCGCAAGGCTGTTCGCCTATGAATTTTGTGATGAAATCGGCGAGGACCTGCCCTTTGATTGAATTCCTGGGCTGAAATTGGATATCAAATCGTATGAGCTCGACTGACCACTTGGACAATTTGCCAAACATATCCGCTTTTATCAGGACTGCTTTAAGGGGGTGTGATGTAAGGACGATGATAGTGTGAACTTCGAAGTAGTGCGAAGGTAAGATTTTCCAGTGGTAGGTACCGCTGCTTGGCGTCCAATAAGGTTTTGCTCGCATAGTAGCATGGATGATGGATTCCTGCTGTCTCGCGCACCAGTGTATAACTGACGGCGTGGCTGGAGACGGCGAGGTATAAGTAAATGGGATCATCTTCTTGAGATATAACGAGCAGAGGCGGTGATCTAAGGTAAGCCTTAAGCCCTTCAATGCTTGCGAGCAATCTTGATTCCATTCTACTGTCTTGCTTCCTCTTAAGAGCTGGAAGAATATCTTGCACTTCTCAGAGGACTTTTAGAAGAAACGATTCAAAGTAGTGATCATGCCCGTGAGCTTCTGTTTGTCTCGTATTTTGCGAGGGGACTGTACCCTGTTGATCGCATCGATCTGTTCCGGGTTGGACTCAATGCCTCTCTCGCTAACCAAATACCCGAGGAATTTTCCTGACTGGACACTGAAAGAACATTTTCTCGCATTAAGTTTCATTCGGTATTTCCTGAGGATCTCGAAGGTATTTGATAGATTTGAGAGATGGTCCTCTTTGCGCTTACTTTTGACGAGCATATTGTCGATGTAGACCTCCATGGTATCTCCCATTTGCTCTTTGAACATCTTGGTGACTAGCCTCTGGTAAGTTGCTCCTGCATTCTTGAGCCCAAAGGGCATAACTTTGTAGCAGTATAATCCGACAGTAGTGATGAACGTTGTCTTGTCTTGGTCTGGTGCATACAGAGGGATCTAATGATACCCCAAATATGCGTCCAAAAAACTCATTCTCTCGTGAGCTGCTGTGGCGTCCACCAGTTGGTCGATATTTAGGAGAGGGAAACTGTCCTTTGGGCATGCCTTGTTAAGGTCAGTGAAGTCAATGCAAACTCTCCATCTCCCATTGCTCTTTGGAACTACTACTGGGTTGGATAACCATTTAGGGAATTGAACTTACCATATGGATCCTGCATCCAGTAGCCTTTCAACGTCTTTCTCCACGACCTTAGCTTTCTCGGGCGCGATTTGCCATTATTTCTACACGATAGGCATGAAAGTGGGGTCGACGTGTAACCTATGGCAAACCACACTGGGATCAATGCCAGGAAGCTTATAAGGTTCCCATGCAAAAATGTCTAGGCTGCTTCTCAGTAGCACCATCAATTCTTTCTTCTTTTGATCTGTAAGAGAAGTCCTGATCAAGAAACTCCTATCTTTCTTTCTTCCACCGGCTGTTATCTCCTCTAGGTTTTTGATGACCCGCTCAGAGGGGAGGAGCCTGGTTTCCTCCACTCCGGGCTTCCATATCTTAACTACTATTTTGAAGGTATCAGACCTTCCTGCTCCTTGACTTTCTCTTTGGCCTTCTCGACCTTTTTCTTTGGTTTTGGGCGAATGGATGCTATGAAGCACCTTATTGCGATCGCTTGATATCCGTGAATCTCCATTACTCCTCGCTTAGTCACGTACTTGAGTTTCTGATGGTAGGTCGAAGGGAATGCCTTCATTGCATGTAGCCACCCCCCGTCGAGGATAGCTTGATATGGCGAGTCGATGTCGATCACTAGAAACTCGATCATCTTGGAGACACTTCTCTCCCTTACGGGAAGGACGATCTTTCCCAGTGGAATAGTCACTTTTTTGACGAAGCTAATTAGAGTGATAGTGGCTTCCTTCAGGTCGGCAATGCTTAGCTTAAACTTTTTAAAGAGGTCGAGATACATTACCTCGGATGAGCTTCCCTGGTCGACGAGCAACTTGTCGATGTCATAGTTAACTATCCTAAGAAAAATGATCAAGGCGTCATGATGTGGGGTTCTTACCCCCACCAGATCTTCATCTGTAAACATGATGTGTTTGCTGTAGTTGATCTCATCTTCTCACCGACGCTTTCCTGATTGCGTCTTCGCTGGATCGATCTGAAAAGCTTACATTACTTTTCTAAGCTTTTTTACTTCCATCCGAGCTGAATTCCCTTAAATCTGCTTCATATCAGATGCCTCATAAATTACTACAAATTCATGTCCATCATCATCCTCGAGTACATTGTCGAGCCTCGTGTCTGCATTGGAAATAACTTTCTCTGCCTTCTTCTCTACAAACTCGTTCAGGTGCCCTGTCTGGTCCAGTTCTTTGAGGTGAGTCTTAAGAGCCTTGCAATGCTCAGTCTTATGTCTTCCCTCCTTGTGAAAAGCGTATCTCAGCGCATTGTTTCTCTTTGAGGGATCTCCTCCCATCTTTCTGGGCCACTTAACAAATGGCTTGTCTTTGATATTCGCTAGGATCTTGTAGATTGGTTCTTTAAAGACAGTGTTCACTGCCTGAAAGGCTTTCGAATCATCATTATTTCCCCCATTCTTGGAGCCATTCTTGCCACCATTCTTTCCCCCTTTCTTCTAGTTTTCGAGCTTGTTGTTTCCCTTGGCAGTGAGCCTAGTCCAAACATTATCCCCTGCACTGAGGTGGGTGACATCTTCCACTTTGGCGTACTTCTTGATATGAGCCATCAGATCATCGATGGTCGTGGCCTACTTCTTTGTCATGGATTGGTGCAGAAGGTAAGATCTGGGTAGGCCAATCTTGAAAGAGGCCACTGCTACCTGCTCCGAGAAGTCCTCGACCTCATTGAACAACTCCCAGTACCTCTTCGCATAGTCCCAGATGCTCTCTTGAGGCGTCTTCTTCATTGTTAGTAAAGCATCCATCCTTTTTAGATGGGAGCTACTGGTAATGAAGCAAGCCGTAAAGATCTCGTCCAGGGACTCAAAAACTCCTGATGGACCTGTGAGGGAGTCTCTCAAACCATTTTTGGGCCACATCATGCAGACTTGAGGGAAAAAGCTGGCACATTAGTGCATCCTTGTGGTTCCAGAGAGTCATGGCTTGCTTGTACTGCCTAACGTGATCTATAGGGTGAGTCTTTCCGTCATAGATCTTGAATCTCGAAATTGCAAATTTTTTGGGGGCTTCTTCTTCTTCTTCTTCTTCTTCTTCTTCTTCTATCTCCCTTGAGAAGGAGGATTTCATCTGGGTCTTGAGAGCTCATCGAGCAAGATCCCTGGTTGATCTGGCACCCCGATGCGTTGGGTGTTGGTCCATCTCTCTTCGGACCAAATTTCGTATATTCTCATCACCTCGAGCTGGGCTCCTGTAACGGCGAGGTGGTCGATGTTGCTCGAGCAAGTCATCATCTGACTCGAGTTTCTCACTTCTCTGCGATCTGCGTCTGGGGCTCCTTCCTCGGCTGTAAGACTATCTCGCCTGAGGGCTAGGAGTGCGGTATGTACGTTGCCTAGTGCTGCGATGCAGCTCTTTCTCCAACCTGTCTAATTTCCTTTTTAGGCGAGCATTCTCAGCCTCTTGCTTGCGAGCGGACTCCCTTTGCTCTTGGATCCTTGCCTCATAGGCATCAATCAATATGGAGATTTGTGTGGACCTCACTGGTACTTGGCTCTCCTCTGAGGCTGGCCTCTCCGAGCGAACCCTTTGATCTGAACGCCGAACTTCAGATCTGATCCTGCGAGGAGCAGGCTGTTCTTAGATATCCCCTGCCTGAGGGGCGTTTCTACTATGACCGTAAATTCTAGCTTCTTGGTTGGTGAGATCTTTCTCTAGGGAGATAAACGATTCCCACAGACGAAGCCAATTTTGGTGAA
The DNA here is from genome assembly GCA_949130495.1 of Sambucus nigra. Classification (NCBI taxonomy): domain Eukaryota; kingdom Viridiplantae; phylum Streptophyta; class Magnoliopsida; order Dipsacales; family Adoxaceae; genus Sambucus; species Sambucus nigra. Next base: position 292,843,773 of record OX422217.1, on the reverse strand, counting down.
AATTATATTCAACACAAATAAATGAGAAAAGCACAATCACTCAAACAAGTAAAAGAAGATAACTAATGCCAATCACACAACGTAGTATGTACGTGGTTCAGCAAGAATGCCTACGTCCACGGTGGTGCAGTCAATATTATTTCTATATACTCCGGGGAGTGTTTTTCAGAGAATACAAATCGGGCCTCTTGCCCCAGGCTTAGGGTTTATTATATACATGTTTGTTCTCGGGGAGTGGGGGTGTTGGACTCCCCCACGTCCATCTTTCACTCCTAGGATATCTCCCTACTAGATTTTAGGAGAGGACTAAGTCATAACTGAATTCAGTTGAGATGCGAGGGGTCCAGACTTTGGGTAATTTCTATTGGGCTACTCGTCTAGGCTTGTGATGGAAAATCCGGGTACCAACATATATATATATATATATATATATATATATATATATTGCTTTGCTTTGTAGTATTGTCATCTTGCTGAGATTTTAATGTTTATATCCCTCCTATTATGGTCACATGAATGTTATTTTGTGTGAGCGGATCCTACGAAAGTTTATCCATGGTTATTTTCTTCATACATTTAATTTGGTTATAATAATAAGGTTATTTTAATTGTTTATTTAACAGATATATATATGGAGAAAATTGTGAGGGGATGCTATAATTTTTACTAGTTATTATTATGTATTAGTAGGAGTTTTGACCTCGGACAAAGTTTCATGGAGTTTTGGTAAAGTTTTGATGAAGTTATGAAAGTTCTTACATGAAAATGGAATACCCGAGATGAAGAAGAAAAAGTACAGAGCGGTGATCGATCCAAAACCCTGTCTAATCAATATGGCCAGGCCTCAGATCAATTCGAACCTAGATCGGATCAATTTGACTCGGGCAAATTGTGCGATATCGTTCATTGTTGTTGTTTTCACCTATTTTCGCAACATATATTTGTCCCAATTATCCCCCGATCAGAATGGAGAATTTCTAAAGGTTTAATACGTCAAAAACTCTAGATTATAAAGAAGTTTACTTAGAGGAGGATTCTTGTTTGAGAGGATGTCTACTTCATGTGAGATTCTTGATCTTGAAGAGTTCAAATTCCAGAGGAACTCTAGGCTATGATGGAGAGAATTGTGATTGCGTGTTATTATATTTTTTTTATGATTCTACCATCTTACTCATGTTCATAATTATCATGGGCCAATTTTAATTGATTAGGATCTAACATTATTATGGACAACATGGATATTTATTGCGACTGACCTAGATCACGTTATTTTTTTCTGGAAAATTTATTTTTAATTATTATTTTCTAAATTGAATTGAATTCGGTAATCAGATTAAACATATATATTAAATTGTTATATTCGAGTTCTATTTTCATTTAAAAGTGATTTTTTAGAAAAATAAAATAGTGAGATCGAAAAATTTAATTTGTAAAAGTAAATTGACAACTACCAAGGATTTAATTCATTCATTTAGAATTGAATGAATAGTTTTTTAAAATACCCTCAAGTTTAAAATATTAAGTGGGAGAGGGGTTTCAACACAAACCCCACAGTTTCCTTTAGTATTTTAAGAATGCGATGTGATCATTTCCTTGTGTCAGCTTGATTCGGTCCCCCATCGATTGGATTTTAATCACGACATTCGGTATTATTGAGACTCTTAAGTTATAGTTCCTTGAAATTAAATGTGAGTTAGTCCGGTTATCCCATTGAGGGAGTTCTATACGATGGGGTTTAATTTCAACAAACAAACCAATGGTATATAATTAAACATAAACAATGATATCCTCTCCATCAGAGTCACTTTAATTAGATGTGGGACCAAAGTCTCAAGCTATTGAATTATGTAGGACATAATATTATGTGAATGTCCAGAGAACATAATTGAAAGATGAAAATTTATCGATTTTAGGATGAGATGATTTAAGATCCCATTGATAAATCTGACTTCATAAGGGAACTACGATGCTCGAAATGATTAGTTTTTCATTTGGGGTAGAGGGATGACACTTTAAAATTTAATTGAATTAATTATCGCGTATTTAATTGAAAATTAATCTTTTCAATGACGATTCCAAGATTTCAAAAATGAATTCAACTTTCACTCAGTTGTTTTAGTCAAAGTAGAAACTTCTAATTTTAATTAAGTTTAAGAACTAAAAATATAATTGGTCATTGTTCTAACTTAAGGGGATAATATACCCATGGTTCCCATCTAGAATTTCAAATTATGATGTGATTAATTCCTTGTGTTAGTATTTGACCTTCGTCCCTATAAGAGGGATTAGATTAAGCATTCATTATAATTTTAAATTTATGGTAATTTTTCTAAAAGTAAGTGTTACATATGTTCGCCCCGCATCGGGGAAGTTCTAAGGCAAGTGTTTGTTTACTTTCTTTAGATTTGGAATTTACAACAATTAATTATGTTCATCATTAATTACTAAATAATCCGGGAATTAAAAAAATTGAGATTTTGGGGAATTAGTTGAAAGGAATCGGTTTGTGTTTAACCTATGATCATAATTGATAATGAATAAGTGAAAATACGTTATATTAATCTGGATTTATGATTATGAACATGATGAACATTAATAGGGTGTTAGATCAATGGATTTTAAGGTTTAATTAATTCTGAGATGAATGAATAAAATGAATTATTAGAAATCCTTGAGATTTGATGTTGGAATCAGGATTAATTCAGTGTTAAGATACTTTTGGAATGATTCTATACTGATGTGGGATCTTAATTTATGGTTTTGGGAGGCTTGCAACCTTTATTAAAGGGTTTAGGAGGTGAAAAATTGAGGATGAAGACAAAGAGAAACCCAACAAACCGAACCGGTTCGCTGAGTGAGCGAATCATAATGTTTGACTAATTAGGCATAAATATTTCATATTTATCCCCTTAATTTTAGTATTTTTCATGGCCCCGTGTAGTGTATTTAGATTGGATTATCCCATATATATGCTACCAACCTTTTCGGTGGGTATTTCGTGTTTTGTGTGTTTCTCTCTTATTTTACAAGTATTTCGTGCAAGTGAATGGAAGAGAAACGCCAAAACATTGAAAGAATAAAAAGAAAGGAAAGATAAGGGCTTATTCATAAATTTTTATCCGGAATTTGCAGAAGGATCTAACAAAAATTCAAATATTTAGAAGTCATGACCATGCTATAAGAAATGACACCAAATCCGAGCTACGGTAAAGAAGTTATGCGCGTTTGAAGTTGGGATAAAAATACAGGGGTAAAAATGAAAATATGAAGAATTCGTCCAGGAATAAGGCAACTTAGGCAGTCCCAAAGGTTGAACCGATTCGGTACTGAGGCTAAGTGGTTTGCTGGGGCGAATCGATTCGGGTATATGGGCGAACCAGTTCGGGTTACTTTATGCGAAAATTTTATATTCTTCCTACTTTTTAGCCTAAAGAGTTTGTTGTTTTGAGGACTCTTCTAAACGACTTAGGGCTTATTTAAAAACCCATTAGTATTCTTTTAGACTAGGTTTTCATTCATTAGAAGTCTAGAGTAGGAGAGGAACATCAAGGATTAATTGTGTTAATTTTCATGCATGCAATTTCAATAAAGAGCTAAATATTTCTAGTTTTCATTAAAGGCTTGATTTATGAATGTTCATTGTTCTTTACTTCTTTAATGGTATTATTTATATGTTTTATTGTTTTTATTCGATCATCATGTCTTCATTCAATCTCATTAACGCATGCGAAGTTAATTTCAACATGTTCGGCTAAATTATTAGAGAGTTGGGATACCTGAACCCAACCTAGGTAGATGTGATGGAGAAAAATCGGATAAAATTATATTTATAATATAAGGCTTGATATTTTGTCGAGACTACTATTATAGGTCTCTTAACTCTGTTTGTCATAGGCAATAGAAGAATTTGAGGATATAATATGCGTGCCGTTAATCTTGTCATTCGCGTTAAATTGATTATTGACTAAATATCGTGCGGAGTAAAATTCTCATATATTTAGTGTTTTGAAAAAGTTGATATTTTCTTCTAATTACATATATAATTATTAAAAAATTATATCTATCAAAAACACCGAAGGTTCGGAGGATTGGATCCCGACTTTACTTTTCTCAAGTAGTTTAAAAAAATCAAAATTCCAGTTTTCCTTTCTTTTAATTAAATTGTATTTACTAGATAGGTTGCTTTAGTTAGGTAGAAATTTTTACAAATATTAATACCTTTTCCTTTTCCTTTTCCTTTATCGAGTCGATATTTAGGCTTTAGAAGCCTTCCTTGTAGTTTTCCTCACGATATTTTATCATATTCCCTGCATATTTGACCTCGACTTACCGTGAATATTACTTGAGCGAACGACTTGCAATTGAGATGTAGATACAAGAGCTTCACACACATTTTACGTCATGTCAAGTTTTTGGTGCCATTGCAGGGGAGTAGGTAGCCACACTAGGTTAGATAGAATTAATCTAAAAATTTGATTCTAAATCCGAAAAAGCAAAAGAAAAATATAAAAAAATTCAAAATATCCAAAAAAAATCAGAGAAGAACATAAAAATAAAAATCTTCTCTCGAGCTTCAAATGCAAAATACTCAGCCCAATCCCAATCCCAATCCCCATCCAAATCCTATTACGATATATGAAAATCCTCTAATTTAGCTAGACCTCAGGATCCAAATTCTCCAAATTTTTGGGTACCACATCCTACATTGCGTTGTCACCCCATGAGTCATACGTCTAGGAACTGCAGTGAGGAAAGTGATTCTATAAGTGTGAGTGTGATGTTGGATCATGCTAGTTTTGGAATGGGTGAGGGAGTGATGTCGTATTGACCCACAAGAGACCTCATATACCCAAGCGAACCATTGCTCTGGGATGCATTATATTCCTATATAATGTGGGTCAATTCCACTTTAGGAGTGGGATGATTCAGATTCTCCTAACATTTCACGGTATGGATTTGGAGAATTCTTACCTACACATTAGAGAGTTCGTGGAGGTGTGCGAGACATTTAACGATCAAGCTTTCCCCTAAGACGTAGTGCGCCTCAAGCTTTTTCGATTTTCACTTCAAGACAAGGCCAAAACTTGGATTTGATCATTATCACTAAACTCGATAGCTATGTGGAGAGACATGCAGGCCAAATTTCTCCATAAGTTCTTTTTTGCACATAGGACCAACTTTATTCGGGCTCAAATTAAGACTTTTAAGCAAAAATGATAATGAGCCTTTTGATAAGTGTTAGGAGAGGTTCAATGAGTTAGTTGACATGTACCCACATCATGACTTTGAGAAGTGGAGACTCATATCTTACTTCCATCAAGGGCTAAGCCTAAGATAAAAATAACTCGTTGAAACCATGTGTCCGAGAGAGTTCTTTAGGTCATATACGGGTGATGTGGAGCCCCACTTTAAGTATGTCAGCGAGACTACTCAAGATTGGGACACAATGGATTCGAGCACCCAACTCAAAGCTAGAATCACATCCACAACTCCTTCCGTAACTGGACTCTATCACTTGGACAAGGATGTCGAGTTGAATATCCAAATTAACCCACTAGCCAAGAGGCTAGAAGTCATGGTCGAAGCTATGGGGAGATATATATTTGGCCCATCTCGAACCTTATCGGAGGAGAGTTGAGTGATTTGTGAGGTGGTACATTAAATGAAGGAATGTCCGACTATACCCACCTATAAAGTTATGCTACAGGAGCAAGTTGAGGCGGTGGGAGCCTATAAGGGTAATTTGAATGCTCGTTATGACGTTTATTTAAACCCCTCGCCATCCTGGTCTTAGTTACATGTAACGGAATGCATCGATGAACCCGAATCCACGCGTTTCCCAACAAGCGCCACCACTACCACCTTACCTACAAGTACCACCCATGTAAGTGCCTCCTCCCGCGCCTTATGTGATCCCATAATGGAAGAGTATTGAGGACACTCTTGCTTAATTCATGCAAACTCAGTCAACGATAAGTTCCCAAAATGCCCAAAATTTTTCATACTTAAAGGCATCGCTTTCTAAGTTGTAATATTCCCTAAATGTCTAAGAAAAGGATAAGTTTCGTGCCTAAGGCCAAAGGCTCTCCAAGGTCAAAACCGTGTTATCTCTATTCCTGATGAGAACAAAGAGCAATGTCAAGCGGTAACCACTCTATGTAGTGAGAGAGTTTCTCACTAGTCACCTCCTCCACATGACGTTCAAGATGACAAGGAGGTTTTGCCTGACACGCAAGAGGCCAAAGATGCCCCCTTGGATGAGAGTGATAAAGATGACACAGTTAGGCCCAAGGTGGTTGTGAAACCCCTTATAGCCGAACCTTACCCTGAATAGTTGGTCCCTCCCCCTAAACGGGCCTCCAATCATGATATCCTAGAAGTGCTAAAGCAAGTGAAGCTTAATTTACCTTTTCTTAATGCTATGAATCACATTCCCGCGTATGCGAAGTTTCTAAAGGACTTGATCATGGTGAAACATAAATTAAATGTAAAGAAGAAGGCGTTATTATCAACAAATGTGAGTTTGGGACTTTTGACCGACCTCCCACCCAAATATAAAGATTCAGGTGCACTTATAATTTTGTGCATCATTGGTGAGAATAGAATCGAGAGAGCTTTACTAGATTTAGGGGAGAGTGTCAAAATTATACCATAGTCTATCTATAGGAAGCTTAATTTGGTAAATCTTGAGCCTAACAAATTTCTCTCCAGCTTGTGGATCTGTCTGCCAAAGTACCGCGAGGGATAGTCGAAAACGTGATCATCTAAGTTGACACTTTCTACTATCTGGTAGATTTTGTCATTTGGGACACAAATCCCTCCTCTCCTTCGAGTCATCATGTTCCCTTTATTTTTATCCACCCATTCCTAACCAAAGCTAACGCGTTGCATAAGACGCGTAATGGGAAAATGCAAATCACATTTAAAAATATGACACTCGAAATGAATATCTTCAACCTCACTACAAAAATGGGTGATGAGAACGAGTTACAATAGTCAGATATTATCGAGGATGTAGTACACGAACAATTTAAGGGTAACCACACTAGGGATCTACTAGAGGCATGTTTAGTTAGAACAAGTGAGAGGGATAACGCGTACACCAATTTCGAGCGAGAGGTGAGGGAAATGAGAGATTTTTTGGATGAGGGTGACAGCGGGGAGGACTTGAGAGATATTAGTTGCGTTTCTCGATTTGACAAATTACCACCAAGTGAATTGTGCACGGTGCCCTCCGATCTAAAATTTCTAAAACTCGAATTTAAGAAGCTCCCTTCCAACGTCAAATACGCTTATTAAAGAGAGGATGAAAAATATCCCGTTGTTGTCCCCTCGAGCCTGAATAAAGAGGAAGAAGGGAAGCTTATGGCCATTTTGAGGAAGCACATATGTGCTTTTGGTTGGACCGTCGTGGATTTAAAATGTATAAGTCCATTAATTTATACCCATGAAATTCACCTAGAGGAGGACGTGAAGCCCTCTAGGGAGATGCAAAGGAGTTTGAACTTGACCATGAAAGACGTCGTAAGAAAAAAAATCATAATGTTATTGGATGTGGGCATTATTTATCGTATCTCGAATAGTAAATAGTAGAGTCCTATTCAATCCGTCCTATAGAATTCATGAATGACCGTGGTAAAAAATGCAAAGGGTGAACTTATTCCAAAATGTACCACCACCAGGTGGAACGTTTTCCTTGACAACCAGAAGCTAAATGTCAGCACTAGAAAATACCACTTCACTTTGCTGTTTATGGACCAAATGATTACGAGGGTCGCGGGCCACACGTTTTACTATTTTTAGATGGTTATTTTGAGCATAACCAAATTGAGGTGGATGTGTGAGATAAAGAGACGAATAAATTCACATGTCCATTTGGCATGTTTGTCTACAAACGTATGACATTTGGATTGTGTAATTCACGTGCGACCTTTCAAAAGTGCATGCTTAGTCTATTTAGCTATATGGTCGAAAAGGGCCTTGAGGTGTTTATGGAAGATTTTTGTGTCTTCGGCCCCTCTTTTCACCATTGCCTTTCTAATCTCGAAAAAGGTTCTTAGCTGATGTGTGAATAAGAACTTGTACTAAATTGGAAGAAGTTACATTTTATGGTTACTGAAGGAGTAGTTCTTGACCACATCGTGTCATCCATGGAGAGAGAGATGGACAGGGAAAAAATTGACGTTATTGTTGAACTTTCCCCAGGCAAGTCACTAAAGGACGTGCACTATTTCTTAGAACACAGGGGGGGTTTTCTTTTAGGTTTAATAAGGATTTTAGTGCCATCGCTAGGTCTTTAAGTAACCTACTCATAAATGATGCCCCCTTTGAGTGGAGTGGAGAGTTCCAAGAAACTTTTGAAAAATTAAAAAGCATGTTAATCTCGCTCCCATCAGGAGAGCTCTGGATTAGACCCTTATATTCAAGCATATGTGTGATGCGAGTGATTATACGACATGGGCTATTTTAGGGAAACAAAGCGATAGAAAATCCCATGTCATAAACTAAACTGTCTAAACTTTAATCAAGCCTTAATTGATTTACTCCACCACGAAGAAAGAGTTGCTAGCGGTAGTGTTTGTCGTAGACAAATTCCGTTCATACCTTATCGGGTTACCCGAAATGTGATTTATCGACCACGTTACTCAAATATCTTCTTTCCAAGAAGGATGAGAAGCCGCACCTCATTAGGTGGATCTGTCTAATCGAATAGTTTAATATTTTAATTAAACACAAGAAAGGAGTAGAGAATGTCGTTGCCAAAAATTTATCTAGGCTCTCGCTCGATGTACCTACAAATCCCATTCCCATAGATGAGTACTTCTTGGATGAGTAAATATTTTCCACTTCCTCTCTTACTTGGTTTGCAAATATCGTAAACTAATTAGTCATGGGGGTCGTCCCCTCCAATTGGAAACCACAAGAGAAGAGGAAGTTCTTCACTTGGTCGTGCATATTTTTTATGACGATCCCTACTTGTTTAAATATTGCGCTAACCAAATAATCCGAATTTGTGTGCCGGATGAAGATATCCATATTGTCATTCAATTTTGTCATTCGAAAGCATGTGGAGGCCATTTTTCAACTAAAAAGACGATCGCAGAGATTCTTCAATTCGGTCTTTATTGGCCCACTATCTTTCGGGATGTAAACATTCATTGCAAATCTTACGATAGGTGCCAACTGCGTAAGTGATTACTCGACGTGACATAATGTCATTGACCCCTATTCTCGTTATTGAGATATTCGACTATTGGGGCATCGACTTCATGGGACCCTTCCCTCCCTTTATTAGTTTCTTATACATCCTTGTCGCGGTAGACTATGTGTCTAAATGGGTAGAGGCCATAGCTTCTAGGGTGAAGGACATTCAGGTAATAGTAAAGTTCATCCAGAAAATCATACTTTTCCATCTCGCTGCCCCAAAAGCCATTATTAATGATAATGGTACGCAATTTTATAATATGTCATTTGAAAAATTAATGACGAAGTATGGCGTTGTTTGGTTGGGACGACTTACCACCCCAAAATGAATAGGCAAACCGAGTTAGTAAATAGAGAAATAAAAACATCATCAAAAAGATCATTGATCCCAACGGCAGGGATTGGTCCAACGGATTAATCGATGCGCTATGGGATTATCGGACCATATACAAGAAGCCCCTCTAAATGTCCCCCTTGCGCTTTGTTTATGGCAAGCCTGACCATCTTCCAATTAAAATCGAGCACAAAGCATAGTGGGACAGTAAGAGGTTGAACTATAATCTCGATAAAACCGGTGAAGTGTGGAAATTTCAATTACATAAGTTGGAAGATATACGCAACGATGCATATGAAAGAACTTGTATTGATAAAGAATGGATGAAACTAGCACACGAGAGAAATACCAATCGAAAAGAGTTTCACCCGGGCCAAAAAGTGCTTTTGTACAACTCACGGATCCATTTGTTTCCATGGCAAGTTATATTCACGGTGGACCGATCCATTCATCGTGAGAGAGGTGTTTCCCCATAGTGCAATAAAAGTTGAGAATCCTCAAGATGGGAACATGTTCAAGGTAAAGCCATACTTAGAAGCGTGTGTTGAGGAAGCCGACACAATCTGGTTGTTAGACCCCATATACGGGGACGAATAAGTTTTTGGAGAGAGGTCGTTGCACCCCCAACGTGTATGTGGTGATTTTATTTTATAGTTGTAAGTCGTGTTTGTGTTTTAGAGCATTTAGATGTGAGTTGAGTCCACATTAGCAAGAGTTAGGAACATCAATTTTACCCTCATACATCCCGAGAGAGAGGAGGTAGATAAAACAGTGAATTTTGAAGTGCCTCGATCACCATTAGTGAAGTTAGGGTCCTTGTAGAGAGTTTGAAAGCTTTCCCCCACCACTGTGACCGAGCCTATGCAAAAAGGATAAAAACAAATGTTTGGATGAGCTAAATTGGTTCGCCCAATCAAACCGATTTTCCCTAGAGACAAACCGACTCGCCCTCTGAACAACCATATTTGGGTTCTTCCCCCTTTCCCCCTCAATTTCTACCAAATATTCATCCCCCTCCTTCCCAAAATTTTACCTTCCCACCATACATGATTTCCCCCCCTGTTTACCTCCCTCTAACCCAAAACCAACTAAAAATTCATCCCCCTTCAATTTTTTGCCACTCACCCTTTTGATTCTCCACCCTTTACTACCACCCAAACACCTATAAATACCCACCCACCCTTCCCCACAATAAAAATCATCCATTATTCCTTCCATTTTCTGTCAAGTCATAATCTCTGAATTTTTATATGACTCGACTGGTATAATACGACTCCATTGACATAATTGACGAGGGAGAAAACGAGGGGTTTCGATCATGCCAAGAGCAAAATTTGGTAGAGTATTTTTTGGGCCCGACTTAAATGTTTTTATCAAGCGAAAAGTGATATGGGACGACCTTCCTACCGATGAGACTACACTTTTGAATAATTTTGGGTGGTGCCAATGGTTGAAACCACTCGACCGAGTCCAGATGACCTTGTGTGTCTCTTCTACGGGATGCTTGTCCGCAAATCTCAAGGCCAATACAAAGCATACATCCATGAAAATATTATCCCGCTATCCCTCCAAATCATTCAATGAAAAATACAGGTTGAGAGGGTTATCATTTAGCAAAATCATGCCTACTCGAATTTTGCCCCCTCATCTCAAAGCAAGCATGGGTCAACCGTTGGGCACCCAGTAATGAGTGGAACAATTCACCAATGGGAATCTTCCCGATCTCATCTACAACACCCATATCATCACGTGTGACACCATACTTCGCACTAAAAGTAACTCTGCCATCCCACTGCGCCAAGACACTTTTGTCTATCACCTCCTCGATGAGTAAAGCTGCATTACCCTACCTCATATATATCTCCAAGAGATCACTACTGCCACATTGGACAAGCATGGCAAAATGTCTTTTCCATATACGCGATTTATTTGCACACTTTGCAAAGGCGCTCATGTCCTAGGAAGGGGTTCCTTCATCCGAGAGCCAAAGCCCATATACGCCTCTTCCATTGGTCGTAGCACGAGTCAAATGCAGAATGTGTAACTTCCTCCACCTATCTTCGAGAATGTTGAAATAGCGGTGGGCGATGGAGATAGCGATGGTAATAAAGAAGGTGAGGAAAAATTTCAAGTTAGGGGGGAGGACTATGAGGGTGAGGCGGACGCCGACCCAGATTACGAAGCGAAGTTTGAAGAGAACGCATACAATACGACAATCATCAATAGCCGTATTGACTACATAAAGACTTGCCTCGACGGGTTATTACCGAATACCGCAAGGATCGCGAGGTGGATTGTTAGAAATATGGGCACAATATGAGCATGATGATGCGCCTTCAACCAGACATGCACCGCTTGGACATGGGTCTAAGTGCGCAATTTATGAACTACATCTATGACCCATACACACGAGATCTCAATGCACCCGACCCCTCTCACTAGCTTGCTTGGGCGTGTTTGTACTTTTCTTATGTAGTTCTTTATTTTAAGCGATGTATCTTTTCCAAAAAGAACTATGTAATCATCTATCTCTTGCTACATGCGATGTTATTTGAGTTGATTATTGTCTTATTGCATTTTAAAATTTGTTTATTCATTTCTATACTACTCTTTCTTATTTAGATTTGAGTCCTTTTGCTTGAGGACAATGCAAAAGTCTAAGTTGTTTGTGTGGGGGGTGGGGGGGTGCATATGTGTTTTTAAACTTTGCAAATATTAAAATGCCCCCACAGAATTGAAAAATGTCAAAAATTTCCAAAAAAATTGAAAAATTCCAAAAAGGCAAAAAAAAAATTCAAAATAAATAAAAATTGGAATTTAAATTCTTCAAAAATATTGCGATTTTTTTTGACGTCTCAATTTGTAAAAATCTTATGCACAAAGTCGAAATTGGCCAAAAATGAAAATTGAACAAAAATTGACGACTTAACGAATAATTGTGGAGTTTTTTGCTAACTGAGATTTTGAACTAATCACTTTTTTTGAGAAATTAAATAAATCCTAGTTAAATATTAACTCAAAATTCTTTTCAGTGTTTAAAAACTCGCTAATGATCTCTAAATCATTGCTTGATCGGTTATGAAAAACGAGTGAAATGTTGTTTTGAAAACGTGCTAAAAATTTCTCAAAATTAAAACTAATCTCGAGACGCATATGGTAATGTAATTAGTAATTCGGAGAAATAAAGTTAGGCCATCATTTTTTTACCCAAAAATATTAGTAGAAAAAAGTCATAAAAAATTTCATCCTTTTTGCAAGCCAATTTGAGCCAGAAGTTTATAGAACTTTTCGTTTGTCAATCCGAAAAACCCTATTGGCCCGGAGTTGTGAAAATAAAAAAAAATCATCAAATTAGTCCAAAATGGAGCATAAAAATGGGAAAGAAAAATAGAAAAAAATGCTAATTTTTTTTTTATAAATAATAGAAAAATGAGCAAAATATAAAAATAGAAGGAACAAGAAAAGAAAAGAAAAAGAGCAAAAGCCCTCCAAAAGGCTAAAGGACATCACAAGCAAATTTTCACACTCCGAAAAACCCAAACATTCCTATTTTTTTCCAAAACACCTTGACCCGAAAAAGTCCTAACCGAGTCCTAATAACAAAATTAAGTACCGCATGGAGAGATAAAATACGAAAAGATAATAAAGAGACGAAACAATGTGAATAAAGATGATGTTTTCCATTTTCTAATGAGCGTAATCTGTTCCTGATATCTTTTCACCCAAATAATTTCGTATTTCAATTTATGTGCGTGAAATCATGTTCCAGTACATTTACTCCTAATATCATGCACACCGAGAGAAAATAGCCACAATTCTGAGTGATTCGTTTGTGAGAGCATCCCGTGAGAAATTGAATCAAAGTAAATTTTTAGAATGTAACATAATGATCAATCGATGGAAGTTAGCGGTTTAATTATCGATTTTGCGCACACACACTATGAATTGAGATTTATTGAATAAAAATTGAAGTGACTATTTTTTGGGAATTTAAATTGCATGGTTTGTAATTATTTTGATATTTCTTGAGTCAAAAAATGAATTTTGTGGGTAAATTGACTGCAAACCCTCACGAGACACCACTCCTCCTACTAGGGTAACCTAGGGGTTTAACGACTCGTTGCATACACTAAATGAAATCTCCTGTCCATAAAAGACGTATCTAATCACATCGTTTGTTTTAGAATCCAATTTAAACTCATACGCTTATTCTTTTACATTACTCGGGATAAGCAACTGTCTAAGTTTGTGTGTTTGATTAGGTATAAATATATCATATTTATTCCCTTCATTTTGGTATTTTTATGGTCCCGTGCAGTGTATTTAGGCTAAATTATTCCATATTTATGCTACTAACCTTTTCGGCGAATATTTCGTGTTTTGTATGTTTCTCTATTGTTTTACGGGTATTTCGTGCAAGTGGATGGAAGAGAAACGCTGAAATAGTGAAAGTATAAGAAAAGGAAAGACAAGGGAATATTTATAATTTTCCACCCGAAACACAAAGGAGGAGCCACTAAAAAGTCAAAGATTCGAAGTAATGAGCATGCTGGAAGAAACAAACTCTAATTCGAGCTAGGGTGAAGAAGTTATGTGCATTTGAAGTTGGGATAAAAATCCAGGGTCAAAAGTGAGAATTTATCCAAAAATAAGGCAACTTAGGCAGCCCCAAAAGTCCAACTGGTTCCGTACTAGGGCAAACCAGTTTGATTGGGTGAACCAATTTGGGTATATGGGCGACGGTTCGAGTGACCTTATGCGAAAATTTTATTTTCTTCCTTCTTTTTAGGCCAAAGAGTTTGTTGTTTTGAGGCCTCTTATAAACGACTTGGGACTTATGTAAACACCTATTATGAGTCTTTTAAACTAATTTTTCATTCAGTAGATGGCTAGAGAAGGAGAGAAACTTCAAGGATTAATTGTGTTAATTTTCATGCATGCAATTTAAAAAAGAGCTAAATATTTATGGTTTTCATTTAAGGCTTGATTTGTGCATGTTCATCCTCATTTACTTCTTTTTTGGTATTATTTATATTATTTATTGTTGTTATTCAATCACCATGTCTCCATGCAACGTCATTAACACATTGGTAGTTAATTTCAACATGTCCGACTAAATTATTAGAGGGTTGGGGTACCTGAATCTAACCTAGGTAGATGAGTTGGATAAAAAATCGGATAAAATTATATTTATAATTATAAGGTTTCAAATTTTGTCGAGGCTGCTATTATAGGACTCGTAACTCCATTTGTCATAGGCAACTGGAGTGTTTGAGAATATATTACGCATGTCAAAAAATTTGTCATTCACGTCAAATTAATTATAGACTAAATATTGTGCGGAGTCAAATTCTCATATATTCAGTGCTTTGAAAAATTTGATGTTTTCTTCTAATTACATATATAATTATTGAAAATTTTATATTTAAAGAAAATATCGACGGCTCGGGGGATTGGATCCTGACTCCACTTTTCTCATATTTAAAAAAATCAAAATTCCACTTTTCTTTTCTTTTAATTCAATTCCATTTGATAGATAGGTTGCTTTAGTTAAGTATAATTTATACAAAAATCATCTCCTTTTCCTTTCCCTTTCGAGAGCCGATATTTAGGTTTTAGAACCCTTCCTTGTAGTTATCATCACGATATTTGTCCTATTCCCTGCGAATTCGACCCCGACGTACCAGGATTATTATTTGAACGAATGGATTTCACTTGAGCTGTAGATACACACAACCCTTCCGGTTCGGTCTACCAAGTGAATCTATTCGGTTGCTGGCCTGTGCTGCTTTTTGTTACACGTTGCTTTGACCCATTAATTTTATGTAAATGGGCGTATCGACTTTTGGGGTAGATTGGGATTACTAGGGAACATTATTAGGTGTTGGTAGCATGTTAAGACAATGTTTATATGGGTTCGAGTGAGACGAATCAAGCTACACGTGACTGAACACTTAAATGTACAATCGAGAAGTTGGTTCAAACTTCAGGATTGGTAGACTAGTACACTATGAGATTTCCATACGTTGTGAGTGCTTTATACTGTGATACCCCTCTTATTAAAGTAATGGGTTACCAACCCTCTACCAAAATAAAACGGTAGTCTCATATAGCTCATTCTTAGCATCACCGTCGAAACATGTGTAATTACTAACCAGCTAATTAATTTAACAACCAACATTAATTTTATATTTCATTCACATACAACCACATTAACCAAAACCATCGTAATGCCATGCAGAGTAATCATAATAAATGCTACCACAATATAATGTCTAAAGCTGAGATAAATAAATAGAGTTCCTGAATAAACCATCGGGTAAGCGCTAGTGCATCCAAACCAACAGTCTAAAATAAAAGGGTAACATGCCTAACTCACAACTGAAGTAAAAAACCTATTCTAGATAGAAATAAATGAAGCGACTAGTTCGAATCCTGCAAGCCTGCCACATCAGTTGCAACAAGGTGTCCCTGGAAAGAATCATCATCCTTGGCATCCCTGTTCCTGGACACCTAAAAGTTTTTGAAAATATTTGATACGGGTCAGAGCCCAAAACCTTTGAAAAATATTTAGAAAGTGTATAAGATGCATTTATTGAAAATGTAAAGAAATATTCATATTTAAAGTGGTAGCGCACTCACATGAGATAATCCTCAACCCTCATCTAATGTGCACACCTAACGTATGCTATTAATCCGCATAGTTATGATATCCTGCCTAACTAGTCTCATCTCAATTTTGTAATTCATTACCCTATCTCGAGTATTGTATATCACTGATTTCCTACTTAACTTAATTCTTTGCTTAGTTCATTATCTCATTACTATTAATTCCTATAACCTTACAGTGGTTACTAATAATATTCATAATTAATTGCTTATGTTCATATATAATTGTCTATGTCTTTATATACGTATGTTTAAAACACATTAAATGCATAAGAACACATATATCGCTCACTATATATACATAACCGCTATCCCTCTGAGCTATGCCTCACTGGGTACGAAATTTCTAGAATCAAGATCCAGGAAGTCCACCACAACTTGGGCAATCGGGTCGATATCTCATCACCTAACCTAAAAGCGTACCAAAAATCGGAGGCGGTATTGGCCTTAAGTTCATAATCATAACCATACCACATTATTCTATGGGACTCCAACCCTTCATAACGTGGGCATGCACAGACTTATGACCCAGGAGAATAATACTACCTCTTTTAAGATTCTCCAGAGTGACTTACCACGGTGCGCAACCTCCACCGATAGCATATTCGCAAGGATGGTATGTTTCATATAAATATCATGTGCATAGATATTAATACTCGTATACATATATACTATCTCTCTTTACCTCTCTATGTGTGTGTGTGTGTGTGTACACACACATACACACACACACTTATATATAGTCTGGCTAATCCGTGCCTAACACCCGAAGCGCTAGCCTATAATTCACAAGTCTAAACACGACTCTTAAACATTTAATTAATCCCTAATTAATAAAAAAATGTTACATAACCTTTATGAAATACTCAGACTTTCCCAACCAGCCTATAAATAAGAATATTTTTCCTGAATTCTTTTTATTTCGATTTGTAATTTATATTTCGAGTGTTACCCCTCCTAAAGACTCATAACTAAACTTCGAGTCTACTCTCCCGTACCCAAGGTCGAATAACCATTTATAATATTACCAAAAGTTCTAAATACCCTAAGGACCTTTTCATAATTTTTAATTTCTCAAAAAACACCTCTAAATTCATTAAAGGAATAGACTGTCCCTCATAGCTGGTCTGAATCGATTCGGACTCCTAGACGAATCGATTCGCCTACGAGGCAGAATCGATTCTATTCTGGGCAAAAACCTAGTTCTTGAATTCAAGTGATGGGTTTTCTAATTTCCCAACATTCAATTCTAAAACTTTAGCAACTCTAACAATATTTTCAGTCTTCCAGGGGTTCTTATACATAAAACTTAATCTAAATCCATCTAAATACTCATAAATTTAATAATCATTATCTTGATTTCATCAAATCAACATATTCAAGATTCTTGTCCCAAATTCCGAATTTCATCCTCTTTAAATTACTTCTATAATTGTATTCTTTTCCAAATCCTTTTTCACATAATTTAAACAATCATAAGTATTATATTTCACAGCAGGAAAGATTAATTTCACCGAAATCAAGATTTACCTTCTCACAAATCAACATTTGAATTATCACATAAATTATATGTAATTCTTTCCTAAACCCCCGTTTTACATGTTTATTCCCCATCCCAAAAATAGTTATTACTCTAACAATTTTGATATGAATCTAAACAAACACAAAATCAATAAGTAAGTTATACACTTGCCTTGAATGATGGTTGAATCTTAGTCTCCTTCTTATTGAATCTTGCTAATGATAGCCTTTTTCCACCCTTCCTTGTGTTCTTCCTCCTTATTTTCTCCCCAAAAGAGTCCCAGAGGTTTAGAATGTGTAAAGTGGCTGCCTCTCAACCCTAATCTCTCATTTAAATATCTTAATCCCATAATTAGGTTAATCTCTTAAGAAAAAGTGACTTAAATGCTCCCGAATGAGTGCCGACTAATCTGAAAAGCTCCCGATAACAAATCTCTACCCCCGAGTACTTGATTTTGACTATTTTAACCCATTTCGGGTCAACCATGCACACGAAATCACCATCCGAGTCACAAAAAATACATATTACATCTCAACCTAAAAATAACTTACTCGTATGTCCCAGTTGAGATACCATCAGTTCTCGTCGTTATTACTCACTACGACGTATTATAGATTTACCAAAATTTATTTACTTAATCACACGTAGTAAATTTTATTTCTACATAAATATCAGTTTTTTTCTCGTTAATTAATATATATTAATTGATCGATATTATTACGAGCACACGTGTAATTAAAATGTTATAATTAAATATTCAAAAATACGGGGTGTTAAATACTTCCCCCCATGTAAAGGAATTCCATCCTCAAAATCAGGACGTACCTTCGGTAAAAAGCTCTTAATATTACTCTCGCATATCCTCCTCCTTCTCCCACATCATCTCATCTACATTATGGTGTCCCCACTACACTCGAACCAAGGCACCGCCTTAGATCACAACTTACGCTCACTTTGATGAAGAATAGCAACTGGTCTCTCCTCATATGAGATGTCTAGTTGCAAATCAATCTCCTCTAGTGGGATGTGCCAAAAATCCCTCTCATACCTCTGATATATCTTCATCGTCGATACGTGGAACACATCATTAATCCTCTGTCAATGCTCAGGTACACCCAGCCTATAAGTAACTGGCCCAACTCTCTAAATGACTAGGAAAGGCCCTACATACCTCGGTTCTAGCTTCTTTTTCTTCCCCAACCTCATAACTCCCTTCATGGGAGACACGCGTACCAAGACCTGACCCCCAATCTTTAACTTATGTGTCTCCGATTGGCATTATCGTAACTCATCTGCCTATCCTGAGTTATCCATATACATACCCGAACGAGCTCAATCTTGGAAGTGGTATCCTGAATCATCTTCGATCCCAACGGCTTGTTATCCTCCATCTCCAACAAATAAGTGGGCGAATGACAAGGACGTCCATAAAGTGCTTAAAATGATGCCATGCCGATGGAAACTGGTAGAAGTTATTATAAGCGAACTCCACCAGTGGAAGGTACTTCTCCCAACCTCCCCCATATTCGAGTATACACATCCTAAGCATGTCCCCTAACATCTGATTAACCCGCTCAGTCTGTCCATCTGTCCATGGATGATACACTGTACTCAACCATAAATCTGTGCCCATTGCCTCCTAAAAGATCTGCCAAAAATGGGACACAAAAATCTTATCTCTATCGGAGATGATATTAACCGACACCCTATGTAATCTCATGATCTCAATAATAAATAATTGGGCATACTGTATCGTCTTAAAATTCGTACGGATCGACAGGAAGTGGGCCACCTTGGTCAAGCGATCCATGATAACCTATATGGAATCGTGACCCCTCATGACGTTGGTAACCTAATGATGAAATCCATAGAGATGCTCTCCCATTTCCATATTGGAACCTCCGACGGCTGTAACATCCTTGTCGGTATTTGGTGGTCTACCTTCACTAACAAGCATATAGTGAACTTCGAGACAAACTCTAGCATGTATCAATTTATCCCCGACCACCAGTAGTGCCTATGCATATGTTGGTACATCTTATCCCCACCGAAATATAACGTAAACCTCAACCCATGAGACTCACTCATCACTGCGTGTATCAGCTCTTCATCTTTCGAAATAAAAAGTCTCCCATTCAAGTGTAAGCCTCCCTTAGAACTGATCGAGTAGGACTCCACCCCATTTGCTAACAATTATCACACCCTATCCTGACAGAACTGATCCCCATTCTGTGCTTTCACCACCTACATAATGATCTCGGGAGTGATAGCCAGCACTCTCATACATGCCCTGACAACCTCATCATAATGCCGAAGATGCTTCCACTTTGCCTTTCAAACCTCCGCTACCTCCCCCGTAGGCCATTAACTTAATGTGTTTTCCACCACGTTAGCCTTCCCAAGATGACACTGAATATTAAATTGGTAATCCTTTACGAACTCCAACCATATCTGCTACCTCATATTAAGATCCTTCTGCGCGAATAGATATCGAAGTAACTTATGGTTTGTGAATGGGATGAACCACTCATAGTGCCTTCAAATCCTCAAGGCAAGCACTACCACATCTAACTCCAAGTCATGTACGGGGGTAATTACTCTCGTGGGGATTAAGCCTGTGAGATGCATAAGCTATATCCCTATCATCCTGCTGCAATATACCCCCAAGCCCCTATAGGGATGCATCTATGAAAACACTGTACTCCACTCCTCCCCTAGGCAAGCCGAGCATGGGCGCTGAAGTCAATTTGTCATTTACCTCATCAAAAGCTAACTGACAATAATCATCCCAAAAGAATGGTACCACCTTGTGAGTCAGATTAGTAAACGAACGCTGAATCTTTGAGAAGCCCTTCATGAAGAGGTGATAATACGTGGAGAACCCCAAAATGTTCCTAACCTCCATCGGTGTCATGGGTTGTCCCCACTTCTTCACCACTAATGCCTTACTAGGATCCATAAAGATCCCATTTTCTGATACAACATGGCCCTAAAACTGTACATCCCTCAGCTAGAATTCTTACTTCTTGAACTTAGTGTAAAGTTGATGGTACCATATTATCTGCAAAACCATATATAGATGATCTGCGTGCTCGCCCTCCATCCGAGAATACACCTAAATATTGTCTATGAATACAACCACAAACTGGTCGATAAAATATCTAAACACCCTATTTATGAGATCAATGAACATTGCTCGTGCATTAATCAATCGAAATAGCATCACCCTAAACTTATACGATCCATACCGCGTTAGGATTACGATCTTAGGAATGTCCTCCCTCCGATGCGTAGCTAATAATACCCTGATCTCAAGTTTATCTTAGAGAAGTATGCTGATCCTCTCAACTGGTCGAACAAGTCATCAATTCAAGGCAACGGATACTTATTTTGTCTCGTTACTTTGTTCAGCTCCCTGCAGTCCACGCAAAACGAAGCGACCCATCTCTCCTTTTAACAAACAATAATAATGCAACCCACAATGATGTACTCTGCCTGATAAAGCCTTTTACTAAGAGCTACTAAATCTGATCCCGCAACTCCCGCATATCTAACGGGTCTATGCGATACGGTGCTCGTGCAATTGACCTAGTCCCCGGTGCTAAGTCAATAACAAACTCTATTTACTGACTGGATGGTAACCCGGGTATCTCTTGGAACACATCTGTGAACTCCCTCACTATTGGGATCGAATCCAAGGAAATAACTACCTCCTGTGAGGTCTCCTCCTAAATATAATAAAGATGTGTTGTCGACCCTTCCTCGGTAAGAGGCATAGACACGGGGAACATCTCCCGTCCTATAATAAAAGGTACAATGGTTCTACCATATCAATCCACCATTGTCGGTACCCTACTGACTAATCCATACCCAAAATAACATCATACCCCACCATATCTAAAATGAGCAAATCGATCGCTAGACATAACCTCCCAATGTCTATATTTATTCCCCTATATATGAAGTGTATGAGGGATCCATTTCCCAATGGTGAGTTTACGTACATAACAATACTATCGGCTATCTTTAATAGACCGACTGCACGTGTAAAACTACTAGATATAAAAGAATGTGATGCCCCGTGTCAAATAACACCCTACCCATATGCTCGTGAATATGGAATTTACCCTCAACTATAGGTGGCGCCTACTGCGCCCGAGGCATGACTACATCTCGAATGTTATAAACATATTCGTACTATAATTGCCCCTAAGGATGTGGGGCTGGTGAACTTGGTGCTGCTGGTGGTAACTGTGCTTGATGCCCTAGCTGGGAACCTTGTTGATGCCCTCCACCCGGATACGGGAAGTTCCTCTTCCTATGGACCATCTCACCATAAGAAAAATATCGGCCAGTGAAGTCCCCCTATCTCTGGCCCTGGTGGCCCTGTCGAGGCTATCCCAGTGATTGTCCCTGATGGCCTCGACCATATTGGCTCCCTCTTTGTTCCCTTGGCCTTGGAGACCCTGGGGAACCTGCTGCTGGTGCTGATGCTGAGGGCCCTGCTGACCCTATCTTTACCCATTACTCTCTGGTAAAAAACCTCCTGACCAATACCTCTTAGCCAGATCACCTTATCGAGAATCCATCTCCTGTTATCTGCCCCCATGCTGTTATGGTACTCCACTGGCACCATTCCCTGCTATTTTACTAAACTGCCTGGTATCTCCGGCTCTTTAGCTTCGTCTTAGAATGAAGTGATGGTCCTGATAGTTAAGTAGTGGGGCATTGATGACCTCAGAGTACGTGGTCAACCCCAAGTTACCAAAAAAGTGTTGAATGATCTGTGAGTCCATCCATAAACTTTAACATCTTTTTCTCCTCCGTGTTAACCTCGCCAGGCACAAAGTTGGCCAGATGGGTAAACTCCTCCTCATACTCAGCCACTGACCTATCTCCGTGAGTAACATCCAAAAATTTCTGCCGCATCTTAGTCTGAATGGTGAACGGAAAATACTTACAATCAAGTCGCACACAAAACTCTACTATAGTCATAACATCTCTCTCCTATGTCATAGTAATCGATTACAACCACTGTAGTGCTGCACCTACTAGCTTAAAAGTAGCTAGTATCTGCCTCTGAGTCTCACTGCACTCCACCAAGCGAAGATGGCATGTAATGTCCTTCTTCCACTAGGCGTCTGCCACTACATTCGAGCTTCCCAAAAACTCTGGCAGATGCCTTTTTTGAAAGGCCACCCTCACTCTCTCCCAAGCTGATAAGCCCGGGTTAGTCTAAATGACCGGTGCCACCTATGGCTGAGGCTGGGTCTGGGTCTGGGTCTGGGTCTGGGTCTGGGGAAAGTTTTGTGCCATTGCTTTCATTGCTACATTTACCACCTGCGCCACTATATCGGCCAGTTCTACGACTGAAATATTCCCCTGTAGGACTTCCTCCCCAGCACTTGCTCTCGTTTGACGAATTCTCTTTGGTGGCATCTGAAATGAGATTGAAGTTTGTATAAGTCCACAAGAAAAATAATAATCAGAAGAACGTAAATGTGCGTACGCAAAGATAAAAGAAACAATCCTATAAATAGGGCTCTATATCAAAGAATGCTACGTTGAAATCGTAGTAAGCTACATAGATACTAAGAGACTCTAGAACCTGATGCTCTGATACCATCTGTGACACCCTGCTTATTAAAATAATGTGTGCCTAAAACTCTACCAAAATAAAATGATATTTTCATATGGCTGATTCTTAGCATCATTGTAGAAACATGTTTAATTACTAACCATCTAATTAATTTAACAAGCAGTGTCAATTTTATCTTTCATTAACATAGAACAACATTAACCAAAACCATCATAATAATGCCTTGCATAATAATCACAATAATTGAGACCACAATATAATGTCTAAGGCTGAGATAAATAAATAGAGTCCCCGAATAAACCATCAGGTAAAAACCAGGGCATCCAAACCAACTATCTAAAATAAACGGAAGTACATACTTCCGAAATAAATGGGCAACATGCCCAATTGAGACCTGAAATAACAAACCTATTCTAAATAGAAATAAATGAAGTGACTACTCCAAATCCTTTAAGCTTGCACATCAGTTGTTACTACATGTCCTTAGAAAGAATCATCATTCTTGACGTCACTGTGGATGGGCACTTAAAAGTTTTTGAAAATATTTGATATGGGTCAGAGCCCAAAACCTTTGAAAAATATTTAGCAAGTTTATAAGATGTAGTTATTGAAAATCTAAAGTAATCTTCATATTTAAAGTTGTAGCGCAGTCACATGAGATAATCCTCACCCCTCATCTAATGTTGACACCTAACGTATGATCTTAACACACTTAGTTATGCTACCCCGCCTAACTAGACTCATCCTAATTTTGTAACGCATTACCTTATTTTGAGTATTGTATATCACTGATTGGCTACTTAACTTAATTATTTACCCAGTTCGTTATCTCATTACTATTCATTCATATAACCTTACCCTGGTTATTAATAATATTCATAATTAATTACTTATGTTCGTATATAATTGTCTACCTCTTTATATACATATATTTAAAATACATCAAATGCATAGGAACACATATATCTCTCATTATATGTGTATAACATATATCCCTTCGAGCTCTGCCTCGCTGGATGAAATATCACTAGCATGTTATCAAGCTCCTGGAAGTCCACCATAACTTGGTCAACCGGATCGGGATCTCACCACCAAAACAAAACCATAACAAAAATCGTAGTCGGTCATGGCCTTAAGTCCGCAGTCATAACCATACCAAATTATTCTACGAAACTCCAACCCTACACAACATGGGCATGTAGAAACCTATGACCTAGGGGAGCAATACTATCTCTGCTGGATTCGTCAGAGTGGCTTCCCACGATGCCCAACCTCCATCGATAGCATATCTGTCAGGATGGTATGTTTTATATAAATATCATCCACATAGATATTAATAATAGTATTCATATAAATATCATCCAAATTAACCAATTAGCTAAGAGGCTAGAAGACGTGGTCGAAGCTATGGGTATAGATATATTCGACCCATCTCAAGCCTTACCGAAGGAGAGTTTAGCAATTTGAGAGGCGAAACATATAACGAAGGAATGTCTCACAATGCCCACCTGTAAAGTTATGCTACGAGAGTAAGTTGAGGCGGTGGGAGCCTATAAGGGTAATTTTAACGCCCTTCACAATAATTATTTCAATCCCTCCTCGCGAAACCATCCCGATTTT
This sequence comes from Sambucus nigra, assembly GCA_949130495.1. Lineage (NCBI taxonomy): Eukaryota > Viridiplantae > Streptophyta > Magnoliopsida > Dipsacales > Adoxaceae > Sambucus > Sambucus nigra. The sequence continues at coordinate 292,818,825 of OX422217.1, read as the reverse complement.
AGTTACGTGTAATTGAATGCAACGATGAACCCGAATCCATGCATTGCCCAACAACCGCCACCACTCCCACCTTACCAACATGTGCCATCCATGCAAGCGCCTACTCCTGTGATTTATGTGATCCCACAATGAAATATTATTGAGTACACTCTCACTTAATTCACGCAAACTCAGTCAACAATAAATGCCTAAAATTTTGCTTACTTAAATCATCGTTTTCCAAGTTACAATATTCCCTAAGTGCCCAAGAGAAGGGTAAGTTTCCTGCCCAAGGCCAAAGACTCCCTGAGGTTAAAACTGTGTTATCTCTATTCCCGATGAAAACAAAGAGCAATGTCAAGTGGTAACCACTCTACGTAGTGGGTAGTTGTTGACTTCTCACCACCGCCACATGACGTAAAAGATGATAAGGAGGTTTCGTCGGCACGCTAGAGGCATAAGATGCCCATTTGGATGAGAGTGATAAAAATGACACAGTTATGACCGAGGTGGTTGTGAAACCCCCTATATCCGCACTCAACGATTGGTCCCTCCCCCTAAAGGAGCCTCTCGTCATGATATCCTAGAAGTGCTAAAGAAGCTGAAGCTTAATTTACCTTTTTTTATTCTACCAAGAAATTTCCCGCTTAAAAGTTTCTCAAGGACTTGCTCAGGGTGAAACATAAATTTAACATAAAGATGAAGGCATTATTAGCACAAAATGTGAGTTCGGTACTTTTGAGCTACCTCCCACCCAAATATAAAGATTCGGGTGCACCTACCATTTCGTGCATCATTAAAGAGAATAGAATCGAGAGAGCTTTACGATATTTAGGGGAGGGTGCCAACATTATCCCTTACTCTATCTATATGGATCTTGATTTAGAAGATCTTAAGCCCACCAAAATTACTCTCTACCTCATGGATTATTTTTTCAAGGTACCCTAAAGGATAGTCGAGGACGTGATCCTCCAAGTTGACACTTTCTACTACCTGCCAGATTTTATCATTTGGGACAGGGATTCATCCTTTCCCTCGAGTCATCATATTCCCTTTATTTTTGTCTGTCCATTCCTATCCACAGCTAACGCGTTGAATAACACACGTAATGGGAAAATGCAACTCATATTTAGAAATATTACACTCGAAACGAATATCTTCAACATCACTAAGAAAATGGGGAATGAGGATGAGTTACATGAGTCCGATCTTATTGAGGATGTAGTACACAAACAATTTGAGGGTAACCACACTAGGGATCCGCTAGAGGCATGTCTAGATACAACCAGTGAGAGCAATAGCGCGTACACCAATTTTGAGAGAGAGGTGAGGGAGATGAGAGATCTGTTGGATAAGGGTGAGAGCAGCGAGGACGTGAGAGATATTAGTTGGTTTTTTCGATTCGAGGAATTACCACCAAGGAAATCATGAACAATGCCCTTCGATGTGAAATTTCTAAAAGTCAAATTTAAGAAGCTCCCTTCCAAAGTCAAATACGCTTATTTAGGAGAGCATGAGACATATCCTATTATTGTCTCCTCGAGCCTAAATAAAGAGAAGAAGGGAAGATTATAGACATTTTGAGAAAACACATAGGTACTTTTGGTTGGACAGTTACAGATTTCTCAAAATGTCCTTTAATTTGTACCCATGAAATCCACCTAAAAGAAGACGTGAATCTCTCTAAGGAGATGCAAAGGGATTTGAACCCTCCCATGAAAGACGTCGAAAGAACGGAGATCATAAAGTTATTGGATGATGGCATCATCTATCGTATCTCGGATAGTAAATGGCTGAGTCCTATTCAAGCCATACCTAAGAAGTCGGGAATGATTGTGGTTAAAACTGCAAAGGGGAACTTATTCCAAAACTAACCACCACTGGGTGGGACATTTGCCTTGACTACCGGAAGCTCAATGCTGGCACTAAAAGACCACTTCCCTTTGTTGTTTATGGACCAAATGCTTGAGAGAGTCGCGGGCCACCTGTTTTACTATTTTTAAATGGTTATTTCGGGTATGACTAAATTGAGGTGGGTGTGTCAGATCAAGAGAAGAATACATTCACATGTCCAGTTGGAACGTTTGCCTACAAACGTATGCCATTTGGATTGTGTAATTCACTTACAACATTTCAAAGGTGCATGCTTGGTTTATTTAGCGACATGGCGAAAGGGGCCTTAAGGTGTTCATGGATAATTTTTGTGTCTTCAGCCCCTCTTTTCACCATTGCCTTGCTAATCTCGAAAAGGTTCTTTCCCGATGTATGGAATAGAACTTGGTACTAAATTGGGAGAAGTTCCATTTTATGGTTACTTAAGGAGTATTTATTGACCACATTGTTTCAACCACGGGGATAGAGATCGATAGGGTAAAAATTGATGTTATTGTCAAACTTTCCCAATCCAAGTCACTAAAGGACGTGCGCTATTTCTGGGGCCATGCGGGGTTTATTGTAGTTTTATTAAGGATTTTAGTGCCATCGCTAGGCCTTTAAGTAACCTAGTCATGAATAATGTCCCCTTTGGGTGGGGTTAAGAGTGACAAGAAGCTTTTAAAAAATTTAAAGCATGCTAATCTCGCTCCCATCATGTAAGCTCTGGATGGGACCATTCTATTTGAGCTTATGTGTGAAGCAAGTGATTATGCGATATGAGCTATTTTAGGGCAATAAAGAGATAATAAATAACATAACATATACTACGCTAGACGGACTTTAATGGAGCCTCAATTGAATTACTCTACCATGGATAAAGATCTACTAGCGGTAGTGTTATCCCTAAACAAATTTCATTCATACCTTATTGGGTCACCCATAATGTGCTTTATCGACCATGCAGCTCTAAAATATCTCCTTTCCAAGAAGGATGCAAATCCACACCTCATTAGGTAGATATTGATACCCCAAGAGTTTGATCTTTTCATTAAAGAAAAGAAAGGAGTAGAGAACGCCGTAGTTGGTTTTTTATCTAGGCTCTCGTATGACGTACCTAAATATCCCATACCCATAGACGAGTACTTCCCAAATGAGCAACTATTTTCCACTTCCTCTCTTCATTGGTTCGTGGATCGTCCCCTCCGATTGGACACCATAATAGAAGAGTAAGTTCTTCACTTGGTCGTGCATATTTTTCTATGACGATCCCTACTTATTTAAATATTACACCGACCAAAGAATCTGGATATGTGTGCTGGATGACGAGATCCCTAGTGTCATCCATTTTTATCATTCAGAAGCATGTGGAGGCCACTTTTCAATAAAAAAAAAGATGGCCGTAAAGATTCTTTAATTCGGTATCTATTGGACGACTATCTTTAGGGATGTAAATGTTCATTGCAAATATTACGATAGGTGCCAAAGGATGGGAACCATTACTCGTCTTGACATGATGTCACTGACCCATGTTCTCATTATTGAGATAATCGACTGTTAGGGCATTGACTTCATGGGAGCCTTCCCTCCTTCTCTTGGTTTCCTATGCGTCTTTATCATGGTATACTAATAAGTTTTTGGAGAGAGGTCGTCACACCCCCAATGCGTGTGGGGTGAGTTTGTTGTATAATTATGAGTCGGGTGTGTATTTTAGTGCGTTTAGGTGTTATTTGAGTCCGCACTAGCAAGAGTTAGGAATGTCAATTTTACCCTAACATGTCCCGAGAGAGCAGAATTCGAAAAAATGGTGAATTTTGAAGTGCCTTGATCACCATTACTGAAATAAGGGTCCTTGTAGAGAGATTGAAAGTTTTTCCTCACCACCGTTCCCGAGCCTATGCAAAAAAAGGGGAATCACATGTTTGGATAGAGTGTTGAGCCGCCTAGTTGAATCGGTTTTCCCTAGGGATGAACCGATTACCCCCTGAACAGCCAAATTTGGGTTGTTCCCCCATTCCCCCTCAATTTCTACCCAAATATTCCCCCCCCCCTCCATCCCAAACTTTTAACTTCCCACCATATACAATTTCCCCCTTTTTACCCCTCTCTAACCCAAAACCAACTAAAAATTCACCCCCCTTCAATTTTTTCCCACCCACCCTTTTAATTCTTCACCCTTTCCCACCACCCAAACACCTATAAGTACCCTCCCACCCCCACCCTTCCCCACACTATAAATCATCCATTCTTCTTTCCATTTTCTCTCAAGTCCTAATCTCCTACTTTTCATATGACTCGACCAGTAAAATACGACTCCATCGACATAATTAACGAGGGAGAAAACGAGTTTCGATCATGCTAAGAGAGAAATTTGGTCGAGTATTTTTTTGGCCCGACCTGAGTTATTTTTATCGAGAAAAAAGTAACATGGGATCACCTTTTTGCCAATGTCACTAGAATTTTAATCATTTCGGGTGTTACCAATAGTTGAAACCCCTCGATCGAGTCCAAGATGACATTGTGCGTCTCTTCAATGGGACGCTAGTTCGTAAATCTCAGGGCCAATACGAAGCATATGACCATGAAAAAATTGTCCCACTATCCCTCTAAATCATCCAATGCAAAATGCAGGTTGAGGGGGTTACCACTTATCAAAATCACACCTACCCAAATTTCACTCCCTCATCTCGAAGTAAGCATGGGCCGAACACTGGGAACTAGGAAATGAGTGGATAACTTCCCCATCAAGAAACTTCAAGATCACATCCACAACGCCCATATCATCACATGCGACTCCATACTCCCCAATGAAAATAACTCCCCCATCCGACTGTGCCACGGTAGTTTTCTCTATCACCTCCCCGACGAGCAAAGCCGCATTACCCTACCTCACATATATCTCCAAGAGATCACTTTCGCCGCATTCGACAAGCATGATAAAATGTCTCTTCCATACACGCAGTTGATTTTCTCACTCTGTAAAGATTATCATGCCCTGGGAGAGGATTCCTTCATCCGAGATCCAAAGACCATAAACGCCTCTTCAATTGGGTGCAATAGGAGTCACATCGGAACGTGAAACCTCATCCGCCTATCTATGAGGATGTCGAAATGAAGGAGGGCGATGGCGATGAAAAAAATGAGGAAAAAGTTCAAGTTAGGGGAAGGACTATGAGGGTGAGGAGGAGGCTAACCCGGATTATGTGGCGGAGTTTGACGAGAATGCATATAATACAACAGTCATCAATAGCCGTATTGACTACATAGAGACTCGCCTTGGTGGGTTGATTACTGAGTACCGCGAGGAGCGTGAGGTGCATTATCGGGAATATAGGCACGATATGAGCATGATGAGGCGCCTTCAAGCGGACATGTACCGCTTGGACATGGGTCCAAATTCACAATTTATGAACTACTTCTATAACCCATACACCCGAGATCCCGACGCACCCGACACCTCTCACTAGCTTGCTTGGGCGTGTTTGTACTTTTGTTATGTAGTTCTTTATTTTAAACGATGTATCTTTTCCAAAAAGAACTATGTAATCATCAATCTCTTGTTATATGCGATGTTTTTTGAGTTTATTATTGGCTTATTGCATTTTAACATTTGCTTGTTCATTTTTGCACTATTCTTCTTATTTAGTTTTAGTCCTTTTGCTTGAGGACAATGCAAAAGTCTAAGTTGGGGGTGGGGGTAATTGTGTGTTTTTAAACTTCAAAAATTTTAAAATGCCCCTAAAAATATTTGAAAAGTCAAAAATTAAAAAGTTTCCAAAAAATTGATAAGTTCCAAAAAAGCCAAAAATATTTTTTTCAAAATAAATAAAAATTTAAATTCATCAAAAATATCACAAAATTTTGTTTGAAGTCTCAATTTGTAAAATCTAATGCACTAAACGAAAATTGACTAAAAACGAAAATTGAACTAAAACTGACGACTTAACGAATAATTGTATCGAGAAATTAAATCATTTCGAGTTAAAAGTTAATACAAAGTTCTTTTCAGTGTTTAAAAAGTTACTGATGATCTCTGAATCATTGCTTGATCGGTTACAAAAAAACGAGTGAAATGTTTTTTTGAAAAAGATGCTAAAAATGTCTCAAAATTAAAATTAATCTCGAGATGCATATGGTAATGTGATTAGTAATTCGGATAAATGAAGTTAGGCCATCGTTTGTTTACCCGAAGATATTAGAGATAAGGAAAGTTTGAGGAGGACCATGGTTGTTCGGTATTTGTATATTATTATTAAGGCGACAGTCTAAATGGATGGAGAGGAATTTCGTATATAAATCAAAATGAAAATAATTAGACATACAGTTTATCAATAGAATATTGAGAAAAAAATTACATAAACGGTATAAGAGCGGTAAGGAAAAGTTTAGTTTCCTTAAGAAAGCTACAGTATTAAAAGATTAGAAACTTACATAATGGTGTAAAGGTCCCTAAGGCTTAGTCAACTCAAGAAACCAAGTTACCTGATGCCTACCGGATGCGTACCTGATGCCTAAATATTGAATCATGCTTCAAGAAAGTTTGCCTTACTTGTTCTTTATTATACCTCAAATATCCGTCTCTAACTGGTCTTGTAAATAACGCGTCATGATACAGGCTATTTTGAAGCATTTTTCCTTCATTATATTCCCGCATACCATTTCCTGTATCATGGTCTGGATCTCTCAAGGAATAATATCTAGGAAAATATGTCTTAGATTGTAACTCAGTTGCCAATCCTGCAATCAACTCAAGTAGCAAAATTTTGACTTGGGTGTCAATAAAAATTATCAAACTTTGGCATAAGAAAGGATAAGACAATACCAAAACACAAGACAAAGAAAGGTGCATATACCAAACTTCTTTAAAGAGAGTAGGTTAAAACATATATTATTATTGTGTGTGTGTGTAGGGAGATAATGAACAACACAGTGAAGCAAGAGTGATTAAATTCCAATAAGCCCATCTAAAAATTACGATTAGAAAAAGAAATTTATCTAACACCCGTAATCTCTCTACTAACCCCTTTTCACCATGCCGCTATAAATTCATCAAAATTTTCAGAATTGGGAAAAAAGGCACAAACCCAATAAGCTCCAGGAATATTCAGTGTCTTCAGCTGAAACTCAAAGTACCAAACGATATTGCCTCGTAACCCATGAACTCAAATTCATGAAAGAACACCTTAGAGGGTTCAAACAACATATTGAATGGCTTTGCATTGCCATTGATAGAACTTGGATGATCACCATCACAAAACAACATAAACAAATCCCGATTTATTGGGGGCTATAAATGACAACTCAGAAGGTAAATAACGATTAACGGGGGAAAGGGAAAACCAAACGATGGGGTGGTTGATATGTGAAGAATTAGTATGGAGAGAAAATGCTTAAGATCCTCAAAATGTGTGAAACGTAGAGCTTTTCTAAATCAATGCTCTGAAAAGTAGAGCTTTTCTGAATCAATGCTCTGATATCACTTGTTGGTGCGATAGGCCCCCAATTTTGAAATCTTATCAAAAAGATAATTTCCTTTTATAGATATGCGGAAGCATGAGATGATGGTTCAAATTAAAACAACTTACCAAATTTTAATTTCTTTCCAAAATTAAAATTAAACCAAAGTGAAATAAAATTAAAACACACATTTATGTTAATTTCACTTAAACCAATTCAATTAACCCAAGTCCTAGAAATTTTCCTAAGTTAGATTTTTCATTTAATAAAATTAGGGCAAACCAAATTTTAACACATTAAATTAAAGACTTGAATTAACTACACATTACCCAAAAATTATTTTAGCACCAAATTAAACATGTAATGATTATAAACTAACTTTATCTTGTTACCTAAGCATGTGTTCTAGGTGAGTATAGCAAGATAAAATAAAGAATGAAAACACTACGCCGCGATGTACGAGGAAAAACCCACAACGGGAAAAAACCTCTGACGACCCTAGCCTCAAATCCACTAAGTATGATTTTACAAATACAAGACAGAAAGACTTACAACACTTGAATCGATCCCTTTCAAGCCCCGACGCTTCTTCTTGTAGACACCTCCACCTAGTGAATAACCACAGAGCTCCACCCCGGCCTCGGAATCCACCGATCGGACTTTATATGGTCATCGTCACCCGAACTAGGAGCCTTTCTCCAAGTGGGTAAATCAACGCAAACTTCTTCTTCTTTTTGGGATGTAGAAGCAAACCCAAACGTCTCTTCAAAATGGTAGAGATGAAAAACCGGTGCCAAAACTCCAAGCAATGTATATATATTTAAGGTAGACCTGGAATAAACAATATGGGTGTAAACAAAGTGTTTAATATATTTTTCGAATTTCGGGACGAAATTCGATTATTAGGGGGGAAGTATGTAATACCCCGTATTTTTATGCTATATTAATTTGGGAATTTATTAAATTTAATGTGAATTAATTATTTTTTTAAGTGAATTAATTATTTAATATAAATCCGGAAATTAATTGTATTATAATTATTAACGTGATGAGAGTTAGTAATTATGGGAAATTTGTTGAATATTACTAATGAGCAAAGTAATATATAATATTGGTTATATTAAATATCACGAGTGAATAAAATGATAATTTTAGAAATTTGAGTCAGGACGCGCCCGTGTCGCGTCGTGACTAAATATTGATGAATAAAAGTGAATAAATTATAAGTCACCCGTATGGTCATTTCGAGTGCGTCAAAGTGTCCGGAAGGGTCGAGATAGTCAAAAAAGTGTACCCGGGGGTTTAGTTTGGGTCTCGGGGTGTTTTTAGGCTTAATTAGTACCCCGGGAGGGCATTTTGGACATTTCGCATTTTTGGGTAATTAAACCCACGAAATTTCAAGGGTTATATCAGATGTCTAAGGTTACCTTCTAGGGTTAAAACAACTCAAAACTTTAGAACGTCCATAGGAGAGGGAAGGAGGAAGCTTTCCAAGCAATCCAAGGCCAAAAAAGTCACCCGATTGCACCGCCACCACCACCAACGCGTAGATCGCGCGACGGGGAACGCACCCACACCAAAATTGTTCGCAAATCAGAATTCTAAAAATCCCAGGCAAGTATTTATTTTGCTTATTTTCGTTAATGCATCATTCATGTTAGCCTAGGGTGATTAGGATGAGTTTTATAGAAGAAAACCGATGTTGGAGATAGGAAAACCGCATGTAGTTATGATTTGATTGATAATCTGGAAACCCCTTCATATGTAGAGGCTTAACCACGAATTTATGATGCATTAGGAGTAGAATTCCAGGGAAAAGACTGATTAGAACCATGTTAAAGCGATTTCTAGGGTTCTTGATATTTACATGAATTTTGGCCTGTTAATCCAGGGTTATTAATGGAAATTTGCATGCTTTACGTAGGAGATGTATGATATGGGTTTATAATCATAGTAGTACAAATTTTTGGGTGATTGGGAATGAAAAATTTGGATTTAGATGAGGTTGTGTGTTAGAACCCATAACTGGTTAACTGCAGAATTCGCCATACCTGCTTGATCGATCGATCGAGCCAAGAGCTTCGATCGATCGAAGGTTCGATCGATCGAGCCCCTGCCCTCGATCGATCGACCGTCCTGGCAGACTTAAATTCCCCTTTTAAAATTGTTGAATTAATTCTAAATGAAGAATACTCCTTAGACACCCTTATTAAAATATTTTGGGAGATAAAGATGACCAGTAGGATTTATTAATGATTAAGAGATCTTTAATGTAAGGCGAAATTTATATTGTTGGGATATCTACATATAAGGGACGATGAAATTATGTATTAAGGGGAGAGACGCATAAGATAGTTACGTTGGAAATTAGATGAGTACCTACTGAATTCTACACTTGGAGGATAAAGTCCATGTGTATTACGTAATAAGTTGGAATGATCCCTCAAATTAAAGTAAGAAATGAACGGTTATATGTGAGAACTAAATAATGAGAAATAAGGACAAATGTCGTAATTATGGGATTTGAGATGTACCTAATTTGATATGGTAATATTAGTATAGTTATATGACTGTGTTTATGCATATACTATCTATGTGTGAAAATCGTGCCCGCGCTACTTGCTATCCCTGAGGTTACCGCGCTGGGACAGTCTTATCTCGATGGGACCTTTATGGGGGATATTGACTCGTACCCTAGAAGATAGAAATCCTTGGTACAGGCTATCGAATCGATAGTTCAAACGGTCTTAAGAGACGTGGGGGCATGTGTTATCCTCTTAGAGACTTGGAATCTATGCTTCGCCTCAATATTGTTTGTGTATGTGTTAATACAGTTCGAGAGTGATTCTGAATTTGTATTTCCCTTAGTACGAGTGATACGGGGATTGGATAGCAGAGTATGCCCGCACCATAGTTTTTATGTGGGGTGCTATTAGAATATATATATTATACGAGTATTTAATATATATATATATATATATATATATATGAAATTCTGAAATTTGGAACTGCCTACCGTGTTATGGTAAGTAAGACATGTATAATGACTCAAATTGGAAATACTTGTTTTGAAAAAGTATAATATGACACTGGTAAAGTTTATTAATAAATAAAGTTAAAATGAGAGCTTTGTTACTGAATGAAATTTTCCTCTTAAACAATTATATTGTTCAGTTTTAAATCTTACGAGTAATCTAAGATAACTTAAACCATTGGGAAGTTTAGGGCGATATAAGATAAGATAATCTGTTGGGAAGGTTAGTGCGATAGGCGTGCACATTAGAAGAGAGGTGAGAATTTCTCAAGAGAGTGCCGCACTAATATGTTGTTGCATTGGCCTGTAAACATTTTAAATACTTGCTAAACAAATTTTAAATCATTTACACTATCGGGCTCTGACCCGTTTCTATTTCTCTTTCTCTCTTGTATATATATGTATATATTACAGGTGCCCAGCCACAGGGGCGTCTTGCGTAGGATCCTTTGGAAGGAACGCGCTGCAGCTTAGGTGGTAGTTGCAGGCCTCTTGCTTAGACAACTTCATTTATTTGATTCCACTCCTAGCATATTCATTTAGTGGGGCATGTGTCGCCCTTTCCATTATTCAGTTGTTTTATTGGGCATTGTGATTCAGTTATTTTTAGTATTGTCACTTTGGGATTTATTACTGTCTGGATGTTTTACTTTAAGTTTTAAATGTTGAGATTTAGTTTTTGAATGTTTAAATTATTTGGATTATATGTTCCAGGATAATTGTGGTGTGATTCTTTAATATTGAATTGTTGTAAACATTTAATCTTGGTTTATAAAATAAAATTTGGAAAGTAATGTCTAAAAATGAATTTGACACTTAGCTTAATTAATTAGGGTGTTTAAATTGGAAAAGTTATTTTTTCGACAGTGATGCTAAGAATGAACCAACTGTTCACCTTGATTTAATTTAATAAAGGAGTGATCGCTCGGTATTTAATTAGGCGGGGTGTCATTTTTGGATATCTCATTCAAACCATCATTCTCGTTCGAATGATAGTTCGAACGATACTTCGAGCGACATTCAAGTGTCCTATCTGGGAACTCGTTAGCAAACTCGTTCGAATGGCATTGTGGTTCGAACGACAAACTCGTCGAACGACACTTCGAACGAACTTCTAGAAAGTTTGAAATATTATATTTTTATCCTAGAAACTTTATATACTTTCTATTAAATTTTTAATAATTTTTTTTTAAATTAAACAACAGATTTAAAAATAATATTCACCCAATATAAGATGCTCCAAGCTCCTATATATATAATCAAAATGCATTCATACCTTAGGAGCAATGGAACCATGTTGATGATGTAGAAACGAGGCACAAACAAACTCAGCAATGTGATGAAGCTTAATACTCTTGGCCGCTACGTCTTCAACAAACACGTCATAGGATTGAAGGATGATCAATTAACTATATCCTATGACTCAAACATTTTTGTTCGAAATTGAGCCAAAACTACATTAGACTCAGTTGGAAATTTGTGTCCTTACAAATCTCCCCCTTTGGCTATTCCGGGACAAAAACCAACAAAAACCCTAAAGGGCCGTCAAGCGCTACTAGACAAAAAAAATGTCCCACCCAAAATAAAATACAATGCTTGACTCAAACAACCCAAGGATCAATATCTTTGTCGACGATGAAAGTTGACACTTAAGTATATAATTCCTGCACACTTAAGCAAACACATTAAACGCATAGGGAATATAAAAATATTAAATGCAATTAAAATAATTACTCCCACTAAATTAATTCTCCCCTTTTATCAACTATGATCAACTTAGAATGACGTCTCTCCCTAAGATAAATCTCCCCCAAACTAAGATATGATTATAATAGGAATAGATACCATTTCTCCCCCTTTCATTCTTCCCCCTTTTGTTCAGGAATAGACAAAGGCTAAAGAATAAAAAAATTAACTTATCTCCCCTAATTAAATCATATTACCCCTAAACTAAACAACGGATAAATAAAATGGGATAACAAGCTAAACATGCAAATGTGCAAAAGTGATGAGAACTTTAAAGCATATGAGCAACAAAAACACACCGAATCCAAAAAATAATAATGGATACCAACTAGGATGCAAAAAAATGATATCAATAAGATACATAAAGTATTCAGCATGTGATATCAACAAAGAATGCAACAAGATAGATACCAATTATGAATTAAAGCATAAATGGACTAGAAAGCAAGGGAAAGACCAAAACAAAATATCATATCATATATATATATATATATATATGAACACAAAAAATGACACACAAAAAATATAATATGAGTCTTCCACACTCTTATAGCATAAATGTGTCATATGAAAACGTAAGTGTTGGGGTGTGAACTAGTAACAATTAAATTTACACCGAATCACTTAAAACATGTTCATGGAGTTTTCAATTGATTGCACACTTCATCACATTTGAATATAACCTCATATGACAATATAGATTGAACTCAATGAACAAACATACACAATGCATACAAGCCTAGACTTTTGATGATTCTACAAACCAATAGTCATGACATTCAAAGTACAACTAGGATAAACGGACATTGTGCAAATCGTTGATATACCATCCAATCTCCCTCAATAAGCATATATGTTTTTGAATGAATATATCAATTAAACATAGGCCTTGGCAATTATTTTTCTTTTTAATGCCATATTTTCTTTTTAGGCCTTTGGACCACGTATTTCTTTTAGGTCCAAACAAACGGTGGCTTACTATTCGCAAGGGATACTAAATCCTTTCGGAGCCCTTCCCCGTGCACATTTATATTTATCATTTTTTTATTTTTCACACAAATCTCACGTGCAACGAATTTTGACATGCACAAGTCCTCCTAGGTCACAAAAATGTAGATGACGGGATTGGTAGGAGAACATCTCACAAAGCTCAAATATACATATGAAGTTAAAATTTCAAATGAGCTCGTGCATATGTGAATAGAGGCATATAAAAATAGAATCCATTTAAGCCACGCAAAATCCAACTACTCCATGTAAGCATGGTAAAGAACATAACAAGGATATACAATCTAAAATAAAAGTTCTAGCCACATGGGAGGGTAAAAGATGGGATTCTAACACAAGTGTATGCCACATAAAGTGTGTTAAACTAAAATACACACAAAATAAAATTTTTTGAGTTTTTAACATTTTTTAACCAAAAATAAAAATATTTACTCAAAAGACACACAAAAATGATTTGTATTTTTCATTAATCTCAAATTGCTAAAAGGATAAAATGCAAATGATAAAAAAAATATTTTTGTATTTTTCATTTAATGCAAACAAAAATAAAGTAAATATAATACAAAAGATAAACAAAAATCATTATTCTAGCATGTGATTAAACATGAAGCATAGACTAGAAAATGACTAAACAAGCATACAATTAGCATGATGATATAGCATGATGCACAAAAGCTAAAGTATGGAAATAAAACTAACACATTCAACCTTTAGATTTTGCAAGGGAGGAAGCATGTGAAAGTAAATGAGAATAAAAAACCCTATCTTTTAAAGGTACCAAGTCGGATCTCCTAACCCAAACCGATGACGAATGACGATCTCGGGGCGTAGGAATCTTGGCAACCTCGGTTGCCTTACCTTTGTATTTTCTAGGAACTCGTTTAAGATCAAAGAAAAATTTCCTAAGATATCCTTTTCGACCATAATGTGAACACTCTAACTCACGGCGAAAAGATTTACCTAAGGAGTGATCTCTAAATGCTTTCTTAGGCGATTCTCCTAAACCGTTGGTTTTGACTTTATGAGTAGATTCATTACAAAGATTGAAGCCTATACCACAAGGGTGATTTTTAATTTGGACCGTTCCTAAAATTTTATCTAATTTCTCCGAACGACACTCCAAATAAAATTTGACTTTTCTAGAGTCTTTTAGTTTATTTTCTAATTCTAAATTTTTAGACTCCAACAACACATTTTTCTCTTCAAACTCGAGAAGCTCATTTTTCAAGGATTCCATTAAACCTCTAAGGCTATCTCTCTCGCCTTTTATATATTCTATCTTCTCTCGAAGAGATTTCTCTCATGTCCTAAGGTCTTCCACTAACGCACTCTCATCAACAACCTTGACACCCACTTTTAAACATTCTTCTAACTTCAAATTAGCTCTTTTTAATTTAATTGATTCTTCATATAATTCTTGAAAAGAATTTTGAAGTTCACTCACATCAACCTCTTCTTCATTTTAACCCTCTCTTTCTTCTTCACTCTCACTATCATAAAAAATAATGGAATCATAAACTATAACATTGGAAGTGTCATGTGATAAATTTTCATCTATAAACGAGTTCTCACTATCACTCACATGACTAGCCATAAAAGCCACAAAGTTGGGCTTAGTGGGGGAATCGGGTCCCTCTTCATTATCACTATCACTAAGGGTTGCGTTAAAAAAAATTGATTTCTTACCCTCTCTCCTTAGTCCAGTGGGGCACTCAAAGGCCCTATGGCCATACCCTTCCCAACCAAAACATTTGTTCGACTCATCCCTATTTACATTTCCATTAGAAGTTTTAGGGATCTTCTTAGCTTTGTCATGCCAAGATTTTTCAAATTTCTTAAAATCATTTTTAAATTTATCTTTGTTTAATTTAAGAATTTTTCAAAATGTTTTAGCAAAAATTGCCATGTCATCCGAGTCACTATCACTTTCACACTCTACTACTTGTTTTTTCCTCTTTTCAGGCTTTTAAAGCAACACACTTTTCTATTTTCTTTTCACTTTTAGAGAGAAACATGTCGAGTTCATAGGTTTGTAAATCACCTACGAGCTCTTCTAATTTCGTAGAGGCTAAGGTGGGTAAATAATTTAAAATGGTCACTTTTGGAATAAATATATCGGGTAGGGACCTTAAAATTTTCTTTACAACTCGGTTGTCGGGTATTTTCTCTCCCAAGTTAAAAGATTAATTAACAATATCTGAAAGTCGAGCATAAAATTCATCAAAAGTTTCATTTTCGTTCATTTTGATAGTTTCAAATTGAGTGGTGAGGTTTTGGAGTTTTGAAGCTTTTATGACACTTGTACCTTCATGAGTGAGTTGTAAAATATCCCACGCTTCTTTAGCGGTCTCACATGTCATAATGCGACGAAATTCATCCAGTGTGACAGCGCTAAACAAGGCGTTTAAACCTCAGGAATTAAAATTTGAAAGTTTGAACTCATTCTCACTCCATCTATCGGTCGGTTTGGGAACACGTTCATTATCTACTAAATGAGTTGGTGGAGACCACCCGCTAACTATAGATAACAAACCATCTCGTCGATAGATTTAAGTGCCGATTTCATACCAGTGGCGTAATTAGAACCATCGAAAATAGGAAATTTTGAGAATGGGGAAAATTCCATTTTAGCCAAAAAAATATTTAAAGGATCTTAACAAATTAATTTATCGCTTTGCCTCTGATACTAATTTGAAAAGTAGAGCTTTTCTCAATCAATGCTCTGAGATCACTTGTTGGTGCGATAGGCCCCCAGTTTTGAAATCTTATCAAAAAGGTAATTTCCTTTTATAGATATGCGGAAGCGTGAGATGATGGTTCAAATTAAAACAACTTACCAAATTTTAATTTCTTTCCAAAATTAAAATTAAACCAAAGTGAAATAAAATTAAAAAACACACTTATTTTAATTTCACTTAAACCAATTCAATTAACCCAAGTCCTAGAAATTTGCCTAAGGCATATTTTTTATTTAATCAAATTAGGCCAAACCAAATTTTAACACATTAAATTAAAGATTTGAATTAACTACACATTACTCAAAAAATAATTTAGCACCAAATTAAAATGTAGTGATTATAAACCAATTTTATCTTGTTATCTAAGCATGTGTTCTAGGTGAGTATAGCAAGATAAAATAAAGAAAGAAAATACTACGCCGCGATGTATGAGGAATACCCACAATGGGAAAAAACCTTGGACGGCCCTAGCCTCAAATCCACCAAGTATGATTTTACAAATACAAGAGAGAAAGACTTACAACCCTCGACTCGATCCCTCTGAAGACCTGACGCTTCTTCTTGTAGACACCTTCACCTAACGAATAACCACGGAGCTCCACCGCGGTCTTAGAATCCACCGATCGGACTTTATATGGTCACCGTCACCCAAACTAAGAGCCTTTCTCCAAGTGGGTAAATCAACGCAAACTTGTTCTTCTTTTTGGAATGTAGAAGCAAACCCAAATATCTCTTCAAAATGGTAGAGATGAAAAACTGGTGCCAAAAATCCAAGCAATGTATATATATATAAGGTAGACTTGGAATAAATAATGTGGGTGTAAACAAAGTGTTTAACAGATTTTTCTTTGAAAAATGAACACTTAAACTTGAAGTTTTTCTTAGGAAAGATGAACTCTCAAAACACTCTCCAGGAGTTAGAATATTATGAAAAAGTTACTTAGAAAAAGTTCATTTCCGCACTTAATAGGTTCTGTCAAAAGATAGTGAGAAAAGAAGTGGGAAAGTGGGTCAAAAACTGCTCAAAACTGCCAAATACATGTTCCTGCCAAATTTCGTTCGAATGAGATTTTCGTTCGAACGAGCTTCTAACGAAGTTCCAGTGTGAACTCGTTAGAAACCTCGTTGGATAACTCGTTCGAACCATCATTCTCGTTCGAACGATCCTTCAAAAGACGTTCCAGTGGCCTATCTGGGAACTCGTTGGCAAACTCCTTCGAATGACATTGTGGATCGAATGACAAACTCGTTCGAACGACACTTCGAACGAACTTCCAAAAAGTTTGAAATATTCTATTTTTAGCCCAGAAACTTTATATACTTTATATTAAAGTTTTAATAAATTTTTTTGAAATTAAACAATAGTTTTAAAAATAATATTCACCCAATATAAGATGTTCCAAGCATTATATATATAATCAAAATGCATTCATACCTTAGGAGCAATGGAACCATGTTGATGACGTAGAAATGAGGCACAAACAAGCTTGACAATGTGATGAAGCTTTATATTCTTGGCCGATACATCTTCAACAAACACGTCATGGGCTTGAAGGATGATCAATTAACTCTATCCTATTACTAAAATATTTTTGTCTGGAATCGAGCCAAAACTACAAATGACTCAATTGAAAATTTGTGTCCTTACAAATCTCCCCCTTTGGCTATTTCGAGACAAAAATCAACAAAAATCCTAAAGGGCCGTCAAGCTCTACTAGACAAAAAAATGTCCCACCCAAAATAAAATACAATGCTTGACTCAAAAAACCCAAGGATCAATATCTTTGCCGACGATGAAAGATGCCACTTAGTATAGAATTCCTACACACTTAAGCAAACACATTAAACGCATAGGGAATATCAAAATATTAAATACAATCAAAATAATTACTCCCACTAAATTAATTCTCCCCTTTTATCAACTATGATCAACTTATAAAGACGTCTCCCCCTAAGATAAATCTCCCCCAAACTAAGATACGATTATAATATGATTAGATACCATTTCTCCCCTATCATTCTTTCCCTTTTTGTTCAGGAATAGACAAAGGCTAAAGAATCAAAAGTTAACTCATCTCCCCCAATTAAAGCATATTACCCTTAAACTAAACAAAGGATAAATAAAATGGGATAACAAGCTAAACATGAAAATGTGCAAAAGTGATGAGAACTTTAAAGCATATGAGCAACAAAAGCACAACGAATCCAATAAATCATAACGGATACCAACTAGGATGCAAGAAAATGATACCAATAAGATACATAAAGTATTAAGCATGTGATATCAACAAAGAATGCAATAAGATAGACACCAATTATGAATTAAAGCATAGATGGATTAGAAAGCAAGGCAAAGAACAAAACAAAATATCATATATATATACACACACTGGATATACCAAAGATGCACGCGCATATATATATATATATATATATATATATATATATATATATATATATATATATATATATATATATATATATATATATATATATATATATATATATATATATATATATATATATATAATATGAGTCTTCCACACTCTTATAGCATAAATATGTCATATGGAAATGGAAGTGTTGGGGTGTGAACAAGTAACAATTAAATTTAGACCCAATCACTTAAAACATGTTCATGGAGTTCTGAATTGATTGCCCACTTCATCACATTTGAATATAACCTCATGTGACAATATATATTGAACTCAATGAAAAAACATACACAATGCATACAAGCCTAGACTTTTAATGATTCTACAAACCAATAGAGTCATGACATTCAAAGTACATATAGGATAAACGGACATTGTGCAAATCGTTGATATACCATCCAATCTCCCTCAATAAGCATATATGTTTTTGAATGAATAAATCAATTAAACATAGGCCTTGGCAATTATTTTTCTTTTTAATGCCATATTTTCTTTTTAGGCCTTTGGACCACGTATTTCTTTTAGGTCCAAACAAACGGTGGCTTACTATTCGCAAACGATACTAAATCTTTTCGGAGCCCTTCCCCGTGCACATTTATATTTATCATTTTTTTATTTTTCACACAATTCTCACGTGCAACGAATTTTGACATGCACTAGTCCTCCTAGGTCACAAATATATAGATGACAAGATTGGTAGGAGAACATCTCAAAAAGCTCAAATATACATATGAAATTAAAATTTCAAATGAGCTCGTGCATGTGTGTATAGAGGCATATAAAAATAGAATCCATTTAAGTAACGCAAAATCCGACTACTCCATGTAAGCATGGTAAAGAACATAATAAGGATTAACAATCTAAACTAAAATTCTAGCCACATGGGAGCGTAAAAGATGGGATTCTAACACAAGTGTATGCCACATAAAGTGTGTTAAACTAAAATACGCACAAAATAAAATCTTTTTGAGTTTTTGATAATTTTTAACCAAAAATAAAAATATTTACTCAAAAGACACACAAAAATGATTTGTATTTTTCATTAATCTCAAATTGCTAAAAGGATAAAATGCAAATGATAAACAAAAATCTTTTTGTATTTTTCATTTAATGCAAACACAAATGAAGGAAATATAATACAAAAGATAAACAAAAATCGTTATTCTAGCATGTGATTAAGCATGAAGCATAGACCAGAAAATGACTAAACAAGAATACAACTAGCATGATGCACAAAAGCTAAAGTATGCAAATAAAACTAACACATTCAACCTTTAGATTTTGCAAGGGAGGAAGCATGTGAAAGTAAATGAGAATAAAAAACCCTATCTTGTAAAGCTACCAAGTCGGATCTCCTAACCTAAACCGATGACGAATGACGATCTCGGGGTGTAGGAATCTTGGCAACCTCGGTTGCCTTACCTTTGGATTTTCTAGGAACTCGTTTAAGATCAAAACAAAATTTTCTAAGATGACCTTTTCGACCACAATGTGAACACTTGAACTCACGGTGAAAAGATTTACCTAAGGAGTGATCTCTAAATGCTTTCCTAGGCGATTCTCCTAAACCGTTGGTTTTGGCTTTATGAGTTGATTCATTACAAAGAATGAAGCCTAAACCACAAGTGTCATATTTAATTTGGACCGTTCCTAAAATTTTATCTAATTTCTCCGAAAGACACTCCAAATCAAAATTGACTTTTCTAGACTCTTTTCGTTTATTTTCTAATTCTAAATTTTTAGACTCAAACAACACATTTTTCTCGTCAAACTCGAGAAGCTCCTTTTTTAAGGATTCCATTAAACCTCTAAGGCTATCTCTCTCGCCTTCTATATATTCTATCTTATCTCGAAGGGATTTCTCTCGTGTCCTAAGGTCTTCCACTAATGCACTCTCATTAGCAACCTTGACACGCTCTTTTAAACAAGCTTCTAACTTCAAATTAGCTCTTTTTAATTTAATTAATTCTTCATATAATTCTTGAAAAGCATTTTGAAGTTCACTCACATGAACCTCTTCTTCATTTTCACCCTCTCTTTCTTCTTCACTCTCACTATCATAAAAAATAAGGGAATCATAAACTATAACCTTAGAAGTGTCATGTGATAAATTTTCATCTATAGACGAGTTCTCACTATCACTCACATGACTAGCCATAAAAGTCACAAAGTTGGGCTTAGTGGGGGAATCGGGTCCCTCTTCATTATCACTATCACTAAGGGTTGCATTAAAAAAAAATTGGTTTCTTACCCTCTCTCCTTAGTTTAGTGGGGCACTCAAAGGCCTATGGCCATACCCTTCACAACCGAAACATTTATTCGACTCGTCCCTATTTACATTTTCCTTAGAAGTTTTAGTGATCTTCTAGGTTTTTTCATGCCTAGATTTTTCAAATTTCTTAAAATTATTTTTAAATTTATCTTTGTCCAATTTAAGAAATTTTCAAAATTTTCTAGCAAACATAGCCATGTCTTCCAAGTCACTATCACTTTCACACTCTACTACTTATTTTTCCTCTTTTCGGGCTTTTAAAGCAACGCCCTTTTCAATTTCCTTTTCAGTTTTAGAGGGAAACATGTCTAGTTCATATGTTTGTAAATCACCTACGAGCTCTTCTAATTTCGTAGAGGCTAAGGTTGGTAAAGAATTTAAAACGGTCACTTTTGGAATAAATCTATCGGGTAGGGACCTTAAAATTTTCTTTACAACTCGGTTGTCGGGTATTTTGTCTCCCAAGTTAAAAGATGAATTAACAATATCTGAAAGTCTAGCATAAAATTTATTAAAAGTTTCCTTTTCGTTAATTTTGATAGTTTCAAATTGGGTGGTGAGGTTTTGGAGTTTTGAAGCTTTTACGACATTTGTACCTTCATGAGTGAGTTGTAAAATATCCCACGCTTCTTTAGCGGTCTCACACGTCATAATGCGACGAAATTCATCCGGTGTGACAGCGCTAAACTAGACATTTAAATCTCGGGAATTAAAATTTAAAAGTTTGAACTCATTCTCACTCCATCTATCAGCCGGTTTCGGAACACGTTCATTATCTACTAAATGAGTTGGTGGAGACCACCCGTTAACTACAGATACCCAAACCCTCTCGTCGATAGATTTAAGTGTCTATTTCATACGCGTTTTCCAGTATGCGTAATTATAACCATCGAAAATAGTAAATTTTGAGAATGGGAAAAATCTCATTTTAGCCAAAAAATGTTTAAAGGATCTTAACGAAATAATTTATCGCTTTGGCTCTGATACCAATTTTAAAAGTAGAGCTTTTCTCAATCAATGCTCTGATATCACTTGTTGGTGAGATAGGCCCCCTATTTTGAAATTTTATCAAAAAGATAATTTCCTTTTATAGATATGCGAAAGCGCGAGATGACGGTTCAAATTAAAAAACCTTATCAAATTTTAATTTCTTTCCAAAATTAAAATTAAACCAAAGTGAAATAAAATTAAAACACACACTTATGTTAATTTCACTTAAACCAATTCAATTAACCCAAGTCCTAGAAATTTGCCTAAGTCATATTTTTCATTTAATCAAACTAGGCCAAACCAAATTTTAACACATTAAATTAAAGACTTGAATTAACTACACATTACCCAAAAATTAATTTAGCACCAAATTAAACATGTAGTGATTATAAACCAATTTTATCTCGTTACCTAAGCATGTGTTCTAGGTGAGTATAGCAAGATAAAATAAAGAATGAAAACACTACGCCGCGATATACGAGGAAAAAGCCACAACGGGAAAAAACCTCGGATGGCCCTAGCCTCAAATTCACTAGTTAAGGTTTTACAAATACAAGACAGAAAGACTTACAACACTCGACTCGATCCCTCTGAAGCCCCGACGCTTCTTCTTGTAGACACCTCCTCCTAGCGAATAACCACGGAGCTCCACCGCGGTCTCGAAATCCACCGATCGGACTTTATATGGTCACCGTCACCCGAACTAGGAGCCTTTCTCCAAGTGGGTAAATCAACGCAAACTTCTTCTTCTTTTTGGGATGTAGAAGCAAACCCAAACGTCCCTTCAAAATGTTAGAGATGAAAAATCGGTGCCAAAACTCCAAGAAATGTATATATATATAAGGTAGACTTGTAATAAACAATATGGGTGTAAACAAAATGTTTAACAGTTTTTTCTTTGAAAAATGAACACTTAAGCTTGAACTTTTTCTTAGGAAAAATGAACTCTCAAAACACTCTTTAGGAGTTAGAATATTATGAAAAAGTTAATTAGAAAAAGTTCATTTTCGCACTTAAGAGGTTCTGTCAAAAGATAGTGGGAAAAGAAGTGGGAAAGTGGGTCAAAAACTGCTCAAAACTGCCAAATACCTGTTCCCGCCAAATCTCGTTCGAATGAGATTTTTCGTTCGAATGAACTCTCGTTCGAACGAGTTCTAACGAAGTTCCAGTGTGAACTCGTTAGAAACCTTGTTGGATAACTCGTTCGAACCATCATTCTCGTTCGAACGATACTTCGAACGACATTCCAGTGACCTATCTGGGAACTCGTTGGCAAACTCGTTCGAACGACATTATGGTTCGAACGACAAAGTCGTTCGAACGACACTTCGAACGAACTTCCAAAAAGTTTGAAATATTCTATTTTTAGTCCAGAAACTTTATATACTTTATATTAAAGTTTTAATAAATTTTTTTGAAATTAAACAACAGTTTTAAAAATAATATTCACCCAATATAAGATGTTCCAAGCTCCTATATATATAATCAAAATGCATTCATACCTTAGGAGCAATGGAACCATGTTGATGACGTAGAAACGAGGCACAAACAAACTCGATAATGTGATGAAGCTTTATACTCTTGGCCGCTACGTCTTCAACAAACACGTCATAGGCTTGAAGGATGATCAATTAACCCTATCCTATGACTCAAACATTTTTGTTCGGAATTGAGCCAAAACTACAAAGGACCCAATTGGAAATTTGTGTCCTTATAATGTGGAAAGCTGTAGAGGCTCCATTTTGAACTCACCTCTCATTTGATGAGCCACGTGGATAGTTTAAGGAGAGACTAAAATTAAGTCGTGTTTAGCATTTTAGAATATTAGTATAGATTCAAACTTGTTTTTTTTCTTTTTATATATGTCATTTTCTCACCATTGTAACATTATTTTTTTAGAAATAAAGTCATGGTACTACTTCACTTTGTAGATAATTATTGTAATTAACATTTTTGTGTGAAGTGAAGTGCATGAAAGGTACCACATTTTGGTATTGTGATATTTTTGACACGGATTATACACGTGGCACGCCTTCTAGATGGTACTTCTTCACTTATGCATGGCACTACTTCAATTGTGCATGTGTGGAAGTTGTACTCATAAGATTATGGATGGTTTTTTATCGGTTTGGTTAGTAAATGGAGCATACCAATACCATACCAACTTTGAAAGTATCAAACCAAAATTACCAGTTTTACCAGCCGGTACACCAGCCCATAAACCAAAACCAAACCGTACAGTACATCGGTAAAATTGATTTTTTGCAGTAAACTCTGTTTTTCGAAAAATATGGTAGATTTCTGTAAATTACTCTTTATGGTAAATTCGGTACTACTCGGTACATAGCGATAATTTTTTATACCACTTACGTAAACCTTTTTATATGCATATTTAGAAGATAAAAACCATAAAATAACCTGTATAATTATGCCGTCTCCATAACTATATATAAATATTAAACTCCAAAATAAACATCACAAATTATAATTCAAATTACACCATTGTCCAAATAACTCAAATAAATATCAATCCGGGTTATCATATTAAATAACAAACCAAAATGAAAGCGTTTCATGTTTTTTGTTTCTTACACTCTCCATTTCTTCATCTACAAAAGAAAATCTGAATATCAACATATTGCCAACAAAATAAAAATTAGTTAAACTTACAAGAAAATCATGATTGTGTTTAACTTTGGCCCTTAGGTAATCATGTTTAATTTAATTTGGTATTTTGAATTTAGTAAGTTCTATAATATCATTTTGGTATTTTTAGTACATTATTTTTGTTATTTCATTTTGGTACGGTACAATCGGTAAATCGATTTTTAAAATGTTAAAACCAGAACCACCCATAAAAAAATTTGTAATTTCGGTTTCGGTAGTTTTCGATTTCGGTAAGTAAAAAATAGAAATCATTATCACTAATTTTCGTTACAAAATGGTACGGTATGAGTTTTTATCATACCGCGAACACCCCTAATAAGAGTTTTTTAAGGAAAAATAAAAAAAAAAACAAAAAAACGTCTGGGCATAAATCTAATGGTTATTGTGTTGTGTGGTTTTAATATTGAGAAGCATAAGAGTTGTGTACGTGATATTTTCATTTTTCATGCATAATACTTATGTATGGTTAATCACCTACTTAATTGTACTGTGTCTAAGTTATCCATTCAAAAATATCTATATACTATTATAAAATTCTATACAAACAATTTATATATTCTTATAAGTGAGGTCATCCACGTAGGACTATGTAATTCCCTTTCTCTCTCCTCTTATTTCTTATTCCAAACCCTCTATCTTCCCCCATTTATTTACTGCTTTTTATTCATGTTCTTTGCAAAGACCCAAGGATTTATCCCATTTATTTACTGCTTTCTATTCATTTTCTTTGTATAACTCAAGGACTACTTGGTTTTCTCAAGTTGCCCTCCCACTTCCACAACTTATTATGCATATAACTCCTCATTTAACCTCATTTTCACAAAACCCTCTTCCCATTCCCCAAATACCAAGCCTTTATCTCTCATTTTCCCCTACGAGATCATCATTGACGAAGGATAATAAGATCCAACTCTAACATCTCGAACAATCAAAACAGAAAGGCTTGATTTACGGTACCCCCCTCTCTCTCTATACATAGATAGATATAGATATTTCAAAGTCAAAATGTGTAAATATGAGCACTTATAAACCCTTTGAAAGTTAAAGGAAAATGATGTAAGGGATGTGATAATGATAGGGTCCAGTCGATTTCGGAGCCGTATTATCATGTTGTTGGGTTGTGATATTGATAAGGTCTGATTTTGGTTTTGGTTTTGATGGGGTAAGTGAGTGTGTGGTGGAGTGGAGCTTTAGAGAAAAGATGTGTTGGTGGTTTGAGAGAGGAAACATTGAATCTCTATATCTATGTACTTGTTTTTATATATGGGTTTGTTTTTTGTAGATTGTCACATAGTGGTGGTCAATCCCAAACCCGTGTGCGTTTCTTCTCAGAACTCACGCTTTGCTACCGAAATCAAAGAGCAACAGAGCTTGATCAAAACTTATGAGTGCATGCTAAAGAAATTACATTCCCAGATATAGAATAAAGATTTCGAGATTCTTCAGATTCAAGAGGCAAATCAGAAGTGGGTAAAACTAGAAGAAAAAAACTAATCTCATTTTTTGTCTGGGATGAATTTTTAAGTTGTACAGTTTAAATCTCATTCTTTATATTTCTGAGTTGAATGTTTCAGATTATTTTCTTGAAGATATCTCTAATGTGTTCATTTTTTTTGTACATTGATATAATTGTTTAACTTAATATGAGAAAATCTCAAAAAGTCTCCTTGATAAGTCCCTCCTATATGAAGCAAGATGTCATTTTTTTGTGTAAAGACGTTAATTAAAACATTCAGTATCTCAAAACAACTGGAACAAGCTGCAAAATTCAAAGTGAAAGGTGGAAGGAATTTTTCCTACTTAACGAGCGATGCAGGGAAACAAAATTCTTATTCTCTTATTGCCCTGCATTTGTCCTGCAGACCCTGTCACAGTGGTGTTGCAAAAACCTAGAGAAAGGCAGCTCCAGTAGGAGAAGTCAAGTGCGAGATTAGAGTTGAGACAAGCATATGTAATGGCGGTGTGAAGACTAGGGAAAATTTAGTGCTTAAATAGTGGTTAGATCAATTGATTATTTTTTATATGTATATTATTTTTTTTCTTTTTACCATATATATATATATATATATATATATATATATATACACACACACACACACACACACATAATCCTGCTCTTGTGCGGACCAACCCGCATTTTAAGAATGTGGACCGGACATGTGTCACTTGGCGGTGAGCCCATAAAAGAGAGAGAGTATGCCTATAATTTAGGCGATAATTTCTAGGGTCACCGTTAGGTGACACATGTCCGGTCCGCACTCTTAAAATACGGACTGATCCGCACAAGAACATTACATATATATATATATATATATATATATATATATATATATATATATATATATATATATATATATATATGTTTAAAATAAATTCAATTGGTCGACAGATTTTGATTGTCCATTACAAATTGACATTTCCAACTGGGGTGCCAATAACTGTTCTTATTAATGGATTTCATTCCCTGGGAGACAAGATGTCTAAGTACTCATACTGATCTCATGTTTAATTACATTTTCATGGATATAAATATCAGATGTAATATCAAATTTGCATAAAATAATAATCTTTGCAGGAAGCAAATGTGGGGATTCTTGAGGTTCTTTTCATTCAGTTTCTTTTGGGGTTTCTTCCAATGGTTATACACTGGAATGTGTTTATTGTTGAGTTTCAACATATATAAGTATTTTTTGTTCTTGAATATGCACATTGATACCAAGAATTTACTTCTTGACAATAAACTTGCAATGTATGAACTTTATGAATTACACTTTACTACAAAAATAAATTTATTAATTAAATATCAAGAATTTAGTCACTTTATCGTTTTTCTTTTATTACTATTTTATTAGTTTTATAGTAATTTTATGTACCTTCATCATTAAAAGTGAGTAAATGTACATCAAACATTTGTTAATGATGAATCTGTTCCGATTCCTCTTTCTAATCTTTATATTCTCTACGTATTATTTGAAAAAATGTCTCAAAGATGGTGGGGAAAAATATTTACTTGATCTAAATTTTAAATTCATGTATTTCTTTTTACATATGTTTCGCGCATTGTGCGAGCTTAAACCTAGTTTTACATATAATAGCTTATGGAACCAATTTATTCTACAACATCAAAGCAATTATTGTGGATGTTCTTAAGGCAAGGGAGAACAACTTCTAGCATAAACAACTCTTTTTAAAAAAAAAAAAAATCTTTACAACCTAATAAGTGGTTGATAATCGTGAAACTAACTCCTTTGGCTGTTCTCTAATCATTGCTAAATTATACCGTCCACTCATATCATGGAATGAAAGTTTCTCGACGTTAGTTAGTGAGTTAACGTAACAATAAGATATTGAGTGGTGCTATGGGTACCAAATAATTTTCTCAAATCTCCCCCAAATAGCATTGATGAGTTGTGCCCTGGCGGAACCATACCATAAAGTATAACACTTAAAACTATTTGGGGATGATTTGGGGGAGTTGTTTGGAACACATAGCATTTTCCTAAGATATTACTAATATTCATCAATAGATTTAATTTTCATATCATCCCAAAGTCCGAAAGCCAGCGGACCAGCAGATCAACCTAACTAGTCCCCGGAAATTGAGGCTTGAAAGTTGAATAGAGCCACCATATGACCAAATTTTGAATCTTAGCGCTTAATTCAATGTATCATATATGGGTAAGTCCATCATAACGAAAATTTTGAATCTTATCGCTCAATTCAAAGTCATCAACGAAACAATAGGAAATCAAAGTTAACAAAGAGGAAGGTTGCAAATGCTTCCTACCTATAAAAAACCTGACATCTTGTCAATGCAAGTAGATAAAGGTGAACACGACTACGAGCTGATCTTAATTTTATTTAATTTCTTTTTTATTTAACTAGACAGTTGCATTTTGGGTATAGTTATTAACACTTCAAAAAATCTTCTAACACAATTCTTTTTTTTCAAATAAAAGTTAAGGACTCTTATACCCTTATGAGTAATTCTTTCCATTTTTCTCACTCACAAAAAGATATAAACCTCTTTTTTACCCCAAAAATTATATACATAATTTAAAAAAATGAACTATAAAAAAAACAAGGACTATAAAAAATACTATATAATTTTAAAAAATGAACTATTAAAAGAAAGCAAAAACCTCTTTTTTACCCTGAAGTCATTTTTTTTAAACAAACAAGAACACGACTCAATTAAAAGAAGACGCGACACGTGACAAAAAAATTTCTCCACCAAAAACGAGCACCACCCAAATAAAAACAATACGTCGCAATTTTTTTTTGTTTTACCGAACACGAAACGATCGACTAAAAATGTTGTCTGACACGAAATCTAATTTTTATTTGGCTAACACAAATGCAACACAAATAATAGTGATACGAAAAAAATACGACATGCCACAAACTTTAAAAAAAAAAAATAAGATACAAACGCGACCTAGTTAAAACGCGGCATGCCATAAAATATTATTTTTTCACCTAACACGAACATGACTCAAATTAAAAATATAAAAAAAACAAAAAAAAAACTTTAATAATTAGATTATGTTAAAAAGGCACCATAAATAAAATACAACACAATAAGACATGGATTCTCATTTGTTTACGTAACACGATCCAAATAAATGTGACAATATATTAAATCTTATTTTTTAATCTAACATGAATATGATCTAATTTTTGTTTATCAAGAAAAAAAAACTTTTTTTAATAAATTGTATTTTATTAAAACTGTTTGTAATAAAAATTGTTTTTTATCAAAACTGTTTTTTATTAAAAATGCATAAAAGGGTTTACACTGTTTTAAAAAAATACAGTTTTAAAACTGTTATGCTTTTTTAATAAAAACAATTTAAAACTGTAAACAGTTTAAAAAAATACAATTTCAAACTGTTTTTAAAAAAATTCAATTTTAAAACTGTTTTACATTTTTAATAAAAACAGTTTTAAAAATGTTTAATAAAATACAGTTTTAAGACGGTTTTACATTTTTAATAAAACATTTTTCTTAATAAAAGGCTGTTTTTTTAATTAAAACTGCTTTTTATTAAAATTTTATTTTATTAAAACCGTTTTTTTTAATAAAAGACTGATTTTTCTTTTTAAATTGTATTTTATTAAAAACTGTTTTATAATTATTAAAAAAACAGATTTGAGGGACTACATTGGCCAAAACAATTTTGAAATATTTTTTTAAACAGTTATGAAAAGTAAAAAAATAGTTTTTTTATAAAAAAAAATATTTTTTTATTAAAAATACAAATTTTTAGTTGTTTTTCAAATACATTTGTTTTAATTGGAGACAAAAAGTAGAAATTTAAATTTTGTAAATTTAATTCTATAATTGACATTTAACTAGAAAATAAATTGTTTGAATTTTTTTTTAAAGTGCTAATAGTTACTCCTTGCATTTTGATCTTACGTGATGAATGACGATTTTTGCTAGTTAATTAGTACATTGGTTAATGAAGGTACAGTAGTTACAGAAATTGGAATCTTAGGTAGAGTCGCGAACGAATGTTTCAATGTTTTAAAGTATGAATTGATGTGATGAAGTCCACTCTCAACTCTCTTTATGTACATACACACTAAAGGTTAGCCGTCCTTAAAGCACGACACCATGCCCCCACCTGGCTCATTGTTATATTTTAGTTTTGGACTCTCTACTTTTATGTAATTTTATAGGCCCAAAATTATTTATAAATATATATATAGTAGTACCAAAACAAAGCCCAAAAAATTCTTTTTTCTCCATTGACAGCAACTTTTCGGATGAAAAAAATCAGAAACTTATTAATTCAACTTTTCAAAACCTCCTCCATCTTTAAGACTCCAACCAACCATTTATTCCTTCCATCCAAACAACCAATCATTTCATCAATTTGGAGTATAATCGGCCCACAAAAAAAACCTACCTTTCCTTTCATTAACAGGTTTGTATTCTTTTTTTTTTCGTTAATCAAGATTTGAAATGTTTGAAATATATTTTGTATTATTTTGATAAACAGGTTTCTATTCATTTTTTTTAAATTTAGGATGAATCTTAGACTTTTTCTTAATTAATCTCCACTTTAACAAAAAAAAATGTTGTTAATTTTTTTTGTTAAGTTGTTCTTGTTCATGTTATTTTTTGTTATTAATCCGTTGTTGATTTTTTATGTGTTAATGGTAATGACGTTTATTTTATGTATTTTTTCAGCAATTTTTAGCGAAAAAGGGCTTTTAAAGTTGATTTACAAATTCATCAAAACAAATTCCGTGTTCCTTTATTTGGTTGAGATTGGAATTTTTTAAATAGAGAATTGGAGTGAAAGTCATGTTCCACAATATATTTTTAAGAATAGGACAACACTTTTGAACTTTATAAATGCAGTCCCTATAGGTCAATATCAATTATTAGTGTGGTCCCCACATATATATTCATATAGAAATTAAGTCATTTGTATATATATCTTATTTAAATGTCAAATTACTTTAATACCCATTGAAATTTTCACGTACGTTTTGTCTTGAAGGTGTATTTCCCATTTACGTTTCTCTTTCTTCTTACGCTCGATTTTTTATGAATTCTCATAGCAAACACGATTTGAAATAAAGGTTCATATGATTAATCTTCATCGATTAGGTATGGTTTTATCAATTGAAAGATCCGTCATTTAGGGTTTATGAACCCATTTGAATCGATAATTGTGTATTTGTTGTAATTTTTCTATTTGATTTTTTGTATTGTTCATTATATAAATCTTTTGCAGATTTGTAGGCGATTCATTGATTGAGGTGCTTTTCAATTGTAGAAATACAAATTTAGTTTAGTTAGATGGATGGATTCTCATATAATTTCAAGTTAATTTATGGTTTGTTTTTTGTGTATAGCATATTTATTGAGTTAGTTAATCTTAATATTGTTTATCAACTTTTTTGTATTCAATGTCTATGAGATGAAAACAGTAGTGCAAAATGTTAATATTTCCTTTTCTATTTGCAAATAAAATGTTGCATATTAAATAAGCTGAAGATTTATTTATTTGCAAATAAGAAATAATCTTCACTTATTTAATATGCAACATTTCATTTGCAAACAAATTAATCTTCATTTAATTAATGCATTGAGATATATGCTATTTGAAATAGTTAGGAAATGGTTGAACTGTGCACAAAGTAGTATGAATTTTCTGTTTGCAAATAAAATGTTACATATCAAATAAGCTGACTATGGTTTATTTGTTCAAATAGCTCTACCATTTGTCTGTCCAAAATGCTTATAAGTCACCTCTACCATTTGGAATTTTGGTGGGTTATGTTTAATCAACACAAGACTTATTAGTCATATTAGGGGTTTCAGTTACATTTAGAGGAATAATGGCAATTAGTTTGACAAACAAGTGGCCATGGTTATCTTCATTTATCTCATAGAATCCCAACCCAATAAAACATCAAAATCACACCCAATCTTGGTCCTAACACCGTCATTAGATTTGAACATGTTTTTAACTGTCCAAAGTTACATTAGACTGAAACAATCACTAATAATAGTTCTATAGTCAGTAAAAAATACGTGATGAATCAATTTCAATTATATCTAAAGTCACCCCTATTTTCCACATTCCATTTTATACAAATAACAGATTTTGGTGACCATTTATCTCCATAATGCAACACTAGCTTCGTCTCAGGGTATGTTTTGTTATGCATATCTTCGTTATAATATCAAAAAAGGAGTACAACAAAACCAGTTGGGAAAAAAACTGGAAAAAAAAAGAAGAAATGAAAAAACCTAGTATAAATATAAGACCAGGCGTGTTCCAATTTCTATTGTATATGCATTTGAAAGACAAACTGTCATATATTAGTTTCTGTTTGCAAATAAAATGTTGCATATTAAATAAGCTGAAGATATATTTGTTTGCAAATAAGAAATTTCATTTGAAAAAGTTGCATTAGTTACTGTTTTTATAAGTGGTGAGTAAACTGTTGACTTTGTATTATTATTGAGTGTTAACTGTTGAGTTTGTATGTTTTTAATTTAGTGTTATATTTCACATCTTTTATTTTTTTATTGTGAAGGGATATTAGTAGAGGTATCTTGGCATTGATTTCATATGAGGGTAGTACGTTTGGAGTACAAATTTATTTGGATTCAATGCTTATTGAGTTGAGGCGTCAAATTTGTGAAATATGGACTGATTTGACACCATTATGTTTTGAATTATTGGTTATTCGTGATGAAAAGAAGTCACTCATTGATAGTGGTTTCGAGCTGTAATTACTTTTGTGCTTTAAAAAGAGAAACAAGTGTGAATGTATGCTTACAATTGATTAATGATAGTAGTAGCATGAATAGTAGTGCTGATGTTAGTTCAAGTTCTTCAGGGTTCACATTAGCTTTAGCTAATGAATCTGAGTATCGATAATAATTAAAGTCTGGTGCTTGGGGTAATCTGATAGTTGGGGTCGATCGGAGATTTCATGGTGGGGCAGCTGGATTTCGAACAAAATTGAAATAATATTCTGTTGAGAAGGGTTTAAGGTACAAATACTTGAAGAATGATAATCATAGAGTTACTACTATATGTGGTTCAAAGAATGCTACTGGGGTTGTGAATGGAGAATTCATGAAAGTGGGAAGTTTAATCTACCTTATTTCTTTGAGATCAAAACTTTCACAAGTGAGCAAAAATGTGGTATTGGTTATAAAGACTTGAATAATCAAGCAGTTAATAGCCAACTTATGAAGTCCGTTATTATTACAGAAGTTCGTGATAAGCCATTGGTGAAGCCTAAAGAGATTATTGATGTTTTTCGAAGAGATTATGGGCTGAAACTGAATTACTATTTTGCATATACGGGGAAGGAGCTTGCGTTAAGGGAGATACATGGGAATGAGGAACTTTCCTACCATCAACTAGTTTGGTATGTTGATATTTTGAGGAGAACAAATCCAGGTAGTCATGTTGTTCTTGAATCTAATGTTGAGAGTACGGGATTTGAACGACTTTTCATTTCTTTTGGGGCTTCAATTTTTGTCGTCCTCTTATTTTCTTGGATGAGACATTTCTGAAAGGAAAATATAAATGTTGTATGCTTGCAGCAATAGCAAAAACTGGGAATGAAGGTATTTGATTATGTTAATTTTATTTTTAGCTTTATATTTTATAATTTATTTGGTTGATAAGGTATTATATGCATATATAGGTTTGGTTATTTATAATTGGTACATTACTTATTATTGTATCAATTATTTTTTAATTGGTAATGAATTATTTTGCATGGTTTATGTTTTGCAGAAATGTTTCAATTAGCAATTGCTGTAGTTGATAGTGAAACTGAAGCAAATTGGTCATGGTTTCTTGAAAATCTCAAGTTAATTATTCCGGATACAAGAAGACTTACTTTTCTTTCAGATAGCCACAAGGGCTTGCTGTCATCTGTTCTGAGGGTCTTCCCAAAGTCATTTCATGGATATTATTTGTGGCATTTAATGTGTAACTTGACTTCGGTGATACCTAAGAAAAATCCCAGGCTTTCGTTTATCTAGAAGTTATTTACCGATTGTGCTTATGCACCAACACATGATATATTTGTAAAGTGCATAGAAGTTTTGGAAGCAATTGGTGGAGATGTTGTTGTTGATTACTTGAAAAATGCAGCTCCTGAGCACTGGGTAAATACGTACTTTCGAGGGTATAAGTATGGTGAAATGTGCTCAAGCATATTAGAAAGTTTCAATAATTGGATATTGGATGAAAGAAGCATGCCAATCACATCAATGATAGAGAGCATTCATAAGAGGTTGATGGAAATGATGTTGAATAGGCGAGAAAAATCAAAGAAGTGGAATACTACGTTATGTCCAAATTTGGAGAAGAAATTGGCTTCAAATGTTGAATATGGAAGGACATGGGAAGTGACAAAATCTAGTGAACATGTGTTTGAGGTTAAGTCTGACACTATTAATCGAGTTGATATTAGACAAATGCATTATGATTGCAATTTCTGGCATATAAAGGGCTTTTCATGTGCACATGCAATGCGTTGCATTATAGGTAATGAGCAAAGTGTTTATAGATATTGTGTGCATTACTTTTTTATCCCAACATATCGTGATTCTTATTCACAGTCAATAGAACTTGTTTCTATAGATGAGAAGCCTCTTGTATTGCCATTATCACCAGAAAAATCTTCTTTAAAGCCACCCGAAGTGAAAAGAGCTCCTGGAAGACCACGCAAGAAAAGGATTGAGAGTAGCGGTGAATCCCCAAAGAAACCTCGCAAGTGCAGCCAATGCAAGTGTTATGTGAAGCATAACAAGAAAACATGTGATGCTTTAATAGGACCATCAAGGGGAAACTGATTGTTTTTCTTTTGTAAAAAATAGATGGTTCAGTTTTAATGCTTTTTGATATATACTTGAACATTGAGTTGAATTGAAGATTAGGAAAAGAGATATTAGTAGTGAAAGTGTTTGATCATAGTTTAATATTGTATTTCATTTGGATATGTTGCTAGAAATATTAAATCGTATATCTTGATGCTATATTTCTATTTTTGTTCCAGTTTTAAAACATTGAATAAATTGTTCTCATGTTATGATTTGATTTGTAAAGGTTTTCTCATAATATTTGTTGTTGGCTATTGTGTTAATCTCATATGTCAGTGAGATTTTCTTTATAGTATTTACGGGCTACTCCATTTACATATTTACTTTGTTTCAACAATAAGTGGTGATTTTCCTCTTCTGGATGGTTATAATTATTTTTGGGAAAAATTTTAATCTTTTTAAATCCCAGAATATTTTGTATTCATTTTCGTGGAAATATCGTTTTTGTGGAGTATTCAATGAATGGGAAAAATATTATTGGTATTTAAGGTGCTGCATATGAACTGTTAGGTTGTTTGATCATTGTTTGGGCTAGCTGTTGCGTATTTCTTTCGATTAAGCCATTGGCTTCTTGTGTGGAAATTTTGTTGTGTTTGGTGTTTATGATGAAAGGGAATTGGATTATGCAACTTGGGTTGTCATTGTGAATGTGATTGTGTTATTGAAGTTGAGTTTTTTAGCAGCAGATTATGTTATTCAGGTGTTGTGTTCAATGCATTAATTAAGCCTTTCATTACGGAAGCCTTACAAGAATATGATAGGGTGGTTGTGGAGGTTCTTGGTAAGTTTCATCTGCATGGGACACTACAGTTTATGATTCATTCGTCCAAATAGCAGAGGATTTATCTTTTTGTTGCCCACTCATCCGTGGTCATGGGAGTTTTGGTTCTATTGATGTAAATCCTTATGCGGTAATGCATTATATAAATTACAGACTAAAAGCACTCACGAAAGCAATTTTGTTAGCTGACTTGGAGCAAGACAGTTGATTATGCACCAAATTTTGACATTTCTAAAAAAGAACAGTCACTGCTTGCTCCTCGGATGCCAGTCTTATTGTTGAATGTTTCCTCTCAGCATCTTTCTCTAGTTGCCTCTAAATAGAGTTATTGTAATATGTTACAAGTTTTCATCTGATGATTGGCTTGTGGCAGTATTCGTAGTTGGGTTTTAATTATCAGAAGATGGTGAAAGCGATGAAGTTATTCTTATGAATCAGAGTGGAACTATGAACCGAATAAAAATTCAGCATATTTTTATACAGTCACAATACGCAAGGGGAGTTATTTTGATAAAGCTTGAGAATGCTGGAAAGATTCAATCATCTTCATTGATCTCAGTAACAAAAAAAAAGTTTGCTGAAGAAGTTCAAGTCGCTGTTGTATAATAGTTGCGGCAATATATGTAACATTTTATAGGTAAAGGTTAAGTTTTATGATGTAATAGTACTTATTATCGAGTTCAATCTTACCTTCCAATCTAAATACGAGCTCCTATGACTTGACTGCATTTGGATTGTAACAAATGTTAAATGTTTCGAGCATTTGTAGATATTTTTGTCAGGAAATTTATGAGGTAGTTTGATATGCCCCAAGTGTACCCCCTCGACTTCGAGATATCAACCTCGGCCATTGGTATGGCCCATGTTGGAAGGGTCTTAGATCAATGACCAGCGGTCTCGTCTCAGGCAAGGTCGGCCATGGCCGACGTTACAAGCTCCCTCGGCAAGTGAAGTCTCCATGATCCATGGGAATAGTTATTTATCAGACCATCCAGAAGACGACAACCTTGGCTGGGAAAAGGCCGAGGTTACAGAGGTTACACTCCCATCAAGGCCAGATTCGACAAGATCTCAACCGTTGTTCCTAGCATGTTCCAGCTCAACCTCGAACCAGGCCGACCTTATGACTCACTTATTTTACCTCGGACCCACATGGGCCGAGGTCATCATGATTAATCTCGGATAAGACAGCAACTAGACTTTACCAACCTCGTATTCTTCCATGCCGAGGTTGTGACCAGACAGGGTCGAGCTCTTATGCGCATATGTGAGGATAAGAACACGTGTACACAAATCAGTTATAAAAAATCATTCCCCTCACGTGGGGGGAATATTTCATCATCATTCTCTACATGTGACAGTGACATATGTCTTCATCGTATTGGCTAGATCAACACACACATGCTCACTGCATGCATGGGGGGTACATTACACCCCCCAGGTACTATATATACATGACTTCTCCTTCCTGGAGGAGGGAGAAATTAGCAACCCTAGCTGAAACTCTGTCTAAATACACTTGTAGAGAGAGAAATCTTGAGAGATTGTATCTATGGCCATTAGAGCCCTCATACAGTGATACACATCATACACTTGCACAGTAGATGTAGGCCTAATTGGCTGAACCACTTATATCCCGGTGTGAATCCTCTTATCCTCACCTCCTTCTACTATATGTGCATATACCCTTGTGCTGCCATTGTTAACATTGAATTAAGCTCACAAACACCTTAAAGGGTGGTGCTGTTTCCAGCATCATCATTTTGGCGCCGTCTGTGGGAACGAGAAGCTATCTCTTCCTCATCCGTGCTTAACCTCACCGGAGACTCTGGTGGTGAACCAGGCCTCCCCCACTGCGCGGATCTGTTTCACCATTGAAAGAGGTCCTGTAAGGTATTAAGCTCATATACTACACCAGCTCTTTGGTGTTAACACATGGCACCGAAATTACCACCACCTCTTTCGTTGCTTGGAGTGGGAGGACCCAGCTCCAGCCAGGCACCGCCCCATTCCGAAATGGCGGAGGTGGCCACAACCTTGAGGTCTTTGGCTGCGACACAACAAGCAATGCAGGAGCAATTTGCACAGCTCAGCCAAACTATGATGAGGCCACTTGGAGTCTCATCGGAGATGATCACCCCGGCGGCTGCTCATCCCCATCCTGATGCTAGGGGACCACCCCAGGCACCGCAGAAGGACCAACCTACCCCACAACGGAGGAGGGACGTTGCTAACCCTAAGCGTTTGCGCTTGGGGAGGCAAGGAAACCCTTGCCCTGTGGATAGGTATGATGATCTAGATGCGGAAGACGTCCCAGAAGACTGTTGGGAGCCATATGAAGTTTCAAGCAACACAGTTCGTCCTGCCAACCGGAGCCAAGGTTGTGGAGACCGAAGGGGTGACAAAGCCCAACAACGAGGATCAGCTTTTGATCGACTGAGCAGAGGATCGGCTTTTGAAAGGCTGGGCCTAGTAAATGACCTAAGACAAAGGTTATCAAGGCCGAGAAGTGCAGCTGACTCACAAAGGGAAGAGGGGAAACGTCGGCCTAATCAAGGCCACCCCATACAGGAAGAGGTAGAGACCAGGAAGAGGTCAACAACCTACGTTGTGCTATGGCTGGGGAACCTTCAGTCCACTCTTTGGAGGTGGCTGGGGACAACCTCGGCCAGGCCGACGTTGCAAGACCATGGAACGACTCTATTCAACGTCTTGAAGAAAAGATAGGAGACCTCATCAAAAGCCGAGACCCATTGCAAAGAGGTTTCTCGGAAGGCTCCCCCTTTGTGGCCAGGATAGTAAACTTTCCGACCCCCGCTAAGTTCAAACCACCCGTGGTCTCTCCTAAGTATGACGATAGCACCAACCCTGTACATCACATTGAGATGTATCAGTCGACGGTAGACATCTATTCGATACCAGATGAGATGAAGTGTCATTCCTTCTCTGGGACTTTGATCAGAGAAGCGCACATCTAGTTTACTTCTCTTTCGAAGAATTCAATTGAGAACTTCAAGGGCTTGGCTGAACGATTCATTCACAACTTCTGCTTTGGGGTAAGACCTCAAAGAAGACCACCCATCTGATGTATGTCAAGCAGGGGAGGAACGAGAGCCTAAAAGACTACATCGCTAGGTTCAACAAGGAAAAACTTAAGGTTGAGGATTACGAAGAGAATATTTCCATGACCGCCCTCACAGGAGGTCTTTAGAAGGGGAAGCTGTTATGGAAACTTACGGAAGACCCTCCAAAGTCCATGGCGGAGCTACTAGAAACTTCGGGGACGGTCATGAACGCTGAAGAGGACATGGCCGCTAAGTATGAGACGAGAACGGCGGTAACAACGGAAAGCTTCAAAGAAAGAAGGATGGAAAGAAGAGGCTAGCTGATGATAAGTTTGCACGTTATACCCCTCTTACGGTCAGCTGCGAACACATCCTTAATGAGATAAAGAATGATCGATCTCTAAGATGGCCAGAGAAGTTGAAGGCTCCTCCACATAAGAGGAACCAGAACCTATGGTGTGAATTCTACCAAGACCATGGTCATGTCACAGACAGGTGCTTCGCCTTAAAAGATGTGATCGAGAAGATGTTAAAATTAGGAAAGTTAAGAAAGTACGTCGATAACAAGGCTACTAAAAGGGGGAGAGATGACCCCAAAAAGAAGAGGCAAGACAGGTGCCGTGACGATGCCCCAGCCCGAAGAGACGATGGCACGGATGACGATGATGAAGATGATCCAGACCTCCCACTAAAAGATGACGACACCCCAGTGAAGAGGGTTGGTATGATCTCCTTTAGTGTTAACACCATATGCGGAGGACTTGCGGGGGGTGGCTGACAGAAAATATCATGTGGCAGAGGCCAAATCAGTGGCCAAACTTGAAGTGGTAAACCTGACGTCTTCCGATACTAAGAAGAAGAGAAAGAAGGTAGACATGGATACTCTCGTAGTTGGGTTCTCCCGACTTGACTTCAAAGGCATCCTAGCTCCACATGATGACCCTTTGGTGATCACAACAAGAGTTCATGGATGTGAGGTGCAGATAATTCTTGTAGACGGAGGAAGCCCAGAAGATGTGATGTTTTGGCCTTGCTTCAAGAGTTTAGGTCTTAACAGAGCTAGGCTGGTACCCTATCATCATCCGTTAATGGGCTTCGGCGGTGAAAAGGTCCATCCATTGGGCATGTATGAGATGGACGTGCGAATGGGTGATGAGTGGCCTAAGAGGTTAACCCGAAAGATTAATTTTTTTGTTATGGACCAAAATGTCTTCTCGGCCTATAACCTCATCATAGGAAGAGTATCCCTTAAGGAGTTTGAGGTCGTGCCATCGACGGTACACCAGATGCTAAAATTCCCGACCCCCTATGGGGTAGGGGAAGTGCAGGGTAACCAGACCATAGCACGAGAATATTACTTCAATTCGGATGAAGAGAGAGAGGCCTATAAGAGATCTACTGCCACTTATAACATCGATACACTTGACCCTAGAGGTGAAATAAAGTTGAAGAAAGGAGAGGCCGCGAAAGAGGTAGAATCCATTGTCCTCAATGAGGACGAACCAGAAAAAACCGTCCAGGTCGAAAAAGCCTTAAAAGCAGAAATCAAGGAGGAGCTGATAAAATTCCTGAGGAAGAGGCAGAGTGTCTTCGCTTGAAGTCACGCAGACATGCCTGGTATCAACCCCGAGGTCATGTGCCATAAACTCAACGTATCTAAGGATGCTAAGCCCATCAAACAGAGATGAAGAATATACTCCAGGGAGAAGTACGACATCATCCGGGAAGAGGTCAAAAAGTTGGAAGAGGCTAAATTCATCAGGGAAGTGATATATCCGAAGTGGCTATCAAACGCAGTCATTGTGCCCAAAGCCAACGAAAAGTGGAGAATGTGTGTAAATTTTACTGACTTGAACAAGTCTTGCCCGAAAGATAGTTACCCCTTACCTCGGATCGACCATATGGTAGATGCAACCACAGGACATGAGCTCATGAGCTTCATGGACGCGTATTCAGGCTATAACCAAATCTTCATGGATACCGAAGACTCAGAGAAGACAACCTTCATTACTAATAAAGGGGCGTATTTCTACAAGGTAATGCCCTTCGGATTGAAAAATGCAGGGGCAACCTATCAACGTCTTATGAATAAGATGTTCGAAGACAAAATAGGCAAGACTATGGAGGTGTATGTAGACGATATGTTGATGAAGAGCTTAAAGGCCTACACTCATGTGGCGGACCTGGAAAAGACCTTTAATACCATGGACCTGTATAGGATGAAACTCAACCCGACAAAGTGTGTCTTCGGGGTAGGAGCTGGGAAATTTCTTGGATTCATCGTCAACCAAATAGGAATAGAGGTGAACCCTGAGAAAATCAAGGTGTTGATCGACACGAAGACACCTCGGAGTATCAAGGACGTTCAGAGGCTCACTGGAAGAGTGGTTGCGCTCAACAGATTCGTTTCCAGGGTGACCGATAAGTGTCTTCCATTCTTCAAGGTGCTCAGAAAGGCCTTTGAGTGGGACAAAGAGTGTGATGAGGCTTTTGATCAGCTCAAGTCATACCTTGGATCTCCTTTGCTCTTATCTCGGCCATTAGGGGGAGAGAGGCCGTTTATTTATCTAGCGGTCTTTGAATCAGCTATAAGTGCAGCTATTGTACGGGAGGCCGTTGGGGTTCAAAGGCCCGTATACTTCAACAGTAAGGCCCTTCAGGGATCTGAGCAAAATTACCCTCGCATGGAAAAGTTAGCCTACGCCTTGATACATGCCTCTAGGAAGATAAAGCCCTACTTTTAAGCCCATTCAATGGTCGTCCTCACTGACTTCCCACTAAGATAGGTCCTCCATAAACCTGAGAAGTCAGGAAGATTGATGGCATGGGCCATTAAGCTAGGGGAGTATGACCTTACCTATCAGCCTAGGACGACCATCAAAGGGCAGGCACTGGCAGATTTTGTCACAGAGTTTAAATGGGAAGAGGTCGAGGGTGAGTATAGCCTAGAGGCCACAGAAGGGTCAAACAGCAACGTCTTCCCTACACCTGGAAGAGGTTATGCCCAAGAGAGTCAGAGTTGGGATAGCCGAGAATGAGGAAGACCGATACCTCTTCAGACAGGGAATTATGTTAGAAGAGGGTTTCTCATCGGATAAAGACATTTGGAACCTCTTTATCGATGGGTATTCTGGTGAAAATGGAAGCGATGCAGGCCTAATACTTTCAGACCCGGATGGTACCAACATCGAATATGCCCTAAGGTTCAACTTCAAGGCGTCAAACAACGAGTCAGAATATGAGTCCATGATAGTAGGCCTCTCATTGGCAAGAACCGTTGGTATAAGACGACTACTCCTTCACAGTGACTCAAGGTTGGTTGTTAATCAAGTATTGGGGGTTTATGAGGCCAAGGACGAAAGGATGGCCAAATACCTGAAGAGGGTGAGAACGATACTTGAAGGCCTCGAGGAGGTAAAGATGAAGAGAATACCTCGACAAAACAACAGCCATGCAAATGCATTAGCAAGACTAGCTTCGACAACGAGGCCAGATATCAGAGGGACAGTCCGAGTTGAGATCTTGCCCAGAGCAACCATTAAAAAAGAAGAGGTCAGTAACCCTTGCCTCAATTTGAATCTTGGGGACTCGTGGATGGATCCAATTATCAGATATATCAGAGAAGGGGTGCTACCAGAGTCAAAGTTGGAGAGGAGGAAGTTGAGATACAGAGCTGCAAAGTTCTCAATAGTAGGAAATATCATGTATAGAAAGGGACTCTTATTACCCCTGCTCAGATGCGTCCATCTCACCAAAGTTCCCCGCATCTTATGAGAGGTACATAAGGGTTCTTGCTCCAGTCACATAGGAGGAAGACCTTTGGCCAAAAGAATTATTACGCAGGGATACTGGTGGCCAACCTTGGCAAAGGACGCTGCAGCTTTTGTAAAGAGGTGCGACAAATGTCAGAGATTCTCCACAGTCCCACATCAATCTCATCAGCCTATGACGTCTATCAGTTCCCCTTGGCCATTCACAGTGTGGGGGATTGACTTAGTAGGTCCCCTGCCAAGGGCTGCAAATAATTATAGATTTACGATAATCGCCATTGATTACTTCTCCAAGTGGGTAGAGGCAGAGCCGATGATCACGATTACAGAGCGGAAGACCTTCCAATTTATTTGGAAGAACATCATATGCAGATATGGCCTCCCAAACACCCTCATTTCAGAAAATGGAACAAAGTTCAAGAACTCTTCCTTGGAAAAATACTGTGAAAGAGTTGGGATAAAGCATTTTTTCTCTTCTCCTGGCCGACCACAAGAAAACGATCAGACCGAAGTCATAAACAAAACGATCCTTTACGGGATCAAGAAGAGGTTAGAAGAGGCTAAGGGTAGATGGGCCGAAGAAGTTTATGCTGTGTTATGGGCCTACAGAACAACGGCTAGGACGCCAACAGGGGAGATCCCATTTATGTTATCGCATGGCTCAGAGGCCATCATACAAACAGAGGTTGAACTACCTACTCATAGGGTGCAGACTTATGACCCTGAGAAGAATGGGGAGGAGAGAAGACTCGACCTAGACTTGATTGAGGAGAGAAGGGAAGACGCAGAAATCAGGCAAGCAGCTTACCAACAAAGAACAACAAAGTTCTACAATCAAAGGGTAAAATCAAGACCCATTGCCATGGGAGACTTAGTACTGAAGAAGACACTACAGAAAGAAAATAAGCTTCACCCAAATTGGCACGGTCCCTACAAAGTGATCGAAGAGGTTGTACCCGGGACCTACAGGCTAAAAAACCTAGAGGGGGAACCTTTTTCCAATCCCCGGAATGCTGACCATCTAAAGAAGTATTACATATGATGTTGCCAGAGTTTGTGCCAATGTAT
Organism: Sambucus nigra; assembly: GCA_949130495.1. Classification (NCBI taxonomy): domain Eukaryota; kingdom Viridiplantae; phylum Streptophyta; class Magnoliopsida; order Dipsacales; family Adoxaceae; genus Sambucus; species Sambucus nigra. The sequence goes on along the minus strand of OX422217.1, from coordinate 292,775,565 downwards.
TATCTTATGAAGAGATTAATAATGAAAAGATCAAATTCCTGTGAAAGTTCTTGATGAGATTATGCTAGATTGGTGAAAATATTTATGAGGATAACATCTTAGTTGATGACCTCAGACCTTATAACATCATGATTTGGTGACAAGGTCTGAGGTCAGACATCATACTTAGATGACCTCAGACCCTCAACATCATTAATTTGGTGAAATTATTTATGAGGATAACATCTTAGTTGATGGCCTCAGACCTTATAACATCATGATTTGGTGACAAGGTCTGAGGTCAGACATCATACTTGGATGACCTCAGACCCGCAATATCATTAATTTGGTGAAATTATTTATGAGGATAACATCTTAGTTGATGACCTCAGACCTTATAACATCATGATTTGGTGACAAGGTCTGAGGTCAGACATCATACTTAGATGACCTCAGACCATCAACATCATTAATTTGGTGAAATTATTTATGAGGATAATATCTTAATTGATGACCTCAGACCTTATAACATTATGATTTGGTGACAAGGTCTGAGGTTAGACATCGTACTTAGATGACCTTAGACCCTCAACATCATTAATTTGGTGAAATTATTTATGAGGATAACATCTTAGTTGATGACCTCAGACCTTATAACATCATGATTTGGTGACAAGGTCTGAGGCCAGACATCATACTTGGATGACCTCAGACCCTTAACATCATTAATTTGGTGAAATTATTTATGAGGATAACATCTTAGTTGATGACCTCATACCTTATAACATTATGATTTGGTGACAAGGTCTGAGGTCAGACATCATACTTGGATGACCTCAGACCCTCAACATCATTAATTTGGTGAAATTATTTATGAGGATAACATCTTAGTTGATGACCTCAGACCTTATAACATCATGATTTGGTGACAAGGTCTGAGGTCAGACATCATACTTGGATGACCTCAGAGCCTTAACATCATTAATTTGGTGAAATTATTTATGAGGATAACATCTTAGTTGATGACCTCAGACCTTATAACATCATGATTTGGTGACAAGGTCTGAGGTCAGACATCATACTTGGATGACCTCAGACCCTCAACATCATTAATTTGGTGAAATTATTTATGAGGATAACATCTTAGTTGATGACCTCAGACCTTATAACATCATGATTTGGTGACAAGGTCTGAGGTCAGACATCATACTTGGATGACCTCAGACCCTTAACATCATTAATTTGGTGAAATTATTTATGAGGATAGCATCTTAGTTGATGACCTCAGACCTTATAACATCATGATTTTATGACAAGGTCTGAGGTTAGATATCATACTTGGATGACCTCATACCCTCAACATCATTAATTTGGTAAAATTATTTATGAGGATAAAATCTTAGTTGATGACCTCAGGCCTTATAACATCATGATTTGGTGACAAGGTCTGAGGTCAGATATCGTACTTGGATGACCTCAGACCCTCAACATCATTAAATTGGTGAAATTATTTATGAAGATAACATCTTAGTTGATGACCTCAGGCCTTATAACATCATGCTTTGGTGACAAGGTCTGAGGTCAGCCATCATACTTGGATGACCTCAGACCCTTAACATCATTAATTTGGTGAAATTATTTATGAGGATAACATCTTAGTTGATGACCTCAGATCTTATAACATCATAATTTGGTGACAAGGTCTAAGGTCAGACATCATACTTGGATGACCTCAGACCCTCAACATCATTAATTTGGTGAAATTATTTATGAGGATAACATCTTAGTTGATGACCTCAGACCTTATAACATCATGATTTGGTGACAAGGTCTGAGGTCAGACATCATACTTGGATGACCTCAGACCATCAACATCATTAATATGGTTAAATTATTTATGAGGATAACATCTTAGTTGATGACCTCAGACCTTATAACATCATGATTTGGTGACAAGGTCTGAGGTCAGACATCATACTTGGATGACCTCAGACCCTCAACATCATTAATTTGGTGAAATTATTTATGAGGATAACATCTTAGTTGATGACCTCAGACCTTATAACATCATGATTTGGTGACGTACTTGGATGACCTCAGACCCTTAACATCATTAATTTGGTGAAATTATTTATGAGGATAACATCTTAGTTGATGACCTCAGACCTTATAACATCATGATTTGGTGACAAGGTCTGAGTTCAGACATTATACTTGGATGACCTCAGACCCTTAACATCATTAATTTGGTGCAAATTATTTATGAGGATACCATCTTAGTTGATGACCTCAGACCTTATAACATCATGATTTGGATGACCTCAAACCCTCAACATCATTAGTTTGGTGAAAATTATTGTATGGCAAAGAAAATCATCCAACAAACAATTCAGCAAGAGAAGAAATAAGAGCCCTCCTTAGAGGTTGACAAATTAAGTTACAAATGGCAAAAATATAAAGTAACATTGTTCATCAGAGGTTACAGTTCAAATACATAGTGAAAAAGTATAAAATCTTTACAAAAATAACCTAAGGATTTACAGGGACAGTACTGGCATCCTCAGCCTGATTCCCTTAGCCGACGTTGGTCACCTTAGCCCCATCATCTCTGGGGTTGGCTCCCTCAGTCTCTGTAACATTCAGTGGCGCAGTCTCTGCAAGGGAAACGTCTTCCTCTTCAACCTCTTGAAGGGCTTGGGCAAATTAAGGGTTAGCAAAACCCATACCTATGAAATCAGTGGCTTTCAAGCTCCCAGGCTCCTTCTCCTTAGCAGCCGCCCATTTGCTAGTAGCCTTAATACCTCTTTCGAGGTACTCAAAGCCGAAGCTAATGAATTCATCAGAGACTTTGTAATCAGCCAGAATCCCCTCAGAAGCATCCTCAAGGGTTGCCTTCACTGCAGTGTCACTCTTCTATTGGAGAACGTCGTCCTTGGCCTTCAGAGCAATGGTGTGGTCCTTTTTAAGCTTGGAGATCTCTGTCTCCAACTCCTTAACCTTCTTATCATACGCCTCAAAGGTAGACTTCAGACAGTCTACCTCTGCATTCAGGGAGCTTTGCACCTTCTCGGCCTCTTGGCCTTTCTGGATGAGGGGCAACTTCTTCAGAGTCCAGTTGGCAAGATGATGCATAGTAATGAGGCCCTGCAAATCATGTGGTCGTATATATAAGTTAAAATTAAAAATAGAGGTTACACTTCGAAGCTAAACTTAAATCTGAAGTCATACCTGAATAGACCTGTGAAGGCTAAACTCAACCAGCAGAGGGGTGTCCATGGATCGACAAAAGCGTTTGTCAGCATCGATCATAGCAGAGCCGATGGCATCCAATGCCTTTAAACTGTGGCCTATGATGCTATCATTAATTTTCATTTGCTCTATATGAGCAGCCAACGCATCCTCAGAAGAAATAGGGATGGAACGATCCCCACCTTTCTTCTTCAGCCTCTGATCCTGAGGGGCAGGATCGATAATCTTTCTCTTCTTGGTGGCCTCAGCCTTCGAGGTTGAGGGAGGGGGAGGAGGAGCATTCAGACCTACTTTTTTAACGAGCTTCGTTAAACTTGGTGTTTCCATCTCCCACAACTCGTCAGATATTCCCTTCGGACGCTCTGCAAGATAAAAAGTTCTGAGTTAGAGAGTCAGACATACATAAATTCAGAGGTATAATTCGTTGAAATAAAAAGCAGTTACGAAGCTCTATCAGAGGGCTTCCCCCAAGACCAGTCTCAGAGAGATAGTAGGGAGTCATCAGGTGTTCGAATTTGACAAACAGACTATGCTCTCCCTAATCCTGAAGGTCTTTGACCTTCTGAAGATTGTTTAGGCTTAGCCCAAGGTCGGCCCTGGCAGCCATTGTTACCTTTCCCCATCTTAGGGGTATCCTTGGCTCTAATGAGGAAGAGGGGGCACTTGGACCAAATTTCCATCGACCTGATGCGAAGAAGTAACGTGGCTTCCAGTTATGGTTCGAGGTTTGGGTGATCTGCATCATCTTTTTATTTGACTTCCGAGCTAAGAAATGATAATAGCTTGGATGAATCCTGGCAGACGAAGGGACATAGCACCCCGTGAAGACTTGGACTGGAAGGTCTGAGTGATGAACATCCTTCCATAGGACAATGGCTCCAATTATCACCCTCCAAGCATTGGGTGACAACTGGGAAGGAGCCAAGTTGATGTAAGCCAATATAGCCCCGATGATAGGATGGATGGGCAAACGAAACCCCAACTTGAACATCTGCTCATATAGGCAGATCTCACCATCTCGGCCGTCATAAGCCCTCTCTGCCCTCAGAGGTCTATTGAGTTTTATAGAGGGACTTATGGAATATATATGTCTGAAGGACAGAAGGTCGACCTCACTAGCTGTACTCTCAATCTCGGTCGCCTCAGAGGTGTCAACACCATCATCGTCATTTGGCTCAACGTCGGCCGGAGCAGACGATGGGGCACCACCTGGAAACCTCTGAGCAAACTCAGCCCCTGTGACTGCCGATAGAGGAATGGCTTTAAGAATCGGTGGAACAGCCACACTTGGTCCAATAATCTCAACCTCTGAGGAAGAGGTTGATGTGCTTGAACTTTTGTGAGATGAGGCCCGACTGGAAACCTCTGCCTGATCAGGAACTTGATCTTGTTGATTTGTGAAGTCCATGGCCTCTTGGAAGGAGTCCACAAACATAGGGTCTAAGGTGGATGAGTCAGACTCTGACATTGTAGAGGGTTTAGCAGGAACCTCTGCTTTGTTAGCTGGTTCAGTTGGTTCAGGGTATATGACCTTCAGAGGTGGTGGAAAATAGGCCTGATGGGGAACGCCTCTACCCTACGAGCTTCCTCTTGGGCTCTTTCTATTTGTCTAATTTTATCAAAGGTCTTCTCCCTAAGAGAAGGGAACTCTTCTAAGAGTTGGTAAAGGGGTCTGAGCATATGAGGTAGACGCTAGACTTATGACTATCCTAAATTACAAACAAGATTGGCAAATGGAACTAAAGATCAAGCTATTAAACTTCGAACAAAATGATGATGAACAATTAAGAACAGTTCGCCGAAAAAACCAATAGCTTAACCGGAAACCCCTTGGAGCTCATCGAAAAATGCAAAAGTAAGAACATGGGCAGAAAAATGAAGAAGAAGGGATGGAAAGGGATACCTGAAGAAAAGTGATGAGAAGTAAGGAAGGATTCGCGAGGAATGACCACCCAAACGCACTTCAAATCAGGGCTCTTCTAGAGAGAGAATGTGGCAGAAATGACCAAAGCTGGAGAAGGAGAGAAATGAGGACGAAAGAGAAGAAATGGGGTTTAAACCCTTAATTATGAGTGCACGCGTCCCAAGGCCCATCATTGCCTTGGGAGCCCAAAAGACAGTCAAACATTATCAAACCTGTCAGACACGCTACCTACTCTAGTAGCTGACACTTGTCAAGAGATCATTGACACCTGAAGAAATGCAACCTCGGGTAAATATATCCCTTAGACACCTGATCACACAGGTAACTAAGGGCTAGGGGGTGATTGATATGCCCCAAGTGTACCCCCTCGACTCCGAGACATCAACCTCGGCCATTGGTATGGCCCATGTTGGAAGGGTCTTAGATCAATGACCAACGATCTCGTCTCAGGCAAGGTTGGCCATGGCTGACGTTACAAGCTACCTCGGCAAGTGAGTCTCCATGATCCATGGGAATAGTTATTTATCAGACCATCCAAAATACGACAACCTCGGCTGGGAGAAGGCCGAGGTTACATTCCCATCAAGGCCAGCTTCGATAGGATCTCAGTCGTTGTTCTTAGCATGTTCCAGCTCAACCTCGGACCAAGCCGACCTTATGACTCACTTATTTTACCTCGGCCCCACATGGGCCGAGGTCATCATGATTAATCTCGGATAGGACAGCAACCAGACTTTACCAACCTCGTATTATTCCATGCTGAGGTTTTGACCAGACAGGGCCGAGCTCTTATGCGCATATGTGAGGATAAGAACACGTGTACACAAATAAGTTATAACAAATCATTCTCCTCATGTGGGGGGAATATTTCATCATCATTCTTTACATGTGACAGTGACAGATGTCTTCATCGTATTGGCTAGATCAACACACACATGCTCATTGCATGCATGGGGGGTACATTATACCCCCATGTACTATATATACATGACTTCTCTTTCCTGGAGGAGGAAAAAATTAGCAACCCTAGTTGAAACTCTGTCTAAATAAACTTGTAGAGAGAGAAATCTTGAGATATTATATCTATAGCCATTAGAGCCCTCATACAATGATACACATCATACACTTGCAGAGTGGATGTAGGCCTAATTGGCTGAACCACTTATATCCCGGTGTGAATCCTCTTCTCCTCACCTCCTTCTACTATATGTGTATATACCCTTTTGCTGCCATTGTTAATATTGAATTAAGTTCACAAACACCTTGAAGGGTGGTGCTGTTTCCAGCATCATCATAGTTCACAAAACAAATGCACGAAAAAAATATGGTTTCCTATATTCTCATTCAAATATTGATTCCCTAATTTGGATACTTTAGGGTTTTAATTTTGTACATGACAAACTTAATGGGATGCATTTCAGGTGTATTTTCGGATAACAAAAGATTACATGTAAGGGTGAAAACGTGGTCCTTTAAGTTTTTACTTTAGGTCCTTTTACTTGAACATTCCTTTATATATATATATATATATATATATATATATACACGCAATTTTTCATTTTGTTAAAATTCCTTTAACAAATTCCTACCACAGTGGTTGCTGTCAAGAACCCCTCAACGGATCTTGTTGATTTTCTTAGCATCCATGAATTTCTTCTTTTGTTTGAGAAGAAGCTCTTTGTTTATAGGGTCCAATTGCTTATGAAAACGAAACATGCATTATTCAATGTAAATGTTTAATTGCAAATTTAATTTTTCAAATATAAAGTTTTTACATTTTAATAAATAATATTTTTTTTGCAAGCATTAATTGATGGGAAAAGCTATTATTCTCGGCAAGAGAAGTAGTGAGTATAATACAGAACGTGAAGAAGACAAAATGATTATAACTTTATCGTCAATATTCAATTGTTACGCCTAGGTTACTATTATTAAATAGAAATCACATTTCCCCAATATATTAATTGACTAATAATAACGTTATTGAAAATTCTTTTTGTCAAATAATACACAATTTATTAATTATTCGTACAACATCACATATTGAAGTACGATTAATTGAAGCATTCAAAACACAACAAGTAAAACTATACTCATGTAACACATAACACTACAAAATTATCTCGCAAGGTGCTGCGATATCCAACTATTTGTTAGCATATTTCAATTAAACTATATTATATTCTAATCAAAATATAAATTCTTTCAATTTAAAATTGAAAACAAAATTTGCAATACTAAACCATATGTAGCATACTTTCATCAGAATGTTGTATAGTTAAATCTCACAATCTAAAACTAGAAATGTTAAATGTAATATTCAATTTGAAAGTTTAACAACAAACATCGAACTTCATTTGTTTTCATGTTATGAAAACTCATCCAAGTTATCAGCAATGTACTTCAAATCTTCTTCTATCATCTGCTCTTTTGTTCTTTTTTATTTCTTCTTCTCTGATTTGACATTTTCCTTCCCATTAATCCCTTTTGACCATAATGATTTGCAATCTGATAATAAATCAACTACTATTCTTCTTCTCATCTCTTACATGAAATTTTTTGGGTAACTATCATATATATCCTGCCTCCTGTATATGTTTTCCATGAAGTGACACATGTATAAAGCACAATCCACACTGCATATCATCATGAAAATAAAATATTAGTACTAACAGTTGGAATAAGACATTAAACTCAGGATCGAAATGTATTTATTAATCTATTATATTATAGAGATATTAAACAAACTTAATATCATCTTGTAATACTATTTAGGAAACACTCGTTAATGAAGTATAAAATTAAAGACAGTCATGAAGGTTGAATTTACTAGTGTGCATCTTAAGACAATATCCGATGATGCCAGTTTCTAGTTATTATCAATTTTTTGTATTAACATAACAAAGTTCATGAAGTCAGTAACAAAGTAGCTGCATTGAATCTAATGTTAATTAAGTGAACACATTTTGCTGTTACTCACTTAATTAATTCCTCTCATGCAGTTATTGATAAAACGCTATAGAATCATTGGCAATTTGGTCCCATAATGTAACGTTTTGAAGAAACTCCAGTTGATTGGACCAAATTATGGAATTAACCCAGTGGAGAAAAAACACAGAGAAACCAAGAAGAGGATCTAAATCTAGAACTGGATAGAATTATAAACCTATCCAAAAATTAATAAATATGGCTCAACCATCTAAAGTTAGACATATGAAGGTATTTGAGAACACTTATCTCAAAAGACCTTGGTATTATAAAATATTTATTGGTATATTTATTTAGGGTAAACAGTTCATCATGCCACAAAATTATGGAATTTAGCAAGTGGAGAAAAAACACAAGGAGAAACCAAGAAGATGATCTAAATCTAGAACTTGACAGAATTATAAACATATTCAAAAAGAGATAAATATGGTTGAACCATTTGGTATTAAAGAGGATCAACCGATTATGTTTGTTCAAAGTTTTATTAAAAAGTTCTTGTACCATTTCAACCAACTTACATCTCATGCTTCAGAAGGTTGTATATTCAATTTGTAAAAATGATCAGACTTATTTTTTCGAGTACTAGAGTGGTTGAGATGGGTGTATCTTGGTTTAATCAGCAAAACGCACATCTTGTATGTATAATCCTTGTTGTAATGAGGTTAATCATAATTAAATTAGCACATATATTATTTCATAATATTTTTACTACAACATATCAACTGTAATTTTAATATACGATTGATGTTACTTACGTATCTCCTTGATCTGGGTACTTTACTATTTCCAAAACAACGTCATCACTAAGCAACTCCATCCCAAGCTTTTGAAATCGGACATAGAATATCGATGTGACATATTTTTTCTGCAAATTTGTTCAATGAATTAGTACAAGACATATTTCATTGAAAATATAATGCCCTTAATGAATAACTAAAATTTACCATTTCTTTTACATCCTTGGTAAACATGTTGTTCACCCTTCGTTGGGTCATTGAATTGTAGTGTCTCCATTCTTTCAACTTCAAGTCTAGAACTAGAAGTGTCCAATGATAACCTCTCACTTATGGAGCTCTTCTTGTTGTGTTCATCGGAAGAAACAGCATCTCTACATCGTTTGTGATATTTTCAATAACTTTGTTGACATATTTTATTCTAGTGACTTCAATATGGTCTCTCACATATGTCTAGAATAAAAAATATAATTAATAAATTGAAATCATAAATATATCAGTATTATTTTAAAAAACATTTATTGTAAAAAATTTACCCATCCAAGTGAACTGATTATAACTACATTTGCATCTGTCATGCACCTCTTTTGCATCAAGTCTTACGCAAACTAGTCAATAATCTGTGAAATGCCAGTAAAAAACACAAAAGATATTAATACAAGTATCAAATAAATTATTTAACGATTTAAATATATATTGTAAAATAGTTGTTACATGCGCATCTATGAATCTGTCCGGAATAATTAAATCAGCAATGAGTGATTCAAATGTAGAGATTTATGATATCATTCTCCCATACAATAGTACTATTATATGCATAAGAAAACTTCAAATTTTTAGTATACAATATTATTGTTATAAAAGTTCAATAGTAATATTATTAGAGTAATAATTAACTGTTATAACAAAATTTATTAGTTTTTCATGAAAATAATTTATTAATTTCTATAACTGTTGATGTAAAAAATTAGAGCACTGTAATAATTCAATCACAGATAAATAAATGAGACAAAAGATTTTAAAGTGGTTCATCCTTATAAGAATGGCCTACGTCCACTGTTGTTTTATTGCTGAGTGTTTGGGAATTCTCGATTACAAGAAATTTCGTTCTGGATCCGGTCCCAGAGTTTGGATTTCGATCCCCTACAATGAGGATTGTACAATGTATTTATAGCCCTGAGGCTGTAATGTGAAAGGGTAATACATTAAATGATATACATATGAAAGGGTAGTACATTTAATTCCCTCTTTGCGTGTGCGTCTGAATGATGAGAATTTAATGAATCAGTTGAACCGTTGGTTATCCAGCTATTAATGCTTTGTTCGAGATGCAGCTCGGACCTCCTGAGTTTCTCGGACCGCCTAAGCTTCCTGGTATTCAAGAGTTCCTCGAAGAGGTCTGTTCCTCGGAGCGTATGAGTTCCTCGGAGTTAGATGGTTCCTCGGAGCGTATGAGTTCCTCGGAGAGGTCTGTTCCTCGGAGCGTATGAGTTCCTCGGAGCGTGTGGTCATCTCGGAAGTGCTTGTTGTTGCCATGTAGATAGCCATGTGCCTTCATATGATTGGTCCAAGTCAGCAGATTAAATTTGGTATCAACAGAAGCCCCCAATATTTCATAGTTCGAAATTTGAGGAGTATGGAACATTCTTTCTCAGAATATGGTAGCTTTAAATAGTCTTCCTGATTTTTAGGAGCATCTCCCTTGTATTTATTTCTCCTCCCCAATTCGTAGAATTATGCCTTTTTGGACTTTTCTGCGTGCCTCGATTCCCGCGTTTCTTTTCGTATTTTCGTCCGCTGTTGCCCGCTTTGGTTCCCGCGCCACTTTTCATCTTTTTAGCCGCCGGTAACGTAATCATCCTTTTTGTAATCATTACTTCGCCAGTTCCCAAGGTAAGGTATTTAAACCTCACAGACACGCCCATTGTCTTCTATCTTTTCAAATTTTCATCTTCGAGTTTTTCACTGTCTTCTACTCTCTTGTGTGTTCATCTCTTCCGTCGTTCGTTGTCAACAGCTTCAGTCTTTTTTCTGTAAGATCTTCTTCCTTCTTCTTCATTTCTTTATTCACCATGGTTTATCTTGTTTAGTCTCTTGAGAAACTTCGTTCTGATTTCTCCATTCCCTCTTGGGTTGTCTTGGAAGAGCTTTCTGAGCCTTCTAATTATTTCAATTTGGCTGAGGGACATTGGTTCCCCAGTCTCTTTTTTGCTGAGTGTGGATTTTCTTTTCCACCAAATTCCTTGTGTCTGGAATTCTGTCAGTATTTTGATGTTGTTCCTGCACGAATAGCCCCCAACACATGGAGAATAGTTAATGGGGTGAATAAATTAAATCAAGTGCATGAAACTCGTATAGGAATTCCAGAAATCATGTACTGCTATAGATGGGCAGTTGCTGATAATATTTATTATTTAAAAACTAGGTTTATAAATAGAGCCTTAGTAGTCAATCTCCCTGATGCCAATAGGGATTATTTTGAACACGGGGTTGTCGTAAAAAGTTGGCAACACCCTCCATTAACCGGAGATGAGGTTTACCAGGGTCCCAGATGCCCTCCTTATGGCAATGGGATAGGTTATTTTTATTTTATTTTATTTATTTTGAAATCATGTTTGTTTTGTGTTTGATAAAATGTTTCACTGATAACAATGCTTGTTTATTTGCAGTTGATAGCAAGAGAAGGTGCCCAAAAGAAACAGATGTCAATTAAGGTATTTGGGACTTATCTGGGGTCTGCATCAAAGGGTTGCCGACGAGCACATCAGGACGGCTTCATATCTGCTCCAGTACAGGAGCTACACAACTTCCTTCACTGCTCGTCCAATGATCAGTGAAGCAGAGCCAGTACCAGCCTCTGCAAGTTCTTCGCCTGAATCTCATATTCCTTTGAGCGAAAGGATGAAGAATAGAAGAACTCCTGCTCTGTTTGAGAAAACTGCCTCCGGTTCTGGGGAGGTAAAAAGGATTAGGATTGATGTCCCAAGGGAGGGGACAAAGAAAACTGATGCAGCTCCTCCAGCTGCTCCTGCAAAGATTACCGAGAAGTCCACAGTGGCTCCGAGCAGATCTACTGCTACTGGAGAGGTGATTGTGATATCACCTACCAAGGATTCATCCTTGGTTGAATCCGTAATTGTTCCCCCGAGGAGGCTGAAGAAAAGCTCCTCGGTCAATTTGGCTGTCACCACTACTCAGCCCCCAGCTGCTGGGACTGGAGTTCCCAAATTTGTTCCTCCGAGCTTTGCTATGAGCTCGGTGAAGTCCCGGACCATTCCCGAGGTCTAAGGTGATGAAGATAACCTTACTCGGGACATGGTTACTTCTTTGGTTGCTCACCATCTTGCTTCAGTAAGTCTCTCTACTTTGAACTTTTCATACTTTCCTTTGTCATTTCTTGTTTCTAACTTGCTTTCTTTTTCTGTTCACAGTTGACGAGCTGCTTTAACATAATCCTGAAAAAGGATGAAGCCATTAAAGCCTCATGCTCCTCGTCCAGTGTGGAGGGAGCTATGGAAGAGGATATCAAATCTTTGGAAGACTCCCACCAGAAGTATGCCACTGATAAGGCTATCTGGGAGAAAAAACTTTCCTCCTCCGAGCAAAAAAAAGCTCGAGTTGCTGATACCTCCAAGGAGTTGGAGAGGAAAAAGAATGCCTTGGAGAAGGCAAATAAAGAGCTTGAGGAAAAGCTCAAAGCCGCTGGAGTGCTGGAAAATAAACTCAAAATATCTTAGGAGAGGTTGGACCAGCTCCAGGAAGTAACTCGGCAGAAGGAGAAAGCTGGACAAAAATTGAAAGATGCTGATGATTTGATGTCCGAGAAGCTTGCCTTGGAGAAGGCCAAAAGGAAAGCTGTTGTGAAGAAGTCTTTCAGCTCTGGCTGGGACAAGGGGTGGGATAAGGGGTGTGCTGCCATGGTCTTTCAAGTGGACTATGGCAGTCTAAAGTATTTTAGGGATGGATGGGTTGCTGCCCTTCAGGAAATGAAGGTCGATGAGTCATCCGAGCTCTTCCAGAGACATATCCCTGGTCCACCTCCTACTCCAGAAGAATTAGAAGAGGACGAAGCTACCTCTGAGGAGTCTTCAATGGTGATGGGAGATCACCCCCCAACCATCCAATCTGCTGCCGAGCAAGTCATTTCTTCATCCGAGCAACAACTGGTGCTTTCTGAGCAAGTCATAATTCCATTCGAGCAACCTGCTTCCTCTTCCCAACCTCCCGAGAAGGTTTTGGGAGATAAGTAAAAGGTGTAATGTTGTTCGGGCTTACCTTTATATTTTTCCTCTTATCAAATGTAACCCAGAACTTTGTGACTCTGAAATATGATCTAATAAAACTTGAGTTTTCTTTGCATACTGTTGTCTATTTTTGCTCTCATACTCTGCTTATTCTTCTTATTGATGATTTTTCTTCTTTCCCTGCTAGTTTCTGGCCAGGATGGAACTATTATCTGCTCATGATACAAAGTTGCTGCATCAATGCAATGAGTACTTTAAGGCTGGTCACACAGACCTGAGTGCTGCACAAGTTGCCGACATCCTCGGCCAGGATGCTTCAGAACAAGCAGTGGAAGCATATCAGTACCTGAAGTGTCTGCTTGATCGAGCGGTTGCCAATAATGTGGCTTACTATGAAATGATTGAGGATCTCCGGTGCACCCTCGAAGACCTTTAGAATCAATACAAGGAATCAACTGCTCTGTTGCATGAGGGTTATGAGAAGAAATACAAACTGATCATGGCTGACAAGGGCTATGAGAAGCTTTTTGCTGGTTATGATGTAAGGGAGAGAACCCTGAGGGGCGAGGTCGAGGAATACAGACAGATTGTCGAGCTACTGGAAAAGTAAAATAACAACTTGCAGAAAGAGCTATCACAGTTGAAGTCTGCAGCCTCTTCTTCAACAGCCTTAATCCCAGTGACTGACGAGGGATTTTCATTCTTAGAGGTTGAGAATGCCAAATTGAGGGACGAGTTGGAGACTTTGAAGAGTTCTGGCACTTTTACTTCTTCTCGTGGTCGAGCAAGAGCTCCTCGAGGATGAGGAAGAGCAGCTCAGGTACTTGTCGAGGAGTAGAGAACAACGTCTGCCTTAGAGACCCAGGCCTTCCAACTAATGGCGAAGAACCAGGCGTTATCTGATATGTCAAAGAAAATTCGAGACCTGGAAAAACAACTCTCTACAAAGAAATCAGTGTTGGAGAATAATGAGCTTTTTATCAAGAGTCTCCACGAGAAGCTTGAAAGGCTAACATATCAATTCCACAAACAGCCCAGGGAGTTCTGGATGGCTGGATACAACGAAGCACTATTCCACTTGGATGATCGTATCCAGAATGCCAACAATGAGGGCTACAAACAAGGCTGGCTGAATGCCTTAGGTGTGCTGAAGCTCGAACAAGGACACTATCTATGGGACTACCATGATCCCGGGTTGCTCGACTTGCCTGTGCCACCATACAATTTGGACATGGAATGGATCCCAGCTCGTGCCATTCCTAGGAGCTTAATTTCAAAATACCTCGGTGACTATAATTTACATTCTCAAATTGAGGTATCTCGTCGCGAGCATCTTTTAGATCGACCTTCTGTGATGAACGTCAGGATGCCGAAGGATTTGAACTTCATCAATTCTCCTCAGTCTTTCAATGATCCGCCTGCTGGCGAGGAACCTGCATCAAAAGCTGAGGGGAAAAGACCAGTAGAATATAAATTTTTGATGTAATAGTTAGCATACATATCAATGTAACTTTCATTTTATCATCAATGTAATTTATTTCGAATTTAATGAAAAACTTTCATTTCTGTTAGCAAATCTTAATTGCTATTGTCTTGTAATTATCAATCACTTTATATTTATGCATCTCTGTTAAAAAGATAACAATAGTGTTGTTTGTCGACCAACTCAATAATAATTAAAAACTTATAAGTATCAATAATGTTGCTCGATCACTTAACAATAAAGTTACGAGTATAAAAATGTTTAAAATGTTTACAACCAACCAAGGTTGTTAAATTGTGCTCGTCGACCAAATATAGTTAGTGAGAGTTTATCCCCGACTAACCATACTAGGTAAATTTTTGTCTTTTTCATAAAATGTGTCCGACCAACCAAGGTCGATAAATTCTCCTCGTCGACCAACTACAGTTAGTGGGTTTTTATCCCCGACCAACCATATTTGGTACAGTTTGGAATATTTCGTTTCCTAGCCAAACAGGTTGGCATTTTTAGGAATATTTCTCCTCGTCGACCAACTATGTTGGTACAGTTTGGAATATTTCGTTTCCTAGCCAAACAGGTTGGCATTTTTAGGAATATTTCTCCTCGTCGACCAACTATGTTGGTACAGTTTGGAATATTTTCTCCTCGTTGACCAACTATGTTGGTACAGTTTGGAATATTTCGTTTCCTAGCCAAACAGGTTGGTATTTTTAGGAATATTTCTCCTCGTCGACCAACTACAGTTAGTGGGTTTTTATCCCCGACCAACCATACTTGGTACAGTTTGGAATATTTCGTTGAGTAGTCTGTCGAGCTTTGTCGAGTAATGCATAGCACTAGTATTCCCCGAAAATTTTTCAATAAACAGAGAGACTTGCAGAATATTTTCATTTTATTCATACTGATGGAAACTGTGTTACATATACATCATTGATAATACTTGCGCAGGTGCTCTGCATTCCAGGCATTTTTAAACTCCCCGCCTTCTAAAGTTTCTATTCGATAAGTTCCTGGTCGAACAACTTCTGTAACTCGGTATGGTCCATGCCAGTTTGCCTCCAGTTTGTTATGCTTTTGAATTACTTTCTTGAGCACATAGTCTCCTTCTTTCAGGTCGCACTTCTTCACCCTCTTGTTGTAAAACAAAGTTGTTCGCTACTGGTAAGCAGCATTTCTAATGGCTGCTTCTTCTCTAACTTCCTCGAGCATGTTTAAATCCAGTCTTCTCATTAAATCGCTGACAGGGGAATTGAAATTCAGTACCCTGTGTGTTGGGAGGCCCAACTCGGCCGGTATGACAGCTTCACTTCCAAACGCCAGCATATATGGTGATTCTCTAGTTGTTACTCGGGGAGTAGTTCGGTAAGCCCAAAGTACTGATTGTAGCTCGTTGATCCAGTTTGCTTTTGCATCATCCAATCGTTTCTTCAACCTGTTCAGCAGCGTTCTGTTCGTCACTTCAGTTTGTCCATTGCTTTGAGGATGGCCTGGTGCTGAATGAACCTTCAAAATGTTTGACTGATGACAATAGGCAGCGAACTCCCCATTATCAAATTGTGTTCCATGGTCTGTGATGAAGGCATGAGGGAGACCATATCGGCAAATGATGTTCTTCCAAACAAATTGGTACACCTTCTCGTACGTCATATCAATGAGTGGCTCAGCTTCTACCCACTTAGTAAAATAATCCACTGCGACTACGAGGTACTTGAACCTTCCTCGGGTCGTTGGCAGTGGTCCAACCAAATCTATCCCCCACATGGCAAACGGCCAAGGGGAAGTTATGGGTGTCAACAACGCTTATGGAGTTCTTCGGATGGAGGAGAAGCGCTGACACTTGTCACACTTTTTGGCATAGGCTATACAATCAGCCCTCATCGTCGGCCAGTAGTATCCTTATGTCATCACCCTTTGCAAAAGCGTCCGACCTTATACATGTGCTCCACAAGACCCTTCATGGATCTCTTCAATCAAATCTTTCACCTCGATGGGATGTACACATCTCTGCAAACCTGCCATAATTCCTCGTCTATATAAAACACCATTAGTTAATACATACCGAGCAGCTTTAAACTTTAATTTTTTGGCTGCTATCTTGTCAATTGGTAATTCTCCCTCCTTGACATACGCCCTGATGGGATCCATCCAAGATGGTCATAAATCAAGGGTGATAACGTTCATCGTCTGATCTTCATCTATACTCCGACCAACCAACACTTCAATTGGGATTGTTCGCCGTAGCTCGGTGCGAGTAGCTGATGCTAGTCGAGCTAGGGCATCTGCTCTCGCATTCTCCATTATCGGTATTCTGAATAGTGGCAAATTCTAACACCATCTCCTTTGCTTTTGCATAATATCTGATCATTAATTCTCCTCTAACTGCATATATTCCCATCATTTGGTTTACGATCAATTGAGAATCACTGAAGATCACAACCTGCTGCGCCTTCATAATTTTTGCCAAATTTATCCCTGCAATCATGGCCTCATATTCAGCCTCATTGTTGGAAGCTTTGAATTGGAAACGCAAGGCGTATTCCACGTCGACCTCGTCCGGAGTGCTCAAAACTATCCCCGCGCCACATCCTGTAGTGCAAGATGAGCCATCTACATATAGCCTCCATATAGGTAACTCGTCTTCAAATTTCGAATCAGTCAGAGTTCCTCGGTGAAATATTTGCTGCTTCTTTTCATACTCCTGGGATTTTTCTCGCTCCTCGTCGATCATCTTTTCTTTCCCTTTTACCAACCGGAGTTGGTCTAAGCTCGAAATTGATGATCCTGTAACATTCACTCGCCCTTCTACCAACCGGAGTTGGTCTGAGCTTGTGTCTGTTGATCCTGTAACATCCACAGGTTGATCAGCGAGCAACTCTTGTTCCTCGTTTGGAGTCTTTCCAACTATCTCTGCATCATATCCTGTAACATCCACACGCCCTTTTACCAATCAGAATTGGTCTGAGCTTGTGTTGTTTAATCCCGTAACATCCACAAGTTGATCAGCGAGCAACTTTTGCTCCTCGGGGGTATCAGGATAGGTGAACTCTGCTATGAAATCTGCTACAGCTTGCCCTTTTAATGATGATCTGGGTTCGTAAATTATACCATATTCACCGAGCTCTATTGCCCAGTACATCAATCTTCCTGATTTTTCTGGCTTATGAAGGGCTTGTCTCAATGGCACATCGGTATATACGACTATGGTATGAGCCTGAAAGTATGGCCTCATTCTCCTACTCGCCTCAATCAGTGCCAGTGCCAATTTCTCCAGCCTTGGATATCTGATCTCTGCTCCTCGGAAGGCCTTACTTGTGTAGTAAATTGGCTTTTGTACTCCATTCTCCACTCTGATCAACGCCGAGCTTACTGCATTCTCGAACACTATAAGGTACAAATATAATTTTTCTCCCATCACCGGCCTGGACAACAGTGGAGGTGCTCCCAAGTATTTCTTCAAGTCTTGAAAAGCCTTCTCACATTCATCATTCCACTCAAAAGTCTTTCTGAGTATCTTGAAGAAGGGGAGACATCTATCAGTTGCTCGCGACACAAATCTGTTGAGTGCCGCTACTCGTCCTGTGAGACTCTGTACTTCCTTCTTCGTCGTTGGAGATCGCAGCCCTAGTAGAGCTTTGATCTTTTCAGGATTTGCTTCAATGCCTCATTGATTGACAATGTACCCGGGGAACATGCCTTCTCGTACTCCAAATATGCACTTCGTCAGGTTCAGCTTCATTTGATATTTATCTAGTTGATCAAAAGTTTTACTTAAGTCAACTAGATGATCGGCAGCTTTCTTGCTTTTTGTCAGCATGTCGTCAACATAGACTTCCATATTGTCACTGATTTGTTCAGCAAAGACCTTGTTCATCAGCCTCTGATATGTCACACCTGCATTTTTTAAACCAAAAGGCATAACATTATAACAATAAGTTCCCCTAGGGGTAATGAAAGAAGTACTTTCCCTGTCTTCAGGTTTCATCTTAATCTGATTGTAACCAAAATATGCATCCATGAAGCTCAGCAACTCGTGTCCTGAGGTAGCATCCACCAATTGATCAATTTGGGGCAGTGGAAAGTGATCCTTTGGGCATGCTTTGTTGAGGTCGGTGAAGTCTACACACATCCTCCATTTGTTATTCTTCTTCTTTACCATCACCACATTAGCTAACCAATCTGGATATTTTACATCTTCAATGAAACAAGCTTTCTGGAGCTTCTCGACTTCCTCCTGTATAGCTTGATTCTTCTCGGGACTGAATACTCTTATTCTCTACTTCACAGGCTTGATCTCCTTATTCACATTGATCTCATGACATAAGAAGTTTGGATCTATCCCAGGCATATCTTCATGACTCCACGCAAAAGTTTGTCTTCTGCTTATAAGGAAAGTTATCAATTCCTGTTTTAGTGAGGCTTCCAATGATGAACCTATTTGAGTAGTTCGTTTAGGGTGTTCGTCGTCCAGAATGATATTTTCAGTAGCTTCCACCACTTGACCTTTCACGAGTTGCGAATCATCTCGAGGATCCAAAGTTTCGATTTCTGCACCTTCATCCACTTGATAGGTAGTAGTCTTTTTCTTTGATTCTTCCGATTCTTCTTGCTCGGAGGATGAATAATAGCATTCCCGAGCTACTTTCTGATCACCTTTCATAACTCCTACTTCAAAGTTTGTTGGAAATTTTAGGCACTGATGCACTGTAGATGGTACAACCTCGAACTTCTTCAATCGTACTCTTCCCATGATGATATTGTACGATGATTGGACATTCTTATCCATCACGAAGAATCGTATTTTTCTGTCTGATAAGCAGGCCATGTACCAATGAATATATCCAACTTGATCGTCCCAAGTGGAAATACTTTCTCGCCAGGGTCTGTGGTAAGGCTCCAGTTGAGATAACTTTAGATTTAAACTATAGAAACACGAGTAGAACATGATGTCTGCCGAGCTACCGTTGTCGACCAGCACTCTTGAAACCATTACCTCCTTTATTCTCATCTTGATCACTAGTGGGTCATCATGAGGATACAGAACTCCTGCAAGATCATTCTTTGAAAACCCAATGACCAGTTTTTCTTTGTTCACCTTTCTCGGGCGATCTTCCTCAGCTAAATTTATTCGCTGAATGTACGAGCAAGCTTGAGCCTCACCGAGGTAAGCTTTTCTTTATGCAGTAAGGTCTCCTCCTCCTGCATCTCCTCCTGTAATAACATTACAATCAAATGACCCAAAGCGTATTAAAAATACCTCTCGTTCTGGCTGCCTTGGTTTCTTTGGAAAGTCGGGGTCATCCTCTGGATCAACTTCATGGTTTCTCTTCTTGTTCTCCTCTGCTTGACGAGGAGATCTAGACCTCTCTCTAGTTCGGTCATTGTTTCTTCTTTCGCCTCCCCAATCAACATACTTTGTTAGCTTTCCTCGTCGAATGAGTGTTTCAATTTCATTCTGAAGAGCTATGCAATTTTTAGTCATATGGCCATGATCCTTGTGGAACTCGCAATACTTTTCCCTATTCCTCGTGTCAGGGTCTGACTTCATTTTCTTTGGCCAGTTTAACTCCTCGCTGTTCTTAATCTCTTCCAGGACGTGGTTGATATTTGCCTTCAAAGGCGTGTAATTATCAAATTTCTTCAAGACCTCCCATGACGACCTATTTTTGGATTATTTGTCACCACCATTGTTCTTATGCTCTTTCTTCTTAGCTTTATCACCTTCCACCTTGGTTTCTTTGGCGTCTATATTCTTCTTCGCAGACATAGCCTCCTCGGCATTCATAATCTTGGACGCTTTTCCCATCAGGTCCGACACGGTTCGAGGTGGATCTTTGGCCAAAGTGTAGTACAACTTGTTCGACAGTAGTCCACTCATCAAAGCTGTAATAGCTGTCTTCTCCTCATAATCAATGACTTCGAGCTTCTCGTTATTAAAACGAGTTATATAGTCTCTAATACTCTCACCAGCTTTTTGTCTAACACTTAATAAATGTGCTACTTGTTTAACTGGCTTTGCTTCGAAGCAGAAATTCCCAATGAATAACTCGTCCAGTTGAAGAAAAGTTGAAATCTTACCCCGAGGAAGATTATTATACCATATCTGAGCATATCTGGTAAGAGTTCTCGAGAATGCCCTGCATCTCATCTCGTCTGGGACAGCATAGATGTCGGCAGCAGCTTGATATTGTTCTATATGAAGGGCATGGTCAGTCTTCCCATCATACTTGGGAGTTACAACAGGTGCTTTGAACTTTGATGGTGTTGGAAAATCAACAATGTCCTGGACAAAAGGTGTTCCTCGAACAAAGGTTCATTGTAGAGGGTTCTTGGCCTTAGCCATTTCCCCTAATCTATCCTCCAGCATCTGAATAGATCCTTTCCACGCATCATTTCCTTCCTCAGGCTTATTGGTTAGAGCAACTGATCACGTAGAAGTGGATTCCTGGGATTTATCTCGACGAGCAGCTGGTCGGTCATAGGATCCATCTTGATGAGCAGCTGGTCACGATTAGGCAGATCCTTCCCTTAAATCTGATGGTCGCCGAAAGCTCCTCGACGCTGCATTAAGAGTACTTTTGTTTCTCCTAGGTCCTAATCGATCGAAAGGAGAGGCCCTACTTAATCTTTCCAGTGCGCTGGCCCTTTCTGGGGAGAGGGTGACACGTTGTTCAGTATCTGTGGCTCGCACTGACGAAGTTCATCCAGGTTGATAAGAAAAATCTCCAGATTCATCATTGCGATATGAATTAGTACGCCTCATACGCGAAGAAGGCGCACGGGTATTTCTTTGAATGCTTCGTGATCCGGAATGGGCTGATGCACCGCCATGGAGGGTTTGGATGAGTTGTCGCATCGTTTCTTGCATGACGGTCTGGCCCTAAGCCAGATTTGCCATTATTCCAGTCAGATCTGGAATAATTGGTGGTGCAGATGGATTTGGAGGGGTTCCAGCGTTTCAATTGCTGGATTCAGGAATATCAGCCATTGGTAATGGATTGTTATTGGTGAGAAAATGATATTACCAGTCGTTCCCACAGACGGCGCCAATCTGTTGATGTAAAAAATTAGATCACTCTAATAATTCAATCACAGATAAATAAATGAGACAAAAGATTTTAAAGTGGTTCAGCCTTATAAGAATGGCCTACGTCCACTGTTGTTTTATTGCTGAGTGTTTGGGAATTCTCGATTACAAGAAATTCCGTTCTGGGTCCCGTCCCAGAGTTTGGATTTCGATCCCCTACAATGCGGATTGTATAATGTATTTATAGCCCTGAGGCTGTAATGTGAAAGGGTAATACATTAAATGATATACATATGAAAGGGTAGTACATTTAATGCCCTCTTTGCGTGTGCGTCTGAATGATGAGCATTTAATGAATCAGTTGAACTGTTGGTTATCCAGCTATTAATGCTTTGTTCGAGATGCAGCTTGGACCGCTTAAGCTTCCTGGTATTCAAGAGTTCCTCGGAGAGGTCTGTTCCTCGGAGCGTATGAGTTCCTCGGAGTAACATGGTTCCTCGGAGCGTATGAGTTCCTCGGAGAGGTCTGTTCCTCGAAGCGTATGAGTTCCTCGGAGCGTGTGGTCATCTCGAAAGTGCTTGTTGTTGCCATGTAGATATCCACGTGCCTTCATATGATTGGTCCAAGTCAGCAGATTAAATTTGGTATCAACAATAACAAATATGGGAAGTTAGTATTCATACTTTGGGGTTGCCTTCACAAAAAAATTCAGCAACAAGATTTGATCTTCGCTTCTTAGGTAGCTGTAGATTTTACTTGTCATTACTGTAGGACATAATTTTCTTGGTTCCTTCTTCAATGATGTATTGTCTTCGATAAATATGACATCATTTTCCTGACTTTAATCAGGTGTTATATGTTGATAAGTTGGAAATTCATCAACTTTTGCACTTGAATTCATGATATCTTTGTTCTCCTTCACATGACATTCCTTCGTTTTTGTGTCGTAGTAAACAAAATTTGTTTTCTTTATGACATTCCTTTTCCTCATTTTCATTCTAAACAGCCACGAAGATAACTTCTCTTTCTTTTCCTTCGGTGTTAGAATTTTCTTCTTTCTTCTTATTCCTAATTTACTTCCCTTCACATTTTCTTTCATGTTATTCTTTGTTTTCTCTTCCTTTTCTTCCTCTTTATCAATTTTTTTCCCTTTCCCTGATTTGTTGTTTGGTGGTGTATTTTGAGTAGCAATTTTTAGCTTCTCTTCCAAACTCTCAATTCGAGCTCTCAGCTCTTTATTTTCTTTCACAAACCTTTCATTCTTCAATTTCATTGACTTTTGAAATTTGTTATTGAATTTCTATTTTGTAATAGTTTTCAACTTGAGACCACAATGATCAGATAGAAGATCCATCTCAACTTTGCTAAGATTTGGTATTTCAACCAATACCTGACATAAGATAAAATATACATATAAGATTTTCTATAAACTATATTAGGACACATATATTGTATGCGAATGAATAATATATATATATATATATATATATATATATATATAAGAATGAATGTTATTATGCAACAAAACTTTTACTTATAACTACCAAACAATGTAGATTGTAAAACAGTAATAACTGTTTTATTGATGCACATTATATAACTTTTTATAATATAATTTGGTTGTTCTATTGGTCTAAAAAGTGCAGATGTGATGCTGTGGAGAAGAAAAATATAACAGTGGGAATACTAGTGGTGAACCTGGCTGCCTTGGTTTTGTTTAAGAGATCTGGTTATACACTTAACTCAATTCATGGTAAAACATTTGACTAAATTCATCATCCCCTACATACTACACTTCAATAAGCGTAAAAGTGGGTAGTATCATTTTTTGTAGGAGATGATTTGGGTTTGGATATCGAGGTTGTCGTCGAAATGTGATGATTGGCCACGGATTTCCTAGAGGTGGTGCTCAGTGGTATGCTAGTGAGAATATGGGCGTAGACTGAAGCATGCAACATGTAACAACTAACATCTTCTATAAATTGAAGATGTTGATGTTTGATGAATGGAGTCAAGCTGAAGTTAAATGCATTTCTCTCAAAAATAAATTATATATATTTTATTGCATCAATTGTCATTTAGAATACTTAATAGCTGCACGAAATAAGATGAAGATGAAAATCTAGAAAGCTTAAATGCAAACTTCTAAGGAAACAAGGACAAGAACAAGCTCACCACTCACTGAAACGTTTTTTAGAACAGTTCATCAGGTAATGGTCAGCATCATACAAAACCTTCCTTCAACACTTACATCATTAACTTCAAACTTATTTTGAAAATTTAATTGTAGAGAGGAAAATGAAAGGATATCTGTACAGAACCTGCCTCTGGTTCAAAGAACACAAATATTACACACCATTACTTAAAACTAATGAAAAAGAACATAACAAGTCAAAGTAGAACCTGATCATAAAAACAAAACCATCACCGCCCATGAAACTTCTTAACAAACCAATCTAGAATGATAATTAATTTAACATATAGACTGAAGAATACCTAATAGCATTGGAGTGAGAGGAAAGTAAAAGTAATAGCAGAGTATAGAGCATCTTGGATTGATTATCTAGTGTTGGGCACACCCATCACCTTTAATATTTGAAAATGCCAAAAGGGTAATGCAAAACAGACAACAAACATAAAATAAATCACAAAAACCTCATCTACTATTTATCTAAAATATTGAAAAAAGAAGTTGGTACGTCCAAGAGGATGAGTTGTTATTGTGAGAAAAAATAAAACAATAAATGACATACAATATGACAATTAAATTAATTTGTCTAGTTACCTTTTCCATGTCGAAATCATTGATAGATAAGTTCAACATCGCTTTATTTAAATCTGACAAATTCCATCTTGAAATTCTTGGTAAATCCTTCTCTCTATTTTCCAATGGCTTGATAATGGGATAATGCTCACATAAGAAATACTGTTTAATTAGGAATATGAGTCCACTTAGTATAAATTTAACAAAAAAACTTATGTACGAAAATTATGAAGGAAAAAAATTTACCAGAAAAATTAAGGTGCAACCGGCTGTTTTTTCTGCATCTTTGTGGTGTTTATCAACAAAAGTCATGAGATTATCATGTATAGCTGTTGCCCAATATGTATTAGATATCTCGTCAAAACAGTCCAAATGGCTTAAAAATAACCATCCAATGCCTAAAGTTGACTTAGGGAAAAATATCGTTACAGCCATATATAATATAACCAAGCGTGCAAAGTCTTGCTCAGCTTCAAATCCTTCGACTAGCAATACCCTCTCAATTGCATCAAGTATCGTTCCTTTGGTTAACTTTTTCTCCCCTTCAAAAATCCTTTTGTAAAAGTTGCACTCTTCACCTACAACTTTAGTCATTGTTCTTGGATGAACAATGATTTTCTTCCCAACTCTTGGTAGCCCAAAAACTATAGATACATCATTCGATAAAAGTTTGATTAACTTTCCTCCAATCATAAAACCATTATCTTCAATCCTGTAGTTTGATATCACTTGGGCAACTACTCTTGCTCCCTTTGATACTATGTCTTCACTTAATTTTCCCGTGTAAATTGTCTTAAGAAATTGTCCAAATGATGTTAACATTACAGATCCCGTTTTTGTTTTCATTTCTTCTTTTTTCCCCTTTACCAACGACATTATTGGCAAGATGTTGCACCGATTAATTGAATTCAGCTTTTGGGGTTTTTTTGCTTTATTTTCCCTTGACTTCTTTCCCTTTCTTTTCACTTCTCCCTCTGAACTACTTGAAAAACTTTTTTTTTCCTTTTTCTAGTTTCTTTATTAGCTTCTGATTTTAAATCATGCTCCATATCAAGAGTTTGCAGTTTACTCTCCTGTTGCATTATATGAATATAATCATTTTCATACTAATCAAAATGCAAAGTATGTATAAAATTCATAAGAATATCTTAACAAATATACAACAAATTGTTTACAATGTATGGTCCTATATTGATACTTATTATTTTCAAACAACACATCATTTATCAAATTTTGGCATGCAAGTTTTAAAAGTTAGGTGTTTGCAAATAAGAAGTTGCACTTTGATTAGTTATTACATTTAGGTCTTTTAATTTGCAACGTTTCATTTTCAAACTGTAAAAAAGAGCATACTACTTTTTTTATAGTGAAACTTGTTTAAACAGCATATCACAGATAATATTATGACATGCAAATTTAAATTTGAACATAAAAGTTAATTCAATTATACATGCAACTTTATATTTTCAAACACAAAAATCTTAATGCATTAATTGTATTTAAATTTCGGTGGTTATGAGACTTTTTACCTTTCTAAAAATACATGGAAGTGGAGCGTAAATATATATTTATCGATTGACTAAAGTAAAAAATATGCAACATTTCATTTGCAAAGAGAAAAGGCATACTACTTTGTGTACAATTCAACTATTTTAAATAGCATATTATTTGTTATATTATGGCATTCAACTTTTTATTTGAAAATAAAAGTTAATTGACTTATACATGAAACTTATTATTTGTAAACACATAATCTTAACTCATAGAGGTTATTTCATTTGCAGCAATTTATCTGAAAAAATATAAAACTCATTTTACTTTCTCTGCAATTCAAGTATATCAAATGCAATTTCTTATTTGCAAACCCCTAAATGTAGATACATTGGGTTTATGTTCTTGGCAAATATTTATTTGCAAACATTAAAAAGTCATATTAGTTGCTTATCTAATGCAAATTTTTCAAAAGAAACTTCTGATTTGCAAACACATAAATCATGAAGTCTACTAATTTGAAACATTTCATTTCGAAACAAAAAATGCATTGTATAATACTTCTCATATTATGGCCTCCAGAATTTAATTTGAAAATAAAAGTTACTTTTCTTATACATGCAACTTCTTATTTGCAAACCCTTGATTTTTTTATACATGCAACTTCTTATTTGCATCAAATTATTTGCAAATATATATATAAGTCGTATTATTTTTTCTCTGATTCAACTTTTCAAAATGCAATTTCTTATTTGCAAACAAATTAATCTTCTATTATTTAATATGCAACATTTCATTTGAAAATAGAAATTTCATATTACTTTATGTAGAATTCAACCATTTCCCAACTATTTCAAATAGCATATATCTTAATGCATTAATTGTGAACCCCTAAATGTAGATACAATGCAAGATAGCATATATCTTAATCATTAATTGTGAACCACTAAATGTAGATACAATTCAACTTTATCAAATGCAATTTCTTATTTGCAAACCCCTAAAGGTAGATACATTAAGTTTATGTGTTTGCAAATATTTATTCGCAAACATAAAAAAGTCATAGCAGTTGTTTATCTAATGCAAAATTTTCAAATGAAACTTCTGATTTACAAACACATAAATCATAAAGTCTACTAATTTGAAATATTTCATTTCCAAACCAAAAATGCATTGCATAATACTTCTCATATTACGGCCTGCAGCTTTTAATTTGAAAATAAAAGTAAATTTTCTTATACATGCAACTTCTTATTTGCAGGCCCCTGATTTTTTTATACATGCAACTTCTTATTTGCATCAAATTTCGAAAAGTTGTAAAGAAATTAATCTTCACTTATTTAATATGCAACATTTCATTTGCAAACATAAAATTCATACTACTTTGTGTACAATTCAACAATTTCCCAACTTTTTCAAATAACATATATCTTAATGCATTAATTGTGAACTCCTAAATGTAGATACAATGCAAGTTTATCAAATGCAATTTCTTATTTTCAAACCCGTTTATATTGAGTTTATGTGATTTGCAAATATTTATTTGCAAACATAAAAAAGTCATAGTAGTTATTTATCTAAAGCAATTTATTATGTGCAAACAAAGGAATCTTCACTTATTTAATATGCAACATTTTATTTACAAACATAAAATTCATACTACTTTGTGTACCATTCAACCATTTCCCAACTACTTCAAATAACATGTATCTTAATGCATTAATTGTGAACCCTAAATGTAGATACAATGTAAGTTTATTAAATGCAATTTCTTATTTACAAACCCTAAATGTAGATACATTGAGTTTATGTGCTTTGCAAATATTTATTTGCAAACATAAAAAAGTCATATATTAAATGCAATTTCTTATTTACAAACCCTAAATGTAGATACATTGAGTTTATGTGCTTTGCAAATATTTATTTGCAAACATAAAAAAGTCATAGTAATTGTTTATCTAATGAAAATTTTTCAAATGAAACTTCTGATTTGCAAACACAAAAATCATGAAGTCTACTGATATCTCGAAAAATTTGCTCTTAGTGGAAGTGTCGTTGCAAATCCTTTTTAATCGAAATTCCTTCAACCTAAAAATACATAAAATATGCATAGGATAAGTAAGGGTATCAATCCACCTTTCATGTGTGAATCACTCAACTTGTGAAGATAATTGTATAAAAATCATTTTCATGTTATTATTTTTTCTTTTGTATTTTTACTTTTTTTTAAAAGGATTTTTTTAAGTAAACAAATTAAGAAGAAAATACTAATGAGGGGAAAATAATTTTTTTTTATTAAAACAAAGTGATACAATATGAGTCTAAAAAAATATATTAAAACTAATCTAACTAATTAATTAAGAGAAAATGCAGAAAATAAATTAATGAAATAAAAAATTATAACTAAATAAAATATTTACACAGTTTTCTCTCAATAAGTAACAATCTCAAAGAGAATGTTTGAATTAAATGCTAAAAATACAAATAATCCCAAAAAAGATTTGCATTTAAGTATTTCTCCCTCCAAATGAACTCTCAATGCACTATTAAATAATGAGAAACATTTACTAAAAATACAAATTCTCTCACTGCAAATTTGTACATAAAAATTCATTCACTTGAAATAAATCATATCACACCACTCTATCTTGAGATATTTGTTAAAAATACAAACACTCTCCATAAAGTGATGAAGCAAAAACTTATCCCATGTTTAAAACCAAAAATTGTAGACCCTTTGCAAATGGGTCTTCTCTTTGTTTTTATAATTGGCACATTAGGGCAACGGGCATTTTGGGAAGGTTAATGGTTCAAGAGGGTGTGTAGGTGATAAGAGAGGGGTAAAATGAGAATTTGGTTAAAAGGTTTTAGTTGGGATTAATTTGGGAAAAAGGGTTAAAATGGGGTTAAAGTCATGTGGGGTAAATGGGTTTTATTTCGCATTTGGTTTATTGGCTTTGGTTAACAGGTGACAAAATCGTTATGGGTGTGAAGAAGTGAGTTTTGGTTGGTCCAGCTAGCCTGTCAACGGGTCGGAGACGGGTCGGGTTTAGAGAGATCCAGATCCGTGTAATCGGGTCTTCATCGGTGTAACAACCCGCGTAATTTTGGACTATTTTAATTAATTTTTGGAAAATGGAGGAAAATAAAGTTTTTGACAAAATTATTTTTATTGCTCAAATATGTTGGTTATTATTTTTAAAGGCGAGAATTTCAAATGGTTTCGAAAATGGAGTTAAAACGGATTTTAAAATGATTTTTAAATGTTTTTAACTCTTGGAGTTGTTTTGACTTCCAACTCTTCATTTCTTTGCCTTATTTAAAGGAGTCTTTTGGATTCCAACTCTTCATTTCTTTGCATTATAAAAGGAAGTCTTAGGCAACCCTTTTAACATACTTTTGTCACAAATTTTGGCAGCAAATATATTTTATATTCCTCTTCTTTTTATATACACATTGGCCCTTGAGATTTGTGAGTTCCAACCTTAGATTAGAGGACTTCTTGGGGCTATTTTGTTGGATGTTCTTGGAGGAGATTTTGTAGATCTTTTGTGTTGATCTTGAGGATGTGATCGTTGATTTATCATCATGGTTTGAGGTATGGGGTTTTACACAATATGCTCTTAAATCTCGCGACTGTCATTTTCTTTGAATTCTTGTTAATTGAACTCATATTTGAATTGATAAATTCATTGAAATCTGGAAAATAATTGTTGAAATTATTTTGATTCATGTTGTATCATTATATTGTTGATTAGCACGTTGTCATGAGATTTTAATATGGCACGGATGTTGGGCACCCGCCAAAATTCCTGTTTCCCGGGCTATGGTTTGATAAAGCATATACGGATGTGGTGAGGCCCGGTGACCCGGTTAAAGTGTTGTTGAGAAATTATAATGATGAAATGCTATTGAAATTTGCATTTTGATTTGAATATCCGTACTCGTGTTGTTACATTTTATTCGTCGCTAACATATATTTGTTGAGCATCTTTCTTATCGTATTGTGTACTTCTCCATATTTTCTTTTAGTGGAAGGTTAGCGCGGATTTTGGGGCGCTATGGAGATTGATTTTAGCGAGGATTGTTTGGGAAAGATTTGTATTATTTTGATGTATAGAGCTTTGGAGATTTGCATTTTATTTTCGAGTTAGTTGTTGTATGTAATACGAGAGATTTGGTATTTAATTTGAAGAAATTGAGATTTGTAGTTTCTCTTTTGTTGTTATGGGACTTAGATGCTCTATACCTTGTCACTTGTGGATTTTGATTTATTTTATCGCATTAGCGCTCCGTTCGCTCTCTCCGGGCGGGGGGGGAGGGGGGGGGAGGTTACAATCGGGTTCGGGTTCGGGTCCGGGTCTTCATCGAGTCTACAATATTGGATCCAGACTCGGATCCGTTCGGGTCTTCGGGTCTCGGGTTCGGGTCCGGGTCTGGTCAAATATGTACATTTATTTTATATTTATTTTATTTTATCCCCCTTCTTTATTATTTAACCTTAAATTAAAATATTTTGTAATGTATTGTAGAATATTATTAGTATAAATAAATCATATATTACTTATATTTATTATATACATAAATATGTATTTTTATATATAATACTTACATGTTATATTGATAAGATATATTTATAAATATATATAAATTTATAGTATATATGTATATATATACAAAATAATAATGTACAATTCGGGTCGGATCTTCGGGTCCGGGTCTTGTATAAGATCCAGACCCTACCCATTTAATAAACGGGTCTTCGGGTATTCGGGTATTCGGGTCTCGGGTCCAAAAAAATATGCTCAGACCCTATTATACGGATCGGGTTCGGGTCGGGTCCGGGTCCAGACCCGACCCATTGACAGGCCTAGGACCATCTATGGGGTTCGGGTTGAGTTTGTGAAATGGATTGATTGGTCAGGAGGTGGGTCGGATGTCGGGTAGAGGGGCGTTTGGGTCGGGGATGGTTAATGGAGGTTCTCGGGTTGGGTGAGGTTGGATTTGGGCAGGGCCGGGTATGAGCTTAGGCGGGTTCGAGAGGTGAGAGAAGGTCAGGGTCGTGGGTCTAGGCAGTTGGGGCTGTTGGTGGACGATGGGGCTCGGGTTTCTTCCGGGGATATTGTCGGCGGAGGTGGTTCATGGTCTCACCGGAGTTTGAATTGAGCGATAACGGTTGGAAGAAGGGGCTGGCTGGAGCTCGGCAGGGTCGCCGGAGCAGGAGTTGGTTCGCCGGCGGATTGGCTTGGTATGGTGGTGTTGTTTAGAGATTGATTTTAATGGAGGTGGGTTATGATTTTGGTGTTAATGGTTGATGATAATGGGGGTGAGGAGAGAGAGAGGAAATGGGTGGAAGCAGATGAATAGTAAGGTGAGGGTGTTTATGTTAGGGGGGGGGGGGGTGTAGTGGTTTTTTTTGGTTTATGGTTTGAAAATGGTGGAAAGAGTAGAGAGAGAGAGAGAGAGAGAGAGATAGAGTGGGTTTTGGTGGGTGGAGGTAGAAGATGAAGTGGGGTTAATTGGGTGTAGTGGAGGTGTAGGAAAAT
This sequence comes from Sambucus nigra, assembly GCA_949130495.1. Taxonomy (NCBI): domain Eukaryota; kingdom Viridiplantae; phylum Streptophyta; class Magnoliopsida; order Dipsacales; family Adoxaceae; genus Sambucus; species Sambucus nigra. The sequence continues at coordinate 292,744,139 of OX422217.1, read as the reverse complement.
AGGAGTGTGGGTGTGTGAATTGTTTCGGTAAGTTTTGGGTGTGTGTGTGTTTAATTTGGAACCTAAACACAAATAACACTAAAAAATAAAATTAAAAAAATCTAAAAATAAAATCCTATTCTAATAATAAAATACAGACTCAAATAAAAAAAATGAGACTAAAGATAAATGAAAATAAAAATAAAAATCTATTAAAACTAAAACAAAAATCCTAAAAAGAAAATGTAAAATCTAATAAAACAAAAAATAAATGAATTCGTAAAAAAACTAATCCTAATAAAATAAGACTAAAAACTAAAACCTAATAAAAATCAAAATCAAAATAAAATCAAACTAATTAAAAAGAAATATAAAAATAGAAAATAAATCTAGAAAATTCTAAATAAATCCTAAAAATAAAATGACTCAAACTAAAAATCTAAGAAAAATAAAAAGGCATAAACTAAACACACATGGGGCTCGGGGAGTGGTCTGGGCTAGGTTTAGGCTCGGGTAAGGTTACGGGGACATGTAAAGGCTCATTTAACCGCATAATTCCCACATTTGATGTACTTGACCCCTTATTTGTCACAATTTCCTCGAATTAAGCTTTTTTGACACCGCAAATGCTTATTGACATGCAAAACAAACAAACACCAACATAAATCCGATTTTACCGAGAATTAGAAATTAAAAATCGTCTATTGGGGGTATTATTTTAACACTTTTGGGTGCTTATCATCTACTAATTTGAAACATTTTATTTCCAAATAAAAAATGCATTGTATAATACTTCTCGTATTATGGCCTGCAACTTTTAATATGAAAATAAAAGTAAGTTTTCTTATACATGCAACTTCTTATTTGCAAAACCCTGATTTTTTTATACATGCAACTTCTTATTTGCATCAAATTATTTGCAAATACATATAAGTCATATTATTTTTATACATGCAACTTCTTATTTGCATCAAATTATTTGCAAATATATATATGTCATATTATTTTTTCTCTAATTCAACTCTTCGAAATGCAATTTCTTATTTGTAGACAAATTAATCTTCACTTATTTAGTATGCAACATGTCATTTGCAAACAGAAAATTCATACTACTTTGTGTACAATTCAACCATTTCTCAACTATTTCAAATAGCATATATCTTAATGCATTAATTGTATTTAATTTGCAAACATAAAAAACACATACTAATTTTTCATTGAGGTTTGATTATTTGTATTGAGCTTATTTAATTTGTAACATATTATTTGCAAACAAAGAGGCCATAGATTTTTTTCTCGAATGCAACCTTTTAAAATGTAATTTGTTATTTGCAAACATATAGATATTCAACTTATGCTTTTTGCAACATTTCATTTGAAAACATAAAATGCATGCTATTTATCAGAAATAGAAATTTACCTTGTATTCCACAATCTATCCCTTATTTTCTTCGTTATCACTGTAATTTTACCCTAGCCTCAGAGATCTTCTAACGTTTTTCAGCTTCGTATGATATTTTCTTCTTTTATCTGTTCTCTTTTTTTTTCTCGACGAAGATCGAGATTCAACCATTTTTATTTTGATCTTCATCTAAAAAACAAAAATATATAAGTAACCATGATATATTTTAGTTCAAGTATTAATTCTTCCTTAACCATTCACAAACCGTAATAAAAGCAGTCTTTTTTTATATTTAACTAAACAACACTTGCAAAGATATGTAAAATTTTGATAAATTGAAACATCAAAACTTTCGTTAATAATGAGAAATGTAGAAAAATCAGAAATTAGTTGAATTTTCAAGTTACCTTTTAGCGAGTAAATTCGAAAATCTGTACGAATTTAAGATTCTCTGCTACACCGATTGATCAAACGTAGGGTTTTCACTTGATTTTTTTGACCGGGTTTAGCGATTGAGGGGATTAATCTGGATTTTTGTTCACACAGATAGCGGTTGAGGGGCCGAATCACGTAGATAGGGTTTTCGAGGTATGAGGGTTTAGAAAAGGAAAGTTATGTTTACTGGATCATTACAAGGTTTCGTTTAACGGGAAATGATTTTCGTACTTTGGGCATTTTGGGTATTACGTTTAGAGGTTTGGACAGTATCGTCTTTATATCTAACAGGGACTAAGTTTATAGTTTTTTTTGGGCTGTCCTAAATTTATTAAGAAACGGGCCTGGATGGACTATTAGTGAAAAGGCCCTTTTTTAAATTGGTTGTTGGATTTTTGTGTATTTATACTATATTTGGCCTCCTAGAAAATATATTTCTGGATGAGAAAAGTTAAAGAAGAAGCAAAAGGTAGAAAAATTTATGCAATCCCAAACTGGAGCTCTTGATAAATTTATTTTTAAATTGAACGAAACTAGGAATGAGCATGAGAATGAAACTGAAGAAGCTTTGATTGAAGATGAAAATTTGGTGTATCAAGAGAATATTAATGAGAACGATAATGAAGAAATTTTAAACAAAGAAATTGAAAATCTGGTGAATGAAGAATCAAATAATGAATGTGGATCGTTAAATATTTATGATCCGGAAAATTGGGACAATATTGGTAGAAACCATAGAGATATTTTAGTGGAACGAGGGACCATAAGAGTTGTTGTCAATTTTCATAAAGATAATGATGGTAGACATTTCTCTTGAGTGCACTACACTCGATAATGGTTGAATGGAGAGGAACGTGATCAAAGATGGCTAGTATATTCACTTGCTCTAGATAAGGTATTTTGCTTTTGTTGTAAATTATTTTGAACTGATGAGAACAAGACTCAATTGCCTACCGACGAATTTAACAATTGAAAAAATATAAGCCAGAGGCTTCTAAGTCATGAGGGGAGTAAAGAACATATTTCTTGTATGAAAAGTTGGCTTGATTTAGAAATGAGATTGAAAAAGAATGAAATAATTGATTCAGAGGTACACCAAATAATAAATAAAGAGAGATAACATTTAAGAGAAGTATTAGTGAGGATAATTTCTATTATTAAAACACTAGCAAATAACAGTTTGGCATTTCGTGGAGATAATGAGAAGATATATCAAGAAAATAATGGAAATTCCTTAGCTTTAATTGAAATGATTGCGGAGTTTGATCCAATAATGAAAGAGCATGTTTGACGTTATCAAAGCGGTGAAATTCACAATCATTATCTTAGCCACAAAATCCAAAATAAAATTATTGAATTGTTAGCGAGTGAGATCAAACATGAAATCATCAACACAATTAAAAAAGCCAAGTATTGCTTTGTCATACTAGATTGTACTTTAGATACAAGTCACTAATATAAATTACTCTTGTTATACGTTGTGTTGATATGCCAAAAATTCAAATTAACGGGGAGGAGTTCTTTCTAGAATTTTTAAAGGTATATGATACATCCTGGATTGGGGCTTTTTATTGAGCTTGAAGAAGTATTGGAGACTTTAGGATTTAATATTTGTGATGTAAAAGGACAGGGTTATAACAATGGATCTAATATGAAAAGAAAAAATAAAGGTGTTTAGAATAGGTTACTCGAAGTAAATCTAAGAGCATTATATACTCTATGTGGTTGTCATAGTCTTAACCTTGCACTTCTGATATGGCTAACTCTTGTTCTAATGCTGTTTCTTTTTTTGGGGTGATACAATGATTTTATTCTTTGTTTTCTTCTTCTACCAAGATATGGGATATTTTAAAATAACATATATAAGGTTTAACTCTGAAGTCTTTGTCACAAACACGATGGGAGAGTCGCATTGACATTGTTAAAAAAATAAGATTTCAAGCCAAAAAACTAAGGAATACATTATTTCACTTAGAAAATGTGGATGGGGATCCAAAAATAAAAAGCGAAGCCGAATCATTAGCAGTTAATGACATGGAGAATTTTGAAATTTTGTTAAGTATGGTTATTTGGCATAATTTGTTATTTATTGTCAACACTGTACGTAAACTCTTACAAAAAGAATATATGCAGATTGATGTTGCCATTGATCAATTGAAAGGACTTATTGCATACTTTGAGGACTACAAAGGGAATGAGTTACATAAAGCCATGATTGAAGTGCATAAGGTTGCAATAGATATGGAAATTAAAGCGATGTTTTGTGAAAAATGAGTCATGATAAGAGTGTTAGTGAAGAGGTGGAACTATTAGTTGAAGAATCATTTAGAATTAATTACTTTTTACATATAGTGGATCAAGCTATTTTTCACTCAGGAGTAGGTTTAAACAATTCCAAAGTTACGAAGGATGTTTTGGATTTTTGTTCGATTTGAAGAAGCTCCGTGGATGATGATAGCTTGAAGACTCGGTGTGACAACCTTGAAGAAAAACTCAATCATGGAAGATTTATGATATTGATGAGATGGACTTATTTTTGGAGTTAAAATTATTGAGAAATTCTTGCCAAAAGAAGTAAAAAAAATAGGTTGATGTGTTAAATTATTTGTATACAATGGATGTGACTTTTTCAAATGTGTGGATAGGTTACATAATATTATTGACTATACAAGTCACTGTGGCATTTGCAAAAAGAAGATTTTCAATGTTAAAATTGATCAAATCTTACCTTCTATCAACAATGTCAAAGGAAAGGTTGAATGGATTAACATTATTATCCATTGAAAAAGATATGGTGAAAAAACTTGATTACCCAAGCTTCATTAATGATTTTGAAACTAAAAAGGCGAGAAAATCCTATTTTAATTAATATTTTTAATTTATTATCCTTTTTTTGTTTGGGAGGGGGGGGAGGGGAGGGAGGTAGGGGAAGAGTGACCGAGTGCTAATTGTAGGTCTTTTAACCAAGGTGGGTTGATTACAAAGAATACATTCTATTGTACTTATCATTGGTATTCTAGCTACTTAAAATTTTGTGTTTGTGTAAGGACATAAGTTTGTAAATGCCCGTTATCAATTAGTATGTCGTATACCGCTACAATCGTTAAAGAATGTTCAAGATCACATATGCAACAAGTTGGATCCGAATATCAGGTTTCTTCAACAATCAAGCCTCTACGAGATGAATTTGGTAAAGGTTGTGTTCTTATTCCTAAGCATTCCACCCAAAATATTGGAATATTTTTCATAAAAAAATTTCTAAATGTTGGAGTGAAGTTTTTAAGTTTTTCATCAAAATTATTTTTCGAAGTTTTAAGGCACTGCATTTTCTTAGAAAAGAAAAGAAAAAATATATTTAAAGGCTCGTTCGAGCGATAGCCTATGTCGTTCAAATGACAGGCCATCTCTTGCGAAGTTTGTTCGAGCGACACCTCTCACCGTTCGAGTGAGATTCGATTTCGTTCGAGCGATCTGCCGCCTTAAGGTTTTTATAAATACATGTTAAACGAGGCGTATTTTGTTAAGAAGTCTTTTTGTTTTGCATTTTGCAAACAGTGAAAATCGGCAGAACACTATTGGCTTCTTCATTTGGGATTTAAACCCTTTTTTTTCAATTCACAAAAATCCCAATGTTTAGGTGAATTGCTTTGGAACCCAAGAACATACTTTACTATTGTCCAAACCTTTGTGGAATGCATCTCTACACCGAAAGACTGAGGTTATTGAGATTCGCTGCCTGTGGATCTTTGCTGAAGATTGGACTGCAGTTCATGTGGGTTCGCTGCGTCAAATCCATTGCTTACTCTAGACCGTGCGTCTATATAGGTTTGTTAAGGTAAACTTATTGGACATTTCATTGTAATCCGTGTAAATTGTGATTTATAAATTATAGTGAAATAAAAGGTTTTGCCCTTAGGGGATTTTTCCTGAAACACACGTAGATATTTGTTTAAGGGTTGAATTAATTTGATTAAAAAATTGACTTTAATTAAGTAAGTTTGTGGTTGAAATTTGCGCATTTATTTGAATCTTTATCACACACACTATTTTTAAATTAGTATCATAGCTTTTTAAAGTGAGTGCTTACCTTCTCAAATTGGTATCAGAGCAGGTTATGCTAATTTATCGCGCACTCTTATTTTTCGAAAAATTGGGTGATATTGATTTTTTTTGAAAAATCATATTTTTTAAAAATTATCGCAATGATTCCAAGTGAAAACTTATATAATCGGTTGTCAATTTTTGATGGGTCTAATTATGCTTACTGGGAAGCCCGCATGAGATCTCATTGAGAAGTAATCAATGAGAGAATTTTGTTAATTTGTGAAAGAGGCTGGAATCCTCCCACTGTCACTGCAAATAATGTCACTAATTTAAAACTTGTGTCAGACTGGACTGAGGATAAGTTTAGGTGGAGCACTTTTAATTCACGTGGGCTTAGTGCGATTTCCGAATATGTCACCCCTGACGAGTTTCGACATATTATGACATGCACCACATCTAAAGAAGCATGGGATTTTTTAAAACTCACCCACGAAGGCACTAATGCGGTCAAATAGTCTAAAATTCAAAATTTAAGTACTCAATTTGAAATGATTACCATGCTTGAAACTGAGTGTTTTGATGACTTTTATGCGCTTATATACACTAGTTTTAATCTTGGTGAGCCTATACCTGATGCACGAGTGGTTAAAAAGATTTTAAGATTGATGCCAAAACGCTTTATCACTAAAGTCTCTGTTTTAAATACATTAGGTAATTTGAATTGCCTGAAACTAGAAGAGTTGGTTAGAGACCTCCAGACATATGAGATTGACATGTTTCCTGACACTGTCAAGCCTAAGGATAAAGGGATAACACTTAAAGCTCAATCTAAGAAGAAAAAGAAAGTGACTTTTTGTGAGTCTGAGTCTGAGGACGAGTCTGATTTTGATATGGCCATGCTTGCAAAGAATTTTAAAAGATTCTCAAATTTTCTAAACAAAATTCTTCCAATAAAAGAATTTTTAAGAAAAACGAAAGACAAGGCCAAAGAAAGCGGTGAGAAAGAGAAAGAGGGAAAAGTAGATTTCAAAAAAGTAACATGTTTTGAGTGTGAGGGCAAAGGGCATAAGTCGTTTGGGTGTCCCACTAGACTTAGGAGAGAGGGTAATAAAGTTTCTATGCTAACCACCCTTAGTGATAGCGAGAAAGAGGTGAGTGATACCGGGGATGAAAATTCACAAGTAAAGTTTGTTACCTTTTTACCTAGTCACGTGAGCACACCCAGTTTGTCCCACGATGATGAGAATACTTGTGCACGTGAGACCCCCGAGGATGATTTGAGTATTTGTAGCGAGTCCGAGAGTGAGTGTACTAGTGAGAGTGATAGTGAGCTCCAGATCGCATTTAGATATTTGTATGCCGAGACTTTATAGGTCTAAAAAATTGAATAAGGAGTTAAGTCTTAGGTTGCGAGATTTGGCGACAGAGTTTGAGAGAGTTTGAGGCAAAAGCGAGTCAACTCGATAAGGTGAAGGTTTCATTGAGTGAACAATTGATAGATTTAGGCCGAAAAAAGAGTGAACTTTTAACCCGCGTCTCACAATTAGAGAGAGATATTAAGCACACCCTGGAGGTTAAAGTCACTTTAGAGAACACATTTAAGAAGGAAGGAAAGATGGTTCTCAATCCTATTTTGGGTAGAGGTGAGAGTTTAGGAATAAGATATGACTGTGCGTCCACTTCACATGTTGCACCCAAGTCGATTCTCACTTTTAGTGTTAGATTCACATGGCTCTTAACCAAATCCACCTAGGCGTCCCGTGCTTGATAGGAGAGCATGTAGGAGATGTTTTGAGAGAGATGTACCAAGACCTATTTATGTTTACACGCACTGCAAGAAGAGAGGACTCCTTGGAGAGTTTTGTTTTAAGTTGGGTCATGTGTCACGTTTTTCTACTACACATGTTAACATACACGCACCCACACCTGATTCTCTGAATGACCACACGAGAGGGTTTGCACATATTAGGGACCAGGCAAAGTTTTTGGTCAAGACTTCACAAGACTTGATGGAGGTTTTTCGTAGGATGTCACCACCTTTGGAAAACTCCACCGCACCTAATGGTTGAGGTTTAAACTTGTTTGCTAGCATAGGTTGATTTGCAGAATTATATTTTTTTTGCCTATTACTAGTGTGTATTTTTTTATATTAGATTTTTTCTTTTGGAAAAATTTTGAAAAAATACAAAAAGATTTTATTTTGATAAATTTTTTGAAAAAATCAATAAGAGTTTTGTATTTTGTTTTACACCGTTTATGAATGGATATTTAGGATGATCGAGTCACAATTTTATTTCATATCCACATGACGATTTGATAGTGTTTTGATATGCGTCACCATTTCAGTTTTGTGCTTTACAATGTCCGGAGTCATTGAGATGTGATTAGTTGTTACTACCTACATTTTGACTCATAGGTTCTTTAATGCACACTTTAACTTATTTGTTTGATTATTGTACTTATTTATCACATATTGGTCGAAGTGTTGTCATCTCAATTCTATCTTTAAAACGAACCATATGCGATAAAACTTGACAATGGAAGTAGTGCATGTAAAAATAATTTACCATGAGGAATTTAATTACAACAAAATATGATGAGTGATCACGAGAAAGGGATGCGAGAGTTCAAAATTAACTCGTCGTGAAAGTCACCATTTAAAAGAACCCGAAAAATTTAAAGGCAATAAAAAGATAAATATGCCAAAAAGTGGCCACCTCAAAAGAAAAATATAATGATTATTATTTATGAGGGAGTTTGGATGGAAAAAAATAAAAAATGGATTTCCATGTCTTGACAGTGTCTAGAAAAGACATTCACAGTTTTAGACGTTATTGGTGTGGGAATCACTTTTGACTTTGATATGTTGATGGATTGAGTCAATGCCATTTAAATTTAACATTTTTTTAACACCTAAGGATGATTTTGAGTTTCGTTCAATAGGAGTACATGTATATATCATGCACATTTGTTATGTTTGATAGCGTTGATTTGCCTATTGAATATGTTCACACCCATTCATTATGTATCCATGATTTAGTTGTCTTAGTGTAAATTCATGGTGTGATTTGTTTTATGAAAAAAATTGAAAAATCAAAAATAGTTTGTGAAGGATGTTTGAGTATCTCTTTAATCGTGACAACTCCATGCTTGATTTGTTTATTAGTTTATATGTCTATTTTGATCAAATAAAAAGGGGAAGAACTAATTATGGTAGTTTTTACATTATGGGGGAGATTTGATTACGATGATTGATGTATTTTTATATAATTTCAAACTCAATGCATCACGAGGTATTTGCTTTGTCTCATGTGTGTAGGTACAACAATGGAAGATCATATGTTACACATCCTGATGAGAAAAGTTTGAAGATTTGATTTTGAAGACTTCGAAGAAAAGTTTGGGACTTGCAAATTAGTACCTTTTCATTTTTAGGTTCATGAGGGTATTAGATTTGTATAGGCATTTTATGTTTTGATAATTCAAATGTTTTTATTTTGTATCGGCATAGACACAGAGGGAGATTTGTAATGACATTAGTTTATAAATGTCCATTATCAATTAGTATGTCGTAAACCGCTACAATCATTGAAGAATGTTCAAGATCACATATGCAACAAGTCATATCCGAATATCAAGTTTCTTCAATAATCAAGCATCTGCGAGATGAATTTGGAAAATGGTTGTATTCTTATTCCTTAGCATTCAACTTAGAATGTTGGGATATTTTTCATCAAAATTTTATTAAGTGTTGGAGTGGAGTTTTTAAGTTTTTCGTCAAAATTATTTTCGAAGTTTTAAGGTGGTGCATTTTCTGGGAAAAGAAAAAGAAAAAAAATTATTTAAAGGCTCGCTCGAGCGACAACCTATGTCATTCAAACGACAGGCCATATCGCGCGAAGTTCATTCGAGTGACACCTCTCACCGTTCAAGCGAGATTTGATTTCGTTCGAGCGATCTACCACCTTAGGATTTGTATAAATACAAGTTAAATGAGGCATATTTCGTTAAGAAGTCTTTTTGTTTTTCACTCTGTAAATAGTGAAAATCGGCAGAACACTTTTCGCTTCTTCATTTAGGATTTAAACCTTTGTTTTTCAATTCTCAAATACCCCAATGTTTTAGGCGAATTATTTTGGAACCTAAGAACATACTTTGCTATTGTTCAAACCTTTGTGGAGTGTATCTCTACACCGAAAGACTGAAGTTATTGAGGTTCGCTACATGTTGATCTTTGCTAAAGATTGGACTGCGGTTCATGTGGGTTCGCTGCATGTAATCCATTACTGACTCTAGACTGCGCGTCTATGTCGGTTTGCTGAGGTAATGAAAAAACCAAAAAGGTTCGGTGTGTGATAGTTGATTAAATTAATTCGCAAGATTCCAATAAACCCTTAATTAATTAGAGTCTATATAAACCAAAGTAAATCAACCCCTAAACATGCATCGATGTATGTGTGCATGTCAACCCATAAATAGATGAAGCATGTGACACAAAGTTAAGGGAAAAAATCCCTTTCGGGTAAAACCTTTTATTTCTAGAAATTTGAAGAATTTACAAGACCATTGACATACATACAACCTGATAATCATCCACAAGTGTAACGCAAGCGCCGATTCTGTTGTCGATGGCTAGAATTACCCCCGGGAACTCCAGATGAGCAGCAATGAAGAAGGAGGATGGCTTCTTCACAAAGGTTGAACAAACACAAGGTTATGTTCTTGGGTTCCAAATGGATTCACAAAGGTTTGGCAAAGTTGTGTGAATCAAAACATGAGTCTTGGCACTCAAAAATATGAAGACATGATATATTTGGACTCCCAAAAAGTTTCTCAAAGTCTTACAAAACAACTCCCCCGAAGTTGGCTTTTATAGAAAACTAAAAAGAGTTTATTTTTTTAAACTATACCAGTGTACAGGTACCTCGAACCGGTTCGGGTGTGTACCGCGAACCGGTTCGCCCCCCAAACTTGGTTGGCCTTCGGTTCGCAGAAAATCACTGGAACATGGGGCTTAAACAATGCATCATTCTCCATAAGATTTTTCTCCATTTTCCAAGGGTCATAACTTCTTCACCGTAGCTCGGATTGAGGTGTCGTTTCTTCCAGTATCTTCGTTATGGCGAGCTCTTTAACTTTCCAGTTGACCGAACCTCCGGACGGTGTCTATAATATTACCAAAATTCCCTTGAAATTCCATATCTTGCCTTCTTTCACTATTTTGACTTCTCTTGCGTACCACTTGCATAAAGTCCCTAAAATCGTGGAATGTGAAGTCGTTGAGGCAGATGTTGGACACTTGATTCTTAAAATTCGAATTGAGGCCATCGTGTGAGATCGTGTAGAGACGTGCCAAATATAGAGGTGTACGACATACATAAATGAAATATTTCAGACATTGTTGATACTAAATTTATTCTACTGATGTGGACCTATCATTTGAAGACGCGTGTCAACCTACGTGGCAACTGTAAATGATTATACCGAGCTATTCAATGCCCCGATGAACTCCTATACTCCAAACATCTCAAGCGTATCGACCAACTCATGGGACCCGAGGAACTCAAGCATGACGAGCTACTAAGGCGGTCCGAGTAGCTCAAGCATTTTGATCTACTTAGCGTACAGAGCAGTCAAATCAGGATAATCAAAGAGATGGCTGCGCATTAAATGCTCATTATTATTGTGCAGATGTATATGTCTGCTAGATAACAACGCATTGTCCTTTCACATGTGCAGCCTCAAGGCTATAAATACATTGTAACCTCCTCATTAGAAGGGGACTCAGAATTTTTTGGTAAATCCATTATCGAGAATTTCAAGCAAACAGTCAGCAATAACAAATACAGTGGACGTAGGCCATTTTTTCAAGGCTGAACCACTTTAAAAATCTTTTGTCTCATTTATTTTATCTGTGATTGATTAATTAGAGATAATCTAATTTTTTACATCAACAGATTGGCGTCGTCTATGGGAAACGGCTGTAATTATCGTTTTTCACCAAAATAATTCATCACCAATGGCTGATCATCCGGAATCCAGCAATCGAAATGTTGGGATCCCTCCAAATCCTCCATCTACTCCCCCAAATGTCCAAGATCGGGCTGGCATAGTGGCTAATTTGGCCCAGGGCCAGACGACCATGCAAAAAACCATGCGATAACTCATACAAACTGTCCAGGGTGGAGTGCTAGCCCAATCAGGACAAATAAGTGTTGAGAGAAATACTCGTTTACCCTCTTTACGAACTAGGAGAACGTTAATCCCTGAGGAATCTCGATCCAGATGCACCGATTCATATCAAATTGAGAGATCTAATGATCATTCCTATCAACCTGGTCGAACTTCCTTAGTACGAGCAACAGACACTCAACAAAATGTCACTTTATCTTAAGAAAGGACCATTGCTCTTGAAAGGTTGAGTAGAGTCTCTCCTTTTGATCGTTTGGTCCCTAGGAGGAATAGAAGTCCTCATAGGATTGTGTCGAGAAACTCTCAACGACCATCCGATCTAAGGGAAGGCTCTTCCCAATCACGACCGACTTCTCGTATTGAAAGATCCCAAGCGATAAATTCAACGCGATCAATTGCTCGAACAAATAGGCCCGAGGAGGGAAATGACGCATGGAAGGGCTCTATTCAGAGGTTGGAAGACAGATTAGGGGAAATGGCTAAGGCCAAGAATCCTCTAAAAAGAACTTTTGTCTAAGGGACACCATTTGTACAAGCAATTGTGGATTTTCCTACACCATCAAAATTCAAAGCTCCTGTGGTGACACCTAAATATGATGGGAAAACTGACCCCGTCCTTCATATAGAACAATACCAAGCTGCTGTTGATATCTATGCAGTTCCAGATGAGATGAGATGCAGGGCATTTTCAGGAACTCTTACCGGATCTGCTCAAATATGGTACAACAATCTTCCTCGGGGGAAGATTATGACTTTCTTTCAACTGGCCGAGCTCTTTATTGGGAACTTCTGTTTTGGAGCAAAACCAGTTAAACGAGTAGCACACTTGTTAAGTGTTAGATAGAAGGAGGGTGAGAGCACCAGGGATTATATTACTCGTTTCAATAATGAGAAGCTCGAAGTAATTGATTACAAGGAGAAGTCAACAATTACTGCTCTGATGAGTGGACTGTTGCCAAATAAATTGTACTACACTCTAGCCAAAGATCCTCTTAGAACCATGGCAGAACTAATGGCAAAGGAAGCCAAGATTATGAATGCCGAGGAAGCTATGGCTGCGAAGAAGAATATGGACACTAAGCAGACCAAAGTTGATGCAGATAAGGTTGAGAAGATGGAACGGAAGAACAATGGTGGTAACAGGCAATTAAAAGTAAAACAAGCATTGGAACAGTTAAAGAAATTTGAAAACTATACTCCTTTGAAGATAGACATAAACCACATTCTGGAAGAGATCAAGAACAACGAGGAGCTAAACTGGCCTAAAAAAATGAAGGCAGATCCTGACAAAAGGAATAAATCCAAATGTTACGAGTTCCATAAGGACCATGGTCACACGACCAAAAACTGCATAGCTCTCCAGAACGAAATTGAAGAGCTCATCAGGTGTGGAAAATTGACCAAGTATGTGGATCGCCGAAATAGTGGAAAGGTCAACGAACGAGCAAGGCAGAGGTCCAGATCTCCTCGACGAGCAAAAGAGGACAAGAAGAGAAGTCATTAAGAAGACCCAGAAGATGATCAAGATGACCTCGATCTCCCCAAATGACCAAAACAACCAGAGTGTGAGGTATTTTCAATCCATTTTGGATTATTTTAATGTAATGTTATTACAGGTGGAGATACAGGAGGTGGGGATATGACTGCAGAGAGAAAATCTTACCTCAATGAGGCTCAAGCTTGTTCCTACATTCAACGAATAAATCCAGCTGAAGATGATCGCCTGAGGAAGGTGAACAAGGACAAACTGGTCATTGGTTTCTCTAAGAACGACTTGGCAGGTGTACTATATCCTCATGATGACCCATTGGTAATCAAGATGATAATGAAGGAAGTGGTGATTTCACGAGTACTGGTGGATAATGGAAGCTCGGCAGGTATCATGTTCTATCCATGCTTTGACAGTTTGAATTTAAAGTTAGCCCAGTTAGATCCATATCATAGGCCCCTCCTTGGTTTTACTGGCGAGAAGGTTTTTCCACTTGGGACGATCAAGCTAGATATGCTTATCGGTACCTGGCCTGCTTGTCGAACAGAAAGAGTACGCTTTTTTGTCATGGATAAAAATGTCTAATCAACTTACAATATCATCATGGGAAGAGTAGGTCTGAATAAGTTCGAAGCAGTACAATCTACTGTGCATCAATGTTTAAAATTCCCAACCAATTTTGGGGTGGGAGTTGTGAAAGGCGACCAGAAAGTAGCTCGAGAATGATACTATTCATCTGCTGAACAGGAGGAATGTGAAGAATCTAGATAGAAGACTATCACCTATCAAGTGGATAAGATAGGAGATACAACGATTAAAACATTAGATCCTAGAGATGAGTCTCAACTCATGAAGGGACAGGTTATGGAGGTTACTGAGAATATCATTCTGGACGACGAGCATCCAGAACGAATGACTAAAATTGGTGCATCCTTGGATGTATCGATAAAACAGGAATTGATAGCATTCCTAAGGCGAAGAAAGCAAACTTTTGCATGGAGTCATGAAGATATGCCAAGAATTGACCCTAACTTCTTGTGTCACGAGCTCAATGTGAACAATGACATTAAGCCAGTGAAGCAGCGAAGAAGAGTGTTCAGTCTTGATAAGAATCAAGCCATACAGGAAGAAGTAGAGAAGCTACAAAAAGCCTCTTTTATTGAGGATATCAAATATCGTGACTGGCTAGCAAATGTGGTGATGGTAAAGAATAAAAATAACAAGTGGAGGATGTGTGTAGACTTCACCGACATTAACAATGCATTCCAAAAGGATCATTTTCCTTTGCCCCGAATTGATCAACTGGTGGATGTTAACTTGGGGCACGAACTATTAAGTTTTATGGATGCTTATTCTGGTTATAACCAGATTAAAATGAAACCTGAAGACAGGGAGAGTACCTCTTTTATCACCCCAAGGGGAACTTATTGTTATAATGTTATGCCTTTTGGACTTAAAAATGCAGGTGCAACATATCAGCGGTTGATGAAGAAGGTGTTCGCAGAGCAAATCAGTCATAACATGGAGGTTTATGTTGATAACATGCTTACGAAGAGCAAGAAAGCTTCTAATCATCTAGTTGACTTAGGTAAGACCTTTGATCAACTAGAGAAATATCAAATGAAGCTGAATCCTACCAAATACATATTCGGAGTACGAGAAGGCATGTTTCTCGGGTATATTGTTAACCAATGAGGTATTAAAGCGAACCTTGAAAAGATCAAGGCTCTATTGGGACTACGATCTCCAATGACGAAAAAGGAAGTACAAAGTCTCACAGTGCGAGTTGCAGCACTTAATAGATTTGTGTCACGAGCAACTGATAGATGTCTCCTATTCTTCAAAACACTCCGAAAAATGTTTGAATGTAATGATGAATGCGAGAAGGCCTTTCAAGAATTGAAGAAATACCTGGGAGCACCTCCATTATTGTCTAGACCAGCGATGGGAGAAAGACTATACTTGTATCTGGCAGTGTCAGAAAATGCAGTGAGCTCGGCGTTGATAAGAATGGAGGATGGAGTGGAAAAGCTAATCTATTACACTAGTAAGGCCTTCCGAGGAGCAGAGATCAGATATCCAAGGCTGGAAAAGTTGGCGCTAGCGATGATCGAAGAAAGTAGAAGGATGAGGCCATACTTCCAAGCTCATACCATAGTCATGTATACTGCTATACCGTTAAGGCAAGCTCTTTATAAACCAGAAAAATCAGGAAGATTGATGTACTGGGCAGTAGAACTTGATGAATATGACATAGTTTATGAGCCTAGATCGTCGCTTAAAGGGCAGGCAGTGAGAGATTTATCATAGAGTTCACCTATCTTGACACCTCCGAAGAGCAGAAATTGAATATCGACCAGCCTGTGGATGTTACAGGATCATCAAATTTAAACCCCGACCAACTTAAGTCGGTTGATGAGCAAGAGAAGATGGTCAACGAGCAGCAAGAAGTGCTAGAGGAGGACATAAAGAAGCAATAAATATTCCACCGAGGAGCTCTGTCCGATCAAAAATTTGATGATGAATTACCTATATGGAATCTATATGTGGATGGCTTATCTTGCACTACAGGCAGTGGAGAAGGGATTGTTTTAAATAGCCCGGATGAAATCGATGTGGAGTATGCTCTGCGCTTTTAATTTAAGGCTTCTAATAATGAAGCTGAATATGAAGCTATGATTGTAGGTCTTAGTTTGGCAAAAACCATGAAGGCAGAGTAGGTCATTGTATTTAGTGACTCACAGTTGATCGTAAATCAAATGCTGGGGGTATATGCAACAAAAAGAGAATTAATGATCAAGTATCATGCGAAGGCAATGAAGGTTGTATCGAATTTTAATGCCGTACAATTGATTAGAATATCGAGATCAGAGAACGCAAGAGCAGATGCACTAGCTCGGTTAGCATCAGCCACACGCACCGAGCTAAGAAGAACTATCCCAATAGAAATCCAAACTGATCGAAGCATAAACGAGAATCTAATGATGAATTTTATTGCCCTTGATTTAGGACCATCTTGGATGGACCCCATCAGGGCCTACATTGAAGAGGGGGCTCTGCCGACTGATAAACTCGCAGCCAATAAATTAAAGTTTAAAGCTGCTCGTTATGTATTGACCAATGGCATTTTATGTAGACGAGGAATTATAGAGGGGTAACAAAAATGTGTCCACCCCTCTGAGGTGAAAAATTTGATCGAAGAAGTCCATGAAGGGTCTTGTGGAGCCCGTGTGGCAGGTCGGACACTTTTGCGAAGAATAACAACACAGGGGTATTATTGGCCAACGATGAGAGCTGATTGTACATCTTATGCAAAGAAGTGTGATAAATGCACTTCTCTTCTATCCGAAGAACTCCCCAAGCATTATTAGCACCCATCACATCCCCTTGGCCATTTGCTATGTGGGGAATAGAATTGGTCGGGCCACTTCCAACGACCAGGGGAAGATTTAAATATCTCGTAGTCGCTGTGGATTACTTTACTAAATGGGTGGAAGCGGAGACTCTTATTGATATGACATATCACAAGGTGTGTCAATTTATTTGGAAGAATATCATTTGTAGATATGGTCTTCCCCATGCATTCATCATAGATCATGGAACTCAGTTTGACAACGAGGAGTTTGTTGCATATTGTCATCAGTCAAACATATTGAAGACCCACTCCGCACCAGGCCATCCCCAGAGTAATGGACAAACTGAGGTGATGAACAGAACGCTGCTGAATGGTTTGAAAAAATGACTGGATGATGCAAATGAAAATTTGATTAACGAGCTACATTTTATGCTGTGGGCTTATCATACTACACCACGAGCAGCAACATGAGAATCTTCATACATGTTGGCATTTGGAAGTGAAGCTATTATACCTGCTGAGTTGGGCCTACCCACATACAGAGTTCTGAATTTCAATTCTCCTATCAGTGACTTGATGAGGCGATTAGATCTAGATATGCTCGAAGAAGTTAGAGAAGAAACAGCAATCAGGAATGCTGTATACCAACAACGAACAACTCTGTTTTATAACAAGAGGGTAAAGAAGTGTGATTTGAAGGAAGGAGACTATGTGCTGAAGAAAGTAATTCAAAAACACAACAAACTGGAAGCTAACTGGCATGGACCCTGCAGAATTACAGAAGTTGTTCGACCAGGGACATACAGGATTGAAACCTTGGAGGGAGAAGAATTTAAGAATGCATGGAATGCAGAGCATCTGCGCAAGTATTATCAGTAGTTGGGATTCCTATGTAAATGAATATTTCTTCAGTATGAATAAAGTGTTGAATTTTTTACCCAGTTCTTTTTTTCGTTGAAATTTTTTGGAGTATTAGTGCTACACACTACACATCAAGTTCAGAATCTCCTCCAACTCCGGTTGGTCGGGAATCAATCTCCACCAACTCCGGTTGTTCGGGAATCAATATCCACCAACTCCGGTTGGTCGGCAAATTAATATCCTTTAACTCCGATTGGTCGGGAATCAATATCCCCAACTTCGGTTGGTCGACAAATTAATCTCCTCCAACTCCGGTTAGTCGGGAATCAATATCCACCAACTCCGGTTGGTCGAGAATCAATATCCACCAACTTTGGTTGGTCGGCAAATTAATCTCCTCCAACTCCGGTTGGTCGGGAATCAATCCCCACCAACTCCGGTTGGTCAGCAAATTAATCTCCTCCAACTCCGGTTGGTCGGGAATCAATCCCCACCAACTCTGGTTGGTCGGCAAATCAATTGCAATCAACTCCGGTTGGTTAAACTTAGCAGGATCATGGGATGTAAGATGTTTCATTGCTTAGGATCAAAGAGTGATAAGTCACTATAATCAAAAAATAAAACAGAATGGCATATCAAAATATGCATATATTCACAAACAAAGACATTCTGCAAAATACTTAGAAGAAAATAAAATAGCAAAAGATTAAAAATTTCTTCATTTAAATTAAGAATAATTACATATGCTGTGAAAACTACAAGTCATTACACAAAAATCCTATTCTATTGGTTTTTTCCCTTCTGCCTTTGAAACAGGTTCTACTCCAACAGGAGGATCATCTAAGGCATAAGGGGAATTTATAAAATTTACATCTCTCAGCATATTCATTAAAGATGGTCGATCAAGTAAATGTTCTGGGCGAGATATCTCGAAGTTTGCATGAAGACTGTAGTCGCCGAGATACTTGGAGATTAAGCACTAAGGAATTGCCCGAGTAGGAATCCAACTCATGTCAAGCTTAAAAGGAGGCACGAGCAACTCGAGCAATCCAGGGTCATAGTAATCCCATAAATAGTGCCCCTGCTTCACTTTTAGCACACACAATGCATTCAACCATCCTTTCTTGTACCCCTCGTTATTTGATTGCTGGATTCGATCATCAAGATGGTAGAGGGCTTCATTGTAACCATCCATCCAAAACTCTCTGGGTTGTTTATGGAATTGAAAAGTTAATCTCTCCAGTTCCTCGTGAGGATTCTTCACCAGAAGTTCTTTATTTTCCAAGGCAGAACTTTGGGTAGAAAGTTGCTAGCTGAGGTTCAGAATTTTCTTGGACATCTCTGCTAAGGCTTGGTTCTTAGGTACCAACTGAAATGCCTGATTCTCCAAGGCTGCTTGAGTTCTAGCTTCTTCAATGGTGACCCGACCAGCCCTAGCTCATCCCCGAGAAGAAGGTCTTGCTCGTCTGCGAGTGGAGGTGGAAGGTCCAGCTCTTTTCAAAGTTTCCAACTCATCTCGCAAGTTGGCATTTTCTACCTCCAAGAAAGAGAAACCTTCATCATTAACGGGGACCAAAGCTCCCGAGGAAGATGCAGCAGATTTTAATTATTTTATCTCTTCCTGCAAGGCAATGTTCTCCTGTTCCAACGACTTAGCAATGTGTCTGTGCTCTTCAACCTCAAGCTTCAGAACGCTCTCTTTCTTCTCATAAGCAGAGATGAATTTATCATATCCTTTATCAGCATTCAATTGTTGATATTTGTTCTCATATCCCTGATGCAAAAGCATAGAGGACTCTTTGTACTGCAACTGGAGTTCCTCGATAGTTCCTTGGAGATCATCGATCATCTCGTAGTAAGCCACATTATTGGCGACTGCGCGATCAAGAAAACACTTCAGCTATTGATAGGATTCCACTGCTCGTTCAGAAGCATCTGAACCAAGGATATCAAGTATCTGGGCCTCATTTAGATCAACATGACTAGATTTAAAATAGTCGTTACATTTCTTCATTAATCCTGTGTCATGAGTTGATAGGAGATCCATCCTGGCCATAAACTAACAAAGATAAGAAATACAAAGAATCAATAAGAATGCAGACAGAGAAAGTAAAAGAGAAAGTCAAGACGAATAACCAAGGTTCAAATTTTTATTTCATCATAAGGGGAAAATACAAAATCCGAAGTTACATTCAATAGAACAATAAAATAAACACCCGAGCAACTCTACACCTTCTCTTTGTTTCCTATAACTTCCTCGAAAGGTTTTGAGGAAGAGACTGGTTACTCGGAGGGCAAAATTAGCTGCTCGGCAGAAGTACTGGCTGGTGGCGATTGCTCAAAAAGATGCACAACTGGGATAGAAGGGGCCTGATCCATAATCATCATAGATGATTCATTTGAAGCAGCTTCATCCTCTTCATCTTCTCCAGAGGAAGGAGGAGGGCCATGAGTGTGTTGCTGAAATAATTTAGAATCTTTAGCAACTTTCAGCTCTTGCAGGGCTGCCACCCATCCATCCCTAAAGTACTTAAGACTGGCGTATTCCATTTGATAAGACACGAAAGCCAAACACTTATTCCAGCCTTTATCCCAATCAACACTGAATGACTTTTTAACTGCCTTCTTCCTTTTTACCTTCTCCGAGGAGGTCCTTTCCCTAAGGAGCTCCTTGACAGCTTTCAATTTCTTCCCCACCTCCAGTTTCTGGCTCCCAACATCCTGAAGTCTAACAACTTCCTCTTCGGCAGACTTGAGCTTAACCTCCAGCTCCTTATTGATTTTCTCGAAGACTTTGTTGCTCTGCTCAGACTCTGTCAATTTCTTCTCCAAATCCTTGGAGGCATTCACAACCTGACTTTTTCTAGCTCGATGGACTTGAGTTGCTTCTCCCAAGCAACTTTATCTTCTTCATACTTCTGACGAGAGTCTTTTAAAGACTGAGTCAGACCAATAAAAGCTTCCTCTACACCTCCTAAGGATATTTAAGCCTTGATAGACTTATCCTTCTTCAGAATACTGTTGAAACACGTTACCAGCTGAAAAAAGAAAAATAACTTTGAGTCAGTACAGGGACATAGCATTGAAAAGTGAAAAAATTAGACTAGTAATACTTACTGAGGCAATATGTTGAGCAGCCAAGGTAGTGACCCTGTCACAAGAAAGAGTGTCTTCAATACCTTGGACTTCTGGGATAATCCAAGACTTCACCGAGCCCATAGCAGAGCTCGGAGGCACAAAAGTGGGAATACCACCTTCAACATTTAAAGATTGAGAGTGAGATTCAACAGGTCTCTCAGAAGAACTTTTCTTTAACCTCCTCGTAGGAGAAGAAATATTCTCAACAAAAGATGTTGTCTTTGTTGGTGAAATAACAATAACCTCACTTGGAGGAGAAACAACAACAATCTTGCTCGGGGCCACCGGAGGCTTCTCAACAACTTTCTTGGCACCAATAGGAGGGGGTGCATCAGTATTCCTTGTCCCTTCTTCTGGAACACTTTGCTTACTTCTCTTTGCCTCTCCAGTAGTAGAGGCAGACTTATCAAAGAAATCATAAACTTTTCTTTTCTTCATTAGATCACTAATAGGAATACTTGATTCAGAGGAAGAACCTTCCACACTAGTCTCAGCAGCTGGTATTTGGTCAAGACTAACCACCACTGGACGAGCAGTAAAAGATGAAGTATAGCTCTTGTACTGCAACAAATAAGAGGATGATCTAATATGTTCTTCGGCAACGGATTGGTGTACACTCCCGATAAGTTTCAAATGCTTTAAATTAACGTCAGTTTCTTTGGGAGATTTTCTTTTGCTGTCAACTACAAATAATAAAAAATTAAATGTCAATGATATATTTTATCAAACACAAAGAAAATAAGATTTCAAAAAATAAAAACAGCCTATCCCATTGCCATAAGGAGGACATCTAGGACCTTGGTATACATCATCTCCATTCAATGGAGGATGTTGCCAATTTTTCATTACCGCTCCATGTTCAAAATAATCCCTATTGGCGTCAGGAAGATTGACAACTAATGCCCTATTCAAAAACCTAGTTTTTAAATAAAAAGTACTATCGCTGACAACCCATCTGTAGCAATACATAATCTCTGGAATCCCTAAACGGGTTCCATGAAGTTGGTTCAACCTATGAACTCCATTAACTATCCTCCAGGTATTTGGCGCTATTTTTGCACGTACAACGTCAAAATATTGATAGAACTCCGAACATAAAGGATTTGGAGGAAAAGAAAAGCCACATTCGGCTATAAAGAGACTTGGGAACCAATGTCCCTCAGCCAAAGAAAAATTGTCAGAAGGTTCAGAAAGTTTTTCCAATATGACCCATGAAGGAATTGAAAATTCAAAACGAAATTTGTCAAGCGATTCAATAAGGTAAACCATGATGAACAAAGTAAATATAAGAGAAGGAAGAAAATATTACAAGAAAAGAGTGAATCAGTTGACAACGAACAATGGAAGAAACGAACGCACAAAATAGAGAAGAAATGAAGAGTTCAAAGATACGAATTTGAAAAGTGAAAGACGATAGGATTTCTGCCACGCTTAAATACTTTACCTCGGGAATAGAGAAAGCAATGATTACAAGGGAGGACGTTTCCATATCGGGCGGCTAAAAGTAAGAAAAGGGGCACAAAAATCGAAGCGGTTATGGAAATTCAAAATATTATAAAAGCCTCATACTATACACTTAAAAAGGGAGTTATATACAACGAAAGTTGCCAAAAATCCATAAAAAACGAAAATCTAAGCGGCAGAATGTTCCATACTCTTCTTCAACATCAAACTACGAAACATTGGGGGATTCTTTTGATACCAAATTTATTCTGCTGATGTGGACCTATCATTTGAAGACGCGTGTCAACCTACATGGCAACTGTAAATGCTTATACCGAGCTACTCGACGCCCCGAGGAACTCCTATACTCCAAACATCTCAAGCGTATCGACCAACTCATGGGCCCCGAGGAACTCAAGCATGCTGAGCTACTAAGGCGGTCCGAGTAGCTCAAGCATTTTGAGCTACTTAGAATACAGAGCACTCAAATCAGGATAATCAAAGAGACGACTGCGCATTAAATGCTCATTATTATTGTATAGATGTATATGTCTGCTAGATAACAACGCATTGTCCTTTCACATGTAGAGCCTCAAGGCTATAAATACATTGTAACCTCCTCATTAGAAGGGGACTCAGAATTTCTTGGTAAATCCATTATCAAGAATTTCAAGCAAACAGTCAGCAATAACAAATACAGTGGACGTAGGACATTCTTTCAAGGCTGGACCACTTTAAAAATCTTTTGTCTCATTTATTTTATCTGTGATTGATTAATTAGAGACAATCTAATTTTTTACATCAACAGACATGATAAAAATGTCCTTACAAATCTCCCCCTATGTCTATGCCGGTACATACATAAAAAATCCGAATTATCAAATAACAAAATTGCCTATAGAAAACTACCCTCCCATGAACCCAAAATTGGGAAGATACAAATGAAAAAGTCTTTATTGTTTATTCTTCAAATCTTCGAAATCTCAAATCTTTTCTCATCAGGGTGTGCAACATAATGATCATCAATGTAGTACCTACACACATAAGATAAAGAAAAATACCAAGTGACGTATCGAGTTTGAAATGAGATAAACATAGATACCAATTTATGATGAAAGCAAAAGTCAAATCTGAAAAACTCTCCCAAAATATGATAATTCTTTCTCCCCCTTTTTATTATGTCCCTAAATAGACAAATCAGAAGAATAAATCCAACAAGCAAAGTCGGGGTGTCAAGGTATGCAAAACAAGACATCAATTAATATGGCAAACGTGCTCTTGCAAGGAGATACACAAAAAAATCTTCACAAACCATTTTTTATTTTTCAAATTTGTCATACAAAAAATAATATACAAAAATCACACCATGAATTTAAACTCAAACAACCTAGTCATGCAAACGGAATGAATGGCTGTGAACACATTCGATAGGTAAATAAACTCAATCAATCATATGTGCACGATGAATACGTGTACTCCTAATGAATGAACATCAAAATTATCCTTAGGTGTAAATATGGTTGAATTTAGATGACATCGTCTTATGCAAATCAACAAATCAAAGTCCAAGTGATTTTCACACCAATAACGTCCAAAACTATGTAGCGCTTTTTTAAGACTTTCAAGGACGACGTGCAAAACCCATTATAAAATCTCCAACCAAACTCCCTCATATATATTTTATTTTAGAGGAGTTAAACTAAATTCTCAAACTTTGGAGAATTGGTGCAAAAACCTAAATGTCCCATAATTGGCATGATTTTTTTTATTGCCTTTAAATTTTTCTGGGCTCTTTTAAACCTTTTTGGACCCCGGATAATAAAATTCCTCAATTTTCTAGGTCCAATTTAAACGGCGGCTTAATCGCAAAGGATAAATAAATAATCTTTCGTAGCCCTTCACTGTTTTCAAACAAAGCACACAAACTCACAAACATCTCTTACATGCACAATATTCTTATCAAGTTTTATCGCGCTTGGTTCGTTTTAAGGACGAGATTAAAGTGAAAACACTAAACCAACATGTGTTAAGACAAGCACAATAATCAAACAAATCCGTGCACGTGTGCAATAAAGGAAATCATGAGTCAAACATGTAGGAAGTAACACTTAATTACATATTAATGACTCTAAACATTATAAAGCACATGGATGAATTGACCTATTTTCTCAAAACACTATCAAATAGTCACATAAAAAATGGAATGATGTTGTGACTTGGTCATCCTAAGTGTTCATCCATAAAAGGTGCAAACAAAATACAAAAATCTTTTTGGATTTTCTCAAAGTTTTATCAAAATAAAATCTTTTTTTATTCTTCAAAAATTTTCAATTTTTTTTAAAACATACAAACATGATACATACTAGCAATAGGCAAATAATATCAACATGAAAAACATCCTATGATAATAAACAAGTCAAACCTCAATCGTTAGGTGTGGAGGGGTTTTCCAAAGGTGGTGACAACTTATGAAAAACCTCCATCAATTCTTATGAAGTTTTGACCAAAAACTTAACTTGCTCACCTAAATGTGCAAACTCTCTCATGTAGTCTTCGGGAGCATGTAAAGTATCATGTGTGGGTGCGTGTTTAGAAGCAAAACGTGACACATAACCTAACTTAAAACAAAATTCCCTAAAGTGACCTCTCTTCTTGCAATGGGAACAAACATAAACAGGCCTAGAAACACCTCTCTCAAAAACACTTGGACGCGCTATCCTAATAGGAATGGGACGCCTAGGTGGGTTAGGGTGAGACTCACGTGTATCTAACACTAAAGTGGGAACCGACTCGGGTGCTAATTAGGAAGTAGAAGCACTGTCATGACTTATTCCTAATTTCTCACCTCTACCCTTAAGAACCACCTTTTCCACCTTTTTAGGTGTGTTCTCAAAATTGGCTTTGACCTCCCTAGCACGTTCGTGATCACTCTCGAGTTGGGATACACATGTCGTCAAACTAGACAACGTATTGGTCAAATCACACTTCTCCTTTCTTAAAGTCTCATTCTCTCTCTCCAAATTTAAAACCCGATGACCTAAATCTCTATTATACTTCTTTGTTTTCAAGGTCTTGGTGTACAAATCTCTAAAAGCTTTTTGCAGCTCACTTTCATCTCCACTCTCCTCCTCGATTTCTTCCTCACTCGAAGAACACAAATCACTATCATCGCTCTCGTGTGCACTCTCGTGAGACAAAGTGGGTGTGCTCACACGACTAGAAAAATAGACAAGCATCCCATGTGCTAAACCTTTATCGAACTCATCTCCCTCATCACCCTTGTTACCCTCACTATCACTAAGAGTGGCGGGCATAGCAGTCTCTTTACCCTTTCTCCTTATCCTAGTAGGACACTCTTTGGCTATGTTCCCTTTGCCCTCACACTCAAAGCACTTGATCTCATCCTCCTTGTCACTATCTTTGGCCTCCACTTTCCTTTTATTTGACTCAAAAGATCTCTTTTTATTGGAAGAATTTTCTTTATTCATTTTGAGAAACTTTTTAAGATTTTTCACAAACAAGGCCATATCTTTAAAATCAAAATCTTCCTCAGAATTGGACTCACAAATTTTTTCTTAAAATGAGTCTTTAATGCAATGCCATTATCCTTAGCCTTAATGGTTTTGGGAAACATGTCAATCTAATAGGTTTGAAGATCTCCTAGAAGTTCTTCCTACTTAAGTGATTTCAAATTTCCCAAAGAGTTCAAAACAGTGACTTTAGGAATAAAGCGTTTTGGAAGAGATCTCAAAATATTTTTAACGACACGCGTGTTATCAATCACCTCACCCAAATTAAATCACGTGTTAACGATGTCCAACAAACGTGCATAAAAATCATCAAAGCATTCAGACTCAGACATGGTAATAGTCTCAAATTGGGTGGCCAGATTTTGTAATTTTGAGTCTTTGACCGCGTTCGTACCCTCATGTGTCAATTTCAAAACATCCCAGACCTCTTTAGACATGGTACACGTCATAATTTGGCGAAACTGATCAGGAGTGACAGCTTCAGAAATAACACTTAGTCCACAAGAATTAAAATTAGACATTTTATAATCGTCTTCACTCCAGGCTGACACGGGTTTTAAAGAAATGATATTATCAACGGTGACAGTGGGAGGAGTCCAACCATTTTCGCAAAGCAACCAAACACGCTCGTCAATATATTTTAAAATAGATTTCATACGAGCTTTCCAGTAGGCATAATTAGACCCATCAAAAATAGGCATCTGATTATATAAGTGCTCCATAGGAGAAATTCTGAATTTTCACAAACTTGATTTAAAAAAAATCAATATCACACAAATTATGCAGAAAATAGGAATACGTAATAAATTCGTGTAACCCGCTCTGATACCAATTTGACGATGTGAGAAGTCAAATTGTATCAAAAAGAAAACCCTTGAAAAATCAGGATCACGCAATAAATTAGCATAACCCGCTCTGATACCAATTAGAAAAAAATGTTCGGTGTGTGATAGTTGATTAAATTAATTCGCAAGATTACAATATAACCTTATCTAATTAGAGTCTATATAAACCAAAGTAAATCAACCCCTAAACATGCATCTATGTGTGTGCGCATGTCAAACCATAAATAGACGAAGCATGTGACATAAAGTTAAGGGAAAAAACCCCTTTCAGGTAAAACTTTTTATTTCTAGAACTTTGAAGAATTTACAAGACCATTGACTTACATATAACCTGATAATCACCCACAAGTGTAACGCACGGTGTCTTCATCAAACCTCCAAAGCAACGGCTAGAAATACAGTGTGACACAAAAATACCCGTAGGCGTCGGTTTTGTTGTCGGCGGTTGGAATCTCTCTCGGGAACTCCAGATGAGCAGCAATGAAGAAGGAAGACGACTTATCCACAAAGGTTGAAAAAACACAAGGTTATGTTCTTGGGTTGCGAACGGATTCACAAAGGTTTGGCAAAGTTGTGTGAATCAAAATATGAGTCTTGGGACTCAAAAGTAGGAAGACTTGATGTATTTGGACGCTCAAAAACGTCTCTTAAAGTCTTGCAAAATAACTCCCCCGAAGTTGGCTTTTATAGGAAACCAAATAGAGTTTTATTATTTTTAAACTCTGCCAGCGTATAGGCACCTCGAACCGGTTCGGGTGTACCGCAAAACGGTTCACCCCAAACCGGTTTGGCCTTCAGTTCGCAGAAAATCGCTGGAACATGGGGCTTAAACAATGCAGCATTTTCCATTAGGTTTTTCTCCATTTTCCAAGGGTCATAACTTCTTCACTGTAGCTCGGATTGAGGTGTCGTTTCTTCCAGTATCTTCATTACGGGGAGCTCTTCAACTTTTTAATTGATTGAAACTCCGGACGATGTCTATAAAATTACTAAAATGCCCTTGAACTTCCATATCTTGTCTTCTTTCACTGTTTTGACTTCTTTTGCGTACCACTTGCATAAGTCCCTAAAATAGTGGACACTTGATTCTCGAAATTCGGATTGAGGTCTTCGTGTGAGATCGAATAGAGATGTGCCAAATGTAGAGGCATACGACATATATAAATGAAATATTTCGGACATGATAAAAATGTCCTTACAGGTAAACTTATTGCAAACTTTATTTTAATCCGTGTAAATTATGATTTACAAATTATAATGAAATAAAAGGTTTTGCCCCGAGGGGTGTAACAACCTGCGTAATTTTGGACTATTTTAATTAATTTCTGAAAAATGAAGGAAAATAAAGTTTTTGATAAAATTATTTTTATTGCTAATATATATTGTTGAGCATCTTTCCTGTCGTATTGTGTACTTCCCCATATTTTCTTTCAGGGGCAGGTTAGTGCGGATTTTGGGGTGCTATGGAGATTGATTTTAGCTTGGATATTTTGGGAAGAATATTTTTGGAAGATTTGTATTATTTTGATGTATAGAACTTTGGAGATTTGTATTTTATTTTCGAGTTAGTTGTTGTATGTAATTCGAGAGATTTGGTATTTAATTTGAAGAATTGAGATTAGTGGTCTCGTTTATATTGTGGGATTCTTTTAGATGCTCTATACCTTGTCACTTGTGGATTTGGATTTATTTTATCGCATTAGCGCTCCGTTTGCTCTCCCCGGGCGGGCGAGGTGTTACAAATGGTATCAGAGCTTAGGTATACGGCAACCCTCGGGGCTTGAGGTTTGGGTTCATTGCGTGGTTATCAATTTTTGGAGATAACAAATTTTAGGTGATATTCGTGATAGGCATCTAGATTAGAGGTGAGGAATTTATTTTTGGGAGACGAGATTATTTTGGAGTTAGTGTAGTGGCCTGATTTTGAGAGTTAGGCATTCGGCGAATTTCAAGGGCGAAATTCCATTGTTAGTGGGGAAGTGTAACAACCTGCGTAATTTTGGACTATTTTAATTCATTTCTGAAAAATGAAGGAAAATAAAGTTTTTGATAAAATTATTTTTATTTTTTAATATATATTGTTGAGCATCTTTCCTGTCGTATTGTGTACTTCCCCATATTTTCTTTTAGTGGCAGGTTAGTGAGGATTTTGGGGTGCTATGGAGATTGATTTTAGCTTGGATATTTTGGGAAGAATATTTTTGGAAGATTTGTATTATTTTGATGTATAGAGCTTTGGAGATTTGTATTTTATTTTCGAGTTAGTTGTTGTATGTAATTCGAGAGATTTGGTATTTAATTTGAAGAATTGAGATTAGTGGTCTCGTTTATATTGTGGGATTCTTTTAGATGCTCTATACCTTGTCACTTGTGGATTTGGATTTATTTTATCGCATTAGCGCTCCGTTTTCTCTCCCCGGGCGGGCGGGGTGTTACAAGGGGATTTTTCCTAAAATATGTGAGTTAGAATATTTGTGTTTATATCGGTTTGACACACGCACAAACGTAGTTATTCGTTTAAGGGCTGAATTAATTTGATTAAAAAATTGACTCTAATAAAATAAGTTTGTGGTTGGAATTTGCGCATTTATTTGAATCTTTATCACACACAGTATTTTGAAATTAGTATCAGAGTTTTTTAAAGTGAATGCATACCTTCTCAAATTGTTATCAGAGCAGGTTACGCTAATTTATCACGCACTCTTATTTTCCACAAAATTGGGTGGAATTGATTTTTTTTTTAAAAATCATATTTTTAAAAAATTGTCGCAATCATATTTTTAAAGTGAGTGCATACCTTCTCAGTTGGTGTTAGTAATTAATGAAACTAGTTATTATTATCTTGTAAAAATACATAAAGTATCTTTCGCAAAAAAATCATTACATAAAAGGCCCCATTTTATAAGTTTTCCTTGAGCCCCCAAATCCTCGGGATCGTCATTGTCTTCAACACCTTATAGATTTCACACTTGATTTCATTTAATCTCTTCTTACACCAGTTGCCAAATTCAACTAATAAACTCAACTCTGGAGTATAAAACTCAACACAACAAAGTATTTTTTCAATTATTTGGGGTCGGTTACATGAATCTAATTTTTTCATTTCATTCTATTCAACGTAATATTTACGATTAAATCACATGATATCATGTCCTTTTTTACAATCTCCTACCAAGTGAATTTATAACTACCTGTATCCCTCATGTTACATTCAATACTAATTAAATTACTATTCTTTATGGGGGAATTCATTGGTCTACGCTTAATGTGTCTAAACCATATACGTCAAGTTTCTCTTAATTTATATTCTATATGAGTTACTTTTACCGTTTCATGAATTTGTTCATTTCTAATTTTATCCTTTTGAGTTTTACCACAACTCTATCTTAGCATTTGCATATCCACCATACTCATTTTCTACACATTTTATTTTTTTGTTGCCCAACACTCTGTCCCATATAACATGGCGGGTCAAATGATCGTCCTATAAACAATTTTTTGACTTAAAAGGTATATGTCTATTACACAATACCCCGGTAGCACTTCTCCACTTAAACCCACATGCTTTAATTATATGAGTAACATCATCACTAATATCTTTATCGTTTTAGATAATCGAGCTTAAATAACGAAAATGATCCTTTATAGGTATCTTTTGACCCTAAAACTTTACCACATCCCCCTTTATCCTCCTATTACTACTAAAATTGCACTACAAATATTCTGTTTATTTTAAAACCTCTTGTATATAGAGTTTCCCTCCACAATTTCAATCCAGCGTTAATCCTCGTCTTAGTTTCGTCCTCGAAAATAATATCATCTGCAAATAGCATACACCACGGACCCCATCTTATATTTATTGAGTCAACTTATCTATAACAAGAGTAACAAGATAAGGACTTGATGTTAAACCTTGATACAAATCTATAATAATTGGGAATTCACTACTTTCTCCAGTTGATGTTTTACTATAGTCATGGTTGCGTCATACCTATCCTTGATCACTAACTACGACTCACTCATTTTTTATGTAGAACTCACCATATGAAGGTCCTTTTTTTCTCATTATCATATGTTTTTTCTCATTATCATACGACTCACTCATTATCATATGTTTTTTTCAAATCTATAAAAATCATATGAAGGTCCTTTTTTTCTCCTTATACCTCTCTATTAATCTTCTCAATAAAAAATTCCTTTGATTGACCTCCCAGGCATAAATTCAAATTGATTCTCCGATACTATTATTTTCAGTGCCAATCTATATTCCACCATTCTCTCCTAAAGTTTCATTGTATGACTCATTAACTCAATATCACGATACTTTGAACAACATTTTATGTTCCTTTTATTTTTATAAATATATACCAAAACACTCATTCTTCATTCGTTGGGCATCCTATTAGTCATTATAATTCTATTAAATAATTTTATAAGCCAATATACTCCTTCCTTCCCTAAGAACTTCCAAACCTCAATAGGAATACTATTTGTTCCTAAAGCACTCCCTATTTTCTTCTTTTTAAAGCAATCCTAACCTCTATTATCCTAATTCTAGAAAAACAATATTTTCTCGAGTCTCCTTAAGTTTCTATATATATCCCATTATCATTATTCAATAACCGCTTAAAGTAGTTTTTCATCTTTCTATAATCTCATCATCCTTGACTAGGACTCTCGAATCAACACTTTTAATACACTTAACATTTTTAAAATATTTTTTTTTTCTGTCACTAAGTTTAACACGCTTATAAATACTTTCCCCCCCTTCTTACATTCCTACTTTTGTATAAAGATCATCATACGCCTTTAACTTAGCATCTCATAATATTTTATCAACTTCCTTTTTAGCCCAATTATGTTTCTAAAAGTTTTCTTCGTTTCTAGTTGTTTTCTATATTTAAAGCACTCAATTTTGATTTTTACTATATTTTGTACTTCTTCATTCTACCACCAAGTTTCTTTAGATTTTATCCCTCTACCTTTTGATTTTCAAAGAATCTGTTTCGATATTCTCCTAATGCATGTGTCCATCTTATCCCACATTATGTTCATATCATCTTCGGTATTCCATGGCGCTTCTTTTAATATTTTATCTTTAAATAGTTCTAATTTCTCTCATTTTATGTTCCACGACCTAGTTCATGGGTTATTCTTCTCTTTTCATACTGGTGAATGATTTTTAGTAGTTATATCCAACATCATTATCCTATGTTATGAAGTTAAGATCTCTCCCAGAATAACCTTATAGTCTTTACATGTTAATCTCTCTCATTTCCTAGTAATAAAAATTTCTATTTGGCTCTTATTCATTCCACTTTTATAAGTTATTAAGTGTTCAAGCCTCTTTTGAAAACATGTATTTACTAGTATAAAATCATAAGTCATCCTAAAATGTAAGATAAACTCTCCACTATCGTTCCTATCTCTAAAACCACATCCTCCATACACGATCTCATATCCTGCACGATATTTTTCTACATGGCCATTAAAATCTCCCCTGTATAGATTTTATCACACATGGGTATTTCTTAAATTATTTAATCTATTTGTTCTCAAAGTTTTACTTTATCTTTCTCATTCGATCCTACTTGGGGTGCATAAGCACTAACATATTTATATTATGTATTTTCTATTTAGCTTTCCTAGTAACGATTATGATCTCATCCTTAAGGTTCTTATCTATTATTATTCCGACTCCTTCTCTATTTCTTGTTTTCCTATGTAATATAATTTAAACTCTGTATTTTCTATTTATCTATCTTTCTCACCGGCCCATTTAGTTTCCTATAAACAAGATATGTTAACTTTTTTCTTATCATGGTATCCACTAACCCCATCATTTTCCCTGTCATAGTCCATATGTTCCAAGTCGTTAACCTAAGTCTATTATATTCGTCTAGCTTCTTTACTTGCACACGTCTAGATTTTTACAGAAACCTCTACCCGTTTTCCATGGAACCCAGTCACTGATGTGACGCCGCTTGATTATTTTTTGAGACACTCGGTGACAGCTGCAACACCCTTTGATTATTTTTTGAGAAACCTTGTGGCATGCGCAACACATTTTTTAAGGGTAGCATCCTAGTATTATATCGTATATTCATAGGATTCATGTTCATAAGGATTTGGCTAAAGTTTTATGTTGGCTATCATTTACCTAACGCAACCATCCTCATTTATCCGGGCTTGGGAGTGATAGTGTCCAAAAAAATATAAAAAATAAAGCTCGACACAGACTATGTTAAACTTTGGATAATAAATAATTAATTACATATTCATAAAGAAAAACAAAGGGTTATGTTCTACGGAGCAGGGAATTTCAACTCATTAAGTCCAATTAAATTCTAATGGTACCACCAATTCAGTTTCTCTCAATTTACATAATGAATTGACATAATTACTGAAATAACGACACTACAATTTGGAGTAGCTTAATATCATTTGGCATAAAATAAAAAAGCAATGTCATTGTATGAATAAATAAATAGTGTGATTCGTCTTAAATTTGATAACCAAATTTCTTTCACAATATTACATAAAGAAAACAAATATAGGGTGTGGGTGAAACTTTCTATTTTATCTAATTTCTCACCACTATTAATTTGTGACGGTGGTGAGAAATTAGAGAAAAATAGAAATGGGGAAATTTATATAAACTCCATCATATTGAGAAAATTGATAAACCCATGTTTGTGATATTTATATAGTGTTGCCTTAATCGTCTCTTCCACTACCCTCTACTTTCCCCTCACAGCTGAACTAAAATATGAATGTTGTTCTAGAGGTTTAAACTAAAAACAAAAGTAAATTTCTAAGATTAAAAATGAACTTAAAATTATAGCCACCTACTCTAATTAAAAACACAACATATATAATTGTCAATTATGTGTAGCAAGTGACGCTCATATTGAAATTGAGAATGCATATATATAAAAAGATTAATAGCTGAAATAAAATGGTATCCAATACCTATAAAAGAGTAGTAGGTAGCCCACCAAACAAAATCAAAAAAATAAAGACCACAAAACTTTACTTTGAGTGTACACTATGACGAATATTATCCTCATTCATGAAAAGAAAGAGATCGTAAAACAGGACCATTTATTATTGATTAATGCGATCATTTGTAGATGATAAATTAAAAGCCGAAATCAGATTTCCTAATACTACAACAATATTTAGTACTTTACCTTTCTTCGCAAAACTGTAACCCAAACATTCAAAATTACGCAAAATAAAATAAACATTTCCCAACCTTCTTCTCGTATCATTTTATTTTAATAGATTTTCAAATTCATCCAGGAGAGTAATAATGGTAAAAAATGCAACTATATCTTGACTAATTCCTCTAGGAATATAACAATAAGTAGAAATCTAGATAGATTGTAAGCATTTTCCAGCACCTCCACTTCTTAAAGGATATTACAAGTTTTCCATGATGATTCTTCTCGGACGAGCATGCCCTCACTAAGTTTATCAGTATTAAATTAGTGCCATGCTAGTTTTAAAATAGTTTTCGGCATTGGGCCTTAAAATCACTTAAAATATATTGGACTAACATTTTATCCCAAAGATTTTAGGGGCAGTCATAGGGGCTTATTTATTTAATCCCAATAATTCAGTCGACCAGCACAGCGTACCGAGTGGACTGCCCAACCCAACTCATATGTTGTTTTAGATCCTTGTATTTGACATGTGCTTAAATGCATGGAGATAGACTTAAATCAGTTACCAACAATCTTGGAGGAGATATTAAGGATACATATGAGCTATCTACAAACTAGTTGAGTTACTTGTACAATTCAATCACTTATTCTCGCGAATATAAAATGTAAACCCTGACCTGGGGCCAAGGGATGTAGCTTTGATTATTTGAGAAGCACTAGTAGAAAATAGGAACATCTCCGTGGACGTGGGCAAATTACCAAAATACGTATCTTTGGTAATGTGCGTGTGATCATTTACTTTTCATCATGATATTACTCTCTAGATTTCTCATTGTGACAATTCGTGCACTCACAATTGGCGCCGTCTGTGGAAAACGATTTTTTTTCCTATGAAAACTGTCAACCTTCCTCAAGTTGGAGATGTGCAAGATGATCCAGTCCCACTTAGGGTTGGGTCATAGATTCGCCAACCACCAAATTCCAGGTTTCGCTAGGAGAGGCAACCTTTTGAGGAAAGTCAGGACCATCTAGGTCTACTAAGATCTACAGGATGGTCGACACTTACAAATCCAGGATTCAAGAAAAGGAGGAGGCAACACGCCTTCAGGTGGAAGAAAATGCTCGCCTATAGAGGCAACTTGAAAGGATGGAGAGAGATCTCCATAGAGATACTAGGAAACATCATGATATGTCTCCTAGTCCCAGGCGATCAAGACTCGCAGTCAATGGAGGAACTCCAAGTGCGACTAGGATCGATCTGAGTGTATTAGGTCGGAGCATGATCGATCAAAGCATGGCCGATCAGAGAGGCACCACAGGAGTGATGATCTTTAGGATGAGGACATCAAAATTTTAGTCTGTAAAGAGATGGACCAACATCCACCTCATCGAGGAGATGGGACCACCAAAGAGCTAGACACGAGTGCTCTTAACACTCAGATGAAATTCCCCTTTTCAAGGTCAATTGAAGAAGACGAGCCCTTAAATAAGTTCTCTGTTTCCAGATTCAAAATCTATGATGGTGATATGGATCCCATAAACCATGTTCGACAGGACAAGCAGGCGATGACCCTGTGGAGACACAACGATGCCTTGATGTGTCAATTTTTCCTTTTTAGCATATATGGCATAGCTCAAAAGTGGTTCAAAAGGCTACCACACAGGTCAATTAATAGCTTCAAGGCCCTAACAGAGGACTTCACTGCTCGCTTTATAGCCAGCAGTTCCTACCCCAGTAGGACGGACTCACTACTCACGTTGAACAAAAAGCCGCAAGAGAGCCTTAGTGACTACACCAAAAGGTATTGGGAGGTCTTTAATGATGTGGAGGATTTCTCGGAGCAGGTTGCTGTAGCATCCTGAAAGATTGGTATGCCGACTTCATCTCTGCTGCAACAATCCCTGACGATGAAAAATGATAGAACCATTGACGACCTCATAGCACGTATCAAAAACTATGCTAAGGTTAAAGACGTGGTTCACTCTACCCCAGGGGACAACGATCGAACAAAAATAAGAAAACGAGGAGATAAAAATGGCACTCCAAAGAAACGAAATAAGAATGGGAGCAAGAGTTATAGGAGCAAGGCCAATCCTTCAAAGTCGTTCCAGAATGTTAACACAGTCTTTAAAGAACCAATCTATAAGATCTTGAGCAAGATTAAGGATCAGCCATTTTTCAAGTGGCCCAAGAAGATGGGAGCTGACCCGATAAAGAGGAATAATGCACTGGGATACGCGTTCCATAATGAGGGCGACCATGGGACAGATAATTGCAAAGCATTAAAGTCACACTTGGAAGAGTTAGCCCAATATGAACATTTGAACGAACACGTAGAAAAAAAAGATGAAAAGGTTGCAACAAATGGCGATAAGAATGCCAATGGCGATAATGACATGGGAGAGGAGTTGGTGGCGATTTATGGAGCACCCTACCTAAAGAAAATCCAAGGGAACTTTGTTTAAATAAAGCTAAAAAAGGTCACGACTGCCATGAAGGCATTCTAGATTGACCCTACAGAATGCCAAGTTGACAAGCGCCAGCGACCAAAAATCTCGACTACACCAAGCATATCATTATCATAAAGGAAGATCTGATTGGAGTCAGGACCCCACACTATGATGCATTCGTGATTACTCTCAGAATTGCAAATTGGGACGTCGACAAATTACTGGAAGACCAAGGAAGCTCATCATAGGTGATGCACCTAGAGATGACCCAGCCAACCTCAAGACGACCACAGTTTCATTAGTCAGCTTTATCACCGGTCAGGGAAGATAATATCACTGGTCAGGGAAGATAATATTTCAAAGTTGATTGAATTATTTGGGGTAGATATAGAGTCATCATATCACACCACTCTAGGAAAAGGCTGGTTGCACGCCATAAAAGACATATCATCTACATACAATCAAGGCTCAAGTGTGTCGCCGACCAGGGCATAGTCAAGATTCTTGGCAATTAGGCCACCACAAGGAAATGATTCATTGTTGCCATTTTCCCCCAAAAGAAAAATAAAAAAGTAACCAAAGGACTCCCCAGAGGAAGCCAAGGATGGGGCTACACCCTCTAAGTAGCAAATACGGTACGACTGACCAGGGGTGGAAGAGACCAAGATCCATCCCGTCGATAGTGTCGTTAAAATCCTGGAGGAAGTTGGAGCTGATGATAACTTATTGGATATAAAATTTTTGATCGGAACCACCCTTGTCGATCATGAAAAGAAATAATTGATTCCCTTGCTAAGAAGAAATTTGGATGTTTTTGCATGGGAGTCGTACGATCTACCTGGAATTAATCCCGGCGCAGCTCGCCACCATCTCCACATTGATCCAATCTTCAGGACAATCACTCAAAAAGAACGTCAAACAGCCCTATAAAAGGCTAGAGCAGTGGAGAATGAAGTTGGGAAGCTTCTATATGCAGGCCCCATAAGGTTAAAAATCTGTTACTAAATCCGTTTAATATAAAATTAAACTATTTAAGTAACCCCGAACAGTTTTTTGAAGAAACTCTTTTCTTTAAAATCAAAACTAATTAATCACAAGATGTGTTTAACAAAAGTATGTACGAGATCTATTCAAGATTTGATTAACATGTTTAATAAAACAGTTTAAAAAACTTTAAACTCAGCACAACCAAGAATGAGATGAGGAGATGTAGAAAGATGAAGAACAAGGATTTTTACGTGGTAAAACCTCATCCAACTGAGGAAACATCCACGTCTCCCTCTACGGAGTAAACCAAAAATTCCACTAAAATAAATTTTAACATTTACAAACTATATAACAAACATGCATACAACTCAGACCTATATAAGTTTAGAAATGTACCCTCTGGTGTCCTTATAACTTCTCTACAGTTCTGATTGTTGATGTTGTTCTCCCAGTTTGCTAACTTCCAATTTGTTCAAGTTCTTTACGTCGACTCTTGTTCTCAAGATCTTATTACCAACACTTTTAGTGTGGTAGGGTGATAGTGTTTGTGGAGGTGCTTTCTAACACATGCATGCACACACACACACTTATTTTATACAACCAGTCCTAACAAATTACATATAAGAACTATATGCTGTGATTTTTCTATTTCTCTCTTATCACAAAACTTAACCTTATTTGACCTTTACAATAATCCCAAAATCCACGACTATCTTGCTTAGAAGACGTATCAAGATCTTAATCAATCTCAGGTTTTGAAAAGATTCTTGAGATTTAAAATCACCAAGTGCGATTCCAAACTAGGTCAAAGGTCTTGTTTCAAGAGAACTAGAAATAGAAAACATTATTGTTGATTTCAAAGTTAAAAACATTTACAGAAAAGAATCAACAATGTATTTCTCAAGATGAGAAACAAAATACGTAAATCTACGTGAAATGTAACATAAAGTACTCAGATCTAAAAATTTTATACAGCAGAAACTTAGATCTAAGAAAAAATGTTTAAGTTGGACACAAGATCTAAGAACGAAGAGGTTACAGCATCAAACCAACTAAGCAAACCAACTCTCAACCTCTCAAAACACTCAAACACTCAAGGTTGTGTTTGGTATATACAGGACTTGAAAAGAGGTTTAGGTCTGAAAAGGTTTTTACAATTTAGGGTTAGGGTTTCTAACTCTTTCTCTCTCTTTCTGGTTTCTCTCTTTACTCTCTTTTCTCTCTCCTCTCTCTACTCTCTTTTTTCTCTCAAAAGGACGAAATGGAAAAAGTCTCTAATGGTTGAGGATAAGGGTCCTTTTATAAGAGGCTGAGAAGATTCGAGAATAAGGTTCAAAATCATTGGCTCAGATTGAGTCAAGGTTTATTGACTTTGATCCAAGGGTTCACTATATGCGATGATTAAAACTCTCCTGATTGGTTCATATGAGGTTCACATGGATGATGTAAGAGCGTATGCAGATCATTGATAAAAACGATCCAGGGGTTGTAAACAATCGCTGGTTTACACTCTATAAAGAAACACAAACTC
Source organism: Sambucus nigra (assembly GCA_949130495.1). Classification (NCBI taxonomy): domain Eukaryota; kingdom Viridiplantae; phylum Streptophyta; class Magnoliopsida; order Dipsacales; family Adoxaceae; genus Sambucus; species Sambucus nigra. Next base: position 292,705,288 of record OX422217.1, on the reverse strand, counting down.
CACCAATCAGAAGACAACATATGTTGGGCAACCATAAGATAACAAACGCGGGTCTTAAAATAATTACAAACAAACCCTGAAGTCTCTGTCGCTTTCGGATTCTACCCAAGGTAACTTACAGCCAATATAACCATCAATACTTAATTGCAAATTGACCCCAAAAACTTTTAAAAACAAATTTTAATAAAAAAACTTATTTTAAATGTTTATAAAATCCTAAAAAAATATTAAAAAGCAATTTTAGGGATTTAAACACACTCAACATATGTACACACAATTATATGCAATATGAAATGTATGAGATCAATTCTACTGTGTGTGAGTGTTGGTAATATTGTCTAGATCAATCAAGCAAGAGGGATGAAATAGCAAACCAAACTTTGGGGTTCTTTGGATTCTAGGATAGACACAATTTTGTCACAATTTCCAAACTAGATGAACACTTATACAATACAGACTCAAGTGAGTCAAGAGTATAATGTGCTTCAATCTCCCCCTTTGGAAATATGAGACAAAATTTCCTTTGAGTCATCTAGGACTCGTAGGGCAACAAGAATAAGGAAACCTATTCCTAAAAAAATCTATCTACCCATTTCCTAGAAAGCAAAAGTACATAACTCAACTATTTACAATTGAATACCCTATTACAATTGTTGAGAATAACTGTACAGAATCCTACAATGAAGCACTAAGATCAAGATGTTTAGCATATGTTAAATTCATTAGACTCAAATTTCTCCCCCATTTTGTCTCAAATAGACAAAGGGAAAAAAATAGAGAGATCAAAGAGATTAATCAGCACACACCATACCTATAGATTTATGAAAAGAAATAAATCGATTGTAATCTAAAGGTTTGGTAAACATATCTGCGAGTTGCAAATCAGTAGGAAGATAATTGATTTCTAATTCGTTAGTTTCAACCAATTCGCGTACAAAGCGATGTCTTATTTTTATGTGTTTTGTTCGCGAGTGTTGAACAGTATTTTTACAGATATTGATCGCGCTTTGATTATCACAATAGAGATGCAGTTGGTTTTCTTGAATACCACAATCACTTAGCATTTGTTTGAGCCAAAGTAATTGAGCACAACAGCTTTTCGCGGCTATGTATTCAGATTCAACTGTTGAGAGTGATGTGCAGTTTTGTTTCTTACTACTCCATCCTACCAAATTATTACCTATATAATAACATGCTCCTGATGTGCTTTTACTATCATCAGTACACCCAGCCCAGTCAGCATCAGTGTAACCAATTATAGTACTTGGTGTGTCACTACTGTACCAAAGTCCTAGGTTCAGAGTGCCTTTTACATATTTAATGATTCTTTTAACAGAAGATAGATGGCTCTCTTTAGGGTTATTTTGATAACGAGCACAAACACACATAACATACATTATATCAGGACACGAGGCAGTAAGGTATATCAAGGTTCCTATCATACTACGATATAGAGTTGGATCTATAGATTTTCCAGTTTCGTCTTTAGATAGTTTTACCGTAGTACTCATGGGTGTTTTTAGCATCTTTAGCACTCTCAAGGCCAAATTTTTTAACTATCTCTAAAGCGTACTTAGATTGCGAGATAAATAATCCTTCTGAATTTTGTTTGACTTGAAGGCCTAAGAAAAATTGCAACTCCCCCATAAGAGACATTTGAAACTCTTTATGCATAATCTCAGAGAAGGATTTTACTTCTGAGGGAGAAGTTGATCCAAAGATAATATCGTTAACATAAACTTGAGCAATAATGATGTGTTTGCCAAAATGTTTGACAAATAGGATTTGATCATTTCCACCTCTTTTAAAACCTTTATCTAAGAGGAAGCTGGAAAGACGCTCATACCAGGCTCTAGGCGCTTGTTTAAGGCCATACAAAGCCTTTTTAAGATGAAATACATGATTTGGATATTGAGGTTCAATGAACCCTTTAGGCTGTTCTACATAGGTCTCTTCAGTCAATATTCCATTAAAGAATGCAGATTTGACATCCATTTGGTAGAGTGTAAAATGCAAGTGGCAAGCTATGGCAAAGAGAAGACGAACAAATTCTAAATGAGTAACAGGAGCAAAGATCTCGTTAAAATCTATTCCTTCAATTTGAGAGTATCCTTGATCAACTAATCTAGCTTTGTTTCTAATGATTATCCCACTTTCATCAGACTTATTTTTAAAATTCCAACGTGTGCCAATAACCTTTTTGTGATTAGGCCTAGGTACAAGATACCAAACATCATGAATGACAAATTGAAGAAGTTCTTCCTGCATAGAAGAAATCCAGTGAGAGTCATTCAATGCCTCATTTACATTCTTTGGTTCCACTAGGGAGACAAAACATGCATAATGTGCATAATTTCTTAATTGAGATCTTGTACGCACAAGCTCACTAGGATTACCAACAACGATCTTCATGGGATAGTCTTTAGAAACCCAGTTAGGTACTTCAGGTATCTCAATTGGTAATGAGTAATCTACTTCTGGAGAGTAATTTTCTAAAACATTTGTAGGCTCTTCCTCAATAGTTGATTCTCCAGTCTTACTCTCTATAGTAGTGTCACTTACAATTACATTTATGGATTCCATCAAGGTTTTAGTGCGAAGATTATAAACACGGTAGGCTCTACTATTAGGTGAATAACCTAGAAAAATAGCTTTATCTCCTCGGCTCTCAAATTTGGACAAGTGTTCCCTATCTTTGCATACATAACAAGTACTACCAAAAGTTCTAAGGTACTTAAGATTGGGCTTTTTCTTATACCAAAATTCATAAGGGGTTTGTTTGGAATTCTTAAGATAGACACTATTGATAATGTGACACGCAGTACGAATAGATTCTACCCAAAAATATTTAGGCCAATTCTTGGCATGTAACATAACACGTGCCATCTTTTGAAGGGTACGATTCTTTCTCTCGGCAATTCCATTTTCTTAAGGAGTTTTAGGAGCACTAAACTCGTGTTTGTAACCATTATAGTCACAGTACTCTATTATACCAGTGTCTTTGAATTCTCCACCTCTATCACTACGAATTCTATTTACTTTAGTGTCCTTCTCATTTTCAATCTGAAGAAGTATTTTTAAGAAAGTTTGAAAAGTGTTAGACTTATGTTTTAAGAAGGCTACCCACGTAAATCTAGTGAAGTCATCAACCATAACTAGAATGTAACTATTTCCACATAGACTAACAGTTTGGGAGGGACCCATTAGGTCCATATGGATGAGTTCTAAAGGATTAGAGGTAAGGATATCTTTAACTTTCTTATGAGGTGCCTTAACAATTTTTCCTTCCTGACAGGAACCACAGACAATGGTAGAAATGGATTTGATTTTTGGAACTCCTCTAACTATTTCTTGAGAAGTCAATCTACTAAGATTATCGTAATTTATGTGACCCATCCTGTTATGCCATATCTCATTGTCATCCATTCTGGCAACATTACAGATTTCAGAATTATTCATGACAGTATAACAATTGTTAGGGGTCCTGAATCCTGTAATTATGCATTCACCTTTTTCATTTAAAATTTTGCAATTGTTCTTTGAAAAGGTTGCAGTATGATCTGAGTCACAAAATTGCGAGATACTAAGTAGATTGGCCTTAAGACCTTTAACTAGAAGAACATTTTCAAAAATATGAAGTCCATCTTCTTGGAGAGTTCCTTTGCCTATGATCTGAGATGATACTCCATCACCAAAAATACCTTTTCCTCCAGCAAAGTTAGTTTTGTTCAAGAGTTTTGTATCATCCCCAGTCATGTGCTTAGAACATCCAGAGTCTAAATACCAACCAGACGATGTGTGTTCAGCTTTTAAAACAGTAATAACAATGTTACACTTCATCTGGGGTAATAGATAATCTTTTCTAAACCAAATTGCTCTAGTTTTCATTTTGCGCTTATTAGCTCTCAATTGATAAACTTTGTGAGCATTCGATTTTTGTTGAAAAATGTTTTGCGCATGATTTTGAGTTATATGAAAGACATGAGCATTTGGTTTAGGAAAGTGTTTAGGAATTCTTCTAGGGAATATTCTTTTAGGTTTTTTCTTTCTCTTTATATAGTTAGAGTTTTTGTCTGGTTGTCTAGGAAGTACATAATTATTACGACTTCTCCTTGAATAGTTAAAATTCTGATAGATAGGAGGATTACAGACAGGTTTAACTAGTCTTCTAGCATAGCAACCATCAAAAGAATGATCGTATATATCGCAGTAGGAGTAATAAAGACTGCTCAAAGTTGGGGTCTCCTTAGGAAAGTCTCTAAACATAGGTTTCAAGGGATTTTGAGATTGAACTCTATTCCTAGATAGTACAGTTTTGAATGTAGATTCACTCTTCCTAATTGAGGGGCAGACATATTTAGCCTTAGGTGAACTTTCATGTTTAGAGAAACTTGATTCCCCAATGTTAAAATTTTGATGTTTTGAGTTTTTAGAGAATGAAAGTCTGGGCATGTTTCAATAGGTCTTTTACCTCCTGACACAAACTTGATAGGTTCAAAAGATTTTGTTTGTGTCTTCAAATTGGGTCAAAACCCTATTCCAATTCGATCATCAGAATTAGTTTTTGATTCAGCAACAAATCCATCAAAACAGTTTGAGTTATTTTCAAATTTTGTAAATTTTTTGAAAACGGTTGTTGTCTTTTCTTTAGTTTGTTCCAATTCTAACAATGTCCTTTTGTATTTTTTCTCCAGAGTTTCATTTGTTTCAATCAAATTTCTCAGTTTTTGATCAAACATTTTGATTTCACTTTCATGAGTTAGACATTGGGTAGTATACTCTTCAACATTAAGTTTGACCATCAGGCTTAGATCTTCTAACTTCTTGGTGAGATCTTTCACAATCTTCTCTAGTCTAGTGCTTTTCTTGAGAGTTTTAGCATAAAGTGTGTGAATGTCTGGGAGATCTTCATTGTCCGAGTCACTAAGTGTAGTGTGTGACATGACCCCTAAGGCTTCATTTCTTGGACTCACACACCCATTGACATCATCATTATCGCTTTTCCTTTGACTCACACACCCCGAGGTAGAAATAGTAATATTCTCAATAATTAAAGCATCTAAACCAGTAACAGCATGATTCGAAACAACAGAAGTAGAATTACTAGATTCATCCTCACTAACAAACACAGGCATATCATCATTATAGATAATCTTGGAAAAGAAAGACATGCAAGGGTCAAAAACATCAGATGACTCAGGTTCCTCATTTTCAGAGTCGCTTGAATCATCCCATGTCTTTTAAATATTAGCTCTAGTATGTTTATTTTGAGTGTTCAAGTTAACTCTACAGTCTTGTGCAATGTGTCTTAGTTTACCACATCTAAAGCATTCAGTCTTCTTAAGATCTCTGATAGGTTTAGTGTGAGAGTCCTTGTGATGTTTTTCATGACTTTTCTCATGAGGTTTGTGATTAGAGTGAGTTGGATAATTGGACTTGCCTTGTTTGTTTGCCATGTTGTTTCTAAACTTAATAATTTTCTTAAACTGTTTTGACATTAAGGCAATCTGATTGTCCAAACTCTCTATATCACATTCCTCATCAGAGTCATCATTGGTAATGTTAAACTCAGGTTTAATCAACTTAGAAGAAAATCTCAGATTGAAACTAGTCTGTTTCCTATGGGACTGGGTCAATGGTTTCTTAAATTTTAATTCCTTTTCCACAGTTCTTAATTTACTACTGAGTAATTCAGGAGTGAGATTTATGTCACACATTTCCTCAATAGCGTATCTTTTATTGTCAAATTTCTGTGGTAATGATCTCAGAATTTTAGATACAATTTCATATCTATCATATGTTATCCCATTAGCATGCAGTTTTGTCACAATATCAGTTAAGTTCATATAGAAGTCATCAAATGACTCAGATTCAGACATAATTAAAGAGTTATACTGTTGAATGAGCATTTGTGTTTTAGCAGTCTTAACTCTAGTGTCACCTTCATGAGCAGTAACCAAAGTGTCCCAAGCTTCCTTAGAAGTGGTACAGGATGAGATTCTTTTGAACTCATGTTCATTTATGGACATAAATATGACATTCTTTCCTTTGTTATTGTTGCGAGAAACTTGTTTCTCTTCTTGTGTGAACTCACTAAATACTTTTTTAACCCTCTCATTACTTCCTTCAGTGGATGGTTTAGTAGGAAAAATGTATACATTTTCAACAATGTCCCAGACATCATCTCCCAAAGTTCCTTGAATGAAAGCAATCATCCTTACTTTCCAGTAAGCAAAATTGGTTCCATCAAAGATAGGAGGTCTGGTCAAGTTACCAAATCTTTCATTTTTCTCGTCCATGTTTGATTTTCAGAAAACAATTTCAGAAAACTAGGATCTATTTAAAAGATGTTTACAAAGCTCTGATACCAATTGAAAATATGTTACTAAAGCCGTTTAATATAAAATTAAACTATTTAAGTAACTCCGAACAGTTTTTTGAAGAAACTCTTTTCTTTAAAATCAAAACTAATTAATCACAAGATGTGTTTAACAAAAGTATGTACAAGATCTGTTCAAGATTTGATTAACAGGTTTAATAAAACAGTTTAAAAAACTTTAAACTCAGCACAACCAAGAATGAGATGAGGAGATGTAGAAAGATTAAGAACAAGGATTTTTACGTGGTAAAACCTCACCCAATTGAGGAAACATCCACGACTCCCTCTACGGAGTAAACCAAAAATTCCACTAAAACAAATTTTAACAGTTACAAACTATATAACAAACATGCATACAACTCAGACCTATATAAGTTTAGGAATGTACCCTCTGGTGTCCTTATAACTTCTTTACAGTTCTGATTGTTGATGTTGTTCTCCCAGTTTGCTAACTTCCAATTTGTTCAAGTTCTTTACGTCGACTCTTGTTCTCAAGATCTTATTACCAACACTTTTAGTGTGGTAGGGTGATAGTATTTGTGGAGGTTTTTTCTAACACATGCATGCAAACACACACACGTATTTTATACAACCAGTCCTAACAAATCACATATAAGAACTATATGCTGTGATTTTTCTATTTCTCTCTTCTTACAAAAATTAACCTTATTTGACCTTTACAATAATCCCAGAATCCACGACTATCTTACTCAGAAGACGTATCAAGATCTTAATCAATCTCAGGTTTTGAAAAGATTTTTGAGATTGAAAATCACCAAGTGCGATTTCAAACTAGGTCAAAGGTCTTGTTTCAAGAGAACTAGAAACAGAAAATATTATTGTTGATTTCAAAGTTAAAAACATTTACAGAAAAGAATCAACAATGTATTTCTCAAGATGAGAAACAAAATATGTAAATCTACGTGAAATGTAACATAAAGTACTCAGATCTGAAATTTCTATACAGCAGAAACTTGGATCTAAGAAAAAATGTTTAAGTTGGACACAAGATCTAAGAACGAAGAGGTTACAGCATCAAACCAACTAAGCAAACCAACTCTCAACCTCTCAAAACACTCAAACACTCAAGGTTGTGTTTGGTATATACAGGACTTGAAAAGAGGTTTAGGTTTGAAAAGGTTTTTACGATTTAGGGTTAGGGTTAGGGTTTCTAACTCTTTCTCTCTCTTTCTGGTTTCTCTCTTTCTCTCTCTTTTCTCTCTCCTCTCTCTTTTCTCTCAAAAGGACGAAATGGCAAAAGTATTTGATGGCTGAGGATAAGGTTCCTTTTATAGGAGGCTGAGAAGATTCGAGAATAAGGTTCAAAATCAATGGCTCAGATTGAGTCAAGGTTTATTGACTTTGATCCAAGGGTTCACGATATGCGGTGATTAAAACTCTCCTGATTGGTTCATATGAGGTTCACAGGGATGATGTAAGAGCGCATGCAGATCGTTGATAAAAATGATCCAAGGGTTGTAAACAATCGTTGGTTTACACTCTATAAAGAAACAAAAACTCCACCAATCAGAAGATAACAGATGTTGGGCAACCATAAGATAACAAACGCGCGTCTTAAAATAATTACAAACGCACCCTGAAGTCTCTGCCGCTTTCGAATTATACGCAAGGTAACTTATAGCCAATATAACCATCAATACTTAATTGCAGATTGGCCCCAAAAACTTTTAAAAATAAATTTTAGTAAAAAAAACTTATTTTAAATGTTTATAAAATCCCAAAAAAATATTAAAAAGCAATTTTAGGGATTTAAACACACTCAACATATGTACACACAATTATATGCAATATGAAATGTATAAAATCAATTCTACTATGTGTGAGTGTTGGTAATATTGTCTAGATCAATCAAGCAAGAGGGATGAAATAGCAAACCAAACTCTGGGGTTCTTTGGATTCTAGGATAGACATAATTTTGTCACAATTTCCAAAATAGATGAACACTTATATAATACAGACTCAAGTGAGTCAAGAGTATAAGGTGCTTCAAAGGTAAGTTCAGTTACCCAAATGGTTTTCTAACCCAGTGGTAGTACAGAAGAGCAATGATAGCTAGAGAGCCTACATCGATTTCATGAACCTTAACAGAGCCTGCCCCAAAAACAGTTTCCCACTGCCCAAGATTGATTAGCTAGTTGATGCTATGATAACTCACGAGAAAATGAGTTTTCTAGACACCAATTCAGGGTACCATCAGATCACGTTGTTCGGCCTCGACCAGGATAAAACATCCTTCATAACCCTAGTAGGTCTATATTGTTACAAGGTCATGCCGTTCAGCCTAAAGAATGCAAGGGAAACTTATCAGAGGCTAGTCATGAAGATTTTCAAGCAACAAATAGGAGACACCATGGAAGTCTATATCGATGACAAGTTAGTCTGAGCAAGGAAAAAGATGATCACCTCAAGGACTTGGCTAGATCCTTTAAAATCCCCAGGAAGTACCAGATGAAACTCGATGTGAGAAAATGCTCATTCGGTGTCCAGTCAGGAAAATTTATGGGTTACCTAGTGAGTAAAAGGGAGATTGAGGCTAATGCAGATCAGATTGATGTGATCAAAAGGGTCTAGGCCCCATGGACATTGAGAGTATTTAAAATCTTACTAGAATGCTCGCATCACTAAATCGCTTTATCTCCAAGTCCTCCAAATGTTGTCGACCATTCTTTCTGCTACTAAATAAGGTTAAGGGACTCACATGGAACGATGACTACTCATGATCTTCAGAGGAGATCAAGTCCTACCTTAGCAAACAACCCATACTGGTAATCCCCGATGACGGAGTTCCCATATACCTCTACCTGGAGGTATTAGACCACATTATTAGCTCAGATCTGGTATGTTAAAATGAGGGTAGACAGTACCTTGTCTATTATGCCAGCAAGACGCTCCTAGATGCAGAGTAATGTTACTGCCCTTTTGAGAAGTTAGCCTATGCTCTAGTAGTTGCTTCAAGGAAGATAAAATATTGCTTCGAAGAACATTTAATAACAATTATCACTTTATTCCCCCTTATTGTCAATTTATAAAATACCGCAAGTGCATGGGCTATTATAGAATAGCGAGTGTAAGTACGGGCCGAACTCACAATGATTTGTCAATTTTAATTATTAAAATAATTGTAACTGTCCAACTAGATCAAATGGGGTAGAGAATGATTATAACCAAGGTCTACCCACTAGTCCCATACCTAGTAAGCATCCTAAAATAGAGGTGAGCAATATACTTCCCAAAAACCCCCGTTCCCGCGATGACAAAAGTGACTAAAACAAATCACACAAAACACAATTCAATATGCACAACATAGCAGTTTAATCATTAAGATCCCAATTTAATTTAAATCAATGAATAACACCGTCGTTGATTTCAACACAATTAATTCTACTGAATAATGTTAAATTTATTAACATTTAAATTAATTAACATACAATAATATTCCATATGTCATAATCATCCTCTCTTATAAGACATCTAATTTTTGTAAGTGTGAATGCGTCCCATTAACCATATAAATAGTCCCATAAAAATTCTATGCCAGAACCTATACCCAAAATTATAAAAACCCAATAATCTCACCGACGTACCCAAGGGTTTCAAAGATTTTTTTTCATATTTTAAAGTTACATAAAAACAGTCCTAAAATTTTGTGTCCACTTTCTGTAATTATGTTACTGATTGCTTTAAAAAAAATATACATTTAAGGGTTTAGGCGACACTTAAAATGCATAATACTAAAGTAAAGGAATAGAGTATTCATGTCTGGAAATCGTCGGTTGAAAATTCTGAATACTCAGTTGCGTTCGCCTCGTGAAAATAAGCAAGTTACGTTTTTGGGTCTTTTTGAAAATACGTAATTAAACCTTCCAAAATATGATTGAAGTTTTGTTTAATAGAGATTTGGAGTCGAAATATGTGTGAGTGTTTGTATTTTGTGTAGGGAGAAAGGTTTGGAAACAAAAAGTAACGTGATTATTTTACAAAAAGTGGGTCAAGGTTCCTTTTTATAAGTTTAAATAAAGGAGTCCCATCAATTGTTAACTCTAAATAGATTAATTAAAAAAATAAAATAAAAAGTACCATCACCTAATTATCACATGTATGCCCCAAAACTTTGGAGGCAAACCCTCCCTTATCCCATGCGCATCCCAACAAAGTGGGGAAAATCCACTTTCGTGATAATCACCAGCACTAGGCAACAAATAATAAATAAAAAAGAAAAGAAAATATGAAGGAACTTACAACTCTTGTGTGCCTAAACAGGTGACAAAAAAAAGGGGGCCAACGCCCCTTGCCCTCTCTCTCGCCTCCATTAGATATATATATATATATATATATATATATATATATATATAATTAATGTGATGCTAAAATCTATAAAGGTTCCATCTCCTAAAAATTATAAATGTTAGGATTTACAAAATTTATAAAATTAAGAATTTATTAATGTTTATTCAATTATAAAAATTTTCGAATCCCCATAAAAATATTTTCTATTTAATCAAATTTCGAAAAAATATATTTTAATTTAAGTAGTCCACATTTTAATTGTCAAAATTTTTTAAATAAAAAAATATACCTTTTTGACTTTTAATTTAAAATGCTCTATTCAAGTTTAAAAATTACGGGGTGTTAAAATTATTTGAATCTACTGGACCTGATTAATATTAGCTTTCGAATCCACCATTTTGAAATTTAAGAATCTACCAATGACAAACTTCTTAAGTCTAACATCTTAAATTTTGTATTTTTTTCATCAAGGGGTTCCCGAAATTCTTTTGTTGTTTATATTGAACTATACCCATTACATAGATTATTTCCCATGCCAATGAGAATATAATTTTGACACAAAAAATTACAAGAATTCCAGGAATCAATTTTGGCTTCAGTTGCAATATCGGCATCATCTTTTAATTGTGGGACTTTCATCCTTAAGAGGTATACAAAATTTAATATTGTTAAACAACATATTTTTTTTTTGCCAACGTCTGAAGCCTTTTCTATCAAACCTCTTGGTTACTCATGATGGTTACCAAGGGGATTGAGGGGTTCTATGAATCTGATTCACACGAATAAAATTAATTTCCTTATGATTGTTATAATGTCTGAATAGGTTCAATAACATAATTTTTGAAGACTAAATACAATAATTGACTAAAATATAAAACTATTTTTTATTAATAAAAACTGTAGAACAAATACAAAAATTAAAGACCTATAGATATTGTTATAACATAAATTGAATGTTGTAAACTTGGATTGAGCAAGGCTACTGTTGGACAACATTTCGAGAATAAAATTATTTCCCCATTTCCTTAGTTACAAATCGTTAAATGACTGCCTCCCAGGATACAACGATCTTTGATAATCAAAAGCAATACTAAGATTTTATTTTCATACGAACTAATATTCTATGTAAAATTCAAAAAAACATAGACTCGCTACAATGATGACAAACTGTCTTAGCATTTTTTAGACTGTTTTTCATATTTCTGTAGGGACAATGATGAATTTATTTATAGGACAATTATCTCTTTTAAAAATGGATTCAAGTATATTAAAAAAGTTCATAAAACAAACGACACAACTCAATAATAATAAAAAATAAAGGGACACAACCTTACCTAGGAACCAATTTGGAAAAATAACTTCCAAAAAATGGTTAGAATTTTTATTTGTAAAATTCCGCACGTAGGCTGGGTTAAACAGTGACCCTGAAATTCTAAAATCCATTTTAGACAGGGACAATTTAATAGAAATAATATGAAAGAACTCAAATAAAATTTGTCCAAAAAGATCGGACCTCTCCACGAATAACGAACATGGGACGAGCCGAGCAAGCGAGCGACAATGCGCGTGTGCATGTTGGATTTTAGTCCAAGACCATAACCTTTCATAATTAAGATCCTTTATCATTAAAAAATTTGGGATAACCCAGTGGCATCCAAGACCTCAAGTCACTTAATGGGTATAAATTAAAAAGGGGTCAATAGGATTAACCAACAAGTATAGCCAACTTTAAATTAGTTCAAAATCTATCACCCTAAATTTATACATTTCACTTCATAACGCAATTAAATTCCATTAGATATTTTATTAAACATGTTTTAGAGTAATTCACTCTTCAAATAAGTTAATTAACAATTTGAACTTCAATTAACCACACACAAGAGTAAGTTGAAGTTAATTAGTGACATTAACTAGATTTACGACTTAAAAGTTCAATTTCGCTAAATTTAGCTAGATCAACCCAAGATCTAAGTGTATTGAGTGTGTGATATGTTTTATGTAATATTTCAAATCACAATAAAGCAAAATCATAAGATGTATAAGGAAAAGCCTCTTCCCGAGGAAAACATCAATGCATGCATATCTCTTTTTTTTTGGGGGGGGGGGGGGGGGGGGGTGGAAATGGGATATAACACCTATAATTTATTGATAAATAGGAGTAAAAGCCTCTCCTAGACGGATCTTATAAAAACTATATGTTCTTCAGCTTGAAAAGTATCTTTAAAAGATGTAGGAAAGTCCATCTCACTTGGGAACCTAAACGAGTAGTTACTTATGCTCATATCAACTATCCTCAATTATAAAGAAGAGCTATTCTAAAAGATTCATCGAGAAAATAAGGAACACACATTCTCATCCAAGCCATAGAACTATATCAAATTCTTCAATAATCTGCTCACTTAGATTAGAGTCAATGTGATATCTAATGTATATTTGAAATTTTAATGTAAAAATGTGTTAAAATCTAGGATGTTGTGGTTTTTAATGAAATTCACTCATGAAAATATCATCTCAATTTAAGGTCAGGTATAAATCTAATAGAACACTCAATTTTATTGAGACATGTGAAATTGAAAAAGAATCTAGGTTATAAGCTCTCAAATTCTAAATCTCTCATGAAATATAAAGTGTCTTTCGAGTGATATGAGTGTCTCTATCAAATGTAGGGAAAAGAATGCCATATATAATCATTTTAGAAATACTAATTGCATTGTATGCACGCGAAAAATGGCTCCACGCGCACGATTCAGACCATAACAAAAAAATATCTAAATCGTGACATACCATGCGAATGGTTTGTGAATTGGCACCATGCACATGGTAGTGCATAGAGGCCAATTAAAAACAAGTTCGGTCTTTGATGTAAATATTATTTCCTATATTTCAAGCTCAAACACAACTTTATACTTTCATTTTCACCTATAAGTCCAAAAGTCATTTTACAATAAAAGAAAATGTTTATATGTGTACGTAGCCGTATATCTGCAAACAATTATAAAAATGATACGATTTCCAACATTGTATTAGAATATTTATAGACATGTTCAATCCTCTTGATTTTGAAAGATGTGTACGGCAATAAAAATGGGAATCAAGTTAGTCATATACCTATCTCATCCACAAGAATATCAAACTATGTGCCTGACAATGAAAGACTAAAATGTTTTGACACGTGAATAAGACAATTATATATAAGGGGAATGCATTACATTTTGACCTGCCTCTTTTGTGATTCCATCAAAAAATCCAAAAACATCATAATCATGACACTCATACAAACTCCACATTATCCGATAATGAGTATATGATGTTGCAATACCATGAGAATACAAAAATCGACAAACATACACCAAAGTTGAGTCTAAAGTCTAAGTCCATACCTATTAAACATGAACAACACAAAGATATCACATACGTATGACAATATGATATGTAATTCCCCCTTATCGGGAATACTCCAAATTATTAGTATGAGTAAAAGGCAGAAAATAAGAAATAATCCATATGAACAATGTAAGCTCATCCTAAATCATATCAATATATTGAAAATGTTTTTTCTCCCCTTAAATATTGATCTCCCAAAAATGTATCACAAATACCAACAAAATGGTACATAAAGCTCATGAAAAGATCATATAAGATCCCCTGTCTCAGAAATTTTTCTCCCTTTTTTTGACATGGTATATTGAAATAAGGTTAGAAAGACAAAAGGGATAATAGGAACATGATAGATGGAATATAGCCAAATTATCATAACAATCACGAGATAAAAGATATATGCTAGCAGAGACATAAATAAATAAAATATAGATAATCAATCAATAATGTGTGATATTTAATGCTAAATTATGGAACATGGTAAACTGGGATAAGAACCAAACCCAAAAGGTATATATTATAAAAAAATTATAATCAATAAGGATAAAAGATATCGTAATCATTCAATGGAAAATAGAGTAAACTAAGGAATCACACACACACACACACACACACACACACACACACACACACACATATATATATATATATATATATATATTAGATTTATAATAGGATCAAAACTCCACGACCAACATATATCCATAATATTGGGTTTTTTGGCTTTTAATGAAAAAAAATACTTTCAATTTATGCACCGCTACCCGAAGATTATGAACCTTCTTAACCATATATTGTTGTAGTTGAGGCTTATTTTTCTCCTTCTCCTCCCTTTAGGGAAATAAGTCAAGGACTTCTCAACAATTTACACCATTCCTTGGTTTTCAATGATGCTAACGGACACCTTAACCTCATTAATCAATTCCAGCACTGAATTATTCCAACTATAAAATAGTATAATACATGTGGAATTTCTTAAAGGATTCAATTCGGGTTTCCCCATTAATCTCTAATCAATTTCGACAGGATTTGTAAACGTCACCTTTTACACTTTAGAACCAAGACATAAACCATATATTTGATAGTCCTCGACTTAACAAAATTTGATTTGATAATAGGAATGTATGTTTTATCCACCGAACTTTGCCCACATTGACTGTCAAGCAAAACTGGTGACATTCAAACCACCCCGTCAACCTTCATTTTATGGAAGAAATCCCCACCAACCTCTAATTTTTCAAATAAATGAAAAAGAAACCTCTTCCCTTTATACCATCATGGCCAGATATAAAGACATGTTTCCTGAATATTAACCCAAAATACCCCCACCTTTAGAAATTGAATTTTTTATCAACCTGTTACCAAATACCTCTCATATCTCAATGCGCCCTTATCATATGGATCCTTTAGAATTGAGAGAACTTCAAACACAATTAGACGACCTACTCAATAATGGATTTATACTCCCCAGTACCTCACCATGGGGAGCTCCGATTTTATTTGTGCGAAAGAAAGACGGATCTTTTTGGTTATGTATCGACAACCAAAAATTAAACCAAGTGAGATTCAAAAACAAGTATCCATTACCGAGGATAGGTGATCGATTTGACCAGTTACGAGGATAAAAAATATTTACAAAGACTAATTTAAGATTTAAATTTCACCAACTTCGTGTTAGGGAAGAAGACATTCCTAAAACTGCTTTTCGAACACGCTATGGTCATTTTGAATTCTTAGTCATGCCTTTTGGATTGGAAAATGCCCCCGCCGCTTTCATAGACCTAATGCATAGAACATTTCTCCCTTTTCTGGATCAATTTGAGATCGTCTTTATTCCAAGACCATGGCATAACACGAAGAGAGCCTGTGTATGGTATTGGAAACCCTTCGTGAACATCAACTTTATACGAAATAAAGAAATGCAATTCCTTATGAAAGAGGTAAAATTCCTTGGACATTTAGTAACTGGAGTAGGTATACAAGTATATCCAACCAAAACAAGTACAATACTTGAGTGGCCTTAACCCAGCACCCTCACAGAACTATGTAGCTTTCTAGGACTTATCGGGTATTTCAATGATTCGTGGAAGGATTTTCCTGAATAGCCCGGCCTGTGATGAAGTTGATTAGAAAGGATGTACGATTTATGTGGACCTCTGAATGCGAACAAGCCTTTTGTACCTTTAAAAAAAGTTAACCATTGCCCTTGTCTTAACCATTCCTTCCCGTAACAGCAACTATGATGTTTATACCGATGCCTCCCTATAATGACTCGATTGTGTGTTAATGTAACAAGGGAAAGTGATAGAGTACGATTCATGACAATTAAAAATTCATGAACATAACTACTCGGTACATGACTTGGAATTGGCAGCGATAGTTTTTGCCATAAAAATATGGAGATGTTATCTGTACAGAGAATAATTTCATATATTTTCTGATTATAAGAGTCGTAAGTATATCTTCATGCAAAAGGATATAATTCTTTGGTAAAGACGGAAGATAGAATTTTCATAGTATTACAAGTTTAACTTACTCTACCATCCCAAAAAAGGTAATGTAGTTACTGATGTCTTGAGCTTTAAAGCCCAGGAAAGCCTTCAATGTATGTTTATATTTAGGTTTTTTGGCTTTAGTCCCATCTACAAAGATGTAGTTAGGCTCCACTCCCATGTGTTTTTAAAATTGTAAAAAGTACCATAACCATCCAAAACCGCATATAACTTCTCTGTAACTACACATCCTTCTTTTTGTAGACAATGACAGTTGTCCCATATAGGTCCAACAACTAAAAAAATAAAAACATGGGAGTGATGACAAATAAATCATTATAAATAGGACTAAATACTTAATATCCCGTTTATATTCTTAGAAACCATTAGGGATTACGATCTACAACGAAACTCCTCTAAAACCTAAATTATCCTACAAAACATTCTAGCTCGCCGCATTCTACATAAGAATATCATTAACCTCCAAGACCAAGATGAATATTTATGTTCCCAAAAGAAAAAAACTCTGAAATAACCTCCTCGAAAAGAGTGGACTTTGGAACCGAGTATGGGCTAAAAATCAAAAATTGAAAATATGTTTCTCTTGTATCCTCATTACGAGGCAAGAGGCTCACCATTCTAAATTAATGATTCACCCCAAAAGCACCAAAATGTGCTAAATTTCGAAATAACATTATTGGTGGTCCGGTACGAAAAAGGATATTAACCATGTCATAACAAAGTGTCTAACTTGCCAACATGTGAAGATTGAACATCAAAATACCAACGAATTACTCCAACCACTCCCCATCCAAGAATGGAAATGCAATCATATAAGCATGGACTTTATCAGCAGATTACCCTGAACTTTTTAAGGATCAATATGATATGGGTCATCGTAGATCTCCTTACCAAAATATGCCCATTTCTACTAACCAGATCCACCGATTCCTTCCAACGAATAAGTGAATTTTACATCAAGGAAATTGTTAGACTTCATGATGTACTTATTTCCATCATGTCTGAGCGAGACCCCAGATTTATAGGAAAATTTTGAAAATCCCTACAAACCTCCCTAGGGACCAAACTCTACCTAAGCACTTCTTTTCATCCTCACACATACGAACAATCTGAATGGGTAATTCAAAATCTGGAAGATATGCTACAAGCCTATAATCCAATAATTCCCAAAAAACCCTGGACTTTTTCCAAATTACCAAAATACCCTTCAATGAAGAATTATGTTAACTTATACTCTCTTATATCAATAAAACCTAACTTTCACTTAAAGTTCGACCAAATGACTTATATTTCATAGGATATCATGAACCAATCCATCAAGTTTGAAAAATTACACAAAAGCCCATAAAATTTTGAAAAGTAACTTTAAAGCCCTAAAATCTAAACAAAAACTATCCAAGGACCCAACCTAAAACCTAAACTTATTTATACTTTGTCCCCTGCTGATGTGGGACCAACTGGACTACCAACACGGCATGTACTATGTGGAGTACCCATGGTACCCATTTTTCATCCACACATACCATGGTGAAACTTGTGCAAACTAAGATGAACTTCACCTCCCAAACCCACCAATGAAATCCTCCCCACGAACCCTATAAAAGGCCCCCTTCATCTCTATAAAAACTCACTTCAGCTAAGAGCTATTCCAAAGTAAAATCTTGAGAGCTTTGGAATTTCTGTCATTTTATGTATGAATGTTTGTTTCTTCAATTCAGCTTTGTTTGAAAACTTATATATAGTAGAATTATGTGTTTGCATATGAATGTTAACGTGTGAAGTCATTGAAATGGCTCAAAAACTAGAAAATTCCATTGAAGCTTGAGCTTCAAATGTGGATTCTACTTCCTTGACTTTGAACCAGTTTCAATGTGAGGTAAGTTGAGCTTAAGTTCTCAAGAACCTAGATGCAACGCTTAATTGAATAAAAAAGGTTTTGATAACCCAAATTGAAGATTGAAGTTTTCGGTCTTGGAATTTTCAGAAACGAATTCGAGAGTTTTACTCGACCAAAATCCCTCAAACCAAGCTTATTTTACTACATTTTCAATATAAAAGAGAACTATTACTGTGCTAAGATAAGAATCATAGCTTTCGGGAACTTATGCTTAAGTCAAAATTTCACCATTTTTATAGAAAACCAATATCTCAATCTAGCACACCAAAATCCTAGAAACCAATATGGCTTGATTCCTCTTCAAAAATTATACAATTTTCATTCAGGAACCAACTTAAATGGATTTCGAAAACATCTTAAATATGAAGTCAAAGTTCCAAAAGCCTAAATTCAAACTGTCAAACTTTAAAGGTGATGTGGGTTACACGCAGGTGAGTGAGGATTAAACTAGGCGTGTGTAATGTTTGACCCAGTGCGTGAAGGCTCGTCCCCAATCAAAAAAATCTTATTTTTTTTCCAAAAATTCTATTTTTGAATTCTAAACAAAATGGTATATTACATCACATTATTTGGATCCCTATTAAGCATTTTCTCAAGAAAACTAGTTTTAAAATTTAAATTCAAAATTTTACTTTACTCATACCCCCTGACCAATTTTCCAAGTATTTCAAAACACTCCCAAACTTTTTTCACAAATTCTTTAGTTCAAATAAAGCCATTGTGTATCTTTCCACTAAACCTAAATCCAAATAGAGACTAAGAAAAATATTACTTTTATAACTTTTTAAAATTAAATATTATACCATCTTAATTATTTTTACACTAAAACTTAGTACAATTTAGCATCCTACTGCATCATATAAGCATTATTTAAGGCCCACTACCTACTTATACTCTTCATGATTTCAGACTATCCAGACAACCCTAGTGAATTGGACGCACGAACCTAGAATCCATAATTTCAAAGTAGGTGATTTTATTTTGAGTATTAAAACAATTGAGCTTACGTATTTCAACATATTGATTATTATATCACTTTCATAACTTTGAAATCATGTTTCAATTAAGATCCTTTTTGCATAGTTCACAAATGTCCCATATCTTAATTCTCTTGATATTTCATTTATCCCTAAACCTGATAAACCACAACAACCTATGATTTCAGTGAAAGCTACTGAATTCTTTTTTACCCCTAATTATGGTATAGCCCTGCAACTTACAATTAATTGCATATATCCTGCCATTTATACCCTTATCAGTGAAACCCCTTGTAGAATACCTTACGATTCAGGGATTAGACTTTGGTATACCACGACAGTTTTAATTGGCCTATAGGACTCAGATATTGAGTGCCTAGTAATTACTTGCTACATACGTATGTGCCAAGTCATTTATATTATTCCCTAATTATTTTGGATTGTATGGCCAAATGTACGATATGCCTAGACGATATTGTAACGGTATGTCTACACTATTGAAGCTCAATAATCGATAATTTATAGGTTATCTTCTTATAGTCTGAACCCTTATTTATAACTTGAGAAACAACATATTCAATTATAATCACCATACTATTCTTTTACATATCATTAGTCTTCAGTACACCCCTAACGGATCTATGATATTTCAACTCAAGTCCAGACTCTATAAGAAAATTCTTTGATCGACTACGACAATACCAGATGTGACTAAACCCAAAAAATGCATCTTCAATGTCAACAATGGCAAACTCCTCGAATTCATGGTCAGCGAAAAGGTATTGAGGAAGGGCCTAACAAAATAAAATCAATACTCGAGATGACACCACCCCAGATGGAAAAAAAGTACATGGCTTCCTGGGTAAGCTCTAATAGATCAGTCTGTTCATCAACCAACTAACCTCTATCGATGAGCCAATCTTCAAGCTTCTCCATAAGGACTCAACAAATTTTTAGAACGAGGCGTGTTAGGAAGACTTCAATCAGATCAAATGATAGCTGACCCAACCTCCGGTACTCATGCCTATGCAAGGTATACCCCTCTACATATATTTGACTGTCACTGACACTGTAGTAGGGTTTATGCTGGCTTACCAAATTAAAGAATCTCTTAAGGAGAGAGAAATATATTAAGCTAGTCGAAAGATATCTAGGTATGAGGTAAACTACGCTGTATTAGAAAAAGCGTATACCTCCTTAGTTTGGATAACGCTAAAGCTCCAGCACTACATGATTGCATTCCCTATCAAACTGTTGTCCCGAATGGATCCAATAAAACACCTATTAGAAAATCTCGCCTTGTCTAACTACAGGGCTCATTGGCTGATGTTGCTAGATAAATTCGATATCACTTATGTCACACAGAAGGCTATGAAAGAGAGAGTTGTCTCTAATTACCCTACCGATAATCCCATATATGGAACCGAGCTTTGGATTTATGAATTTCTAGATGAATACATTCTCTGCACCTCTCACGAGGACCACATATGGCAGATTTTCTTCTACAAAACTATAAACAAGAATGAGTATGGTTAAGGATACTCCTAATCGCCCATGATTATTCTCACACTCCTATTTCCATCAAATTGGATTTTTCGTGAACCAACAACATGACTGAATACCAAGCATGCATCGTAAGGATCAAGATCACCGTTGAGAAAGGAATCGAACGCATGGATGTCTAGGGAGACTCAACCCTCATCATGGGGCAAATCCTCAAGAAATGGAAAGTTAAAGATGAGAAGCTCCTACCCTTCTACGCTCACCTAGAAGATATTGCCTCCCAATTTAAAGATTTCACCTTCCACTACCTTCCCCTCTCTAGGAAAAGCTTGGCCGATGCACTGGCGACCTTAGTGTCTGTGATCAACAAGCCTGAGGGGATAATAATAGCCCCCCTTCTAGTCCAGAAACAGGTTGCACCCACTCACTACTACCATATTGAGCAGGTTATAGAAGAAGATATGGATACAAAAATATTATGGTATTATGACATTTGCTGCCTTTTTAAATATCGTAGTTATTTATGAGACGCTGACAAGAAAGACTGTGCGACCCTTCATAGGCTAGCTACTCAGTACATCATCAGCGATACGCAACTCTTTAAAAGGAATTTTGATGGAACACACTTGTACTGCATAGAAGGGGATGGAATCAAAGATAAGATGCAAAAGATCCTTAGTGGGAATGTGCCCCCACATAAACGGTCATATACTTGCCAAAAATATCATCCGTCATGGATATTACTGGACCACCATGGTTCAAGATTTCACTGCTTATGTTCGAAGATACCTTAAATGCCAGTGGTTTGCCAACCTTCATCCCTTATCTCTTCGGGAGCCATAAAACATGAATTCTCCCTTTCTCTTATTTACCTAGGGATTGCCATCATCGGGAAAGACTCCCAAAGCTTCAAACAGGAATGAATTTATCCTGGTCGCGATTGACTACTCACAAAATAGATTGAAGTCGAGTCATAGGCGGTACTGAAAGCAAAGAAGGTAGCCTAGTTCATCAGAAAGAATATTATCTTTCACCATGGAGTTCCCCATGAGTTGGTGTTAGATAATGGGCTCCATTTCGAAGCTGAGGTTATAAAAATAGTTAATGATTATAAAATCCAAAGGCATAAGTCCTATCCTTACTTCCCGTAAACCAATGGTGTTGTCTAAGCTTCCAACAAAAGCCTAATGATCATTATTAACAAGATTACTAAAAGTTGTAGAGACTGGGCCGACCGAATCCCATACGCCCTCTAGGGATACCTCACCTCCATCAGAACACCTACTAGGGCTACTCCCTATTCTTTAGTACCTAGAATGAAGGCGGTTCTCCCTGTTAAAATTGAAATAACGTCTCTGCGGGTAATCTTCAAAATTCAAGTCAACAAAGAGTATTGGCATAAAAATTGATACGATGAACTTGTGCTCTTAGACGATAGGAGTTTGAAATCCCTATATCATGTACAAAATTACCATCGCCTTACTGCGCGATCATTCAATAAAAAGGTCAAGGATCGTAGTGCCTAATAAATAGATATCGCTCAAGGAAATCATAAAACCCTTCTCAGATCCGAGAGGAAAATTCAATACCAATTGGAGTGTCCCTTACATCATAAAAAAGATCTTGTCTGGTGACCTAAAATCCAAGAAGTCATAGCCATCCATCATGTCAGTACAATTCATATAGGGCTCGCCCCGTTCCTTCGCCACCCTCTCCTCGTAAGAAATCTTCTTCACCCACTTCATCATCATTGCCTACCCCCGAAGGGACCCAAGAACCCTACTCCTACTTGTGGTTTTGTATCTGCTCCATGTGATGATAGGCCTTAATTATCTTTAATGAGACCACGGCACCTTCATCCAAAGTGTCGAACATCACAAGCTATCTCTGACCAATCTCTTCAGTAAAAATCTTTGGAACCACCTGCTTCCACAACGACTTTAAATAACCCACGAATATGAATCAGTCCCCCTAATAGATTCAGACAGATAGCTAGATAGTAGACTACACTAATACAAAGGCCCCAATATCATTCTCAATGACTCAGACAGGTCTTCCATAGGAAAGAAGTTAGTTATACGTGAATGTGAGTGGTAAGATTGCTTGAAAAGATTTGATACCAATTTGTAAACGCGGTGTGATATCGATTGCTTATGGATTTTAAAATCTTCAATTTAACACTTATTTAATTAGATGACAATTTTTATCCAAATCAATTAAACCCTAACACATACATCTAGGTGTATAAATCAAGTCATCATAAACAAACATAAACTGCCGACACACAAATTTCAGGATAAAATCCCCATCAAGGGCAAAACCTTTATATCAATAAATGTAACAACACTTACAAAAATTTGCAATGAATATTCTGCAGAACACTCACATAGGCCATAACCTAGAATCAATAATGGATTAACCATAACAAACCCACAAAAATCGCAGTTCTAACTTCAGCAAGGGACACCCTTAAGCATCCCCAAGTGGCTGCAGTCGTCAGCCATCAATTTACTCAAGAACCACTAAGTCAGTAGTAGAGATTTCATCTCTACAAGAGAAAACTTAAACAAAGTTGTATCTTGGGTTCCAAAACAATTCACTATAGTAATTGGAATGATTTGTGAATTGAAAAACAAACTTAAAACCCCTTAAAAGTGAAGACTGAAAATTTTGCAGTTTGCCCTTTCATTTTCGCCAAAGTCTTTTTGAAAGAGTCCTCACAAAATATGTATTTATAACAAAATCGAGTCGGCAGTGTCTCTTGAACAAAAAGTCTGCATCGTTCGAACGACAACTGATGTCGTTCAATCCATGGATCGCGCGACCTTCTAACAACGTATTAAAACATGAAACAGTACACTGTCATTTGATGTAAACATCAAGTGAGCTTCTCGCGAGGTAGCGCATGAGATGTAATGTCGCTTGGAGCGATGTTTGAACGACTTTCTTTTATCGCTTGAATGACATTCACATGTCGTTTGAAAAACCAAAGAGAAAATTAATTTTTATTTAAACTCCACTTATATGTCTTGAAAAAATAATATTGACTCAATAAAATGCCTTAAGTTGATAAACTCATTTTAGAAAAAATATACCAACACTTTAAATGGAACATTAAGGGACTTAAATACAACTTTACCAAAATCTATTTCGCAGAGGCTTGTTTGTTGAAGAACTTTAATATTCGGATCCTTCTTGATGCATGTATGATCTTAAACATTCTTCTACGGGTGTAGCGGTATACAACATACTCAACTGTAAACACAGTATGAATATGTCCTTATAATGAAGGAGCAATTTTCTTCAATCCTAATTGCCGTAGAAGCCTCCATGGAAGATAGAAGGAGGTTTGATGAAGGCCCATCAATCGTACATACCGGTAACACCTAATTACAAGAGAGGTTGAAGATTGCCCTACCACGGTACGAACCAAAGAAGACTCATAGCCCCATTCTCTATGAGCCATTTCACACAGTTCTCTATCGATGGGCCAAAACTAAAGAAATACTAGGAAAATAAATTTGGAATTCTCGATAGAGGGTACTCAGGAGGGGCGGCCAGGCACAGTCTTTCAAACAACTACATGAACAGTATAATAAGTCTCCTCCGTAAGTAGTTATCCCAACCCACCTTCTAGGCTTCGAGTCCATTCAGGGTCTCTGCCATTACTATAGAAGTTGGACTACAGTGGTAAGACATCCACAACACTATCGTGGCTTCCTGAGGGATAGCCATCATGTCGCCTCTCATTAAAATCAACCTGGCACTTAATCCCATGGATATAGCACTAGCAAAGACATTATCAGTATAATATTTTTAGTACATCGAGTTCAATGCCACCAAGGGAATAATACTTCTTTTATGCACTAGTGTTTGGGCAGCTAAAGGAGAGACATGGAGTAACTCGTCTAGTGATACCCGAGGAGAACGAGACAAATACGGCAAGGCTACCACAACACTTGGATTTACACCCAATATAAAAGAAATTTTTTCATAAGTAGGGCACACTTCATCCAAGCCGAATCGAAAGACATGATCTTCAGGATACCACAATTGCACTGCTGCTTCCAGAAGATTTTAATTTATAGGACGATTATGCCATAAGGAGATTAGGCATAAGCTGAAAGCTTCGTAATTAACGTTGTTGAGGCACATGGACTCTTATCATTCGAGATAAGTCGAGAAAGTTTCAGAAATCGGAAGTCAAATTTCAGAAGAAGAAAAAATATTGGGAAGGAAAGAAATTTGAGCTATGGTGATGAATAACCCCCATCAAATTCCCCTTTATACCCACAAGCACTCATAAAAACATGAAACCCAAGATGTTACCAGACCCTCTAATTCTAAGTACTCATAAGTATAGAGGAAGAGCAATCAATGCTAGGAAAGTTATTTGGACTTGGCTCATATGCCAATAAGTAGGCCAAGGGGTAGGCCAATCAGCATCCCTATATTTTTAGAAATTCTTTACTTTCCTCTTTTGTTTATATCTTTTCCAAAATAAAGACTTTTATTTATAAAAAAAATCAACCTATGGGTAAAAGTCCCCCTTAAAATTTTCTTTTATTTCATTCTACTGTACTTTATCTTATCATTACAATAAATAAAACCTCGGCAACAATTAAAGTGCACGTAGATTTAGCCATTAAATCAAGATAATTTAACAAAAAAATGCATTTTATATAGAGTAAATTACGATTTTGGTCCCTAAATTATCAAAAACGTTTTTAAATGGTCCAAAAACTTTTATTTACCTCAAATTAGTCCCTAACTACGATATCATTTATTTTAAAAAGGGACTCCGCCCATTTGGACCGTTAAATGTTGACAAAACTATGTCAAATATCTATTTTGCCCTTGTCCCCCTTATTTTATCACTTCTTCTGGGTTTGTGCCCTTACGCCCTTTTTATTTAAAAAAATATATGTTTAAGAATGACATTTTTTATTTATAAAGATGAATGACTTTTTTAAACTAGTATATATGAGAAAGCATTTTAACAGTTTAAAAATATTTTATTTAAAAATATTTTAAACTTACTTTTTTTATTTGTGAACAACATTTTAACTATTTAAAAAAATTATCAAAATAAATGATTTTACAATTCAAATTATCAAAATAAAAAATCATATACAAATCTAATACCCTCCCATAAACCCAAAAGTAAAAAGGTATAAAAAATGAAAGTCTTTAAATTTTCTTTAAAAATCTTCAACATAAAAAATCTCTAACTTTTCATTGTCATCATCATGATGAGCAACATAATGATTCTAAAAAAATGTACCTACACACATGAGATAAGAAACAAATACCTTCATGACGTATCGAGTTTGAAATGAGATAAACATAAATCAAAACAAAGATCAAATCTCAAATCTCCCCCATAATTTAAACTCCCCCGTTAAATCATAATTCATTCTCCCCTTTTTTATTTTTCTGAAATAGACAAGGAAAAAAATAAACAAAATAAGCATGGAGTGTCACGACAAGCAAAGCAAATCAACTACGATCATCCAAGGATAAACTTGAAAGCTTTCACCAACTCTTTTTTATTTTTTTAATTTTGTAAGCAAATAGAAATTATAAAAATAACACACACCATGAATTTACATTAAGATAACTAAATCGTGAAAATGGAATGAATGGGTGTGAACTAATTTGATAGAAAAATCAATACAATTAAACATAACATATGTGCACGGTGAATATGGATACTCTTAACGCATGAACTCAAAATCGTCCTTAAGGGTCGAAATGTGAATTTATAGGACATTGACTCAATCAAATCGACATATCAAAGCCAAAAACTATTTCCACACCAATAGCGTCTAAAACTATGTAATGCTTTTTCAAGACTTTGTCAGGACGTGAAAACTCGTTGATTAATATCCAACCCAACCACCACATAAATAATAAATCTTTTATTTTTCTAATGAGGTGATCTAAAACCTAATGGCCCCTTTTTGGCAAATTTATCTTTTTATTGCCACAATTTTTTTTCAACCCCTTTGTACCTTGGCTACTTTTTTCAATGCCACATTTGTAAGGACATTGTCCGCCACATTTAATTATGTCGTATACCGCTACAAATCGTGAGAGAATTGAGGAAGCCATTATCTACAAACTCCAGATCCAAATTACAAGTGCTCTTCAACATTCAAGTACCGTCGAGATAATTTTGGTAAAAATATGTCTAAGTTCCATTTGCATTTTATATTTAAAGTATTGGGATTATTTTTAAAAGGTTAAATTTTTTAAATATAAAATTATCTTTTGCATAAAAGAAGTTTTATTTATTTTTTTCTAAAAAAAGGGGGGGTTAGAACTTTTATTAAAATTTCTTTTGAATAAAAGAAGTTTATTTTAAAACAAAAAAGGATGGAAAAAAAGTTTTGTTTTAAATATCAAAATGGTGCTCTGCCTTAGGCTACGATGTGAGTTGAAAAAAAAGGAGCAGGTGGTTTCGATTGAATAAAAAAAAGGAAAGGAGTTTGCATCCAAATTTGGGGCCGCTTTTTTTTTAAAACTTTGGCATACACTTTTTTTTTAAAACTTTGGCATAACTCAATCTCTTCTATTTAAAAGGCCATCTCATACAGTTTTCTGAGAAAAGAAAAGTTTGTTTGGAAAAACACTTTCTGAAAAGAAAAAAAATTATGTGTTCAATATTTTTTCAGTATGTCTTCTTCTCACTTTTAAGGGTCCAAAACCTTTTGTCCATTTAATTCACAATCCCATCTACTTTTTATGAATTGTTTTGTGGAACCCAAGACATATCTTCGCTGAAATAGAACTGGGTGTTCTTGTGGAGCTGCTAAGGTTGTTCCATTGCTGACGACGCCGACCTACGCCTGCGGGTATTGGTGTGTCAAATTATTTCATTGTAATCCGTGTAAGTTGTGAGTTACAAAATTATAGTTAAACAAATGGTTTTTCCCTTTAGGGATTTTTTCCTCATTTATGACTGTCTTGCATGCTTAGAATAACTTTTTAATCAATCACGTTTATTTGCAAGAGTAAAAAATTATTGGGTCTGGAATTGGAATTTAATTAAATAATTAATTCATTTGAGCGCACGTGCACTCTCAAAATTGGTATCAGAGCCAATTACACAATTATACCGTGTAATTTTCCGCAAAATTTTTCTGAGATATCAATTTTTGAAAAAGGGCGTGTTCAAAATGGAAAAGTTATATAATAAAATGCCAGTTTTTGATGGGACTAATTATGCTTACTGGAAAGCCCGTATGAAATCTTCTCTAAAAGCCATAGATGAAAGAGTTTGAATTTTGGTTGAAAGAGGGTGGACACCTCCCTCCATCACTATTGATAACGTGACAAATTTAAAATCTGTGACTGCATGGACTGAAGATGAATTTAAATTGTCATCTTTTAACTCTAAGGATCTTAGTACTATTTATGAATCCGTCACACCTGACGAGTTCCGGCGGATAATGACGTGTACCACCTCAAAAGAGGCATGGGATGTTTTACAGCTTACCCATGAAGGAACTAATGATGTGAAAGAATCAAAATTGCAAAACTTAACAACTCAATTTGAAACTATCACCATGCTTAAGTCTAAATGTTTTCATAAATTATGTGCTAGATTATCTGATATTGTAAACACTAGCTTTAATCTTGGTGAACACATTCCTAATGCTAGTGTGGAGAGTGCGCTTGCGTTCAAATAATGAAGTTATTTAATTAAACACAGTTTTTACCACTCAAGTCCTAATCATGCATCTATATGTGTTTAAATACGATGATAAAACATGCAAGAACACATATATGAGGAAAAATCCCCCAAATGGGCAAAACCTTTTATTTTCACAATAATTTTGTAAGAGTACGGTTTACACGGATTACAATGAAAATATATGACACAGAAATACCCTCGGGTGTCGGTTCTGTTGTCGGCGGCTGGAACAATCCCTTTCCAGTAGGGCAGTAGTGAAGAAGAGAGCGGCTTCCTCACAAATTACTCCAGATGAGTGAATGATCTTCTTGAAGGTTTAAAGATTCACACACATATATGGGAATGGTTTTGTGAATCAAAAAGGTTTAGAAAACCTTAAAAAGTGAATTCTTATTCTGGGTTGTTTTCGCAGAATTTTGAGATTGCAGAAAGACTTGAAAAACGTGTAGAAGGAGATCAGATATTTATACAAAAATTAAGGCGGTGGCTTGTTCGAACTAGATATCCATGTCGCTTAAACGAAGGACAGAAGTAGTTCGAACGATATCGTGTAACATGCTTATCTCGGGCGAATGAC
Organism: Sambucus nigra; assembly: GCA_949130495.1. Taxonomy (NCBI): domain Eukaryota; kingdom Viridiplantae; phylum Streptophyta; class Magnoliopsida; order Dipsacales; family Adoxaceae; genus Sambucus; species Sambucus nigra. The sequence continues at coordinate 292,676,057 of OX422217.1, read as the reverse complement.
TTCCAAAGTCGTTTGAGTGATCTCGTCGATCGAGGCAATTCGCTTCTATACTTAGAAAAATTCTGATTTTGATAAAAAAATAAAACCAGACTTCAAAAATAATTTTCAAAAATATTTCCCAAATATTTATTCAAATATTTTAAAGCTCCAATAAAACATATTACTGATAGAGCGTAGTGGAGTGGTGGGAATGAACTGAGCAGCACGTTGCATGTAGCATGATGCACGTGATGAAAGTGGTTGCATTGAATTCGGATAAAGGCCGTCGAGGATGATCGTGTTAACGTGCCGAATGTAGCGGTATCAGATATATGAACTGTGATCTAGGAGAAAACATAAAATTCCTAGAATCTACCCCGGACATTTATAAAATTATGTCCTTACAAATCTCCCCCTATGTGTATGCCGATACATACATAAAAAATCCGAATTATGCAATCAAATGACATTCAAGATAATAGCCCCATTAAACCCTCAAACTGAGAATAATAAATTACATGTCTTCCAAATCTTCAGCTCTCATGTACCTTCCAAAGCTTTTCTCATCAGGGTGTGTAATAAAATAATGAGCAATGTTGTACCTACACACATGAGATAAAGCAAATACTCGTGATAAGCAACAGTTTTAAAATATAATGATATGCAAAAATTGATGATTAATTAAGCTTAAGCAAATCATTCATGCAGCAACCAAACACCAAAACAATTCTCCCCCATAATTCTTCTCCCCCTTTTTATGATGTCCCTAAATAGACAGCTATGAGTAGCAGAAATGAATGCATATGGAGAATAACACATGGGAATAAACTGCTATTTTTGTATTTTTCTAATTTTTTCATACAATAGTATACAACAAAGAATCACACCATGAAAGATCACAAAAACAACCAAGTCAATGATAGCGAAAATGAAGGGGTGTGATCAAGTTGGATAGGAAAATCAATGCATACAAACATGACATATGTGCACGATGAATATCGGATACTCCTAACGAATGAACTCAAAGTCTTCCTTTTGTGTAAAAAAGATGGTAATATGAGACATTGACTTAATCAAATCAACTAATCAACGCTCAAAGTGATTTCCACACCAATAACGTCCAAACCTATTTCATGCTTTTTCAGGACTTTCAAGGAAGTGCAAACCCGTTTATATTCTCCAACCAAACTCCCTCAGATTTTAATTTTGAATAGAGGCTTTCTAAATTCTCAAACTTTGGAGAATTGATGGTGAAACCTAATGGCCCATATTTGGCATGTATTGCTTTTTATTGCCTTTACATTTTTTCGGGGCTCTTTTAACCTCTTCGGACCTCGGATAATAAAATTCCTCCATTTTTAGGTACTTTTGAACGGCGGCTTTTGCGTAAAGAATAGATAAGTACCTTTCGTAGCCCCTCCCGATTCTTAAACAAACATTCAGTCTCACAAAAATGGTTTTTTACATGCATTCCAATCTAGTCAAGTTTTATCGCATATTATTAGTTGTATAAACAGAATTGAGATGGAAACACCTAAGCCAACATGTGATAGATAAGTACAATAATCAAATAAAGCCGTGCATGTGTGCAATAAAGAAGATAGGAGTCAAACATGTAGATAAGATATCACGAATCACATCTCAAAGACTCCAAGCAGTGTAAAGCACATGGATGAAATGATGTAGCATCTCAAATCTCTATCAAATAGTCACATGAAAAGATGGAATGAAATTGTGACTTGGCTATCTTAAATGATCATCCATAAAAGGTGCATAAAAAAATACAAAAATGTTTTTGGGATTTTCTAAAATTTATATATAAAAAAAATCTTTTTGGATTTTTCAAAAGAATAAATAAATAACTGTACAACAAAGCAAAAGTACATATAAAACAAACTAGTAATATGAAGCATATGATATGAACATGAAAAAGCATCCTATCCTAGAAAAAGACAAAACCCCTCAGTCAACTGTGCAAATCCCCAAAGACTTCCTAAGACTCTCAAATCTAAGGGCATCTAAAGGTTTCATGAAAATATCGGCTAACTGACGGTCGGTGGGAAGAAAACTCAGGGATACGACTTTCTCCTCAACTAACTGTTGTATAAAGTGGTCACGTATCCTGATGTGCTTTGTGCACGAATGCTGGACTGGATTACGGGATATGTGTATCGCGCTCGTGTTATCACAGGAAATGGTTATGGTGTCCTGTGAAATCCCATAATCCTCCAGAATTTGCTTCATCCACAAGAGTTGCGTGCAATAACTCCCGACGGATATGTACTCATCCTCCGCAGTGGACAAAGAGATGGAATTTTGTTTCTTGCTCAGCCAGGAAACAAGAGCAGAACCAAAATAGAAACACCCACCAGAAATGCTCCTATAACCATCTACATCCCCGGCCCAATCGACATCTGAATAGGCGGATAAACGGTCATCAGTATCAAAGGAATACTAAATACCGTATGAGAGAGTCCCACTCACGTATTTAATAATACGTTTTAGAGAAAGTAAATATGACTCTTTCGGGGATGCCTGATATTGCGCACAGACTCCAACACTAAAGGCTATGTCGGGACGACTGGCAGTCAAGTGTCCTTACTAGGCTTGGTAGTGGTACTCATAGGTGTACGTTCATGCTTAGCGGAGTCTAACCCAAGTTTCTTCACTAGGTCTCTAGCATACTTGGATTGGGAGATGAACATCCCATCCTCTAGCTGACGAACCTGAACACCATGGAAGAAAGTATGCTCACCAACCATACTCATCTCAAACTCACTTTTCATCTCTTCTTCAAAGTGATGAGCATGTTGAGAGCACGTGGATCCAAAGACTATGTCGTCCACATAGACCTGGGCAACCAAAATTGTACCGTCATCTCTCCTGACGAACAATATCATATCAACTCCCCCTCTCTTGAAGCCACGGGCTAAGAGATAAGAAATAAACCTCTCGTACCAAGAACGGGGTGCTTGCTACAAACCATACAAGGCTTTCCTCAGATAGTAGACGTGCTCCAGGTGCCTAGGGTCTTCAAACCTTTTTGGTTGTTCCACGTAAACCTCCTTCAGTAGAATGCCATTAAGAAAGGCACTCTTGACATCCATCTAATATAACTTGAAACGCAGATGACATGCGATGGCGAGTAGTAGACGGACGGACTCAAGCCTCGCAACAGGAGCAAATGTCTCCCCAAAGTCTACACCTTCTATCTGTGTGTAGCCTTGAGCGACCAACCAAGTCTTGTTTCTGATTATGGTACCATTTTCATCCATTTTATTCTTAAAGATCCATCTGGTACCTATCACATTTGTCTCACTAGGTCGGGGGACAAGTTCCCAGACATTATTCTTTTTAAACTGAAGCAACTCATCCTGCATAGCAGATATCCAGTGTTCATCCTTGAGTGCTTCTTTATAATTCTTGGGCTCGACTTTGGACGTGTAGAAAAAATGGCTGACAACGTTCTCTAGCTGAGCACAAGTCTTGACCCCTAGAGTGGGATCACCAACAATGGCAGAAGGGTCATGACTCTTGCGAACCCAAGCAGGTGTGTCCCCTAATACAGGAGTAGGGTCCACGGAGTGTGGGTGAGGTACAAGTAAATCATTGCTAGAAATACCTTCATCCTCACACTGAAGTTTAGAGTCAATAAATGCCGAAGGTTTGTCATCTTGCACGGTGATGTTTATTGACTCCATAACCTTAGAGCTCTTCAGGTTGAAAACATGGTACGCTCTACTATTCGATGAATATCCCAGCAGTATTCCTTCGTCGCTTCGGGAGTCAAACTTTCCTAATTGCTCTCTATCCCGTAGGATGTAGCATTTACTCCCAAAAACACAGAAATAAGCAATGTTGGGCTTCTCGCCAGTCCACAACTCATAAGGAGTCTGAAGTGTGTGTGGATGCAGATAAAACCTATTCACCGTGTGGCATGCAGTAGACACTACCTCCGCCCAAAATCTCCTAGAAACTTTACGACCTAGAAGCATAGTTCTAGCCATCTCCTGGATCGTTCTATTCTTTCTCTCAACAATCCCATTTTACTGAGGAGTCTTCACAGCAGAAAACTCATGTTTGATCCCAAGGCTATCACAATAAAAATCTACCTTTGCTTCCTTAAATTCAGTGTCGTTGTCACTACGTATTCTATTAATAGTGACTCCATATTGATTTTGCAGGACACGACACTTGGTCGTTAAAAAATCTACAGCATCGGATTTCTCTCTCAGAAAATCTACGATGGAATATCTGGAGAAATCATCCACCATCACGAGGATATACCTCTTACCACCCAAACTCTCGGTATGAGTGGGACCCATAAGATCCATGTGTATAAGCTCAAGAACACGAGAGGTGGTAATGGAATGCAACTTCCTATGGGGACTACAAATTTGTTTTCCCAACTGACATGGTTCACAAACCATTGAAGTTGGCCTTCCATGAGATGGTAAGCCACGTACTAGGTCCTTTTTAGCTAAGCAAGTTAGATCTCTAATATTTACGTGACCTAGACATTGGTGCCACAGATCCATAGGAGTGATCGTGGCGTTGTTGCGGACAAGTGAGGATGTGGGCTCAGTCCCATAGCAGTTATCCTTTATCCTCACCCCTTGCACTAAAAGTTTATCGGCTTGATTATAGACCTTACAGGCGTCCCGGTCAAACTTTACGAAAAAGTCAGCGTCGCACAGCTAGCTAATGCTGAGAAGGTTGGCTTTCAAACCTTTGATGTACAAAATATTTTCTAGCATAGAAAATCCAGGTAACTCGACAGTACCACGTACTATAATGCTAGACTTGCTCCCATCTTCAATGGTGACTCTGCCATCCTGATAATCCTCAAGAGATGTAAAAAATGAGGCATCACCTGTCATATGTCTGGAGCACCCACTGTCAAAATACCACTGTGAGGTATTATGTGCTTTGAGAGCGACATGAACAAAAAAGGCCTTTTTATCTTTCTTAGGTACCCAAGAAGTGGTGACCTTTTGTTTGCCTTTGTTGTTGTTGGTTTTAGCTGGAATGTGAGAAGCATTCACTGACGGCAAAGACATCCGTCAGAATTCCTCCATCAAACATTAACACGTGGCAGCTAACAACTCAACTCGCTCTCTCAGACTGGTAAAATCATCAGTATGCTGAGGTGGAGCAGTAGTACGTCATGTCCGACCCATACTATAGCAAAACTCCCTGAGGTGGCCTTTTCTTTTATAATAAGTACAAAAGAACACAGTCAAAGGCGGACCTTGGTTTGCTTTTCTTGATCGAACTCTCCTTCGAGGTTTTTGACGATGGTCATAAGGAGTTGTAGTAAACTCAGGAACTGGTCCAGGTGCAATTTGGGATGTGGAGTCACCATCATAACCTATTCCCTGCCTATAACCAAAACCTAAAGCGGGGCCAAGGAGCATCTTTACCATTTTCCCAGATTTGTCCTCGATTTGTACCTTGACTTCTTGTGCTCTCTCCAGATCATGAGTAAGCTGGGCAACAAGGGCTTCAAGTTTCTTTCGAGTCTCCATGGAGGAATGAAGCTCACTCGTAAGACTAGCCATTTATTTAGTCAAGTCCCCTCTCTCTTTCTCAAAATAACTCTCTCTCTCTCTAAACAGACTTTCTTTCTCAACACAGGCAGACTCTCTCTCTCTCAGGGTGGTGCAGGTGGAGGACTCTCTCTCTCTCTCTCTCGCGCGCGCGCTTTTCTTAAATCTTCCTCTAAGCCGGTGATCTTAAGAACTAACGCATTGTTACACTTTTTAGTTTTAAATGACTCAGAATATAACTCAGCGTAGGCACGTTGAATATCACTCTCGCTCTCACTTGTGTCATCCTCCCCCTCACTCACATCGCTCTCACTGTCGAGGTGTCCCTGTGATGCATCATCCTCATCGTCGTGAGGAGAACTAGAAGTGCTCACATGACTAGCCATGAATGCGGTGAAGTTACACTCATGCGGTGACTCGACTCCATAATCCACCGACTCGACCTCACTGTCGTTACTAAGGGTAGCATTAAGAACAACTTTCCCTTTCTCTCTGTTCAGACGTGTGGCACACTCAAAGGCTCTATGACCCCTACCGTCGCACTCAAAGTATCTCTCACTTTCTTTCTTAGGAGGATCTTTAAAATCTTTTTCATTTTTCTTTTCAAACTTATTTTTCTCAAATTTCTTTTTATCTTAAAAATTGCCATTTTTCTTAAATTTGAGAATCCTCTTGAAATTTTTTGCAAAAAGAGCCAAATCATCTAAGTCAAAATCACACTCAGAATCAGACGAATTTGTCTCTCTTTTTCTAGTTGACTCTCCCCTCTTTCTAGCCGACCCCTCACTCTTTCTCTCTTGGGCATTAAGTGCAATTCCCTTATCTTTAGACCTAGTAGTTTTAGGGAACATATTAATTTCATATGTTTGCAAATCTCCTACAAGTTCTTCTAATTTTAGCGTATTTAAATTACCCATAGAATTTAGCACAGTGACTTTAGGGATAAAACGCTTAGGCAAAGAACGAAGAATTTTTTTAACAACTCTAGCATTTGGAATATGTTCACCAAGATTAAAGATAGTATTAACAATGTCAGAGAGCCTAGCATAAAAATCATCAAAACATTCAGTCTCATGCATGGTGATAGTTTCAAATTGAGTTGTCAAATTTTGCAATTTAGACTCTTTCAAAGTATTAGTTCCTTCATGGGTGAGTTGTAAAACATCCCATGCCTCTTTTGACGTGGTGCACGTCATTATGCGTTTGAACTCATTAGGTGTGACAGACCCAGAAATATCACTTAGACGCTTAGAATTGAATGATGACCATTTAAATTCTTCTTCAGTCCAAGAAGTGACAGATTCTAAATTGATCACATTTTCAACAGTGACGGAGGGAGGAGTCCACCCTCTTTCTACCAAAATCCAGACACGTTCATCAATAGCTTTTAATGCAGATCTCATGCGGGCTTTCCAATATGCATAGTTTGTCCCGTCAAAAACTGCCATTTTATTATATAACTTCTCCATGATGAACACACTCGTTTTTCAAAAGTCAATTTTTCAAAAAATTGATATCTTAGAAAAATTTTGTGGAAAATTACACGGTAAATTTGTGTAACTGGCTCTGATACCAATTTGTGGAGAGTGAGCTTGCGTTCAAATACTGAAGTTATTTAATTAAACACAGTTTTTACCACTCAAGTCCTAAACATGCATCTATATGTGTTTAAATACGATGATGAAACATGCAAGAACACATATATGAGGAAAAATCCCCCAAAGGGGCAAAACCTTTTATTTTCACAATAATTTTATAAGATCACGGCTTACACGGATTACAATGAAAATATATGACACAGAAATACCCTCGGGTGTCGGTTCTGTTGTCGACGGCTAGAACAATCCCTTTCCAGTAGGGCAGCAGTGAAGAAGAGAGAGGCTTCCCCACAAATTACTCCAGATGAGTAAATGATCTTCTTGAAGGTTTAAAGATTCACACACATATATGGGAATGGTTTTGTGAATAAAAAAGGTTTAAAAAACCTTAAAAAGCGAAGTCTTATTCTGGGCTGTTTTCGCAGAATTTTGAGATTGCAGAAAGACTTAAAAAACGTGTATAAGGAGATCAGATATTTATACAAAAATTAAGGTGGTGGCTCATTCGAACGAGATAGCCATGTCGCTGGAACGAAGGACAGAAGTCATTCGAACGATATCGCGCGACATGCCTATCTCGCGCGAATGACTTCCAAAGTCGTTTGAGCGATCTTGTCGATCGAGGAAATTCGCTTCTATACTTAGAAAAATTCAGCTTTTGATAAAAAATAAAACCATACTTCAAAAATAATTTTCAAAAACATTTCCCAAGTATTTATGCAAATATTTTAAAGCTCCAATAAAACATATTACTGATAGAGCGTAGTGGAGTAGTGGGAAAGAGCTGAGCAGCATATTGCATGTAGCATGATGCACATGATGAAAGTGGTTGCATTGAATTCGAATAAAGGCTGTCGAGGATGATCGTGTTGACGTGCTGAATGTAGCGGTTTCAGCCATATGAACTGTGATCTAGGAGAAAACATAAAATTCCTAGAATCTACCCCGGACATTTATAAAATTATGTCCTTACAGCTAGAGTTGTTAAAAAAATTCTAAGATCACTACCTAAGCGTTTTATCCCTAAAGTCACTGTGTTAAATTCTATGGGTAATTTAAACACGCTTAAATTAGAGGAATTGGTTGGAGACTTACAAACCTTTGAAATTGACATGTTTCCTAAGTCTGTTAAACCAAAAGATAAGGGAATTGCACTTGAAGCCCAGGCTAGAAAGGGTGAGGGGTCCGTTAAAAGGAAAGAAGCGTCTAAACTGAGAGAGATAGAAACATCTGATTCTGAGGGAGAATTTGATTTAGACAACTTGGTTATTTTTGCCTAAAACTTCAAAAAAAATCTCAAATTAAAAAATGACAATTTTAAAGATAAAAAGAATTTTGAGAAAAATAAATATGGCAAGAAAGATGAAAAAGATAAAAAGGACACCCCCAAGAGAGATGCTATGAATGCGGCGGTAGAGGTCATAAGGCTTTTGAGTGTGCCACTATGTTGAAGCGTCAAGGCAAGGGAAAAGTTGTCCTAAATGCCACATTGAGTGACGACGGCGAGGTCAAGTCGGTGGATTCTGGAGATGAATCACCGCATGAATGCAACTTCACTGCATTTATGGCTAGTCATGGAGGTTATCCTACTGCATCTCACAACGGTGATGATGCCACCTCACATGGACACCTTGACAGTAATGAGAGTGAGGGAGAGGATGCTGGAAGTGAGAGCGAGAGTGATCTTAGACGCGCCTACGCCGATTTATATGTTGAATCATTCAAAATCAAAAAGCGTAACAAAGCATTAATTCTTAGGAACGTCACCGCTGAAAAGGAATTAGGAGAGACTAGAGATAGAGAGTCATCATTTAGCAGTGCCTTGAGAGAGAGAGTTAGTTTCTGATGAGAGAGATAAGAGTTTTGAGAAAGAAAATGGGGACTTGACTAAACAAGTGGCTAATATGACGAGAGACCTTTGTGCATCCTAAGAGGCTCGAAAGATTCTGGAAGCCCTTGTTTCCCAGCTCACTCATGATCTTGAGAGAGCATGATAAGTCAAGGTTCAAATCGAGGATAGATCTGGTAAGATGGGAAAGATGCTCCTCGACCCCACCTTGGGATTTGGTGAAAGGCCGATAATTGGTTTTGATGGTTCTTCCACCTCTCAGATTGCACCTGGACTAGTCCCAAAGTTTACGACTACTCCATATGGCCACCGATCAAAGCCCAAGAGAAGAGTTCGACCGAGAAAATCAAACCAAGGTCAGCCTAAAATTGTGTTCTCTTGTACGTACTACAAAAAAAAGGCAACCTAAGAGAATATTGCTATAATTTGGGTCAGACTTCATGTACATATACTCCACCACATCGTACTGATGATTTTACCAGTCTAAGAGAGTGTGTTGAGTTTTAGCTGCCACATCTCAGAGTTTGATTGAGGAATTCTGACGGATGTCTTTGTGGTCAGTGAATGCTTCCCGCATCCTGGCTAAAACTAATAACAACAAGGGTAAACAAAAGGTTACCACTTCTTGGGTACCTAAGAAAGACGAAAAGTCCCTTATTTTTCATGTCACTCTCAAAGCACATAATACCTCCCAATGGTATTTTGATAGTGGCTGCTCCAGGCACATGACTGGTGATGTGTCCTTCTTTACCTCCCTTGAGGATCGAAAGGAAGGTAAGGTCACATTTGGAGATGGGAGAAAATCTAGCATAGTAGGACGAGGGACTGTAGAGGAACCTAGATTTCCTAAGCTAGAGAATGTTCTGTACGTGAAAGGTTTGAAAGAGAATTTACTCAGCATTAGCCAGCCGTGCGACACTGACTTTGCAGTAAAATTTGATCGGAATGAGTGTAATCTCTAAGATCAAGTTGGTAAATTATTATTGCTAGGGGTGAGAAATGACGATAACTACTATGGGATTATACCCAAGTCCTCATTTGACGACAACAGTGCCATGATCACTCCAATGGATCTGTGGCATCAACGTCTAGGTCGCGTGAACTTTAGAGATTTAGATCGTCTTGCTAAAAAGAACCTAGTACGTGGCTTGTCGTCACTTGGAAATCCAACTTCCGCGATTTGTGAACCCTGTCAGTTGGGTAAACAAGTCCTTAGTCCCCATAGGAAGTTGCATTCCATTACCACCTTTTGTGTGCTTGAGCTGATTCACATGGATATTATGGGTCCTACTCGTACTAAGAGTCGGGTGGTAAGAGGTATATCCTCGTGATGGTGGATGATTTCTCCAGATATTTGATTATAGGTTTTTTTAGAGAGAAATTCGATGTTGTAGAGTTTTTAACGACCAAGTGTCGTGTCCTGCAAAACCAACACGGAGTCAGTATTAACAGGATACATAGTGACAATATCACGAAATTTAAGTAAGCAAAGGTAGATCTTTATTGTGATAGCCTTGGAATTAAACATGAATTTTCGGCCTTAAGGACTCCCCAGTAAAATTGGATTGTTGAGAGGATGAATCGGACGATTCAGGAAATGGATAGATCTATGCTTTTGGGTCGTAAGGTTGCTAGTAGATTTTGGGCAGAGGCGGTGTCTACCGCGTGCCACATGGTGAATAGGGTTTACCTGCGTCCATACACACTTAAAACGCCTTATGAATTGTGGAGTGGCAAGAAACCCAACCCTGCGTATTTCCCTATCTTTGGGAGTAAATGCTACATCCTACGGGTATAGAGTAATTAGGAAAGTTTGACTCACGGAGCGACGAGGGAATTTTTCTTGGATATTCATCAAACATTAGAGCATACATGGTTTTCAACCTGAGTAACTTTAAGGTTATGGAGTCAATAAACGTCACCGTGTAAGATGACGAACCTCCGGCATTTGTTCATCCTAGCCTTCAGTGTGAGGATGAGGGCTTTTCTGGCAACGATTTACTTGTCCCTCACACACATCCTGTGGACCCTACTCCTGTGTTAGGGGACACACCTGTTTGGGTTTGCAAGGGTCATGACCCTTCCACCATTGTAGGCGATCCCACCTTAGGGGTTAAGACTCATGCTCAGCTAGAGAACGTTGTATGTCATTTTTGCTAGACATCCACAATCGAGCCCAAAAATCACAAAGAAGCACTCAAGAATGAACACTAGATATCTGCTATGCCGGATGAGTTGCTTCAGTTTAAAAAGAATAATGTCTGGGAACTTGTCCCTCGACCTAGTGAGATGAATGTGATAGGTACCAAGTGGATTTTCAAGAATAAAATGGATGAAAATGGTACCATAATCAGAAACAAGGCTAGGTTGGTCACTCAAAGCCACACACAGATAGAGGGTGTAGACTTTGGGGAGACATTTTCCCTATTGCGAGGCTTGAGTCTGTCCGCTTACTACTCGCCATCGCATGTCATCTGCGCTTCAAGCTATATCCAATGGATGTAAAGAGTGACTTTTTAAATGGCATTGTACAGGAGGAGGTTTAGGTGGAACAACCAAAATGTTTTGAAGACCCTAAGCACCCAGAGCACGTCTTCTATCTGAGGAAAGCGTTATATGATTTGAAGAAAGCACCCCGTGCTTGGTGTGAGAGGCTTACTTCCTATCTCTTAGCCCGTGGCTTTATAAAAGGGGGAGTTGATATGGCGTTATTCATCAAGAGAGATAACAGTGCTATTTTGGTTACCCAGGTCTATATGGACGACATAATCTTTGGATCCACGTGCTCCTAGCATGCTCACCACTTTGAGGAGGAAATGAAAAGTGAGTTTGAGATGAGCATGGTAGGTGAGCTTACTTTCTTCCTTGGTCTTCAGGTTCGTCAACTAGAGGATGGGATGTTCATCTCCCAATCCAAGTATGCTAGAGACCTAGTCAGGAAATTTGGTTTAGACTCCACTAAGCGTGCACGTACACCTATAAGTACTTCTACCAAGCTTAGTAAGGACACTTTAGGCAAGGATATAGAGCAAACCTTGTATCGGAGTATGATAGGTAGTCTTCTCTAGTTAACTGCCAGTCGTCCCGACATAGCCTTTAGTGTTGGAGTCTGTGCGCGATATTAAGCATCCTGAAAAGAGTCACACTTACTCACTCTAAAATGTGCTATCAAATATGTGAGTGGGACTCTCTCCTATGGTATTTGGTATTCTGTCCGCCTATTCGGATGCCGATTGGGCCGGGGATGTAGATGGTTGTAGGAGCACTTCTGGTGGGTGTTTCTACTTTGGTTCTGCTCATGTCTCTTGGATGAGAAAGAAGTAAAACTCCATCTCTTTGTTCAATACGAAGGCTGAGTACATCATCATCCGGAGTTATTACACACAACTCTTGTAGATGAAGGAAATATTGGAGCATTATGGGATTTCACAGGACACCATGACCATCTCCTGTGATAACACGAGCGCGATACACATATCTTGTAATCCGGTCCAATATTCGCACACAAAGCACATTAGGATACCCGAGCACTTTATACATCAGTTAGTTGAGGAGAAAGTCGTATCCCTAAGTTTAGTACCCACTAACCTTCAGTTAGCCGATATTTTCACGAATCCTTTAGATGCCCTTAGATTCTAGAGTCTTAGAAAGTCTTTAGGGATTTTCACAGTTGACTGAGGGGATGGTCCGTGTCTAGTATATGATGCATTTTTTTTTCATGCTCACATTAGTCTGCTCCTATTTCTAGTTTGTATCATTTTTGTATTTATATACATGTGATTCTTTTCTTGTTTCTTAAAAAACCAGAAAAAACTTAAAAAGATTTTCTTTTATTTTAGAAAACCAGAAAAAACTCAAAAAGATTTTCTTTTATTTTAGAAAATAAAAAAAACTCAAAACGATTTTTGTAGTTTGTTTTTCACCGTTTATGAATAAACACTTAGGATGACCAAGTCACAACTTCATGCCATATCCATCTGACTGTTTGATAGTGATTTGAGACAATATGTTATGTTATTCATGTGCTTTACAAAGTTTGGAGTCTTTGAGTTGCTATAGTGTTGCTACCTACATGTTTGACTCACTTTGTCCTTTATTAAACACATGCACGGATTTGTTTGATATTTGTTCTTGACATATCACATGTTGGTTACGTGTTTTTGTCTCAATTCTGTCTATTAAAACAAACTAAATGCGATGAAACAAGATAATAAAAGGTGTGCATGTTTTACCGTTTTGCCATAAGTTTGTGTGAATTTTATAAACGGTGAAGGGCTACGAAAGGTACTCATCTCTCCTTTGGATTGATCCGCCGTTTAAATTGAACCTAAAAAATTGAGAAAATTTAATTATCCGGGGTTCAAAGAGGTTTAAAAGAGCCCGAAAATATTGAAAGGCAATAAAAAGAAATACATGCCAATAATGGGCCATTAGGTTTATTCGTCAATTCTCCAATGTTTGAGAATTTAGATCACCTCGAAAAGATAATATATCTGAGGGAGTTTCGGTGGAGAATTAAAATGGTTTTGCACATCCTTAAAAAGTCTTGAAAAATCATGAAATCGTTTTGGACCTTATTGGTGTGAAAATCATGTTGACTTTGATTTAAGACGGTGCCATCTAAATTCAATAATTTTACACCAAAGGACTATTTTTTATGTTCATTCATTAGGAGTACACTTATGCATATTGCACATATGATATGATTGAGTTGATTTTCCTATCGAATTTGTTCACACCCATTCATTCCATTTCCATAATTTGGTCGTCTTAGTATAAATTCATGGTGTACGATTTTTGTAATATCATTTTTTTTGTATAAAAAATTGAAAAAAATTAAAAATAGTTGATTTGTTCTGTTTTTCGTGACACCCCTTTTTGCTTTAGGTGATTTATTCTTTTCCTTGTCTATTTTGGACAAATAAAAAGGAGGAGAACGAATTATGATATTATGGGGGAGTTTTAGTATGGGGGGGATTTAATTGTGCTAACATTCATTATGTTTATATCATTTCAAACTCAATACATCACGAGGGTTTGTTGCTTTATCTCATGTGTGTAGGTACGAAGATTTAAGATCAAATTGTTTCACACCCTAATGAGAAAAGCTTGGAGTTTGAAAGTTATATTTCCATGATTGTCTTGGGAGGGTAGACTTGTATACGTCATTCTTGTGATTATTAATTCATTTTTTTACTTATTACCGGCATAGACATATGGGGAGATTTGTAAGGACATTGTCCGTCACATTTAATTATGTCGTATACCGCTACAAGTTGTGAAAGAATTGAGGAAGCCATTATCTACAAACTCCGGATCCGAATTACAAGTTATCTCCAACATTCAAGCACCGTCGAGATAATTTTGGTAAAAATATGCTTAAGTTCCATTTGCATTTTATATTTAAAGTATTGGGATTATTTTTAAAAGGTTAAAATTTTTAAATATAAAATTTCTTTTGCATAAAAGAAGTTCTATTTTCTTTTTAAAAAGGGGTTAGAACTTTTATTAAAATTTCTTTTGGATAAAAGAAGTTTATTTTAAAACAAAAAAGGATGGAAACAAAGTTTTGTTTTAAATATCAAAATGGTACTCTGCCTTAGGCAATGTTGTGAGTTAAAAAAAAGGAGCAGGTAGTTTCGGTTTAATTAAAAAAAATGAAAGGAGTTTGCATCCAAGTTTGGGCGCCACTTTTTTTTAAACCTTTGGCATAATAATTTTTGAACAGATGGTTTCCAAAAACCTTAAAAGCAAATTGATTTTTCTCACCTAATAGGCAGCGGCCACGCGCCTTTAGTGATAATTTAGTGGGGCGTCGGGTTTTGCTATTTATGCCAATTATTGGCATACAGCCAATGATTGGAAATAGGCTTCTTAAAAGTTTTTTTCATAAAACAAAGTTGCGTACATAATTTGTTTTAAGGCAAAACTTCTTCTTGGTGCTCTTTGTGTTTGCCACGCTATTCAAGGAGCTTTTCTTTTACGACACGCATCTAGCCTATGGATGAAAAACACTAGCGCGCCATTGTTTAACTGTAACTCAATGTCTTCTATTTAAAAGGCCATCTCATACAATTTTCTGAGAGATGAAAAGTTTATTTGGCAGAACACTTTCTGAAAAGAAAAAAATTTCTTTGCCTTCAATATTTTTTCAGTATGTCTTCTTCTCACTTTTAAGAGTCCAAAACCTATTGTCTATTTAATTCATCATCCCATCTACTTTTTATGAATTGTTTTATGGAACCCAATACATATCTTTGCTGAAATAGAACTGAGTGTTCTTGTGGAGCTGCTGAGGTTGTTCCATTGCTGACGACACCGACTGATGCCTGGGGGTATTCGTGTGTCAAATTATTTCATTATAATCCGTGTAAGTTGTGAGTTATAAAATTATAGTTAAATAAATGGTTTTGCTCTTCGGGGATTTTTTCCTCAGTTATGACTGTCTTGCATGCTTAGATTAATTTTTTAATCAATCACGTTTATTTGCAAGAGTAAAAAATTGTTGGGTTTGGAATTGGAATTTAATTAAATAATTAATTCATTTGAACACACGCACACTCTAAACATTTTTTGTTGTTCGATTTAAACGGTCGCTTAATTGCAAAGGATATGAGAGTACCTTTCGTAGACCTTCCCCATTTTTCACACACATATATGTATATATAAACAAATCCTCATGGGCAACGGTTCTTACATGCACTACTTTCATTGTCAAGTTTTATTGCATTTGGTTCGATTTAAAGACATGATTGAGATGGAAACATATCGATCAACATGTGATAGACAAGTACAATAATCAAACAAATCCGTTCAAATGTGCATTAAAGGAGACTAAGAGTCAAACATGTAGAAAGTAATCTCAAATTACACCTTAATGACACCAAACATTATAAAGCATAAAAATGGAATAATGACGAATCTCAAATCACTATCAAATAGTCACATGGATATGGAATGATGTTGTGACTTGGACATCCTAGATGCCCATTCATAAATGTTGTAAAACGAAATACAAATATCTTTTTGTTTTTTCCCAAAATTTTATCAAAATAAAATCTTTTTTGCTTTTTCAATTTTTTCTTAAAAAAAAATAGAAAATCTTTTTCTATTTTTCTAGCAAAATTTCAAAAATAAAAATCTTTTTATTTTTATAAAAATTATATCAAAAATGTAAAAGATAAATACAAAGTGGTACATAAAATATAATCATGAAATATAATCATGAAAAACATCATATGCTAGATAACAAGGCTAAACCTCAACCGTTAGGGGCGGTGGAGTTTTTCAAAAGTGGTGGCATCCTATGAAAGACCTCCATCAAGTCATGTGAAGTTTTGACGAAAAACATAACTTGCTCTTGGATATGTTCAAACTCTCTCATGTAATCATTCGTATCATCTAAAGTATCATGTGTGGGTACGTGTGTGGGAACACGTAGCAAAACTCTATGTGACACACTATCCAACTTAAAACAAAATTTTCTAAGGTGTACTCTCTTCTTGCAATAGGTGCAAACATACACGGGCCTAGAACACCTTTCCTAAAACGTCTACGACGCACTCTCCTTTCGAGTAATAGATGACTAGGTGGGTTGGGTTGAGAGCCATATGGATCTATCACAAACTCGGTGATAACATAGCTTGTTTACAAGAAACTAAATGGGTCGGTGAGAAAGCTAGAGAAATTGAAAATACAGGATTTAAATTATATTATACAGGAAAGAATAGAAATAAGAACGGAGTTGGAATAATAGTAGATAAAAACTTTAAGGACGATATCGTAACCGTTATTAGGAAAGGTGATAGACTTATACTTGTAAAATTGGTATTAGGTGAAAATATAATTAATATTGTTAGTGCTTATGCACCTCAAGTAGGATTAGATGAGCACACTAAAGTACAATTTTGGGAACAAATGGATGAACTAATTCAAGAAATACCCCTAGGTGAGAAAATCTCTATAGGTGGAGATTTTAATGGACATGTAGGAGAAGATCGTGTAGGATATGAGATAGTGCATGGAGGACATGGTTTTGGAGATAGGAACGACGGGGGAGAGTCTATCTTAGATTTTGCGATGGCTTATAATTTTGTACTAGTAAATACATGTTTTAAAAAGAGGCTTGAACACTTAATAACTTATAAAAGTGGAACACATAAGAGCCAAATAGATTTTTTCATTACTAGCAAAGGAGACCGATTAACGTGTAAAGATTGTAAGATTATCCCAGGAGAGAGCTCAACCTCACAACATAGGATAATGGTGTTGGATATAAATATTAAAAATCAATAACGAGTGCGAAAAGTGAAGATTAACCCACGAACTAGGTGGTGGAATTTAAAAGGAGAGAAATTAGAACTATTTAAAGATAAAGTATTAAATGAAGCAACATGGAATAGTGAAGAAGAAACTAACATAATGTGGAGTAAGATGGCCACATGCATTAGGAGGATATCAAAAGAAATTCTTGGAGAATCAAAAGGCAAAGGGCCACAGTCTAAAGAAACTTGGTGGTGGAATGAAGAAGTACAGAATATAGTAAAAATTAAAAGGGAGTGCTTTAAAACATGGCAAACAAATAGAAATGAAGAGAATTTTGAGAAATATAAATGGGCTAAAAAGGAAGTTAAGAAAGTGGTAAGAGATGCTAAGTTAAAAGCGTATGATGATCTTTATACAAAATTAGGAACACAAGAAGGGGAAAAAAGTATTTATAAGCTTACTAAACTTAGGGATAGGAAAACAAAAGATTTTAATAACGTTAAGTGCATCGAAAGTGATGATTCGAGAGTCCTAGTCAAAGACGATGAAATTATGGAAATATGGAAAAACTACTTTGCGAGGTTATTAAATGGAGATGATGGTAGTATATTAGATATAGAGGAACTTAGGGAGACTCGAGAAGATATATTTTTTCGTAGAATTAGGACAACAGAGGTCAGGATTGCTCTAAAAAAGATGAAAACAGGGAAGGCTTTAGGACCAGATGGTATCTCTATTGAGGTTTAGAAGTGCTTAGGGGAGGATGGAGTATCATGGATTACAAAATTATTTAATAGAATTTTAATGACTGATAGGATGCCCGATGAATGGAGAAAAAGTATTTTAGTACCTATTTATAAAAATAAAGGGGACATACAAAGTTGTTCAAATTATCGTGGTATTAAGTTAATGAGTCATACAATGAAACTTTGGGAGATAGTGATTGAATATAGATTGAGATTGAAGACAACAGTATCTGAGAATCAATTTGGGTTTATGCCTAGGAGGTCAACAATGGAAGCAATCTATTTATTGAGGAGATTAATGGAGAGGTATAGAGAGAAAAAGAAGGATCTTCATATGATTTTTATAGATTTGGAGAAGGCGTATGATAGGATACCCAGAGATATAATATGGTGGGTTCTACATAAAAGAGGAGTGACTCGCAGATATATTGATGTGATCAAGGATATGTATGATGGTGCGATGACTACAGTAAGAACATCAGCTGGAGAAAGTAGTGAATTTTCAATTACGGTAGGGCTACACCAAGGTTCAGCATTAAGTCCTTATCTCTTTGCTCTTGTTATGGATGAGTTGACTGGACAAATACAAGATGAGGTGCCATGGTGTATGCTATTTGCAGATGATATTATTTTAGTGGATGAGACTAAGATGGGGATAAATGCTAGGTTGGAATTGTGGAGAGAAACTTTAGAAACAAGAGGACTTAAAATAAGCAGAACTAAAACAGAATATGTGGAGTGTAATTTTAGTAGTAATAGGAGGACAAATGGAGATGTGTTGAAATTGGAGGGTCGAGAAATACCTAGAAATGATCATTTTCGTTATTTAGGATCGATTATACAAAAAGATGGAGATATTAGTGATGATGTTACGCATAGGATTAGAGTAGGCTGGGTTAAGTGGAGAAGTGCGACCGACGTTCTGTGTGATAGGCGTATACCTTTGAAGTTAAAAGGAAAATTTTATAGGACGACCATTAGACCCGCCATGTTATATGGGACAGAGTGTTGGGCAACCAAGAAACAAAATGTGCAGAAAATGAGTGTGGCGGAAATGCGAATGCTAAGATGGATTTGTGGTAAAACCCGAAAGGATAAAATTAAAAATGAACAAATTCGTGAAACGGTAAATGTAGCTCCTATAGAAGATAAATTGAGAGAAAATTGACTTAGATGGTTTGGACACGTCAAGCGTAGACCAATGGATGCTCCTGTGAGGAAGAGTGATTTAGTTAGTATTGATGGTAACCCAAGGGGTAGAGGCAGGCCTAAAGTAACTTGGTGGGATATTATAAAAAAGGACATGATATCATGTGGTTTAACCGAAGATATTGCACTGGACATAATGGAATGGAAAAATAGGATTCATGTAGCCGACCCCAAATAATTGGGAAAAGGCTTTGTTGAGTTGAGTTGAGACTTTTTCATAGCATTCATGCCTTCATGGGTAAGTTGAAAAACATCACATGCTTCTTTTGACATGGTGCACGTAATGATATGTCGAAACTCGTTAGGGGTGACGGCTCTGGAAATTGCACTTAGCCCACGAGAATTAAAAGTGCTCCATTTAAATTCACCCTCAGTCCAGTCTGTCATAGGTTTAAGGTTAGTGACATTATTAACGGTGATAGTGGTAGGAGTCCATCCTCTTTCACAAACAGGCCAAACATGCTCATCGAGTTCTTTTAAGGCAAACTTCATGTGGGCTTTTCAATAGGCACGTCAAAAATTGGCAACCGATAAATATAAGTTTTCATTCGAAAACATTAAATAATTTTCAAAATCAGATTTAAAAAAAATAGATATCACAAAAAATTTACAGAAAAAGAATCACTCAGTAAATTAGAGTAACCGGCTGATACCAATTTGTGAATGGTAAGATCGCTTAAAGAGGTCTGATACCAATTTGTAAAGGAGGTGTAATATCGATTGCTTGGGGATTCTCAAATGTCCAATTTAACACTTGTATAATTAGATGTTAATTTTTTATCCAAATTAATTAAACCCTAACACATACATCTAGGTGTATAAATCAAGCCATAACGAACAAACATAAATTGCTGACACACCAATATCAGGAAAAAATCCCCTTCAAGGGCAAAAATTTTATTTCAATAAATGTAACAACACTTACAAAGCTCTACAATGAATATTCCATAGAACACTCACATAGGCCATCACCTAGAATCAGCAACGGATTAACCAAAGCAAACCCACAAGGACCACAACTCTAACTTCAGCAAGGCACACCGCAGTCGTCAGCCAACAATTCCCTCAAGAACCACTAAGTCAGCAGTAGAGATTTCGTCTCCATAAGAGAAAACTTCAAAAAATTTGTATCTTGGATTCCAAAACAATTCACTAAAGTAATTGGGATGACTTGTGAATTGAAAAACAAACTTAAAACCCCCTAAAAGTGAAGGCTGGAAATTTTGTAGTTTGCAATTTTATTTTCGCCAAAGTCTTTCTGAAAGAGTTCTCACAAAATAGGTATTTATAACAAAATTGACTTGGTGGGGCCGCTCAAACGAGAAGTCCACGTCGTTCGAATGACAACCGATGTCGTTCGATCTATGGATTGCGCGACCATCTAACGACGTATTAAAACATGAAACAATACGCTGTCGTTGGATGTAAACATCAAGCCAGCTTGTTGCGAGGTATCGCATGAGATGCAATGTCACTTAAAGCGTCATTTGAATGACTTGCTTTTGTCATTTGAACAACATTCACATGTCATTTGATCCACCAAAACGAAAAATAATTTTTATTAAAACTCCGCTTACAGGTATTGATAAAATAATTTTGACTCAATAAAATACCTCAGATTGATAAAAAAAATCCCAACACTTTAAATGAAACATTAAGGGACTTAAACACAACCTTCCCAAAATCTATCTTGCAGAGGCTTGTTTGTTGAAGAACGTTGACATTCGGATCCGTCTTGATGCATGTATGATCTTGAACATTCTTCGATGGGTGTAGCATTATACGACATACTCAAATATAAACGAACTACGTAATATATGTCCTTATAGTGAAGAAAAGATTTGCTCCCATCCTATTAGGCACATAAGCCTACAATGAAAAAAAGGAGGTCTGACGAAGGCCCATCAACCCCACATACCGGTAACACCGAATTGTAAGAAAAGATGAAGATTGCCCTACTACGGTACGGACCAGCGAAGACTCCTAGCCCCATGCTCTATAATCCATTTCACACAATTCTCTATCGATGGGCCAAAACTAAAGAAAGGCTAGGAAAAGAAATTTGGAATTCTCGATAGAGGGTACTCAGGAGTGGCCACCATGCACAGTCTCTCAGACAACTACATGGACAATATAGTAAGGCTCGCCCGTAAGAAGTTAGCCTAACCCACCTTCCAGGCATCTAGTCCATTCAGGGTATCTGCCAATACTATAGAAGTTAGAGTACAGTGGTAAGGCATCCATAACACTATCGTGGCTACTTGAGGGAGAGTCGTCACATTGCCTACCATCAAAATCAATATGGAAGTCAATCCTAGGGCTACAGCACTAGCGAAGACATTATCAGTATAATATCTTCGGCACATCGAGTTCAATACCATCGAGAGAATAATACTTCCTTCATGCACTAGTGGTCAGGCAGCTGAAGGAGACACATGGACTAACTCGGCTAGTGATACCCAAGGAGAACGAGACAAATACGACAAGGCTACCACAACACTTGGGTTAACACCCAATATAAAAGAAAATTCTTCATAAGTAGGGCACACTTCATCAAGGCCGAATCGAAAGACATGCTCTTCAGGATCCCACAAGTACACCGCTGCTTCTAGAAGATTCCAATCTATAGGACGATTATGCCACAAGGAGATAGGCATAAGATGAAAGCTTCGTAATTAATGTTGTTGAGGCACATGGTCTCTAAGCCTTCCAGATAAACCGAGAAAGTTTCAGACATCGGAAGTCAAATTTTATATGAAGAACAAATCTTGAAAAGGAAAGAAGTTTGAGCTATGGTGATGACCCCCCCCCCCCCCCCCCCCCCCGCGCAATTAAAGTCCCCTTTATACCCAAAAGCACTTATAAAAACATGAAACCCAAGCTCTTGCGAGGCCCTCTAATCCTAAGTACCCATAAGTATAGAGGAAGAGCAATAAATGCTAGGAAAGTGATTTGGACTTGGCTCATATGCCGATAAGCAGGCCAAGGGGTAGGTCGATCGGCATCCTCTTATTTTTAGAAATTCTTTACCTTCCTCTTTTGCTTATATCATTTCCAAAATAAAGACTTTTATTTGTTCAAAAACACAACATGTTGTTAAAAATCCCTCTTCAAGATTTTCTTTTATTTCGTTCTATTTTACTTTATCTTATTTTTGCAATGAATAAAACCTCATCAGAAAATTAACGCGCGCGTAGATTAAGCCATTAGATCAAGATAATTTAGTAAAAAGATGCATTTAATATAGGGAGTAAATTACGCTTTTGGTCCCTATTTTATCATAAACATTTTTAAATGATCCACAATCTTTTATTTGCCTCAAATTAGTCCCTAAACTATATCTTTTATTTTAAAAAGGGGACTCCGTCCATTTGGACCATTAAATATAAACAAGATTATGTCAAAATATCGATTTTGCCCTTATCCCCCTTATTTTATCACTTCTTCTAGGTTTGTGCCCTTACACCCTTTTTATTTAAAAAAATATATGTTTAAGAATGACATTTTTTATTTATAAAAACGGATGAATTTATTAAATTGATATCTATGAAAAATCATTTTAACCGTTTAAAAATATTTTAAACTGACTTTTTTATTTATAGCAAACATTTTAACTCTTTAAAAAAATTATCTATTTTTTAATTAAAAACTCTGCATAAAAAGTCAAAATAAAAATAGTTTCATATAAAATAAATTTGTTTTTACAAAAATAAATTGTTTTAACTATTAAAAAACAACCTTTTTAAATTTGTTTAGAATAAAAAAAGTCGGTTTCAAAAACTCTTTTGTTTCAAATGTTTAAAAAAACGTCTTATATATTTTTTATTTATTGAAAACGATTTATTTATTAATAAACTCCTTATTTATTAAAAATGTTTTGAAAATCATTTTTTAAAATTAGGTTTTTCAATAAACTTCTTATTTAAAAACATTTTTTTTATAAACACAATTAAAAAAACAGCTTTTAATAGTTAATTATTTTTGTAAAAATATTTTTTTTAAATTAATTTTTTTTACAAAAGTTCTGTTTTAAAAACTGCTTTCTTTTATAACCTTTTTTAATACTAAAAACACCCATAAAAATTCATGCACTAGTTGAAATTTTAATACTAAAAATAGTTTTATTTTTTGAAAACATTTTAAAAAACAGCGGTTAATCGTTAAAAACATTTTTGTAAAAACATTTTGTTGGTGATAGTAATTTTAAAAAAAAATTATGACCTGGTTTGGACCATTTTCTTTTATAATATGTTTTTAATACTAAAAACACCCATTAAAATTCATACACTAGTGGAATTTTAATTGTAAAAATGGTTTTCTTTTTGTAAAATCATTTAAAAATAGTTAAAAACATGTATAAACATTTTTGTAAAAATAATATTTTTATAAAAATTATTTTTAAAACATAACATTTAAAAATGTTGTTTCTTAATAGTTAAAAACAGTTTATTTTTGTAAATACAGTTTACATTTTATATAAAATTATTTGTACTTTTTATAAAGAGTTTGTATTTAAAAAAACATATGAGTTTTTTTAAACAGTTAAAATGTTTTTTAAAATAGTTGAAAATATGTTTTTTTTTAATTTTTAAAACGATTTCTTAAAAAAAATAACAACTATGTATGAATATAAAACCTTATATATATATATATATAAGTCAATAACATTTAATGTGTTAAGTGTGTGGGAGTGAGTGTGTATGAGAGAGAGGAAGTGAGAGTTAAAGGGTTGGTTGAATTGAGTCGAAATGAGAGTAAAATGGGAAATTTAATAATTTTACGTTAAAAATTAACGGACTTTTGGACAGAGTCTCTTGTTTGAAACAAGTTAAATAGTTTGGGGACTAACTTGAGAAAAATAAAATATAGGAGACCATTTAAAAACTTTTGTTATAATTTAGGGACTCAAAGCATAATTTACTCTTATATATACTTGTCAAAGACAATTTCACATTATCTCTCTAGGTAAAAAAAAAAAGTAGAAAAAGAAAAAGAAAAGATAAAGTAGGACTCAGACTGAATCCTTCAAAACCTCAATAAACCTCCACGTTAGGCGTCCCCGCAAATTCGCTTCCCCCAACGACGTGCGGTAGACCTCCTACTCCCAGAATCGGAGCTCTCCTTGGATGTAGCTGGTGGAATTAGGTAGAAATTGGCCAACTTCCTCACATCATCAGCCACTGACACCATCCAATCCCAAATGTCTCGCAGCCAGGTTATCGTTATGCCAATAGTCTGTAAAAGAACCAAACCACTAAAGGCAAGTGAATCTGTAATGAGAATAAGAAAATCAAAACAAAGATATATGAAAAGAAAAATGGAAGTCATACATCTCTCGAGAGAGCCTCCTCTGGAAGACACACAAATCCAACTATCTCCTCATGAGTGTAATGAGGCACCGAGACCATTGCCCCACTATTCACTTAAATATGATAAGGGGTGAAAATGTGGTGGAAAGGAAGCTCCTCCACTACCGTCGTCGCACATCTCCCATGATATGGGCCGACTCCACTGGCACGCTAGTACCCCTCTTAGATCCTATAATATGTAGAGGCATATTCTCCACATCATAGATATATGATGGCATCATCCAGCTAGTCATGAAATCCAAGTAGTCTTAGCTTGTCGTCATGTTAGTATAATTTATATAAGGCTTTACCTCCATCATCACAACCCTCACCTCGGCAGATACCTCATTTACCCGCCTCATATAGTCTGAGGGTGAGGACGATGGGATCTCCACCTCACCCTACATCACCAAGCTCACAACCTTCTTTTCCAGGTACCAGATGTTTCCAAACTCATGCACCAGTATCCTCCTTATCTGGGCATGCATGCCCGTGATCCTCGCGGTCCCCGAAGACAAGTGCCAATTGTATAAGGCCACTTGTTTTCCTAACAAAAGTCAATAATCCTGAAACCACAGAAAGATAGAGGCGGAAACCTAAACTGATTGCTCATTAGAGCGTTCAATGCCGCCCTCACTTCCTTTAAAAAAGGGACTGGTTCGATCGCCAATTTGATTTTCTCCACCGATACAAATTGGAGGAGTTCCCCGACTCGCTCGCCTTCAGGGATATCAACCTAACATTGTGCCCGATCATTTCATTAAACCACATCTTCATAAGGAAATATAGGATGTCAAAAGGAATGGAATTGGAAAAACAACAAGAAAATAAGAGGAAATTAAATCTAAAGGTTACCTCCAAAAGATGCATGGGTCTCGTGAAAGTATATCCGCAACATCAAATGAAAGCATCGAAAGAAGCATAGAGGGATGCAAACGTAAAGATCCCTAAATCATATAGGTGGATCTTCGAGATGATCCGCAATAATGGAGGAAACCATAGGTGGACGAAATCATCGCTCGTCGCCACCACAAACACTCCTAACAGAAGCAGAGTAAATAAGAGGGCCGCGTGACTCACTTGCCACCCGTCGGTCTTATCAATCTGCCTAGAAAATAAGACCACCTTCATTATTGATATGCAAACTAAATCCCCTGACGCAATCCTCCCTATGTCACCCAAGGCATACCACACTGCCACCTTATAAATGCGCAGTGTATGGTCCACCACTATGTACCGGCCCTCGCTCTTTAGTCCCGCCAACCAATGAATATCCATGGGAGTGACTGTCATCTCCCCAATGCCCAAATGGAATTTTCGGATCATATCCCACCACCTATCTCCCAAGGCGCACGATACCACTATGGAACACAGTATCTCATTGAAAGCCCCAGCTAATGGGTCAAATTCGGTAGCTCTACCATCAAACGAATAGTCGCAGAATGGTGTTCCCTACTTCCTTCATCCCACTCGACCACACAAGAGAGAATGCTTGATGTATCTACGTCAAAATTCTTAGAAACAAAAAAGACCCTTTAAGATCCCAAGGATAAAAAAAAGACAAAAGGAGAAAATAAAAATAAAGAGAGAAGACTTACATAATCCCTATGGTTCTTCACCCTTGCAGAACAATGATGTGATGGCTCACACAGTAGAATTCTCTTTTCAAGAACAGGCTCGAAGTTGTCATAATCATTCTCATTCCCTAAAACTAGTGGCGCAACAGCATACCATTTCAAGCCTTCCCAACCATCAGTTAACATCCCGTTGTTATTTTAGGTTCCCCCAATGTGTTCTTTTGAGAAAATAGACCCGAAACTGATTGCAAAATAGAGAAATCAATGGATTCACTCGAATGAAGGTGTGAAAAAATGAAGAAGGTCTACCCCCTTTTTATAAGACTAAAGAGTATGTCGATCGGCAGTCCCCTGGACCTGTCTATCGGCATTGACTTTCACCGCTCCCAAGAAGCCCAGGAGTTTGTGCCATATGTCGATAGGCACTGCCGACAGTCCCCTCCAAAAGTCTATTGCAAAAAGTAAAAAAAAAAATCCAAAAATCGCACAAAAAATTCATAAAAAAATCCAAAAAAGTCCCTACAAGTCTGACTATGTGTGTTACACCCCGCCTATTATAATTCTGGGTGATCGGTCCATTATTAAATTAAACAGGAATCATTAATCGCTTCATTCTTAGCATCACTGTCAAAAAACTTTTTAATTACTAATCACCTATGTCAAATAAAGCTGGTGCCAAATTTTATCTTTTATTATGAACACATGTGAAAATAAATTAAATGAAATAAACCATTCACACATAAATATTGTCTAAAAAATTACAGGACATATATATAAAATGAGACCGAATAAATCGTATATTTTACAAGTACATAAACCAACCATAAGAAGTCAAACTAAAATCAGGATACAGTCTGATGCATAAGTGAATAAAATAAATAATCAGAAGTCAACACACCCAAATAAACTAATCAGAAAATCTCCTATCTAGAATAAAAAATTTGAAGCGTCTAAAGTAATCTCCTTCAAGCCTCCACATTTCTCCAGCTACGCGTCTTTGGATAGGATCCCTAAGCATGATGTTCCTATATCCGGACACCTAAAAAGTTTTAAAAATAATTTTAACACGGGTCAGAGCGCAAGTAAAACATTTTGAAAATATTTTGCAAGTATTTAAATCAGTTATTTATTACACATGTAATTTACATGTACGCTATCTCGAGATCCTCACCTCTCAATTAATGTGCACGTCAAACGTATTTTATCTAGTCATATTACCCGTCCCAACTAGATAAGGCATTTAACTACTCTCTATAGGTCTAATTCCCTCGTATTTCCCCACAATAATGCAGTCTCAATAATAATTTATTTATTCTCATTTTATTATTGAGACAATCATTTAATTTTCCCTGCTTAAAGTCTTTTAGATATATATCTTTTATCAATTCTATTGTTTCACATATGTAGCTATATCACACCGATAGATATTCATCACACATATAATATATACACAACTATAGCATCCCCGAAATGGCCCCTCGTGATGTTGGAATACTCTTCTATTAAGTCCATGTACCTTTCGTACTCCATTAAGGACTATTGGCTCGGCATGTCTCCTCAAACCCAAAATCAATCAACACGACAATGGAGGCGAGCATGGTTCTAAGACTTTGGGATACGAACATACCTAACGTACCCAAATGACCTCTCAGTCCCACTAATACACTTTATATAGTGGACCTCCCTAAGTTCCATGTTCTGGGGCATAAATCAAGACCTTACTAGAATTGTCAAGGTGGGATTACCCTCTGTATGGAAACCTCCTGTTAGCAGGCAGCGTAGATATGTTCACAAAAAAAATCAAATCATATCTATAGGTATTTACACAACCTATTTACATATTTTATTTAGTAGGTATTGCAGATAACCCAATTTCATCAATTCGTACGTAGTATATATTGCTCGCATATTCGACGTACCATTAATTTCAATTAAAATTCCAATTCATTTAATTTCGAGTATCTCTAACTCCTCTAAGGCTCCTAATTACTTATTATTTAATACGTAGTTATTCCCATCGGACACTCCTGGTCGTAAACATAGGTTGACTCATCACTCCGTGACCCATTTCAAATTCCATTCATTCATCAATTATGGATATTCTCTCAATTATCCCAATACTTAACTCGTCTCAATTTATGTAAACCTAGTCTCCCTTTTAGGCCTACTGTCATTTTTATATTTCCCTCTATAGTTTAAAAGTATCCCAAAAGTCCTCACACGAATTATCCATAATTTCAGGGCTTAAAAAGGAAAAATTTCAATTCTGGGTAAAATTGAATCGATTAGTCCCTTGGGACGAATCGATTCTCCCTTGGGCCGAATCGATTTGAAAAGTGTCAAAGGTCTTCTTCTTTATTTCGCTGTTACGAATTTTC
Organism: Sambucus nigra; assembly: GCA_949130495.1. Classification (NCBI taxonomy): domain Eukaryota; kingdom Viridiplantae; phylum Streptophyta; class Magnoliopsida; order Dipsacales; family Adoxaceae; genus Sambucus; species Sambucus nigra. The sequence continues at coordinate 292,647,559 of OX422217.1, read as the reverse complement.
ATACCATCAAATTCGTCAAACTTTTATACCACAATCCAAACTCCCAATTATCATAACGAAACATAAAATCTACGTGTGGGATGATTTTTAACGTAAATCATGTACAAAATCCATACACTTTCACCCAATATCAGATTAAAATCTCCATAAATCATTAAACCCTAGAATTTTGTGTTCTTCACATGAATTTAACTCCAGATTTATCCCATGATATTAATCCTAGAACTCTTGATTTCGTTTTGTCTATATAACTGGATTCATTCTACATGCAATCATATACCATATAATGAGTATTATTCATCAAATCACAAGGGTAACATCAATTATCCTTAATTCAAAGATCTTACTCTACATGGGTATTATAACTCATAAAAAATTTCAAGATAAATACTTGCCTTGTATGGGAGCGATCTGATTTCGTGTTCTTGATGATGATTCCCTTCTAATCCACCCTCAAATGTGATGATGATGCATGAACAAGGTTGAAATCTCCAAGACCTCTCTCCTAAGCGCCAAGAATGATCTCCCTTTTTTCTCTAATGGCCTCCAATTATTTTCTATTCCTCTTACCCTAGCCTCTAACAACTACAAGTTAATATAACCTTGTAAAATTCGTAGGTCCCTTAGGTTGCCAAATGACCAAATGCCCTATCGTAGTGCCGGTTTGGTCTAAAATCGTCCCGAGACCCAAATTATACACCCGGGTATAATATTTTGATTATTTTGATCCTTTAGGGCTAAACCATAACCTCTAAATCATCATTAGAGTTACTCACAAATAATTTCCCCTCACACAACGCCCAGTTAAGATAAAATACTGCTATGTCACTATCACTCGTCAAATACGTAGTTACTATTCACTTAGTAATTTTATTCAATTAATATTAATCATTTATCTCCGATTAATAATTTATTCAACCCATAATATTTAATTTCTTGTAAAGTACGTCTCGTATGTAATTTAATTTAACCCAACAATTAAATTTTAATTTCTCAAAATATGGGTTGTTACATACTTCCCCCCCCTAAAAGGGAATTTTTCCCTCAAAATTGGGACGTACCTGCGGTAAATAACTCTGGATACTACTCGCGCATGTCATCCTCCCGCTCCCATGTCAACTCGTCCACATTGTGGTGCCCCAACTGAACTCTAATCAAGGGTACCAACTTTAATCGCAGTTTATGCTCACTACGATCCAGTATCGCCACTAGTCTGTCCTCGTATGAGATATTGGGATGTAAGTCGAACTCCTCTAATGGAAAATGCCAAAAAGTTCTCTCTCCCCTCCGGTACCTCTTCAGTGATGACACGTGAAACACGCCATAAATCCTCTATAGGTGCTCTGGTAGTCTCAGTCTATAAGCTACTGGTCCCACTCTCTCAATGATCGAAAGGGTCCCATATATCTCAGTGTTAATTTCCCCTTCTTGTCGAATCTCATAACTCCATTCATAGGAGATACTCGCACCAACACCACATCACCCACCTCAGGCTCTATGTGCCTCCGGTCTGCATCGGTATAACTCTTTTGCCTAACTTAAGCTATCTGGAAGTGCCCTCGAATCAACTCAATCTTAGCAGTGGTGTCTTGAATCATCTCTTACCCCCATAACTTATTTTCCCCCACCTCTAACTAGAAAGCAGGTGAACGACAAGGCTGACTGTATAGTGTCTTAAATGGTGCCATGTCAATGGTGAATTGGTAGGAGTTATTATACACAAACTCCACCAAAGAAAGGCATTGCTCCCATCCTCCATCAAAGTCAAGTATGCACATCTGCAGTGTATCCTCAAGCATATGATTAACACTATATGTATACCTATATTTCTATTAGTGACACATTTTACTCAACCGTAAATCCATGCCCATCGCCTCTTAAAAACTTTGCCAAAAATGGGACACAAAGATCTTCTTCCGATCGGACAAAATATTAATCAGAACCCCATATAATCATACAATCACGGCTATAAATTATTGTGGATACTATTTCATCTCAAAATCCGTATGAAGTGGAAGAAAATGAGCCACCTTGGTAAACCAATTCACTATCACCCATATGAAGTCATGACCCTGCTGTGATAACGTTAACTCGGTAATTAAAATCCATGGAGATACTTTCCCAATTCCACATGGGAATATCTAATGGTTGTAACATTCCTATTGGTCTCTGGTGGTTTATGTAAGGACATTATTTACACTGTTCGTTATCAATTGAGTATGTCATATACCATTACAACCGTTGAAGAATAAATCAAGATCATTCAAGCGTCTAGACGGATCCGAATATCAAAGTTCTTCAACATTCAAGCCTCCGCAAGTTTAACTTTGGTAAAGTTATGTTTTACGTCCTTAATGGTTCACTTAGAATATTGGAATAACTTTTATGAAAATTTTTCTAAGTGTTGGAGTGGAGTTTTTCGTCAAAAATGTTTTTCTAAGTGTTGAGGGGGACTATTTTCTGACGAAACAAAAAATATTATTTTTTTAATATTTCGTTCAAGTGACAGCAAAACATCGTTCGAGTGACAGGCCTCTGTCGTGCGATTTCGTTTGAACGACACGTATATCCGTTCGAGCGACACTGATATCTTGTTTGAGAAATGCGCCGCCTTAGATTTTCTATAAATTGATTTTTCCAACTTCGCTTTTTATCAGAAGACTTGAGAATTTTCAAGAGACAAAACTGTTTTGGCATAATACTTTGTCTTCTCACTTTTAGGGTTTTAATCCTTTGTTTTCAATTCACAAATCATCCCAATAGTTTATGTGAGTTGTTTTGGAACCCAAGAACACATCTTGTGTCAAGTTTCTCTTGTATAGAAAATCTCTACTGTTCATTTAGGTGCTCTTGAGGGGAGTGCTGGAATGAAGACGACCGCGTGTCAATAAGGAGTACTCGAGGGTGTTCCTGGGCTGAATTGGAGTTGCGGTTCTGGATGACTCTATGATGTGGTCTATGTGATTGTTCTGCAGAGTGATCATTGCAGATTTCATTGCGTATTTAAGTTGCGATTTATTTTACAGAGTAAAATAATAAGGTTTTACTCGAAAGGGGTTTTTCCTGAAATTTGCGAGTTAGCTATTTTATTTGTGAGGGTTTGAGACACACACGTGTAGTTTCATGATTAGGGGATGATTATATTTGGTTTAAAATTGACTCTAATTAAATAAGTTTATATTGGGAATTTGCAAATTTATTCAAATCAATATTGTACCGGCATTCTCAAATTGGTATCAAAACGGGTTTCACTAATTTATTGTGAATTCCCATTTTTTCACAAAATTTGTGTGATATTGATTTTTTTTTGAAAAATATGATTTTAAAAATTGTCGCAATGTTTCCAAATGAAAACTTATATAATCGGTTGCTAATTTTTTATGGGTCTAATTATGCTTAATGAAATGCCCGCATGAAATATCATTTAAAAGCAATCGATGAGCGAGTTTGGGTTATTTTTGAAAGAGGATGGACTCCTCCCACTGTCACCGCAAATAATGTCATGAATTTTTTAAAACAAAATTCTTCCAATAAAAGATTTTTTGAGAAAAATAAAATGAGGACAAGAGTGCGGTGAGAAAGAGGGTGAGAAAGTGGAGGAAGAGAAGTGTTTTTAGTATGATGGGAGAGTCCATAGAGCATTTGAGTGTCCCACTGGGATAAAGAGAAAGGGAAAAAAGATTGCCATGCCAAACACTCTTAGCGATTGTGGGGAAGAGGTGAAAGATTCTGGGGATGAGTCGTCACATAGGAAGTTTGTAGCTTTTTCTGCTAGTCACGTGAGCACACCCAGTTTGTCCCACGACGATGAGAATACTTGTTCACATGAGACCCCCGAGGATTATTTGAGTGTTTCTAGCGAGTTTGAGAGTGAGTGCGTTAGTGAGGGTGATAGTGAGATCCAGATTGCGTTTAGAGAATTGTACGCCGAGACCTTAAAGATTTAAAAATTGAATAAGGAGTTGAGTCTTAGGGTGAGAGATATGGAGAGAGAGTTAGAGGTTTTTAGGGAGTTTGAGGCAAAATTGAGTCAACTCGAGAAGGTGAAGATTTCTTTGAGTGAACAGTTAATAGCTTTAGGCCGAGAAAAGAATGATTTGACCAACACGGTGTCTAGTCTCATGACACGTGTATCCCAACTCAAGAGTGATCTCGAACGTGTCCGGGAGGTCAAAATTCCTTTAGAGAACACATCTAATAAGGTTGAAAAGATGGTTCTCAATCCAATTTTGGGTAGAGGTGAGAGTTTAGGAATAGGTCATGACGGTGCGTCCACTTCCCACGTTGCACCCGAGTCGGTTCCCGAGTTTGTGATTGATCCTTATGGATCTCAACCCAACCCACCTAGGAATCCCGTACCTAATGGGATAGTGTGTAGGATACATTTTGAGAGAGGTGCACCTAGGCTTGTTTATGTGTGAAAACACTACAAGAAGAGAGGACACCTTCGGGAGTTTTGTTTTAAGTTGGGTCATGTGTCACATTTTGCTACTATATGTGTTCACACACACGCACCCACACTTGACGCTCCGGATGATTACACGAGAGAGTTTGCACATATTAGGGAGCAGGTAAAATTTTTAGTCAAGACTTCACTTGATTTGATGGAGGTTTTTCATTAGATGTCACCACCTTTAGAAAATTTCATCGCACCTAACAGTTGAGGTTTTGACTTATTTACTAGCATAAGTTGATTTGCATCATGATATTGTTTGCCTATTGCTAGTGTGTATTTTTTGTATTAGATTTCTTATTTTTGAATTTTTTTGAAAATTACAAAAAGATTTTATTTTAATAAAACTTTTGGAAAAAGTCAAAACGAGTTTTGTATTTTATTTTACACCGTTTATGAATAGAAATTTAGGATAACCGAGTCACAATTTCATTCCATATCCATATGACTGTTTAATATTGTTTTGATATGCATCATCATTTTATTTTGTGCTTTATAATGCTTGGAGTCATTGAGATGTGATTAATTGTTACTACCTACATGTTTGACTCATGAGTTCCTTTAATGCACACTTGCATGGATTTATTTGATTATTGTACTTGTTTATCACATATTGGTCGAAGTGTTGCCATCTCAATTCCGTCTTTAAAATAAACCATATGCAATAAAACTTGATAATGGAAGTAGTGCATCTATAAATCGTTTACTGTGAGGAATTTAATTGTAACAAAATATGATGAGTGAATCACGGGAAAGGGTTGCGAGAGTACAAAATTACTCGTCGTGAAAGCCACCATTTAAAAGAGCCCGAAATTTTTTTAAGGCAATAAAAAGATAAATATGCCAAAAAGTGGCCACCTCAAAAGAAAATTTTAATTATTTAGTATTTATGAGGGAGTTTGGATGGAAAGAAATGAAAACGGGTTTGCACATCATGACAGCGTCTTGAAAATGCATTCATAGTTTTAGACGTAATTGGTGTGGGAATCATTCTTGACTTTGATGTGTTGATGGACTGAGTCGATGTCATTTAAATTAAAAACTTTCGACACCCAAGGACGATTTTGAGATTGATTCGTTAGGAGTACACGTATACATCGTGCACATATGTTATCTTTGATTGCTTTGATTTGCCTATCGAATAATTTCACACCCATTCATTCCATTTCCATGATTTGGTTGTCTTAGTGTAAATTCATGGTGTGTTATTTTTTGTAAAATTATTTTTGCATTTTTTTTACGAAAAATTGAAAAATCAGAAATAGTTTGTGGAAGCTTTTGAGTTACTCTTTGCATGAGCATAGTTTGATTCATATTTTCTATGCATTTTTTATCGTGACAACTCCATGCTTGTTTTGTTTATTCGTTTTCATGTCTATTTCGATCAAATAAAAAGGGGGAGAACGAATTATGGGGGAGTTTTTGCATTATGGGGAGATTTTATTATTGATTGATTTATGTTTATATCATTTCAAACTCGATGCGTCACAAAGGTATTTTCTTTATCTCATGTGTGTAGGTACAAAGATTGAAGATCATTATTTTGCACACCTGATGAGAAAAGCTTAAGGATTTAAAGATTTGAAGTTGAAGATTTTGAAGAAAAGTTTTAGACTTACATGTTTAGTACCGTTTCAGTTTATGGTTCATGGGAGGGTATTAGATTTCTATAGTTTTTTTTATTTGATAATTCAGATGTTTTTATTTTGTATCGGCATGGACATAATGGGAGATTTGTAAGGACGTTATCTTCATTATTCGTTATCAATTGAGTATGTCATATACCGCTACAATCGTCGAAGAATAAATCAAGATCATTCAAGCGTCAAGACGGATCCGAATATCAAAGTTCTTGAACAATCAAGCCTCCGCAAGTTTAACTCTGGTAAAGTTGTGTTTTACGTCCTCAATGGTTCACTTAGAATATTGGGATAACTTTTAGGAAAAAATTTCGAAGTGTTAGAGCAGAGTTTTTCTTTAAAAAAAAAATTCTAAGTGTTGAGGAGGACTATTTTCTGACGAAATAAAAAATATTCCTTTTCTAATATTTCGTTTGAGCGATAGCAAGACATCGTTCCAGCGACAGGCCTCTATCCCGTGATGTCATTTGAATGACACATATATTCGTTCGAGAGACATTGTTGTCATGTTCGAGCGACGTGCCACCTTAGATTTTCTATAAATTGGTTTTTCCAATTTCGTTTTTTATCAGAAGACCTGAGAATTTTCAAGAGACGAATCTTCTTTGGAAGAATACTTTGTCTTCTCACTTTTAGGGTTTTAATCCTTTATTTTCAATTCACAAATTATCACAATAGTTTATGTGAGTTGTTTTGGAACCCAAGAACACATCTTGTTTCAAGTATCTCTTGTAGAGAAAATCTCTATGGCTGATTTAGGTGCTCTTGAGGGGAGTACTGGACTGAAGATGACTGCGTGTTAATAATGAGTACTCGAGGGTGTTCCTAGGCTGAATTGGCGCTGGGGTTCTGGCTGACTCTAGGTTGCGGTCTATGTGATTGTTCTGCAGAGTGATCATTGCAGATTTCATTGTGTATGTAATTTGCGATTTATTTTACATAGTGAAATAAAAAAGTTTTACCCGAAAAGGGTTTTTTCCTGAAATTTGTGAGTTTTTGTGATGGTTTGACACACACACACACACACACACACACACACACACACGTAGTTGCATGTTTAGGGACTGATTATATTTGGTTTAAAATCGACTCTAATTAAATAATTTTATATTGGGAATTTGCAAATTTATTTAAATCAATATCGCATCGGCATTCTTAGTCTACCTTTACTAGCTGGCAAGTATCACACTTCGAGACAAACTCTGTTATATCCCATTTCATTTCCGACCACCAATACTCTCTGGATATATCCTCGTACATCTTACCCCCATCGGGATGTTCCATAAATTGGGACTCGTGAGCCTCTGACATCACTGCATGCCTCAAATCATCACGTCTCTCGTTAAAATGCAGACCACCCTCTAAACTGATCGAGTACTCCTCTGCCCCATTAGCTAATAACTGGTGAACTCTATCCTGACAGTATTAGTCCTCTTCCTGTGCTTTAACCACCCTCATCATAATCTCAGGAGTGATATCTAATACGAACATACAAGCCATGTCAATCTCATCATCGTGTCGAAGTTCTCTCCACTTCGCTTTCCAAACCTCTATTAGAGCTCCTGTAGTCCTTTGGCTTAATGTGTTTGCCACCACGTTAGCCTTTCTTGGATGATACTGAATACCAAACTGGTAATCCTTCACGAACTCCAACCACCTCATGTGTCTCATGTTCAGATATTTTTACGTGAACAGATACTGAAGTGATTTATGGTCCATGAATAAGGTAAATTTCTCTTTTGACAAATAATGCCTCCAGATCCTCAAGGCAAATACCACTGCGGCTAACTCCAAGTCACGCGTAAGGTAATTCTTCTCATGGGCTTAAGCTTGCAAGATGCATACGTTATTTCCCTTTCGTCCTTCTGCAAGACACCCCCTAGTCCCTGTAAGGATAGATTAGTGTAGATGTAGTACACCACTCCTTCCTTAGGCAGTGCAAGTACAGGTGTCAATGTCAATTTTTCCTTTAGCTCATCAAAAGCTAGTTGATAATGGTCGTCCCAAATAAACAGTACTCCTTTATGAGTCAACTTTGTCAATGGACCCGTAATCTTTGAGAAACCCTTAACGAACCTTCTTTAATATCCTGCCAATCCTAGAAAACTGCAAACCTCGGTCGGTGTCGTGGGTTGACCCAACTCCCTCACCATCGATACCTTACTTGGATCAATAGTGATACCCTTATAAGACACAACGTGGCCTAGAAACTACACCTCTAAAAACTAAAACCCACGTTTACTAAACTTTGCATATAACTAGTATTCTTTAAGTGTCTGCAAAACCTTTCGTAAGTGCTCGGCATGCTCATATTCAGTGCGAGAGTACACCAGGATATCCTCGATGAACACAATCACAAACTAATCAAGGAACTCTCGAAAAATGGGGTTCATCATATCCATGAACACTCCTGGCGCATTGGTGAGTCCAAATGGCATCACCCTAAACTCGTAGGACCCATATCGTGCTAAAAAAGTAGTCTTAGGAATGTCCTCATCTCTGACACGCAACTGATGATAACCAGACTCAAATCTATCTTAGGGAAATAAGATGCTTCCCTTAGCTGGTAAAATATATCATCGATATAAGGCAGTGGATACTTATTTCGGATCGTGACCTTATTCAACTCTCTGTAGTCAATACACAACCGAAGAGACCCATCCTTCTTCTTAACGAACAACACCGATGCGCCCTATGGTGAAGTACTCCATCGAATAAAACCCTATCCTAGGAGGTACGGAATCTTCTCCCTCAATTCGCGCATCTCAGATGGGTCCATACGATAAGGCGTGCGAGCTATAGGCCTCTTACCCAGCGCTAGGTTATTAACAAACTCAGTTTCCCGACTAGGTAGCAATCTGAGTATGCCTTGGAATGCATCCTCTAACTTTCTCATGACTGGAATAAAGTCTAATAAAATAACTACCTCCTATGAGGACTCCTCCTAAATGTAATATAGATGTGTGCTCGACCCTCCCTCAGGAAGATGCATCGCCCATAAGAACATCTCCTGTCCAGGAATAGAGAATACAATTGTCCTCCCGAAACAATCCACCATCGTATGATATCTAGCTAACCAATCCATCCACAAGATAACGTTATACACCTTCATGTCTAATACCAACAAATCGATGGCTAAACATAATCTACCCATATCAATATCCACACCCCAACAGATCGAGTGTATAAGCGATCCACTACCCATTGGTGACTCCACACATATATAAAGACTACCAGTTGTCTCTAATATACCGACAGCTCGTGCAAATCTAGTCACTATGAAAGAATGTGATTCCCCCGTATCAAATAGAGTCATACCCACAAGACCATGAATAGGAAATGTACCCGCTACTACTGGTGGTGCATGTGGGGCATCCTGTATGGAGGCATCTCGGACGTTATAGGCACGTCTATACTGTAATTATCCCTGCTATGGTGGGTCGGGTGGTGTTGGTGTTGTAAGTGGACTATGTGCCTCCTACTCCTGTGCTGCTCTCCCTTGATGTGGACAATCCCTCCTCTTGTGGCATGTCTATCCACAAATAAAACTTTGGCCTAGAAAATCTCTCTGCCTCTATCCCTGTACCTAATGGTGCTAACCCTGCTGGCCTCCCCCATTGTTACCTTGACCCTGAGGAACATGTTGCTACTAAGGACCCTGTTGGCCTTGCCTGTAACCACCCTCGGGTCGATATCCCCCATATCTGAACCTCTTGGACGATCTCCCTGTCAAAAATCTTGCCCCTACTGTATTCCTGAATTATGCTGATGTGGTGCTCCACTAGCACCGCTACCTCCTGTTTTGCCCTGCTGGATGGACTCATCCCCACTCTTACTTCCCTTCACATGGAAGCGATGATCCTGGCAGTGAACAACACAGCACTGACAACATTCGTATAAGTCACCAATGTTGGATTACTGATCAAATGTTGCTTAATACTTCAAGATAAACCATCCATGAACTTTGCCTTCTTACTTTCTTCATTGTTCAGCTCCTCTGGAACAAAATTATCCAAACATGTGAACTCCTCCTTATATTCGTCCACATAATTCTCACCCTGAGTCACCTCACTGAACCTTTTATGCATCTCAGTCTCTACGGCTGGTGGAAAGTATTTGCGGTCAAACTGCACCCAGAAATCAACAATAGTCATAGTATCCCTCTCTGCCATGATGGTAATCGGCTCCCACCACTGTAGCGTTGCTCCAACCAACCTGAAAGTAGCAAGCATCTGCTTTTGTACCTCACTACAGTCAACCATACGCAAGTGGCGATGGATGCCTTTCTTCTACTGACACGTCGCAATCACATCACAACACCCTTGAAACTCTAGTGGGTGGTCGTTTTGTGCTACGCAAGTGGCGCATTGTTGCTTTAACTTCCCATGCCATGATTGCTTCCACCTCTGCTATTTACATTGGCCCCTGTGGTGGCTGTGGTTGCGATGCTTGTGGATCTGGCTGAGCCTCACCCGCATAAACCCTAGTCACTGCTCTCGCTGGTTGTCTTCTCCAGGGTGGCATCTGAAAATAGAATCGAATCGTGTGAGTTCACCATCAATACAATTATAATGTCATAATAACGAAACCCGTATGTGTAATTATGAATGTGACAATCCTGATAATAGGGCTCTAGGTCAAAGCACGCTACACTGAAATCGTAGTAAGTCGTACATATCCTATGGACCCTAGAACCTAATGCTCTGATATCATATGTGACACCTCGCCCATTCAAATCCTGGGTGATCATTCCATTGTTAAATTAAATAGGTATCATTAATTATTTCATTCTTAGCATCACTATCGAAAAACTTTTTAATTACTAATCACCTATGTCAAATTAAGCTGGTGCTAAATTTTATCTTTTATTATGAACACATGCAGAAATAAATTAAATAAACTAACCAGTCACACATAAATATAGTCTGAACAATAACGCGATAAATATATAAAATGAGACAGAATAAATCATCGGTTTTCTAAGTACATAAACCAACCATAATAAGTAAAACTAAAATTAGAATACAATATAATGCATAATTATATAAAATAAATAATATGAAGGAGACATGCCCAAATTAACTACTCAGGAAATCTCATATTTAGAATGATAGTCCTGAAGCATCTAAAGTAACCTCCTGCAAACCTCCACACTGACACAGCTACGCGTCTCTAGATAGGATCCCTAAGCTTGGCGCCCTTGTGGCTGGACACCTAAAAGGTTTTGAATTTTTTTTTATACGGGTCAGAGCCTAAGTAAAATATTTTAAAAATATTTTGCAAGTATTTAAATCACAACTTAAATCAGTTTTTTAGCACACGTATAATTTACAAGTACACTCTCTTGAGATCATCACCTCTCAACTAATGTGCACGCCTAACGTATCCACCTAGTCATATTACACTTCCCAACTAGATAAGGCATTTAGCTACTCTCGATAGGTCTAATTCCCTCGTATTTCCCCACAATAATGCATTCTCAATAATAATTTATTTATTCTCATTTTATTATTGAGTCAATAATTTAAGTTTCCCTACTTAAAGCCTTTTAGATATATATCTTTTACCAATTCTATTGTCTCACATAAGTAGATATATCACACCAGTATATATTCTTCACATATATAATATAAATAACTGTAGCATCCCCGGGATGGCCCCTCGTGATGTCAGCATACTTTGTTATCAAGTCCATGTACCTCTCGTACTCAATTAAGGACTATTGGTTTGGCATGTCTCCTCGAACCCAAAATAAATCAACACAATAATGTAGGAAAACATGGTTCTAAGCCTTTGGGATACGCACATACCTAACTTACCAAAACCACATGTCAGTCCCACAAATACACTGCACATAGTGGACCTCCCTAAGTTCAGTGTTCTGGGGTACAAATCCAGACCTTACTGGAATCGTCAAGGTAGGATTGCCCTCTGCGTGGACACCTCCTAATAGCAGGCAGCATAGGTATGTTCACACACATAATTTAATCATATCTGTATGTATTCACACAACCTATTTACATATTTTATACAGTAGGTATTCCACATAACCCAATTTCATCAATTCGTATGTAGTATATATCGCTCGCATATTTAACGTACCATTAATTTCAATTAAATTTCAATTCATATAATTTCGAGTATCGCTCGCTACTCGAAGGGTTCTAATTACCCATTATTTATTAAGTAGTTATTCCTGTCGGATACTACTAGTTCTAAACATAGGTTCATTCATGACTCAGTGGCCTGTCTCCAATTTCATTCATTCATCAATTATGGATATTTTGGCAACTATCCAAATATGTAAATCGTCTTAATTTATGTAAACCTTGTCTTCCTTTTAGGCCTACTACGATTTTTATATTTCCCTCTATAGTTTAAAAATATCCCAAAAGCCATCTCATGAATTATCCATAATTTTAGGGCTTAAACAGGAAAATTTTCAATTCAGGGAAAAATCGAATCGATTCCCCCAATGGCCGAATCAATTCGCTTTGTTGAATTGATTCGCCTTGTCGTATTGATCTCCCTTGAGCCGAATCAATTCGAAAAGTGTCAGGGGTCTTCTTCTTCATTTCGTTGTTACGAATTTTCATACTATCAAATTCCTCAAACTTTTATACCACAATCCCAAACTCCCAATTATCATAACTAAACATCAAATATACATGTACGGATGATTTTTAACGTAAATCATGTATAAAATCCATACACTTTCAACAAATATTATATTAAAATTTCCATAAATCATTAAACCCTACAATGTTGTTTTCTTCACATGAATTCATCAAAAACCTAGATTTATCTCATGATCTTAATCCTAGAACTCTTGATTTTGTTTTGTCTATATAATTGGATTCATTCTACATGCAATCCTATTCCAAATTATGAGTTTTATTCATTAAATCGCAAGGGTAACATCCATTATCATTAATTCAAAGACCCTACTCTACATGGGTATTATAACTCATAAAAATTTACAAGATAAATACATGCCTTGTATGGGAGTGATCTGATTTCACGTTCTTGATGATGATTCTCTTCTAATCCACCCTCCAAATGTGATGATGATGTAAGAACAAGGTTGAAATCTCCAAGAACTCTGTCCTAAGCTCCAAGAATGCTCTCCCCTTCTTATCTAATGTCCCCCAATTGTTTTTTATTCCTCTTACCCTAGCCTCTCAAAACTACAAGTTAATATAACCTTGGGAAATTCATAGTTCCCTTAACCCTAGGTTGCCAAATGACCAAAATGCCCTCTCGTAGTGCCAGTTTGGTCTAAAACCATCCCGGGACCCAAAACTGTTTTATGTAAATTTTCAACTGTTTTTAAAAATTCCTACAAATCTTGTCAAACAATTAAACTGTTTTCAACATATTTGTTTAAACAGATTTTGAACATATATGTTGAACAATTAGAAATATATTGATTAACGATCAAAACTATTTCAACCAAACCAGATTAATCAAGATAGTTTCAATTTAGATTTTAAACAAAAATCAAACAGAAAATGCTTAACAGATTGAAAATCAAACATAAATTTTTAACAGATTGAAAATCATCTTATAAAACCGTTCTTATTAAAATCAACCAATATAACAGTTTTTAATCAAATTAAAAACTGTTCTAAATCAGATTAAAATTAATCAATTTTTTTACAGAATCAAATATGTTCCATAAGAACATATTTTCTCAATTAGTGTTAAAAAAAATAACATGTAACACTACACATTATGATAAGCAAATTAATGTTATAATTGTCACGAAAATACTACTAATCATGATAAACAAATCAACAAATAAACAGTGCTGAATTAATCAAAAAAAAATCTGGGTTTATCATTATATGTAGTATGATCATATGAATTTCGTAAAGGGATAGCATGACAATATTTAAACAGATACCACATGTAAAATAATAAGAATTATTTATAATATGAAATTAATTGTTATAGGATCTTAATATACTAATGCAATCACAAATTCGATTTTAACTACAAATTATATGGAAAAATACCTTTTCCATGAAAAGTTGATTTATTTGTAGTCCTTGATGTGTCTTGAGAATAGCTCCTCCAAATGATCCAGAATCTCTTTAGCAAACAACCAGAATTCCAAAATATGGAAAATTTGGAAAATCAGGATTTTTCCTTCCTAGCCCAAATATATTTTATGTGTTCTTGTGTACCAAATAGTGAAAATTGGTTCACTATATATAGGGTGGAAGGAGACCCAAAATTCTTTTTAAAACTCATCATCTACCATCCACCAAAGTAGCTAAAGGAACTCACAATATACCAAAAGTCATGTGACATTTGAAATAATAATTTTTCTAAGATTAATACATTAATTTAATCAAATTCGTCCCTTTATTCGGACCACACTAATTAGAAGAAATAATTCATTTATAATTATAAAATTTGGCCGAATTTTGTAATTATTAAATAATTAAATATTAGTTCTAACACATGCACCCAAAGTTTAAAGTGTGTAAAGAAGAAGTACTAGTTGGTCCAATGCCTTATATTTGAAATAGCCAAGCCTTTAGTCTCCTGTCAATTTATGCGTGGCCCGAGGAAGACATAAATGTAAGATTGAAAATAGAGAAAATCTAGGCGGACTCCCCCTACCGACTCACAATTTTTACTCTCTCACGTGGCACAATCTCATTTGTCCATTTGATTTTTTTTTTTTTATAAAAACTAAACATTTGTATTTTCAATAAAAACTGTTTTTATTTAAAAAAATGGTTTAAAATAACAGTTTTTTTTAGTGTTATTTTTTAAATAACTATTTTTTTTAAATGTTTTAAACTTTTTATAATTGCATTAAAAAACTAGAAAAAAACATTTCAACTTTTTTAAAAAGATATTTTTAAAAATTAAAATTTTGTATTTTCAATAAAAGTCATTTTTTTAAAAAAAATCATTAAATGACATGGGTCCGCGTCAACGGCACAAACCGATCGTGATGATGATGTTGGTTCGTGCCAGCGACACTAACCAATTCCGACTAGGCCTGTCAACGGATCGGAGACGGGTCGGGTTTAGGGAGATCCAGATCCGTATAATCGGGTCTTCATCGGGTTCGTGTTCGGGTCCGGGTCTTCATCGGGTCTACAATATTGAATCCAGATCCGGATCCGTTCGGGTCTTCGGGTCTCGGGTTCGGGTCCGGGTCTGGTCAAATATGTACATTTCTTTTATATTTATTTTATTTTATCCCCTTCTTTATTATTTAATCTTAAATTAAAATATTTTGTAATGTATTGTAGAATATTATTAGTATAAATAAAACATATATTACTTATATTTATTATATGCATAAATATATATTTTTTATATATAATACTTACATGTTATATTGATAAGATATATTTATAAATATATATAAATTTATAGTATATATGTATATATATACAAAATAATAATGTACAATTCGGGTCGGGTCTTCGGGTCCGGGTCTTGTATAAGATCCAGACCCTACCCGTTTAATAAACGGGTCTTCGAGTATTCGGGTCTTCGGGTCCAAAAAAATATGCTCAGACCCTATTATACTGATCGGGTTCGGGTCGGGTCCGGGTCCAGACCCGACCCATTGACAGGCCTAATTCCGACGATGATGTTGGTCCGCGCCAGCCGCACTAACCAATCGCGACGATAATGTGGGTCCGCGCCAGCGGCACTAATCAATCCCGACGATGATATGGGTCCACGCCAGCGGCACTAACCAATCCCGATGATGATGTGGATCCGCGCCAGCGGCACTAACCAATCGCGACGATGATGTTGGTCTGCGCCAGTGACACTAACCAATCGCGACGATGATGTGGGTCCGCTCCAGTGGCACTAACCAATCGCGATGATGAAATGCGTCCGCGCTAGCTTTTAAAAAATAGTTTTTTGGATTTTTAATTTAAAAAAATACTATTCTTTAATAAGAAACTGATTTTAAAAAATAAAAATAAAAATGTTTTTTTGAAAATAAAATAAGGTTTGAACAAGTTTTTAACTGTTTTTAAACAATGGTTAACAATTTTTCCACTTTTTATATATAAAATGAAATTTTTTTATGAATGTAGTAGAATTTTTTTTAACAATTTTTTTTGAATTCAAAAAAAAAAAAAATAGTTTTGCTTCTTTTTTTTGTCCTCTAGTGGGTTAAATGGGAGAGAGTCCGAAGAGAGAGTCACAAAATGGGAGTCGCTCTAGAAGAGCTCTTGAAAATATTTCCAACAATGATAAGTTTCATGGCTCCAAGTAGGGCTGTAAATCGGGCTGGGTGAGCCGGCCTTGAGGTTGCTCAGGCTCGGCCCGAACTACCTTACCCAGGCTCAAGCCCGAGCTCGGCCCGAACTGAAATTTTCTACTTAAGCCCGAACTCGGCTCATTAATATTTCGGGCTTCGGGCCCGATGAATTCATTTTTTTTTTTTGTTAAAAAAAGTTTGAATTAATGTTTTTTCTTGTGATTCCATCATGGAGAAAATGTATACACTAAAATATAATTGATATTTCATAAAATAAAGTATATAATGATAAAATGTATTAAACTAAAATAAGGGAGGTAAGAACGAAAACCTACAATGACTAATTATATTTCATACATATAAAATTAGTTAACATAAATATGTTATATTTTTTAAAATAATTTATTTATTTATTTATATATTCAAAGTTCGGGCTTCGGGCCCAATTCGGGCTTGGCAAAGTTCGGCTCAAGCTCGGCCCGAAATTCATTCGGGCTTGAAATTTTAGCTCAGGCTCGGCTCGGCCCGAAAATAACGAGCCGAACCGGCGGGCTTCGGGCTTGCCCGACCCAATTTACAGGTCTAGCTCCAAGTAATCTTATAAAAATATAGGATAATAATAACTAATAAAAAATTGGATCAAATACCAAAAAGTCCCTTAAATATTTTTTAATACACATTTAGTTGAAGCGTTTTATTTTGTACCAAAAAGTCTCTTATTCTCTTATCTTTAAAGGTCCGTGCCAGCGGCATGGTAAAGCCTTTTTAACATGGTGAAGGATTTTTAGGTGCAAAATAAAAAAGCTTGGACTATACATGTGTTGAAAAAAATTAAAGGGAGTATTTGGTATATGGCCCTAAAAAATTTGCAGAACACATTAAATATTTGTTTATAATTTTTTTTTTTTACAACTAATATAAGAATCAAATACCAAAAAGTCTCTTAAATATTTTTTAATACACATTTAATCCAATCTTTTTATTTTGTACCAAAATTTTTGATACAAAATAAAAAGACTTAAACTAAAACGTGTATTACAAAAAAATGGAGAGGTTATTTGATATATTCCCCTTAATATAAATAGAATACAAAAGAAAATTAAAGATATAAGTCGGCGTGTACAGGAGATTATAAAAAGATAAGTCTTTGATCGAGTGAGGTGCACTGTCATAGCTATTCTTGCCTTGGCAGATATTAGTTCAATACAAATGGGTTTGAGGAAAAAAAAATGAAACAAGAAACGCGGTTTGGTTGCGTAAATTATTTAATTTTATAAATTGATTAATTTGAAATAAATAGATTGTCGATGTATTAATTTTAAATCGGTTTAAATTTAATTTGTGGTGTGTTTGAAAAAGAAAATTTGAGTTATTTATTTTTTATATATGCGTGTGTATGTGTGTAGAGAGAGAGAGAGAGAGAGAGAGAGAGAATACTCTATGAGAGTGGTGCATTTAAGATTCATGTTGTAATTATAAATTGTGCAATTTCAAGCTTTTGGTGAAATGAACTAATTTAAGTTTTTGTGAATCAACATGAATTGGTTCATTTTTGAATTTATTCATTTTTATAACCAAACACTAATAATAAGGCAATTTATGAATGAGCTAATTTTAAATTGACTAATTTACAATTTTGAGGACAATCAAACATCCCCAAAGAATAGTATAGTTCCATAGAAGTGTTTTGTTTTTGCTATCTTAGTTTAGTAAGCTTTCAAAAATTATGTATCAATACATTATATATGTATAAAAGACTTTATCTATAACAACTTTTATATATATATAAGCTTATGTATATAAAATTATATAAAAATAAAGTTGATGGGATATAAAAAAACAATAATACAATATGTATGTATTTATTTATAATACGATAGCATGTAAGCAAAAAAATCTCAGCACACAGCATGATGACAAAAATGGGTTAAGTGAAGCAAATGTGAAGTAGATAGTCTAGGCCATTATAAACCAAAAAAAAAATCACTAACTAAGTAAAAAAAAAATAGATATGACATAAAAATGTTCGAGTTTGCTGTCTAAAATTTGACAAGCAGGTGTGCGGCTCAAGATGGAAGCACGCATATCTCCCAAGGTGGTCAAATGTTATCTTTTCAAAAGTATGTATATATATAATAATATATGTACAATAACAGTAATATAATATAACTTAAAAAAAATTATATGAGTATGTAGCGTACATATAGTACATATTAATAGTATATATATAAAAAATGCTAAGGCACGAGGCTATTTAAACTATTAATAATATTTACATAACAATAATAATAATATTAATAACGTATCAATATTGACATAAAAAGAATATAGTATCTACATAATGAGAGTGTATGTAAAAGAGTAAGACTGCAACGACTTTGATTTTCTACTTAAATTGTGTACTTAATGATGTGGCAATGCCACATCATTAAGATACACACTTTTTTTTTGCTTTGTCAAGTATAAATTCATTTTTGTAAAATATAATTTTCAAGTAAAAAAAAAAACACTCTAATAAAAAAAATATGTTAAAATTATATATATTAAAATACAACAAGATAAGACACGAAATACAAAAATACAAAAATTGTTATTAGAATAATTTTTTTAACGCGAACCTTTAAACAGTTTTAAGAAATACAAAAATTATTTTAAATGTTGTAAAGTTAAAAAAAAAAGTTTAAAAATTAGGGGTGACGCTGGGGCGGACCTTTAGAAATAAGAGAATATTGGGTAAATCAGTATTTAAGGGACTAAATGAGTTAAAAATAATTAAAAAACAAGAGAATTATTTTTTTGTCCTACACACCGCTGGCGCGGATCATTTTTTTTAAATAGTAAAAGCAATATTTGACTATTTAAAATAAATTGGTTCGCACCAGTAGTATGTATAAGTACTCTGACCACCTATACATACCGCTGATGCGGACCATTTTTTCTAATATGTTGGTCCGCGCCAACGGTATGTATAAGTGGTCGGACCGTTTATACATACTACCGGTGCAAAAAAAAAAATTTAAATAGTAAAAAGATTATTTTTACAATAGTAAAAATATTATTTTCCATTCCGCTGGCGCGCACCATTTTTTACTATTTAAAAAAAAAGTGGTCCGCGTTAGCAGTAGATATATGCGGTTAATGCTGGCGTAGACCATTTTTTCTAAATAGTATATATAGGTGGTTACCCCTGGCACGGATCATTTTTTTTAAATAGTAAAAAAATATTTTACTATTTAAAAAAAATGGTTCGCACCACTGGTATGTATAGGTGGTCGAACCGTTTATACATACCGCTGACGTGTACCATTTTCTTAAAATAGTAAAAAAAAAATATTTTTGAGTTGGATTTTTTTTTTGTATTTAAACATTTCAGGTGAAACATAAAAAAATCAATTCAAATTTTTTTTAATTAATTTGTTTTTCTTAAGTTAATTTTTTGGATCAAATATCAAATAGTTCCTCAAATATTTTTTAATACAGGTTTAGTTCAAGTATTTTTATTTTGTTCCAAAAAGTCACCAACCACATAAAACCACTCAATGTGTGTCGCTGACGCGGACCTTCAGAAATAAAATCCAAATAAAACACAACATGGCATGGCATCATATTTAGAAAAAACAGTCCAATTTAAAAAATTATGTGTGTTAAAATACAACAAGACAAGACACGAAATCGTATTTTTTTACTTATCACAATTCAATTAAAAAATTACACAATGCAAATATGAATCTTTTATTTTTTTAACTAACAGGATCACGATCCAAAAAAAACGCAACATGGCATGAAGTCTTATTTTTTTTTTTCATACCGCTCGTGCGGATCATTTTTTACTATTTTAAAAATAATCTTTTTACGATTTAAAAAAAAAATCCGCGTCATCGGTATGTATAGGCGGTCCGACTACCTATACATACCGCTGGCGCGGACCATTTTTTCTTATATTTTGATCCGCGCCAGCAGTATGTATAGGTGGTCGGACCGCGTACACATACCGCTGGCGCGGACCATTTTTTTAAATCGTACAAATATTATTTTTAAAATAGTAAAAAATGATCCGTGCCACCGATATGAAAAAAATACGACTCCATGTCACGTCGCGTTTTTTTGGATCGTGATCTTGTTAGTTAAAAAAATAAAAGATTCATAATTGCATTGTGTAATTTTTTAATTGATTTGTGATAAGTAAAAAAATATAATTTTGTATTTTGTCTTAATGTATTTTAACACACATAATTTTAACATATATATATTTTTTAATTGGACAGCTTTTTTTAGTTTAAAATTATATTTGGAAAAGAAATTATAAGGTGATAAAACAAAAAAACTGTGCATCTTAATGATGTGGCATGTGCCACATCATTAAGTAGGGATTTTAAATTTGGAGGGCAAGTCGCTCTAATAGTTTTCTATGTAAAAACATTCTTTAGTATGAAAAGTATATATTGATATTATATTATAAACTAATATTAATATAACAAACATATGTTTGGAATCATAAATAAATAATACTCAATAAAAATATGTTTGGAATCATCAAAATTAATATATTATACTAAACTAAAATATACATTAATTATAATTAAACTAATTAAATAATAATTTAAGGGTTAATTACATTTTCGTTTAACATAAAAAATTATCCATATTTTTTTTTTATATTTTTTGATACTCCTCACCAGATTCATATGATGTTTTCTAGAAATGACCTCTATTTTTTTACTTTTTAGGTTCTCTGAGTGGAATGAAAATATTGCTTGTTATATTTGAGAAATCGAAAAATTAAAGAGTGCTAAATACATAAAGCCCTTTTAAAAATTATATGAGAGCTAAGACGAGATATGCCACTATCACAATAATCAAGCAAAATCAAGCAATAATTTTTTATTCGAGTGGAATTCGAGCTGAAAAATAATACTAGCTCATTTAGTTTTCCCAAAATTGTAAATTATCCTATTTATAAATTGTCACATTTACAAATTGTCCCATTAGTTGCGTTTGGTGTTATTAATGAAATGATTTATTAATTGACCAATTTTTAGCTCATGTGTAAAATCTAAAATTGAAGTATTTTACAAAAACTACGAAATGCATTCATTTGAAATATGAGCATTATACAGAAGTTCATTCGTACACTTAAGTGCTCTCTCTCTCTCTCGCTCTCTCTCTCTCTCTTTCCATTCATTCTTAACTCTTTCTTAATTGAACCTTAACATCAATTTCAATTTCAAATTATTAAACATAGCGTGAAATTGCATTTAAATTCATTCAGTTGCAATTAACGATGAATCAATTTGGATAATTAAGCAATTTACACAACTAAATAGTGCATATGTTAATAAGCTTGAAAATTTGGTCAAGCTTGTGTAATTCGAGTCAAGCTTAAATGAACTTTTATTCAAACGAACGTGAATCGAATTCGAGTACCTTGATTTGTTTACGGTATGAAATGAAAACATAAAAATAAGAAACTGATTGTTGATACCAAATTTAATCTACTGACGTGGACCAATAATAAGAAGACATGTGTCAATCTACATGGCACAATAACAACGAGGAAGTTTATTTCCCCCGACCAAGTCATGTTCGCTCCGAGCAACAAGGATACCCCGAGGAACTACAACACTCCGAGGAACTCCAGCGCTCCGATGAACTCCTGAACGACGAGCAACTAAGGCGGTCCGAGCTGCATCTCGGCCGTATCATTAAACGGACAACTGTTCAACTGTTCATTGAATGTTTATATTCTTGACGCACACGCTGCATTAAACGTATTACCCTTTCATATGTATTTCATTTAATGTATCGGACCTTTCATGTACAGCCTAAGGGCTATAAATACCTTGTATCATCCTCATTCAAGGGGACCGGAATTTCTTGAAAGAACTTGTAATCAAGAATTCCATAAACACTCAGCAATAACATAACAGTGGACGTAGGCTTTATTCCTAGCCGAACCACTTTAAAAATCTTTATCTTATTTATTTATCTGTGATTAAATAATTAGAGCGATCTAGTTTTTTACATCAACAGATTGGCGCCGTCTGTGGGAACGTGTTACAAGCGTTGTTCTCCACCAAAAGCTAAGTTTTTTATTTTCTCTATGTATAATCAATTATATATTATACATAAATCTTTTGATTCAATCATGATTTTTATGTTTATATACATAAATTAATTGTCCAATTTTTATCTGCAAAATGTTGCATATCATGATTTTTAAATCATAACTGTTAGATTAATTCTTATTTAGAAATCTGAAAAATAGTAGATTTCATAAAGCATAATTCTTTGCTTGATTCTCAAGTTTTAATTTTATATCATGAAATAAATATTTTAAATGATTACATATGCCAATATATGCGACGATGATAAGATTTGATCATTTTCATTGTTGATTTTGAAATAAATTTTGTAAGATATTTGATGTCTATTCAAATTCCCATCATATTTTTAATAAAAGAATGGGAAAAGGTTAAAGACAATGAAAAGTCTTCTCATGGAAATCATGACCCATATATATTCTCTCTCTCTTCAAGTTTGAGTCTCTTTGCATTCACTTTTATGAACTATATACTTAATTTGGTTCATTTTCCATCTATGTCAATAAAATCAAATTGATTGATTTTTGATATAAATTTGGTAATAACTTTAATCATTCACCATATTTTTATCTCTCCAAATTGGGAATAGGAAGGGATCATTATAAAAAATAATTTTCTCTCACCTGAAAAATCATTACCCACCTCTTGTAAAAGAGGATCAGTAAAATAATCATGACCATATCAAGACTGGGAGCAAATTTGATATGTTGGCCCCTCGTTCATCACATCACAAGGTTTCTTTGACGAAATCACACGATCTAGTGGGTTATATATTTATTCATTTAATTAACATTCTTAAGGCTTAAATTTTACATTGAATGTTATTTTTTGATCTAAAGATTCGATATATTCTGGTCATCCAACCATATATTCTATAACTTGAGATATCCTTAAATGTTGGTCGGCAACATCCATGTCGTTTGTCGGCAGCAGTAGAATCTTGGGGTATTAAAAAAATGCTAAGCACCCCTGATATTTCTTTAAACACGAGTTCGGCTTGGGGACAAGCAGGGGGCTTAAGTCTTTTTAACTTATGATCACCCCAAAAATATTTTTAAACAGCAACTAATACCTGATTGGTTGTTGGAGATTAAATAAATTTACAAAAAACTTTACGTCTTACTTATGATGCATATTTGATAATAATTTGTCCATCTCACACACATTTGGCATAAAACATATTATTTCATATTTTGAAATTTTTATGCTGATACATATCATATATTGATTGGATGAGTAAATTATTCTCATGACTAATCAATTCAGCCTACACATATGGTAGAGCAAATTATTAATTTTTACAGGCACAAGATTCAATGCCGATGAATGCTGAAGCACAAATTATTCTATATCCGTTCGGATTCATATTTTATATTTATCTCAGCATGGAGCTCGAAAAATTTCTTCTCTCTATATATATTCGGCTCCGAGGAAAAGCTACAACAGTTATTATATTTCACCCCCAACGGATAGTTGGTCGGGGTAATTCTTATTTATATTCAGGCCCAGATATCTGCTCCAGCACAAATGATTATATATATCCATTGGGATTCATATTCTATATTCATCTCAACATGGAGCACGGCGAGATACTTATTATCATATTCAGCTCTGAGGAGAACTATAACATTTATTATATTTCACCCCCAACGGATAGTTGGTCGGGGTAATTCTTATTTATATGCAGGCCCAGCAAAGTTCTCGGCCATATTCTTATGTTCTGGAAAATATTATTCTTATTCGGCATTCTACAATTATGCCTCGACAAGATACTTATTCAGCTTTAAGGAGAATTACAACATTCGTTCGGATAATTCTTATTTATATTCAGGCCTGACAACGTTCTCGGCCATATTCTTATGTTCTGAAAGATCTTATTCTTGTTCGGCATTATATGATTCTACCTCGACGGATCGGCGAGGCACTTTATTATTTTTTAATTATTCTTTATATCTATTTGGATGCATATTCTATTCTCATTTTAGCATGGAGCTCGACAAATATTTATAATCTTATTCAGCTCCAAGGATGTCTCCAGCATTTATTATATCTTATTAAGCTCCAAGGATATCTCCGGAATTTATTATATCTTATTCCCAGCAATCTGTTGGTCATCGCCGAGGAGGTATCCTGCATTTATATTATATTTTATTCCCAACAATCTGTTGGTCATCGACGAGGAGGTATCCTGCATTTATATTATATTTTATTCCCAACAATCTGTTGGTCATCGCCGAGGAGCGCCGAGGAAGTCTCCAGCATTTATATTATCTTATTCCCAACAATCTGTTGGTCAGCTCCGAGGAAGTCTTCATCAATTATTATCAATTACCACCAAATCCGATTGGTAGATAAAATCCAACTCCGGTTGGTAGACAAAATCCAACTCCGGTTGGTAGATAAAATCCAACTCCGGTTGGTATTGGTCAATAAATCTCATTCAAAGTTCACATTCCACAGTTGGGGGCTTCTATTACAAATATATTTGTTCATTTGGTGGCACATTCTTATATCATCATGCAGTCGAGCATCAAATTCAACCCCGACTAATCACTTTCTCAGGAGGAATATTGAAGTTCAGGAGGAATATTGAAGTTCAGGAGGTATATTGAAGTTCAGGAGGAATATTGAAGTTCAGGAGGAATATTGAAGTTCAGGAGGTATATTGAAGTTCAGGAGGTATATTGAAGTTCAGGAGGAATATTGAAGTTCAGGAGGAATATTGAAGTTCAGGAGGTATATTGAAGTTCATGAGGAATATTGAAGTTCAGGAGGTATATTGAAGTTCAGGAGGAATATTGAAGTTCAGGAGGTATATCGAAATTCAAGAGGTGTATTCAGAAGTATCAGGACGTGATGAAAGAAAGCGACAAGTATTCCACCGAGGAACTCTGTCAAACCAGAAATTAGAAGACAAGTTGCCTATATGGAGGCTATATGTAGATGGCTCATCTTGCACTACAGGCTGTGGGGCAGGGATCGTTTTGAACAGCCCAGACGAGATAGACATGGAATACGCCCTATGTTTCTAATTCAAAGCTTCTAATAATGAGGTTGAGTATGAGGCCATGATTGCAGGTCTTAATTTGTCAAATATTATGGAGGCACATCAGGTTATTGTCTTCAGTGATTCTCAATTGATCGTAAACCAAATGTTGGGAATATATGCAACCAAAGGAGAATTGATGATCAAGTATCAAGCAAAGGTGATGGAGTTAGTATCAGAGTTTGTTGCTGTTTAACTGGTAAGAATATCAAGAATGGAGAATGTGAGAGCATACGCCTTGGCCCGATTAGCATCAGCTACTCGTACCGAGCTGCGAAGAACGATACCAATTGAAGTATTAGAAAGTCGGAGCATAGATGAAGACCTGACGATGAATATTATTACCCTTGATTTAGGACCATCTTGGATGGATCCCATCGGAGCATATATTGAGGAGGAACAATTACCGGGGGATAAGCTCGCTGCCAAGAAATGGAAGTTTAAAGCTGCTCGGTATAATGGTATTCGGAAGATAAGCTCGCTGCCAAGAAATGGAAGTTTAAAGCTGCTCGGTATAATGGTATTCGAAAGATAAGCTCGCTGCCAAGAAATGGAAGTTTAAAGCTGCTCGACGAGGAATTATGGCAGGTTTGCAAAGATGTGTACATCCCTCTGAGGTGAATTGATTAAAGAGATCCATGAAGGGTCCTGTGGAGCCCATGTAGCAGGTCGAACACTTTTGCAAAAGGTGATGACGCAGGGATACTACTGACCGACGATGAGACCTGATTGTATAGCTTATGCCAAGAAATGTGACAAGTACCAACGCTTTTCCTCCATCCGAAGAACTTCACAAACATTGTTGACACCCATCATTTATCCTTGGCCATTTTCCATGTGGGGATTGATTTGGTTGGACCATTGCCGACGACTCGAGGAAGATTCAAATACCTCGTCATCGCAGTAGATTATTTTACTTAGTGGATAGAAGCTGAGCCACTTATTGACATGACATACGAGAAGGAAGGTGTACCAATTTGTTAGGAAGAACATCATCTGCCGATATGGTCTCCCTCATGCCTTCATCACAGACCATGGAACACAATTTAAAAACGAGGAGTTTGCTGCCTATTATCATCAGTCAAACATTTTGAAGGTTCATTCAGCGCCAGGATATCGTCAGAGCTAATGGACCAAAAGTGCTCTAAGGAGCCAAAAAGTGCTCTAAGGAGCCAAAAGTGCTCTAAGGATCCAAAAGCTCTAAGGAGCCAAAAAATACTCCTTTGGTTAGGAGGCGCTCTAAGGAGCCAAAAGCTCTAAGGAGCCAAAAAACTACTCCTTTGGTTAGGAGGTGTACACCAGCATGATCAATTACGGTTGGTAAGATAAAAATATACTCTCACATTACAACTTATGTTGGTCGGGAGGTAAGATTATTACAAAAAGTTCTTTGAAGAATAAAATATTCCAAAATACACCAAGTATAGTTGGTTGGGGATAAAAACCAACTAACTGTAGCTGGTCGACGAGGACAAATTATTGACCTTAGTTGGTCGAACACATTTTATGAAAATATTTGAAATTGAACCAAGTATGTCTGGTCGGAGATAAAAATCCATCAACTGTAGTTGGTCGACAAACATTATTTAACAACCTTGGTTGGTTGGAAAAATTTTAAACATTTTTATACTCATTACTTTATTATTAAGTGATCGAGCAACGTTACTAATACTTGTAACTTCTTTATTACTAAGTTGGTCGATGAACAACACAATATTGTTATACATATGCACACATGTAAAGTGTTTGATATTTACAAGACAATAGCAATTAAGATTGCGAACAAAAATGAAAGTCTTTCATTAAAATAAAAAACAAAATACATTTAGAATGAAAATGTATACTAACTATTACATTGAGATTCCTATTCTATTGGTTTCTTTTCCTTCTACTTTTGAAACAGGTTCCTCGCCAGCAGGAGGATTATCTAAAATATAAGGGGAGTTTATGAAGTTAAGACCTTTCAACATTCTGATATTCATCACAGATGATCTATCCGAGAAGCATTAGCTCATTCCCGAGAAGCACTTGCTCGTCCCTGAGAATCACTTGTTAGTCCCCGAGAATCTCTTGTTCGTCCCCGAGCAGAGGTAGAAGTCAAAATCAGCATCTATAGCACTGAGATCTTTGCTAATACTGTCTCAACCAATAATGAAGAAGAATTTATGAGAAAATGTTTCGAAGTCCACCACTAGCCTGGTACTAATCAGATTGAAGAGTTGGGTTCAAAAGCTATATATTACTCGACAAAGTATTCAGATAAGCTTAAATCAGAAAAATCAAGCACGTGAAGTTAGCACTCAGTTGCTCGACACAGGAAGCAGTTGGTCGGATGGCAAACCAATCAACATACTTGAAGATTATGACAAGCTACAAGTTTCATACTATGGCATGGCTGCATCCAAATTCCCAGGGGTGATACATAGCACACGGAGTTCCTCTAAAGAAAGATTAGCAACCATCGATCAGCCTGCATCATACTTCGTCCAGGAGATAATGAACTTTATGTTGAACAAATCAAGAAGGTAGATCAAGAATTTCACGAACACCGAGCAACATTGCAGAATAAATACTCCATCCTTTCAAGTAACCCATCAAGCATGAAGCATTGGGGGCTTCTGTTGATACCAAATTTAATCTACTGACGTGGACCAATAATAAGAAGACACGTGTCAATCTACATGGCACAATAACAACGAGGAAGTTTATTTCCCCCGACCAAGTCATGTTCGCTCCGAGCAACAAGGATACCCCGAGGAACTACAACACTCCGAGGAACTCCAGCGCTCCGATGAACTCCTGAACGACGAGCAACTAAGGCGGTCCGAGCTGCATCTCGGCCGTATCATTAAACGGACAACTGTTCAACTGTTCATTGAATGTTTATATTCTTGACGCACACGCTGCATTAAACGTATTACCCTTTCATATGTATTTCATTTAATGTATCGGATCTTTCATGTACAGCCTAAGGGCTATAAATACCTTGTATCATCCTCATTCAAGGGGACCGGAATTTCTTGAAAGAACTTGTAATCAAGAATTCCATAAACACTCAGCAATAACATAACAGTGGACGTAGGTTTTATTCCTAGCCGAACCACTTTAAAAATCTTTATCTTATTTATTTATCTGTGATTAAATAATTAGAGCGATCTAGTTTTTTACATCAACACTGATATTGAATTAGGTGGTTTTGGGAAATGTCCAATTTAACTCAAAGTGTATAAAAATATGACACACCATATAATTTTATAAATTTAGTCCCGATACTAAAAAGACAATGAAAAATGACACATAACATTTGACAACTCATACAAAAAAAACCCATCAAATTTTTAAACGTCCATAACTTCAAATCGACAAATTCAAAATTCACAAAATTTGTATATTTGAAATCTACTCGTCGAGATCTATCCAACAACACCCATATTTGATTTATTTTTGACAAAAAAATGAAAGAAATAGAGAGAGAGAGAGAGAGAGAGAGAGAGAGAGAGAGAGAGAGAGAGAGAGAAACAATTCGACGAGAATTTCAGCGGTATCCGGCGAGGATTTCAGCGTTCCGACGAGCATCCTGGTGGGTGGGGTGGGGTGGAGGTGGGACTATATGTTTATTTTTAGAATAGTTTTTAAATGAGTATGAATAAGTATATAAATATAAATATCTCTTTAATTATAATAAATAAAATTATCTATTTTATGTACTCGTAACTCCAAAGGAAATACACAAATAAATATTATTATACTAAAGGAACTAAATTCATAAATCTAAAAATCATTATTCTATAGATTCAAATATATATAAAAAAAATAATCTTTACCTTAATTTCTCTAGTTGAATTACTAAACCAAATATTCCTTTTCGAGTTTATTTAAATATGTTTAGATGAATGTCGACAGCAGAGACCAGCCAAAACTAGATACGACTAAGTAATGAATAGCCTACTGAAAATATACGAGCATGCTCCAATGAGGAAGGGATCCTGTCCTGTGTGAATATTGGGGTTGTTGCCATTGATCTCTCTTTAATTTGAAGTCTTTAATTGGATTCCTTGTATGGTATTTGTTGTGAATCGCACTGCACATGGGGAGAGTTGAAGAATGAAATGTCGTGGATGATGTGACAACCTTAACTATTTTTTCCACCATGGGAGATGGCGACAGTTATCATTCCTGTATGATCTACCTAATTAGGGGTAAAAAGAGACCATGTTCCCGTCATTTCCTATTGTCGGCTTACTTTTTAAAAGAAATACGTTTAATCACGGTAAAAAAAAATAATAATATATTTTTAGACAATTTATAATTAAGCCTAATAATTTTTAAATATCATCAGATTCATTTGTTATGTCACTAACGTGAATTTTTATAATAAGAGAATTAATGAATTTAAATGTTTAAAATTTATCAAAAAAAAAATTCCAATATTTTTATTTGCGAGGAACCTAAGTGTATTTTTCTCAATATTTTTTAGGAGCTTTGTAAAAAATATTGTAATATGTATTTTGAAAATAGGACAATAAACATTTTCTTTATAATTTTAGTCCGTATTTTTGAGTAAAATCGCTGGTGTGGACCGATATCGCATAAAACGTCAACCAATCACAGCATGCCACATGAGCTAATAATTTGAAAATAGGGGCTAAAAATAAAAATAAAATACTTGTTATCCTATATCCATAACTAATATTATTTGAAATCCTAAAAATGCATAATCTATATATTTCATGTATTTAATGTTGATTTTTTATTGATTTGAAATCCTGAATAACTTTATACCTTATAATCGTGTAACTTTAAATGAAAATAATAAAAATAATTTATCTCTTAATATATAAAAATATATTTTATTATTTTACTTTTCATTGCGTTAAATACTATTTTATCCGAAACCAAGCAGATCGTAAATTGCAAATTTGAGAAAATATATAAACCCACCTTGAAACAATTGATTATCAGAGAGAACAAAAAATAAAAGTTTAAGAAATTCTATTGTCATTATAAGTTTATATATGTTGACCATTCTCGAATATTAATAAGTAAACTTACAGGAATTATGTTCGTGTCTCACTCAATTCCAATGCATAATCTTGACTTACGATTTGAAATATTATGAAATATTTAATTAAATTAATGTGATAAATTAGTTTGATCACTAGTTTCTATTTAATATGTATATAGTTATAGAAAGAGTAGTGCTAATAACTCCACAAAGTCATCCCCAAAAGTCATAATTTTTTGTGTCTTGGCGGGACCTCATATCAGAAGGCAGTGTTTAATAGGTAGGTAAGAAAATATGTAGAATCCACATTAGATTTGAGGGAGGTTTTGGTGGAGGCTTTTGTATCCATATCATTATTTTTAGAGGCATATACCAAATAGTCCCTCAAATTTTGTTTAATACACGTTTAGTGTAAGTCTTTTTATTTCGCACCAAAAAGTTCGCTGGCGCGGACCTTTAAAGATAAGAGAATAAGGGACTTTTTGGTACAAAATAAAAGACTTGAACTAAATATTTATTAAAAAATATTTGAAGAACTTTTTTATATTTAATCCGTATTTTTATAAAAATATATTTATTTATTATCGTGTTCTCCTATTTTTGAGATTGGGTGTGTCAACGTATTCATATTGTGTCAAACATGACATTCGTATATGTGT
Source organism: Sambucus nigra (assembly GCA_949130495.1). Taxonomy (NCBI): domain Eukaryota; kingdom Viridiplantae; phylum Streptophyta; class Magnoliopsida; order Dipsacales; family Adoxaceae; genus Sambucus; species Sambucus nigra. The sequence continues at coordinate 292,616,406 of OX422217.1, read as the reverse complement.
AAGTGCTTTAAAGATGTATAGTGATCATAAATGGAGACATGGGATTAATATCACTATTATTCATGTGTGAGGAGTTATAAAATTTCTTTGAATATATGTTAAATTAAAATTTAAAAAATAAAGAAATTATGGAGATTTTTGTTCAACGTCCTTCGTTTAACCCTTATGCTCTATTAATTAATGTTTAAATTATTAAAAATATTATAATAATTTTAAGTTATCAATTAATAAGGTGTGAAATCGTCCGGAAGACGGGCACTATAAATTGTGAATAGTCCACGCAAAGGTTAAAGACTGAGCGGTGAATATGGTCCGCTGATTACGGTATTAATTGGTCCCAGTCGACATCAGCTCATCCTTTACATTGGATCCTTGGTAGTGGGCTCTAGTTGGCACCTTCTTGGCTTTACTTTTTTGTCCTCATAGTAGAGTTTGTTGCTGCTGGTCAAGGTAACCGAGATACACTTTAGTTTGTATTTTGTTGTATTTCGTATCAGAATGATATATGGCAAACTTCTTTAGAGTCGAGCCCAATGTGCATTAGCATTTGAATAATTACATAAGCCTCATTTATAATAGATGGGATTTGGCCGAGTTGACATGAAAGGTGGACCCGATAAATTTTAAATCTAGGGAAAAATATTAAGATAATCCCCTTTGTATTAAAATATATTAGTTTGCACAACCAATTCCGTGATCCTAAAAAAATAATTTTTGAAAATTTGTATTGTGAAAAAGAATATAATTAAAGTGTGTTGAAAATATATTCAACCTAGTAAAATGATATTTTGATGGTGGATTATATGCATGAATATCTTAATATTATTTTAAATAAATGAAAATTAATATTAAATCAATACATAAAAACTTTTATGAAGGAGATTGTTATAAGTGCAAAGAAAACAACGTAAAATAACACTAAAACATTTAAGGTGAACTCATTGAATAGATTGCAAAATCTTAATATGTAACATTAAGCATTTTATACAATATATGTCACGTTATAAATTTATATAAAACATACTTTAACAAACCTAATAAGCACAACATAGTAGTATCTATGACTGAAAAGTTGTAAGTGTAACTATAGTGCACTACTAATGCGTGAAGTAAACATACGAATTATGAAACTTACTAAAGCATTTAAAACCATCACCCCAAAATTCATACGGGAAAAGAATTTTCATTATAGTCTTCATTCAAATAACTAAAGTATTTATTCAACTTGAGAACACATCCGTGAACCCCTTCATCTAAATACATGATTGTCAAAAATAAAAAATAAAATATCTGAGATATAATAAAAGACATTAACACTCAATATCTGAGAGATAACACTCAATATGAGAAAATAATTTTTCTTTACTACTCACACAATATTTTTGACTTTTTATGACTTCACTTCAAATGCTAACATTACATGGGTGTATCTACCCATATATATATATATATATATATTACATTTAATGTAAACATATCCCATTTTAACTTCTATACATGAACCTCTTAATATATCAACCAACTAAATGCATGTATCGACCAAATGCATATGTGTCTACATTAATCTAGATAATACAAGATTAATGAATGGCTTAATGAAGTGTACATGTGTCATCGTGTGTGCGCAACAAATGTCGAGGCTGTATTGTGATGACAACTTTAGGTATATACTATAATATAAGAATTTAATTAAATCTAAAGGTATTAGTAGTTGTTATTTTTATTTTTTTATATATCTTTGACCAAGTACATAATCCACACACTTAGAATAAAAAGTGTTGGGAAGCAAATATAATATCCCCACCCGAACATTGGGTTACTACATTAACTTTAAAATAATATATATGATAAGCATGATATGTACATTTACATAAATTAACAAAATCATTTAATACACGTATGATGAGTTCACTGGAATTCCCATTATTGCAATGCAATCAGAGGTAGGCCTATGAATGGTAAGGATTCAGATAAGATTTTGGGTGATCCAAATCTGTTTATTGTGCACTGATTCAGATTCCAATACAGAACCGAATCGAATCATATTTGGATTCAAATAAATTCGTTTATTTTCAGAGAGAGAGAGAGAGAGGAAAACTTAGAAAAACCTAAGATTGAGGAAAATGCTCAAATTGGGTAAAGGTCGACCTCCTAGGTGGCCGAATCGATTCGGTATAAAACCCAATCGATTTAGGTGACATATTTTGCAAAAGCATTGTGAAATTGTAATGTATTCCTTTTACATAGAGTTGATTTATAAATGTTTCATAACATATGAGTCTAGCATAGTCAAGCGCATAGCTTGATATTCATATAAATGTCTGAAGGGACCATAAGTCAGGCAGACCATGTGGCATAACGTGTAGTGTAAGGAAAAATATAGCAATCAGGTCGTCCCGACATCATGGATTGGCCATAGGAGAAACAAAAAAGATAAAGATAGATATGGTTAGATAGAGATTTACTATTATGCTACAACTACAAAAGATAAGATCAAGGACTACAACCGATCACTATATAAAAAGACTTTAAAAGTTTAGGACACTTGTGTCTATTAAAAAAAGGAATGGCCATAATGGCTTAGGGCATGAATTTTCACACTCTTATATATATGACTTGAACTCTCAACTAGAAACTCTAGCACTCCAAGTAGTCTTCTTCTTCTTTCAGTAATAAAAATATGCCCTCCCTTCCCCGTGAATGTAGACAGTTCGACATGTCGAACCACTCAAAGTTTTGTGTTAATTTTGATACTATAGTTATATTTGGGGTCAAATTGGTATGTAAAATTATTGTATGATTGGTATCCCCTATAATTTGGCGTCTTCTATGGGAAATCAAACATGAGAGTGTGCCTCTCCTTGGTAGATATCCAAATAAAAATTAATTCCCCTAATTCAAGAAAAAGTTTGTTAATTTATTACTATATAAGAGCTTAAACAATCCAAAAATCTACGGGAAAAAATATTTTACCAAGTTTTAGAATCTAAACTTTTACCTTATTAATTAAGATAGTGATTCTAAAAATGTGAACAGAGTAAAATAAGCACAAGACCGGATGTACGAGGGAAAAACTCACTATAACGGGAAAAACCTAAGGCCGATAAGAATGACAAATGCAATATGGTAGAGTTTTACAAGTAGAAGACATATACTTATAACCACACGACGATATGATGGACTAGACACTTTTTCCCACCATATTCTTCATAAAGAGAGCCAACTATTGGAGAATGTTGCACAACTACGAGAGTTTTTGGTTCACAACCATTACATTCACATCTTTCGCCAAAACTTTTCTTCTTTATAGTTGAAGCAACTTTTGTTCCTAGAAGGAACCTTAAAGCATTAAAAATATTACACCTAGGATTTTGAGGGAATCCTATAGATATATTTGTTAGGGCATTTGTAAAGATGTGGTGCTTTAAATCTCAAATGAATTTTTTCAAGCCAAGGAAGAGAAAATATTTACTCACTAATGAAAATAGATTTTTCAATATAAGGTGAGTAATTATAACTCTATTAGAAATAATGGATTGAAAAGAACTCAAAGAAGACGAGTGAAAAAAATATTATCTCAAATATATGAAATGTTTTGATTAGCAAAAATATTTTTTCAAATCTCTCCCTCTTGGTTAGGAAGAGTACACAACACTTAACTTATAGACTTTTGATTTGAAAAGGGTTAAAGTTTCAGATGATAGGTGACCAAGAAGATCAATTAGAAAGATCTTGTCTAAAAGTGATTTTTGATGCTATCATATACGTTTCACCATAGTGTCATTATAGCGAGGAAAAGCTTTGTTAGAGTAAACCTAAAGCGATCCAGGTCGCGTCAATGTCTAAAATTTTTGCACGGGACACAAAAAGACATGCGAGACACTATCGATTTAGCGAGAAAGTTTATCGCTGGACAAACGTTACGAGGAGATAGGTTGCATGAGATTCCAGTGGATTTTGTCCAGCTTACCTTTTGAAAAAAAATTAAAATAATTTTTTAGTCGAACTCTAAGTATCCTTGTCCTATAAGAGAATTCCCATACTTAAAATACTCAAAAAAGATGCAATTTCTTTAGGAAATAGATTTTTCTATATGAAAAGTATATTTTTCATGTGTGTTTGACAAAATTACAAAATCAAGGTTAATTGAAAAGATTTTCCAATTATAAAAATAAATTAATTGATGTGAATCTTACTCCTCTTGGTTTTATACCTTTCCTAATTGGTGTACTTGAGGTCTGGCATTAGGTGAATCCGATTTGTTGATGAAGCTTACTGGTGACCTCTTGGAGAAAGACTGAAAAATGCTTTGATCAAGGAATTTAGACAATATATTCTATGGATCACATCAAGTATACTATACTCTTACAATCTCCCCCTTTATAGAATTCTGAGACAAAACATAAAACAAAAGAAAAATTACAACCAAATGAAGGAAATATACCATTTTACAACTTGCCTGTGCAAGGTCAAATACAAAAATAGAAAATTACATTTTGTTGTAAGTAACTAATCAATACAAGAGACATCCATCTTAATGGATCAATTAGAAGCTCTTGCACAATAATTTCCTATGACACACTAGAAAACTCATCGAGGTACCTATGTGAATAAATATGACATGAAAATATAATGAATATAAACATGTGAATATTGCATTTAATATCATATCTATTTAAAATAACTTCCCTTCAATTACACAATTTCTCTTGAAGAAAATGATACATCAACAAATAACTCTAATTAACTTTATATTCTTTAATAACTATAATCCCCCTATCTATAAACTTCTCTCCATTTTGTCACGAAAAGAGACAAAGGAAAGAACTAAGTACAGAGAGGAATCAAGTTCATAAGTCATTTTAAGAGAGTCAAAATTTGAATCAAACTAATAAATAGAGAAGAACTATATAAAGAGTGAATAATTAAAATGTGAGTCTAGGCAAGATATAATCAAGAGAATATTTGGCCTAAGAATTTTTTTTAAATACATATGGGAAGATAAACTATATCAAGCATTGAAATAAGTAAGGCTAAAAAGTGGTAAGCATTTAAAAGTTAAAAGTTTAAAAGGATTACAATGAATATGATCAATACAACCCCAAATCAAAAAACTCTATAAACAAATAAACAATGGACCAAAAAAATAAATTGCATCACTTATTTTTCTTCTTCACCGTATCCAAAATACACAAATCAATAAGCTCATTGTAACGTCATGAAAAGCATCCCCGACATTCTGCGCATGAGTATCGATGGTGTGCTGAAATTCATCGAGATAAAAGAGTTCATTGAACTAAATGAGGGTAGAAAAATAGAACTCAGTTGAGTAGATAGCTGAGGTGCAGTGTAATCTAACTCAGTCTCAGTTAGGGGCGTGAACTAGATGCTCACGATGTAGGAGAAGGATTAAGAGCTGGTGGAGGACCAACATGCACTAGTGTACAACTGAAGTTGCCAATATAATCAATAAACAATGCAAATGGTAGCTTTTTCTATACTTCATCGAGAAGTGTGGCCATCCGGGTCAAATTCCTCTGGCGCGGACTGGCCTCGAAATCATGACGAGGGGGAACAACCTGGAGGAGATCGTCTTCCTCTCTTTGTACCGTGAGTGTGTTGGTGATATGAGGATAAGGGAATTCTCTTTTTTCCACTAACGCTAGTGTCTTCGCGCTGCCTCAAATATAAATCAAACGTCGTTCAAAGGGGATAACATGAAAAAATGGAGTTGTCAGCCTATTTTGGTCAAAACAGGCAAAAGAAATGCAGCTGTCTCGAGAGAACGACATCAAGGACATATTGATGTATACAAAACCAAATGAATCGAGGGTCTAAGGACTAAGTTACGGAATTGGAAGGTGTTAGACAACCATTCCTCCCTTTTGGTATCTCATGGGTTGTGCTAATAGTCTCATTTTCTCCAAAGTGTGATATATGTGTACATATGTGTAATGTGAAAATGGGAGAAGGAAATCATCTGACTCATGCATAGGAAAAATGTGGAAGAATCATCCGAAGAAGTGTACCCAAACATGACATAAAAATAAATATAACGTGAGTACCCGTAGAATCACATGCCACAATAGAGAAGCGAGTGTGCATATCGAACGAGACACAAATATGTAGGAGTTAGTGACTCACAAAATAAACACAAGATTGTATAAAAGCATAAAATGGGAAAGATAATACTCGAATCCCATGATTGACCCGGGATACCTACGTAGCCCAAGGGGCATAAAAGTCCACGTAGTTCGATATTTCATAGGGGTGGGGTTTAACCCATAAACCCAAATTTAAGACTCCTCTTTAACTATTTTTTCAAGAAAGCATTCTTAAGTGTAAAAGTGTTAAAAACTGAGGAAATCTTACTTTTGAAGTTTACAAGTACACCCTCTTTTTTTGTCTTTTGGATTTTATGAAACTAGGTTATGTGAATATTAATAATAAAAAAGGATGTTAGTTGATGTGAGATAATAAAATGAGACTAAAAGATATCAATAATGGGAATAAAGTGAGTAAATAATACTAAATGGATAAACTAGAAAAGGGTAGGGATTGACCTCCTTGAAAACTTTTACTACTAAATTTTGAAGGAGAGTAGGGTGATTTTATGGTGATATAATGGTGGTGAAGTAGGGTGAGGTAAGTTACCAAAAGTGGTAGGAATGTGAGATAAGAGAAATGGAGAAAATATTGCAAAATTGTTTTTTTTAGAATTAAACCGCCTTGATTTCAAGAGGATATTTCTGATTGCTAAAATGGGTTTTCAGGAGCGAGGTCTTAGTCTCCTTAATTAGTGATAATTTTAGGATTTAGGGGGTGACGATCGGAATGGACCCTACCCTACCTATAAAATAGTGCCTACCCTAATGGGTAAGAAAAATACCCCCTGTCGATAGGCAGGGGGTATGGGGTGGTTATAGGCCGTCTTGAACGAACTTTTTAAAAAAAGGGTCATAAAATTAAAGTCGTAAGTCCGAATAATGCATATCTGGGACCGTTGGAAATAGGATTCATAGACCTTCAAGAATCCATTGAGCCACTCTCAGGTTCAGGAGTTGAATGAAGTAAAACGGGGACTGAAAGCACCCGATGGTCTCTAGGCGGGTGGTTTCGGTGTAAAAAGGGTTGTTTATGTAAACCGTGAGGCCAATTCGCGCACGACAGAGACTGTTATTAAGATTTCATTAAGTTTTGCTCATGTTAGTGGTTTATCAAAATAAACGGGTTTTGAAAGTACCCGATGGCCTCCATATCGATACTTGGGATAGGTCCAAGGGTTTATGGAGGGAGAAGGAGTGTTAAGAACTTGAGAAGGTACTCAGAGGGTAATAGGATGGGTGTTTATAGAGACCGTAGATGGAAAAACATGGAAAAATCAAAGGTTATCTAAAGATGGACACCTCGTCGATGTTTGAGAAGAGGGCTATGACCAATTTTGCAGACCTAAGGGATGGAGGTATGGGTCGAGGTCGATTCTGCGGACCTAAAGCTTGAAATGATTGTTTTAGAGGGTCTAGGTCAATTTTGTGGTCCTAAAGAGTTGATATGACTGATTCAGAAGGTCGAGGTTGATTATGTGAACTTAAAGAGTTGCTATGACTGATTCAGAGGGTCGAGGTTGAATATGCGGACCTAAAGAGTGAAGTGACCGATTTAGAGGGTCGAGGTCGATTCTGCGAATCTAAAGAGTGAAACGATTAATTTAGAAACTCGAGTTCAATTTTGCGAGCCTAAATATTAAAGTGAAAGATTTCGAGAGTCGAGGCCGATTCTGCGGACTAAATAATTAAAGTGGCTTATTCAGAGGGTTAAGGTCAATTCTGCGGACCTAAAGATTGAGATAATTGATTCAGATGGTTGTGGTTAAGGTTGATTATGTGTACCTAAAGATTAAGATGATCGATTCAGAAGGTTGAGGTCAATTCAACGGACTTAAATATTTTATATGACCAATTTAGAGGGTTGAGGTCAATTCTACGTACCTAAAGAGTGAAATGACCGATTCAGTAGGTTGAGATCGATTATATGAACCTTAAGAGTTGATATGATCGATTCAGAGCACCGAGGTCGATTTTACGTACCTAAAGTGTTTATATGATCGATTTAGAGGGCCGAGGTCAATTCTATGGACCTAAAGAGTTATTTATGGGGATCGCTCTAATTAACGTCTTCATCGGGGAAGATGTAGATTATCGTGGGTGCAGGAACACCTTGGCGTTTTAGTTCCATTGGGGAGTATGTTATTGACAAGAGTAAGTGTCGATGATCCTACTGGGGATTAATGAGGGCTTATAATTTATTTGATACCCCCATAATGAGTTTTTCTCAGAGTAATGACATTCTTCGTTTTGCGGGGATTTTTCAAGAATTATTTTTAATTTCTCGAGCAATTTTTAAAATTTTTGGCATTTTTGTAATAAAATTTTGAAGGGATTGCCAATAGATAGGTCTGGGGAGGTTCCTATCAACATAGGTCTCCTAGGCTTCTTGGGGAAGAGGAAAGGTCACTACAGATAGGTAGGACTAAAAAATTATCGATCGGCATACTTCTTAGCTGTGACACCCCTCCTAATTAATTATCGAGTGATCAGTCCTTAGTTAATTAATTTCAGAATATCAAGTTGGTTCAGATAATGCATCACTATCGAAAAATCAAATTTTAATTTAATAAAAGCTAATCACCTAATATTTAAAAAGGTTGGTGTCAAAATTTTATCTTATTAATAACCATCAGTAAAGAAAAAATTCAATCACCACTATACGACACAATAATAATAAGGAAAGAACTAACTGAATATAAATAAAGAACTGGAGTAAACATTTCCAGTCAAAATCCCATACAATAATCCGAATACATGAAATCTAAGTCAAAATATAGAATCCATCAAATCTAAATCTCTAAATATAAGAAATGACGACGACATGTCCAACTGAAATAAAAGAGTGATAGATAAGGAGAAATAGACTCAGAAGCATCTACTAGAAATATCATGTAGCTTCCACATCAGCTACATCTCGGTAAATGAGTGGAATCTCCTAAGTCTGGTGCCCCTGTGGCTGTGCACCTAAAATAATAGAACAAGAAAAGAGATTTGCAGAAAAACGGGTCAGAGCCCGAGTAGAAAACAATTTAAATATAGCAAGTGCTTAAATTGATTTAATTAGCACATATATTATCCATGTTAACTTAGCGTACTCACTTGAGATGCTCACCTCTCATCTAATGTGCACACCTAGCGAGTCTAACTACCATACTAGTCTCGTCACCCTACCTGACTATATGTAGGATAATCAGTATGATGAATACAATGTCCAAATAACCCGAAGTTAATATATTACTATTATTTAGGAATAGGTCTAAGGATTTTGTAACTCATTCTCATAGCATTCGTTATTCCCAATTGGTGACCCAATAAGTATATACTTTAATAAAGTAGTCAACAAGAAACACAGAATATGAACTTAATATACGTATATAAAATCTCACTATGTATACATATAAATATTTCTATAAAGCACCCATGGTTAAGAAACCCCTAGTGCCATGCATACTCGGCTATCTAGTCCCATTGCAACGCTCACGAACAAAGGACAACAAGTTTAATCTCTCAAGAACCAATTAAACATATACACATATTAGAGGCGAACATAGTCCCAAGCCGATGGGCTACACACATACCTACGCACCCATACGACCGTCAACATTATCGTTCTCACAGATAGCCCGTACCTAGATTCCATGCTCTTGTTGTATGACTTGAAATCCCCCCAAAAGCACACAAGATATGGTCGTCCACAATGCATTAACCCCCGTTCGATAGCCAGTGGCTAAGTATGTCATACACATGATATTCCAAGTAATAAGCATGCACACAACTTATATACATTACTAGGTAATCACATAACCCAAATACTATAATCAATAAGTAATATTAACGCGATTACTCTCCACGATATCCATATATATATATATATATATATATATATATATATCTTCTCTAGGACTTACATTCTCTCCTTGGTTTTCACACTAATTCGATACCCTGAGGACCATTACACCCTTAATTCCCTAACACTTTGGAATTTAAGCCACCCGTTACTCACGTAGGTTAATACACTCATTTGGATAACCCTAGGATGGTTTTTAACTCGAACGAACCCTAAGAACTCAATCTGGAATCTCGTTCGAATGAGGTCATTCGAACGAAGTTCCCACTTTGAATGAACTCAGCAACTCGTTAGAAGGTTCGTTCGAACGAGGTCATTCGAACGACCTGGGCAGGTCTTCTAACGAGAATTTTGGACAAACCCAGTTCTTCCCCAACTTCGATTTTTCTCAACTTTTAATCTTCAAAAACATACAATTGCTCAACCCAATCCAAATTAAATGTTCCTACACTAATCCCAATCACCCTAAGATACTTTCTAACATGAATTAAGGGTCAAATCCTTATATAATCAATTGAAATTCAACAATCTCTTGAATTTCCAATCAGTCTCTTAAATATGAACCCAAAATTTTATAATTCATGATTACAACATAAAATTCCCTGATTTTAGTAGTCCAACCAAGGGCAAAACCTCTACACTTGCCTCGAAATGAACTTCTGATTCTTAGGCTGAAATTGGTATGGGAACGATCCTCTTGACATGATCTACGCGCTGGTGTAATTTTTGGCGTGAAAGCTCGAGTTCTTGGCTTTGGGCTACAATGGAGTCTTCTTCTTCCTTAGTTCTCTCTCTCTTTTTCTCTCTTTCTCACGTAAGTTGAAACTGACAGACCACTAACCCCCAATGCTTTTAATTAAACCCAATTTTTGTCAATTTAATTACCTAAAAATCCCTAAAGACTAAAATACCCCTCTGGGGTGTCGTTTTGGGCTAAAGTGACCTAGACTCCAAATAAAATATTCGAGTAGTGTTTTCTGACTATTTATACCCTTTCGAACACTCTGGCACACTCAAAATAGTCATTAGAGTTATATAAAAATAATTTACGTTTTTAACCCCCAAATACATACCGGTGACGCGACTCATACACGCGTCCCAAATAATTATAACATGATTGCCGTGTAACTCATCCCGGCCATGATATTATTTCGATAACTACTAACTCTCATCACGCTAGTAATTATTACCATTAAATTGGATTAATTTCAAATTAAAATTTTCTCCCTTTAAATTAATTAATCCTCATTTTTCATAATTTCATAAAAATAAATATGTGTAAAAATACGGGGTATTACATTAGCCTCCTACAAAATGGGCCGACCCTTTTCATGTTTTCACACCTTCAAGTGGGTGAATATCTTGATTTCTCTCTTTAATAGTCAATTTCGAGTCTTTTTTCTTTTGCAAAAACTCAATGGAGGGAACTTCTGGCAATAACAACAACGGTTGGGTGAATGTTGACGATTAGGAGGGCTTAAAATGGTGGGATGTGGAGCCGATCACGTTAGTCAACGATAATGCATATGATAGCTTTGATTTGGAGGTGAATGAAAGAGTCTTGCTGTGGGATCTTGCAAATCACCATTCTATTACGGTGAACAATTCTAATGGCTATGCAAAGTGTTCGTCCTTTGGTTTCCCACCTTTTTTTTTCTTATCCGTGAGATAATGAAGGTTTTTTCTTGATTTATGCATAGGTTTACATAGCCTCTTCGAGCATTCAGTCTTGTAGGATGATCAAAATGGAGGAGGTTTGGGATAGTCTTCCAGGGGTGGTACAATGGATGGTAGGGTCTACTGGGTTTATCACGTTGGTAGGGGCATTGGATGGGATGACACACTCTATGGAGGCATTATTTATGCTAGGTGAGAGGTGGTGGGACATGACCCATACATTTCACTTGGGTGTGGGGTAAATAACGGTCATTCCCTTGGATGTTTAATAGCTGATAGGCTTGGAGTGTGTTGGTCAGCAGATTGTAGTGGATCGGACTTTGTGGGTTACGGAGGTGGCAGTGTGGGCTGTCGTGGGGGATATAGGAATAATAATATCAGGGGATTCTATCCAGATATCTATGTTGAAGGAGACTCTAATGTCTAGGAGGATTGATGAGACAGATGGATGGTAGATGATTTAGGTATCCCGTTTATTCATCCTACTTTTGTTAGGGGGATGCGTGGTGGCGACGAGCGACGACGTCATCCATCTATGGTTTTTGTTATTTTTAAGGATCATTTCAGACATCCATCTTTATGACTAGGGGAGAATTACTTGGCATGCCTTTATGCTTCTTTGGATGCTATCTGTCGGTGCTACTAGCAGACGTTTATAGGACCCACGTATCTTTTGGAGGTAATCTTTAAGTTCAATTTTCCCTTTTTATTTCGTTTATGTCTTTTTTCTTTTTGACTTTTGGTGTTGCCTTTTGCATATATAGTTGTATGAGGTTATAGGGCACAACATGTGGTTAGGGTCCTTGAATATGAGGTATTTGGGAGACTTATACAAGATGTATAGATGGAGGAAGTCGAATAGGCGTTCGAACCAATCCATTTACCTGAGGGATGTGCGGGTGGAACCGAACTCCCTAATGAGAAAACAGGTTAGGATTTTGATCCTTGTCTATATATTTTATGAGTTTTTAAAACCTTACTTCTAGGTAGATTACTAACTCTTTTCTAGGGAAACAAATGTCCTTTTACCCCCTGGAATTTATACTTGGGGATTGTAGGGTTACGGGTTTGAACGCATAGATGAGGAGGCTGTTGTCTCATGAGCTTGGGTATGTTTGGTACCTTGGGGAGAGAGTGGTGCGACAGATCATGGAGGGAGAGGTGGATGTCCAACCATTGGTTACCCTAATTACATGAAGCGGGTAAAGGAGATAACTGACTAGTTCAGGGAAACGATGATGGAGGGTGAGCCCTATATACATTACACTCATATGATGGCTGGGTATGACTACCTGCATATTACGACCAACTAGTTGACGATGTCATGAATATATGATGTGGAGAACACGCCTCCACTTGTGATAGGAACAGGGGGAGGTACCAGCATACCGACTGTGTCAGACCATAATTCTGGAAAGGGTGCAATGGCGACAGCGAGGGGAGGCTCCATTTCTTTATATTTCCACCCCCTTATAATATTCGGATGCGTAGCGGGGACATGGTATCAGTGCTTCACCGCTCTCATGCGACGATAGGCAAGTTGGCGGGCCTTCCCGAGGAGGCTCTTTGGGAAGAGGAACAACTATTTCTTTCTCTTTTCCATTTCATGTTTTCTTTTCCTGACTTGCTTTGATTTTGTTGCTTTTATTCTTTTTTTTACAGTCTATTCGTGTTTCGGCCACCTGGCTTAGGGATATCAAGGATTGGATGGCATTAATGTCAGATTATATGAGGAAGTCAGTCAGTGCCTGCTTGGTGTCACTGGCCAAGTCTGAAGAGAGCTCTGGTTCTGGGAGTGGGGATCCACTACTCGGCTAGGAAAGCGCGTCTGCTGAGGTAGTTGAAGGTGGGGGTTTTGAGAGAGGTTTTGGAGGGATTTGGTTTGCGTCCCGATATATCTTTTTTTCTTTTCCTCTTTTTCTGATAGTACTGTATGAGAATGTAATAATTCCAAACAATTTACATATAAGAAATACATTTTTTGGGTTATCTTGGTTTAATGTCTTACTCTATATGAACTTTAATTTCTGAGGTTTTTTATATTTGCAAAGATAGTAATAAAATGAAAAAGGACTCCAAGATTGATTTTTCACAAGTAAAAGAAAAATATCTATTTTAGATATTATGCAAAACGAATAAAATAAGGAATTTTCAAAGGGATGACTCGAAGATTGATTTTTTCAAAGCAAATTTTTGTTTTGGAAATGATATGTACAAAAGAGGAAAGTGAATAATTTCCTAAAAAGGGGGTTACTAATCGTCAAGCCCCTTGGCATGCCTATCAACATAAGGTTCAAGTCCAAATAACTTCTTAGCTTTGATTGTACATTCTACGTACTCTTGGTACTTTTGGAGAAGGAAATTCGATGGCATTTTGAATGATTTATTTTTTGTTGAATTTTTTAGTATAAAGGGGGGGGGGGGGGGGGGGGGGGGGCTTCGAAAGTGTTTCCATCGCCACATTCCACTTTCTCTTATTTGCAACTTTCTTCTCCCCTATTCTACAATGTCTCTTCTAGCGTCTAAAGCCTTTTTTTTACCTTGAAGGTTTAGAGGTCATGTGGATCTGTAATGTCAACTATGAAGCTTTTGGTTTGCGCCTGGTCTCTTTATGGCATAATTGTCTCATAGACTCGAACCTCTTGGGAACAACGGTACATTTTTGGTCTCCTAAAGACCATGTTTTTTGATTTGGCTTAGATTAGGTTCATCCCACCTATGCGGAGTTCACTGTGATGTTAGGTATTAGCCCTAGTGTAGCAGCATCTAATCCGAATTTATCTCGTTCTCCTCGGGTGTTATTGGCAGAGTTGCTTCACATCTCCCCTTTAACTTCCCAACCACTGGTGCATGGAGAAAACACCCTTTTCCTAGTGTTGTAGCCCTAGGTTTGACTGCTAATATTTTATTAGTAATGGTCGATTTGATAGCTGACCCTTAGATGGCCACAATAGCACTGTGGATGTCCTACCACTGTAGTCTTCCTGCGGTGGTATTGGGAGAGACTTTGAATGGACTATATGCTTAGAAGGAGGGTTGGACTAGATTTTTACTAAGGAGCCCCGTCATGATGTTTATGTGGCTATCTGAGAAATAGTTCCTGACAACGCTTCCTAAGTACCTTTTAGAGGGATTTTGAAACTTATTTTCTAGGCCCTTCTTCAGCTTCAGCCCGTCAATGAAAATTGGGTTAACTAGCTTGTGGATTAGTGGCGTCAACATGGAGCATGAGGACCGATGCCTTCGCTGGTTTATACGGCGGTGGAGGGGATTGTAACCCATCTTGAAATTGGGGGACTATCGGTATGTGTAGTTGGTTGGTCTTCACTAGACTTCTTTCTACTGTCTATGGAGGCTCCTATGCCAAGTAGGGTAGGATCATATTATTCCTCCCGCATAATTAACTTCTTTTCGGTGGAGGATTTGGCCAAGTCTTTGAGGATGATACTAGGGGCCTTATTCCAGTACAGTCAGTTGTCTACCCGTCCATTACAATCTGTTGGAGAGGTTGGGTTCATATCAGGGAACTATATGAAGTGGTTATGAAAATGGGTGGTTGAGAAGATTCTGGTGGAAGAGATTCGGTAAAGATGGCTTGTAATTTTTGACACTTTAAAAGAGGGTGTCATGGTTTCATCAAAGCTCATTAAGGCCTATCATCGCATGGATCGCATCCAAAGCCAATGTAAGGACATAATTTCCGTAGTCTGTAGTTTACATAGAGTATGTCATATACCGCTACAACCGTCGAAGAAGTTCACGTTCATTATTGAAGATGACGGATCTAAATTTCAAGTATTATCAACATATAGGCGACATGAGGTACAATTTCATATAGAATGTGTTTAAGTTTCGTAAATACTTTACTTGAGTATTGGGATATTTTTTGAAATTATTTCTATCAAACTGAGGCATTTTTTCTAAGCCAAAATTATTTTTTAAAGATTTGTAAGCGAGCTTCTTAAAATAAATTGTCTTTCGCTTATGTCATTCCAATGACTACTTCTAACGACATGCAATGTTGTTTGATAGGTCGCTCGAAGGGTTGTTTCTTTGTTGCTTCAAACGACCACGTATTGTTTTGTATTTTTCAAGGTTATTTCTTAGGTAATTAGTAACGACATCTAATGTCGTTCATTTGACATGGCAATTTCATTCGAACGATGTCTAATGACATGCACCTCCTCAAGATTTTTGTTGAGTTATAAATACCTCTTTTGGAGACCTTTTTCATTAAGACTTTTGATACACAAAAACTGCAAATCTGCAGAATTTTAGTGTAATACCCGCCCCTTTTTATTTTTACTCGTCATCCTGTTATCGTCGAATTATTCAAAATATTAATTCGTTGCATTATATTTTCAAGTTGCATGAATGGTTTTATATTCTTATTCCTTAAATTTAAAGGAAATGATTTTATTTGACGCAACATAATTTAGAAAACCAAGTTATAAGTTGTACAATTAAAGGCATGTAATTGCGTCCGACACGTAAAACTGCAAACTTGTGTAATTTTTGTAGAGGGCTAATTAAACTCAAAATTTTATTTGACCACATTTTTAGACATCTAAAAATATATATTAAGTCCATGAAAAGAAAAGAAAACAAAAATCAAATAAAATAAATAATAAAATAAAATTTTCGGGGGGCCCGGTTGACATATATCCAACACCTCCTCCTTGTTTTATGCCTTTTGTTCCAACTTTATTCCTAATTATTTTTGGGGTTGTCCCACCCCTTTATTAAGACCTTGGTTGAAGAGATGTTGGCTCATTGTGTGCGGGGTAATGTATTACATGGGCTTGTTGGCTTGTGTGAGTTAGAAATGAATTATAAAATACGGGGGATGGCCTTAGACTTCATTATTCATTTCTCATCAGAATTCTCCTCTTTCCTCTCACTCCTTTGATCTCCCCAAACCTTAGAGTTCGGCCCAAAAATGTATCTAAACTTCACATCCCTCAAATACCCACCAAACCACCATTAAAGAAGCCCCAAAGCATCTCAAAATAACCATTTAAGGAGTATATAACTTGAGGAAGTTTTGGGAGCTAGTATTTTTGAGCTTGTAGTTGGAGTTATTGGAGCTTTTCTTGGATCAAATTTGGTATTCTTTCTTCTTGATTATCATCCAATTATATTATCCAAGGGATTGTTATTTTATTCCTCTTGCTTGATTGATCTAGATACCTTTACCAACACTCACACACTTTAGAATTGCATTCATACATTTCATATTGCATATAAGTGTATATATATATGTTGAGTGTGTTTAAATCCCTAAAATTGTTTTTTAATAAATTTTGGGAATTTTATAAACTTTTAAAACAAGGATTTTATTAATTAAAATTTTGTTTTAAAAAGCTTTGGGGTCATTATGCAATTATGGTTTGTTAGTTATATTGGCTGAAAGTTCCTTTGGGTAGAATCCGAAAGCGGCAGAGACTTCAGGGTGCATTTGTAATTATTTTTGGACGCGCGTTTGTTAACCTCTTTGTGCCCAACATCCGTTGCATTATGATTGGTTGATTTGTGTTTCTTCTAAGAAAGTAAAACATCGAATGTTTACAGCCTTTGGATCATGTTTATCAACGATCTACATGCGCTCCTACATAATCCATGTGAACCTCTTTTGAGCCAATAAGGAGAGTTATAACCACTGCGTACTTTTAACCCTTAGATCAAAGTCAATAAACCTTGACTCAATCTAAGCCATTGATTTTGAACCAAAGTCTCGAATCTTCCCAGCCCCCTATATAAGGAGCCCTTCTCTCAGCCATCTAAGACTTTTGCCATTTCGTCCTTTCTAGAGAGAGAAAGAGAGTAGAGAGAAAAAAAGAGAGAAAAGAGAGAAACCAGAGAAGAGAGAAAAAGAGTTAGAAACCCTAACCCTAACCCTAAATCGTCCAACATCTTTTTCAAATCCTAACCTCTTTTCAAAACCAGTATATACCAAACACAATCTTGAGTGTTTGAGAGTTGGTTTGAGTAGTTGGTTGATGCTGTAACTTCTTCGTTCTTAGATCTTGTGTCCAACTTAAGCATTTCACTTAGATCTAAGTTTATGCTTCATAGAAATATTAGATCTGAGCATTTTATGTTACATTTCACTAAGATTTGCATATTTTGTTTCTCGTCTTGATAAATCTATTGTTGATTATTTTCTGTAAATGTTTTTAACTTCAAAATCAACAATAACATTTTCTGTTTCTAGTTTTTTTGTAAAATAAAACCTTCGACCTAGTTGGAATCGCACTTGGTGATTTTCAATCTCAAAAATATTTTCAAAACTTGAGATTGATTAAGATCTTGATACGTCTTCCGAGCAAGATAGCCGTGGATTCTAGGATATAATAAAGGTCAAATAAGGCTAAGTTTTATAACGAAGAGACAAATAGAAAATCACTGCATATAGATCTTATATGTAATTTGATAGGACTGTTTGTATAAAATAAGTGTGTGTGTGCATGCATTTTTTAGAAAGCACCTCCACAAACACTATCACCCTACCACACTAAAAGTGTTGGTAATAAGATCTCAGAACAAGAGTCGACGTAAAGAACTTGAACAAATTGGAAGTTAGCAAACTGGGAGAACAACACCAACAATCAGAACTGCAGAGAAGTTATAAGGACACCAGTGGGTACATTCCTAAACTTGTATAGGTCTGATTTATGTGCATGTGTATTATATAGTTTGTAACTGTTATAATTAGTTTTAGTGGAATTTTTGGTTTACTCCGTAGAGGGAGTCGTGGATGTTTCCTCAGTTGGGTGAGGTTTTACCACGTAAAAAATCTCTTGTTATTAATCTTTCTACATCTCCTCATCTAATTCTTGGTTGTGCTGAGTTTAAAGTTTTTAAACTGATTTATTAAACATGTTAAAAAATCTTGAACATATCTCGTACATATTTTTATTAAACACATCTTGGGATTAATTAGATTTGGTTTTAAAGAAAAGAGTTTCTTCAAAAAACAGTTCGGAGTTACTTAAATAGTTTAATTTTATATTAAACGGCTTTAGTAACAGATTTTCAATTGGTATCAGAGCTTTGTAAATTTCTTTTAATAGATCCCTTGTTTCTGAAATTGTTTTCTGAAAATCAAACATGGACGAGAAAAATGAAAGATTTGGTAACTTGACCAGACCTCCTATCTTTGATGGAACCAATTTTGCTTACTGGAAAGTAAGGATGATTGCTTTCATTCAAGGAACTTTGGGAGATTATGTCTGGGACATTGTTGAAAATGGATACATTTTTCCTACTAAACCAGCCACTGAAGGAAGTAATGAGAGGGTTAAGAAAGTATTAAGTGAGTTCACACAAGAAGAGAAGCAAGTTTCTCACAACAATAACAAAGGAAAGAATGCCATATTTATGTCCATAAATGAACATGAGTTCAAAAGAATCTCATCCTGTACCACTTCTAAGGAAGCTTGGGACACTTTGGTTACTGCTCATGAAGGTGACACTAGAGTTAAGGCTGCTAAAACTCCCATGAGTACTACGGTAAAACTATCTAAAGATGAAACTGGAAAATTTATAGATCCAACTCTATATCGTAGTATGATAGGAACCTTGCTATACCTTACTGCCTCGCATCCTGATATAAAGTATGTTGTATGTGTATGTGCTCGTTATCAGAATAACCCTAAAGAGAGCCATCTATCTTCTGTTAAAAGAATTATTAAATATGTAAAAGGCACTCTGAACCTACGACTTTGGTACACTAGTGATACACCTAGCACTATAATTGGATACACTGATGCTGACTGGGCTGGGTGTACTGATGATAGTAAAAGTACATCAGGAGCATGTTATTATATAAGTAATAATTTGGTGGGATAGAGTAGTAAGAAATAAAACTGCACATCACTCTCAACAGCTCAATCTGAATATATAGCCGTTGGAAGCTGCTGTGCTCAATTACTTTGGCTTAAACAAATGCTAAGTGATTATGGTATTCAAGAAAACCAATTGCATCTCTATTGTGATAATCAAATCACGATCAATATCTCTAAAAATCCTGTTCAACACTCGCGAACAAAACACATAAAAATAATACATCATTTTATACGCGAATTGGTTGAAATTAAGGAATTAGAAATCAATTGTCTTTCTACTGATTTCAACTCGCAGATATGTTTACCAAACCTTTAGATTATAATAGATTTATTTCTTTGCATAAATCAATAGGTATGGTGTGTGCTGATTAATCTCTTTGGTCTCTATATTTTTTCCCTTTATCTGTTTGAGACAAAATGGGGGA
The DNA here is from genome assembly GCA_949130495.1 of Sambucus nigra. Lineage (NCBI taxonomy): Eukaryota > Viridiplantae > Streptophyta > Magnoliopsida > Dipsacales > Adoxaceae > Sambucus > Sambucus nigra. The sequence continues at coordinate 292,596,503 of OX422217.1, read as the reverse complement.
GAAATTTGAGTCTAATGAATCTTTTTACATATACTAAACAGCTTGATCTTAGTGATTCATTACAGGATTCTGTACAGTTATTCTCAACAGTTGTAATAGGGTATTCAATTGTCATTAGTTGAGTTATGTACTTTTGTTTTCCAGGAAATGGGTAGATAGAATTCTTATAGGAATAAGTTTTCCTTATTCTTGTTGCCCTACGAGTTCTAGATGAGTCAAAGGAGATTTTGTCTCATATTTCCAAAGGTGGAGATTGAAGCACCTTATACTTTTGACTCACTTGAGTCTGTATTGTATAAGTGTTCATCTAGTTTGGAAAATTGTGAAAAAATTGTGTCTATCCTAGAAACCAAAGAACCTCAGAGTTTGGATTGTTATTTTATTCCTCTTGCTTGATTGATCTAGATACCTTTACCAACACTCACACACTTTAGAATTGCATTCATACATTTCATATTGCATATAAGTGTATATATATATGTTGAGTGTGTTTACATCCCTAAAATTATTTTTTAATAAATTTTGGGAATTTTATAAACTTTTAAAATAAGGATTTTATTAATTAAAATTTTGTTTTAAAAAGTTTTGGGGTCATTATGCAATTATGGTTTGTTAGTTATATTGGCTAAAAGTTCCTTTGGGTAGAATCCGAAAGCGGCAGAGACTTCAGGGTGCATTTGTAATTATTTTTGGACGTGCGTTTGTTAACCTCTTTGTGCCCAACATCTGTTGCATTCTGATTGGTTGAATTTGTGTTTCTTCTAAGAGAGTAAAACATCGAATGTTTACAGCCTTTGGATCATGTTTATCAACGATCTGCATGCGCTCCTACATAATCCATGTGAACCTCTTTTGAGCCAATCAGGAGAGTTATAACCACCGCGTACTTTTAACCCTTGGATCAAAGTCAATAAACCTTGACTCAATCTAAGCCATTGATTTTGAACCAAAGTCTCGAATCTTCTCAGCCCCCAATATAAGGAGCCCTTCTTTCAGCCATCTAAGACTTTTGCCATTTCTTCCTTTCCAGAGAGAGAAAGAGAGTAGAGAGAGAAGAGAGAAAAAAAGAGAGAAAAGAGAGAAACCAGAGAAGAGAGAAAAATAGTTAGAAACCCTAACCCTAAATTGTCCAACATCTTTTTCAAATCCTAACCTATTTTCAAAACCAGTATATACCAAACACAATCTTGAGTGTTTGAGAGTTTGAGAGTTGGTTTGAGTAGTTGGTTGATGCTGTAACCTCTTTGTCTTAGATCTTGTGTCCAACTTAAGAATTTCACTTAGATCTAAGTTTCTGCTTCATAGAAATATTAGATCTGAGCATTTTATGTTACATTTCACTAAGATCTGCATATTTTGTTTCTCGTCTTGAGAAATCTATTGTTGATTATTTTCTATAAATTTTTTTAACTTCGAAATCAACAATAACATTTTCTGTTTCTAGTTTTTGTGTAAAACAAAACCTTCGACCTAGTTGGAATCGCACTTGGTGATTTTCAATCTCAAAAATATTTTCAAAACTTGAGATTGATTAAGATCTTGATACGTCTTTCGAGCAAGATAGCCGTGGATTCTGGGATATAATAAAGGTCAAATAAGGCTAAGTTTTATAACGAAGAGAGAAATAGAAAATCACTTCATATAGATCTTATATGTAATTTGATAGGATTATTTGTATAAAATAAGTGTGTGTGTGCATGCATGTGTTAGAAAGCACCTCCACAAACACTATCACCCTACCACACTAAAAGTGTTGGTAATAAGATCTCAAGAACAAGAGTCGACATAAAGAACTTGAACAAATTGGAAGTTAGCAAACGGGGAGAACAACACCAACAATCAGAACTGCAGAGAAGTTATAAGGACACCAGTGGGTACATTCCCAAACTTGTATAGGTCTTATTTGTGTGCATGTGTGTTATATAGTTTGTAACTGTTATAATTTATTTTAGTGGAATTTTTGGTTTACTCCGTAGAGGGAGTCGTGGATGTTTCCTCAGTTGGGTGAGGTTTTACCACGTAAAAAATCCCTTGTTCATAATCTTTCTACATCTCCTCATCTAATTCTTGGTTGTGCTGAGTTTAAAGTTTTTAAACTGATTTATTAAACCCGTTAACAAATCTTGAATAGATCTCGTGCATATTTTTGTTAAACACATCTTGTGATTAATTAGATTTGGTTTTAAAGAAAATAGTTTCTTCAAAAAACAGTTCGGAGTTACTTAAATAGTTTAATTTTATATTAAACGACTTTAGTAATAGGTTTTTATTCTTAGGTAGGAATCCATGTTTCATGTTGAAAGATGAATTAAAATGACTTTAAGAATATTTCATATTGCTAAAGTTATTTTAATGATCATTCATGTCTTCAAAATTGAAGGATAAAGTTTGTAATGAAATACTACATAAACCTGACATGAATAGTGGCATATTAAGGGATTTCTTAGGCAGAAATCCGTGTACCGTGAATATTATGTTGCGGTAATTGGTAGACTTAATTTTTAACATGACTAAAGTATAAATATGTTTGTTTTAACATGTTTTAAGGAAATTATAAAATGCATCCCTAGAATTTTTAAATTCACTACTTGGTATTCAAAGGTATAAACATGATTAGAATACCCATTTAATTTAAAATAAAGTCTATTTATGAAATCTGGAATTAATTACGAAATAAATGTTGTAAATAATCATAAATATACTTTGTGAAGTTAGAAATTGATTTTTGGTGAAATTAGTGTGTTTAAACCCATTTAAAATGATAACATTTGTGTAAAACAAATAGTAATGGCATTGTCGTAAATACAATGAATAGTATGCTGTCAAGAATTTATTTTGCAATTAAATGTATTAAGTGAGTTTGATAAAAAGAGATTAATGATACATTTTTTCTAAATAAAAATAATGAGTGTCATAGAAATGATATTTGAAGGCGGTGTTGCATTTATGGCCTCCTCGGCCGAGTTTAGTTAAAGAAATTAAGAAACTGATAAATAATAAAGTGTGACACAAGTGAAAGTCAAAAGAATAATGAACTTGGAAAATGATGAGAATAATGAAATATATGAAATTCGATAAATGTGAAATACGTGGAAAATATAAGAAAGGTTACTTGGATGATGCCAAGAATGGGCCTGACGCTCCTAGTGGTGAAAGACCCCAAAGCCTGAACAGAAGAACATATGACAACTGGAGACCGATGGTGTAGAGCTCGTGAAGTCCAGGACTAATGGCTAGACTCTATGGCAAATATTGATAAATCTTGCGATAAATAATTAAGAATGAGAATATTTTTAAGTTAAAGGTACTTAAGTCAATGAATTGTTAAGGACTAATGTTCTGTTAAATAAGTCTCTGGCACAAGACATGAAATGGCTAAAGTGTGAGTTTGGGCACCTAGCCCGGGAGCACTGCATATAGTTGCATTCATTTGCATAAATTGAATAAATGGTTTTATTGAAATATTAAAAGATACTGTATATGTATAGTATTTAGTACAAAATTATTACTTAGTATCTCCCACCTTACTGGGCATTTCGCTCATACCTATTTTCCAAAACCCACAGGTACTTTAGGTAAGGACGCTAAAGCTTGTATCAGTAAGGTTCCCAAGAGTTTCGGTCATTGTTAGAGCTCTGATTACCGCTATCCCGTAGCAATAATATTTGATATTTGAGATTTAACGTTGTATCAGTTGTACTATTTAAATTCAGACTTGAACTTGGAACTTTGGTTTGCAATAACACAAGGCATTTTCTGTATTAATTGTATTTTAAAATGATGCTTCTGCAAAATGATTAAATATGGTTTTTCAATTTCATGGAATCTAATTAATGTTGAATAATTGGATAATAAATGGGTTTTCTTTAATATGACAATTTTTATTAAACATTTTCTTAAATAAATTAAAAGTAATTTCCCCCTCCCGCATTGGCACCTCGAACTTGTTTGTGGATTAAGGACGACGTTTACCCTAATTCCGGTTCGGGCCATCATAGCTTGGTATCAGAGCATTGGGTTCGACGTGTGTGGCGATACGAGTTCACATTATTATACCCTAGTACGATTTCCATTTTTAACGTTGTGCTAAACTCACCTTATTTCCTTAAGGATGCCTCCCAAGCGTACTAGCGTTGAAGCCGAGAGCAATGGGATTAAACGTATGGAAGATGACGTACGTCTATTGGCTGACACTTTATCCCAACGTGAAAGGGTTAACCACAGTGGTTCCGTCGAAAGCTCCACAGTTGCATCCATACTGAAAGAGTTCAGGGGGTTAAATCCTCCCCCTTCAATGGTTCTACCGGACCCGATGCCACGGAAGAATTTCTCGAGGAAGTTACACGAGTCATGGATATTCTCGATGTCCCATATTGGCATAAGGTTAAGTTGCCTACTTTCCAACTCATGGAACAGTCACAGCGATGGTGGATGACTCACCTTGCCAGCGTTACTGAGACAGTGGCATGGGACAGTTTCAGGACATCTTTTCTTGATCAGTACTTTCCCCAGGCGTATAAAGATGCTAAGAAATATGAGTTTGCCTAGTTGATTCAAGGAAAGATATCAGTGAACGAATATCAGGCTCAGTTTGAAAGTCTAATAAAGCACGTAAATTCTGTCAGATTCGATGATGTCGAGAAGACGAGATTATTTGTGAAAGGATAAAATCCTCACATCCGTAAGCTTGCGGTGGGTTTTGATCATCTAGATTTTGTTATAGCAGTTAACAAGACGATCCACCTTGATGATCAAGGCTGAAGACTCCCGAGTCATTAGGGATAATAAAAGAACTCCTAGCGGGACCCAACCAAAGCCGAATGATGGATCTTCTGCTAATGGGAAGAAATTCAGATACGACAACAGGGGTTTCATTTCCAACATCAGAACAAGCACATGAGAGAGAAGTAACAACCAGAGCCCAACCTCCACTAGGGATTATTTTATTTGTAGATCAATTAATCATTTTAGGTGAGAGTGGCCTCAACTGAAAAACAAGGAACGACAAAGCAGTTATCAGAGTGGCAACTTTATACCCGGGAGAAATTCTAGTCATTCTGGTCCTCAGCAGCAGCAAAACAACATTCCTTAGGATAACGCAAGCAGTCTATACTAAATTCTAGGATGCCTCATCCTAACCAGGGCAATCATGGAGAAATGCATGGTAGCCTGGCCAGCAGGTTCAATCCAGGTCGTGCTTATGCTCTTACCCAGCACTCAACACCTCCCCAGAATCCTTCAATCATGGAAGGTATTATTTTATTGTTCAGTACATGGGTTAAAGCATTATTCGATTCGGGTGCATCTCATTCCTTTATATCGAGTTCTTTAGCATTCTGTTTGAGTCTTGACGTAGAGAATTTTAGTCCCCCGATCTTCATAGAATTACTTGTAGGTGGTGGTGTTATTCTGAACAAGATTTGTAGAAGTTACGTAATTATTGTGGGAGATTTTATTTTGGAATATGATTTAATACTGATAGATATGGATGGATTTGAGGTGATACTTGGTATGGATTGGCTGTCATGTTTCGATGCCATTATTGAGTGCCACCGACGTAGTACATCAGTATTACTTCCAGACGGATCTCGTTATCGTTTCAACAGCGAACAAAGTGTCGACTATAAGTGTAAGTTCTATACGGTTCAAGAGCAACGATATTTCTTTGGTTGGTTGAGTAGTATTGTCGCTCAAGAAGAGCCTAGTCGCACGTTATCAGACCTTTTAGTTGCCCAAAAATTTCCCGATGTTTTTCCTGAAGACCTCTCTAGTTTGCCTCCGTACCGAGAGACTGATTTCGCCATTGATGTTCATCACGGGGTTTCACCCATTTCTATTCCTCCTCTTAGAATAGCTCTGGCAGAGTTGCGGGAATTGAAGACCCAATTAGAAGATTTATCGAGAAAGGTTTTATAAGGCCAAGTGTGTCTCCGTGGTGAGCACCAGTATTATTTGCTAAGAAGAAAGATAATTCTCTCCGACTTTGCATCGATTACAGACAACCGAACAGGGTAACTATAAAGAATAAGTATCCTATGCCACAAATTAATGAATTATTTGACCAACTTCGAGGAGAAAGCAAATTTTCTAAGATTGACCTTCGATCCGGTTACCATCAGTTACGAGTCAAGGAAGAAGATATTCCCAAAATAGCTTTCCACACTCGATATGGTCATTATGAGTTTTTAGTTATGCCTTTTGGCCTAATTAATTCCCTACCAGCTTTCATGGACCCTATGAACCGTATCTACCATTCGTACTTGGATCGATTTGTAGTGGTCTTTATTGATGACATTCTGGTGTACTCATCCTCTGATGTCGATCACGAGGAGTATCTTCTCACTACTCTTCAGGTGCCTAAAGAGAATCAGTTATTTACAAAATTCAGCAAGTATGAGTTTTGTATGGATGAAGTCAGATTCCTCGGCCATGTGGTATCTAGAGCAGGAATTTCGATCGCCCATCCAAGGTTGAAGTAGTTCTTGGTTTGGATAGGCCTAAGTCAGTTACTTAGGTGAGAAGTTTCCTCGAATTAACAGGTTATTATCAGAGATTCGTTCAAGATTTCTCCAAGATTGCCTTACCTCTTACTTAGCTGATACAAAAGGATGTTCGCTTCGAGTGGTCAGGTGAATGTGAAGCTGCCTTTTAGGAATTGAAAGTTAAACTCACATTGGCACCAGTTCTCATTCTTCCCGAGTGAGGGAAAGGCTATACAGTGTATTGTGATGCTTCTAGATCAGGACTTGGCACAATGCTCATGCAATTGGGTCAAGTAATTTCTTATGCATCCCAACAGCTCAAGACTTATGAAAGAAAGTACCCCACCCATGACATGGAGTTAACAGCTATAGTGTTTGCTCTCAAGATTTGGAGATACTATCTGTATGGTGAACAATTCGAAGTATTCTCGGATCACAAGAGCCTCAATTACATCTTCACTCAACGAGACCTCAATTTACGACAATGGAGATGGATTGAACTCTTGGAAGATTATGAATTTACCTTAGAGTATCATCCCGAAAAGGCCAACGTAGTGGCAGATGCTCTAAGAAGGAAGTCAGAACCTTCCTTAGCTGCGATAAAGTGCTCTCGACGAAGGATGTACAGTGAATTACAAAATTTTGGATTGTATGCTCAAAGGAGGAGCGATAGGGCCTACTTATGGGGAATAATATCCAGACCAGTTTCTCATCAGAAAGTCCTCGATGCTCAGTCACTCGATGAAGATATTTTTCACTTCATGGATCGTATTCAGGTCAGTGGTGAGTTTGATACTCTCACGATGGACAAGAATGGTGGCGTACGTCATAAGGGCAGGTTGATTGTTCCGGCCATTAGAGAACTACGAGAAGAGGTTCTGGAAGAATTTCATCAGTCCTGGTTTAGTATAAACCTCGAGGAAACAAAGATGTATAAGGAACTTTGTAGGGATTTTTAGTGGTCTGGTATGAAAAGAGATGTGGCTGAATTTGTTGCAAGGCGCTATACTTGTTAACAGGTAAAAGCTGAGAACAAGAAACCAGCAGGGTTGCTGCACCCACTCCCTATAACCGAGTGGAAATGGGAACATATCACGATGGACTTCGTCACTGCTCTACCTCGATCTGAACGGGGTCATGCCACAATTTGGGTTATTGTAGACCGTTGCACTAAGTCGGCTCACTTCCTTTCGATGAAGGTTACGGATAATGTAGCCAAGTTATCGAGAGCCTGTATTCTAGATTTCCAAGGGAGATGGGATGAGAATTTGTATTTGGCAGAGTTCTCTTACAACAACAGTTATCAGGCCAGCATTGAGATGGCTCCTTTTGAGGCTTTGTATGGAAGAACGTTTCGTTCTCCCGTATGTTGAGCAGAGGTTGACGAGAAGCACATCACTAGTTTTGATCTAATCAAGGAGATGACAAACAAGGTTCAGTTGATTCGACAGAGACTTGTCACGGCTTAAGATCGATAAAATAATTATGCCGATAATCGACGCATACCTTTGGAATTCTCGGTAGGTGACCATGCTTTGTTACAAGTTCGGGCATGGATCGGAAGCCAAAGATTTGGATGGAACGATAAACTCGCTCCACGTTTCATTGGTCCTTTCGAGATTTCGGAACGGATTGGGAATGTCTCCTATCGTTTAGAATTTCCTCCACAGTTAGCCCATGTGCATAATGTATTCTATGTTTCAATGCTGAAGAAGTATATTTAAGACCCACATCATGTCATCAACTGGAATAACATCGAGTTGGAGGAAGACATCACCTTCTTAACACGACCTATATCCGTCTTAGATCTTGAGGATAGGTCCTGCGTAATAAGGTCATCCTGTTGGTAAAGGTTCTTTGGGAATCATATGGTGTCGAAGGAGTAACTTGGGAATGAGAAGATGAGATGCGAATAGAACATCCTCATATTTTCGAGTAGTTTTGTTTTTATTTCGAGGCCGAAATCTCTTAAGGAGGGGAGAATGCAATACCCGCCCCTTTTTATTTTTACTCGTCATCCTATTGTCGTCGAATTATTAAAAATATTAATTCGTTGCATTATATTTTCAAGTCGAATGAATTGTTTTATATTCTTATTCCTTAAATTTAAAGGAAATGATTTTATTTGACGCAACATAATTTAGAAAACCAAGTTATAAGTTGTACAATTAAAGGCATGTAATTGCGTCCGACACGTAAAACTGCAAACTTGTGTAATTTTTGTAGAGGGCTAATTAAACTCCAAATTTTATTTGACCACATTTTTAGACATCTAAAAATATATATTAAGTCCATGAAAAGAAAAGAAAACAAAAATCAAATAAAATAAATAATAAAATAAAATTTTCGGGGGGCCCGGTTGACATATATCCAACACCTCCTCCTTGTTTTATGCCTTTTGTTCCAACTTTATTCCTAATTATTTTTGGGGTTGTCCCACCCCTTTATTAAGACCTTGGTTGAAGAGATGTTGGCTCATTGTGTGCGGGGTAATGTATTACATGGGCATGTTGGCTTGTGTGAGTTAGAAATGAATTATAAAAGAGGGGGGATGGCCTTAGACCTCATTATTCATTTCCCATCAGATTTCTCCCCTTTACTCTCACTCATTTGAGCTCCCCAAACCTTAGAGTTCTTCTCCAAAACGTAGCTAAACTTTACATCCCTCAAATACCCACCAAACCACCATTAAAGAAGCCCCCAAACATCTCAAAATAACCATTCAAGGAGTATATATATAACTTGAGGAAGTTTTGGGAGCTAATATTTTTGAGTTTGTAGTTGGAGTTCTTGGAGCTTTTCTTGGAGCAAGTTTGGTCTTATTTTTTCTTGATTATCATCCAACTATATTATCCAAGTATGGTTCTCCTCTAAAATCTTTTTTTTAAACTTAAAATCATGTGTAGAAGTAGATAATTTCATGCTAAAATGATGAATTATTTTGCCTATTTTTCTTTGTTGAAAATTATTATTCATGCTAGAAACTTGTCTTGAAATTGAAATAATTATATTTGATGTTGTTAAGTTTCTAATGGTAAATCATGGCATGAAATCTTGTGAAATTAAGTCGGATGAAAGACTACACAATTATGAGCATGTTAGTGGCATATTAAGATATTTCTTAGGTAGAAATTCAGGTTTCATGTTGAAAGATGATTTAAAATGACTTTAAGAATATTTATTGTTACTAAAGTTATTTTAATGATCATTCATGACTTCAAAATTTAAGGATAAAGTTAGTAATGAAATACTAAATAAACCTGACATGAATAGTGGCATATTAAGGGATTTCTTAAACAGAAATCCGTATACCGTGAATATTATGTTGCAGTAATTGGTAGACTTAATTTTTAACATGACTAAAGTATGAATATGTTTGTTTTAAAATGTTTTAAGGAAATTGTAAAATGCATCCCTTGAATTGTTAAATTCACAACTTGGTATTCAAAGGCATAAAAATGATTGGAATACCCATTTAATTCAAAATAAAGTCTATTTATGAAATCTGGAATTAATTACGAAATAAATGTTAGAAATAATCATAAATATACTTTGAGAAGTTATAAATTGGTTTTTGGTGAAATTAGTGTGTTTAAACCCATTTAAAATCATAACATTTGTGTAAAACAAATAGTAGTGGCATTGTCATAAATACAGTGAATAGTATGCTGTCAAGAATATATTTTGCAATTAAATGTATTAAGTGAGTTTGATAAAAAGAGATTAATGATACATTTTTGCTGAGTAAAAATATTGAGTTTCATAGAAATGATATTTGAAGACGGTGTTGCATTTATGGCCTCCTCGATAGAGTTTAATTAAAGAAATTAAGAAAGTGATAAATAATAAAGTGTGACACAAGTGAAAGTCAAAAGAATAATAAACTTGTAAAATGATGAGAATAATGAAATATATGAAATGTGAAATACGTGGAAAATATAAGAAAGGTTACTTGGATGATGCCAAGAATGAGCATGACGTCCCTAGTGGTGAAAGACCCCAAAGCCTGAACAGAAGAACATATGACAACTGAAGACCGATGATGTTGAGCCCATGAAGTCCAGGATTGATGGCTAGACTCTAAGGAAAAGATTGATAAATCTTGCGATAAATAATTAAGAATGAGAATATTCTTAAGTTAAAGGTACTTAAGTCAATGAATTGTTAAGGACTAATGTTCAATTAAATAAGTCTCTGGCACGAGACATGAAATGGCTAAAGTGTGAGTTTGGGCACCTAGCCCGGGAGCACTGCATATAGTTGCATTCATTTGCATAAATTGAATAAATGGTTTTCTTGAAATATTAAAAGATACTGTATATGTATAGTATTTAATACAAAATTATTACTTAGTATCTCCCACCCTACTGGGCATTCCGCTCATACCTATTTTCCAAAACCCACAAGTACTTCAGGTAAGGACGCTAAAGCTTGTATCGGTAAGGTTTTCGAGAGTTTCGGTCGTTGTTAGAGCTCTGATTACCTCTATCCCATAGCGGCAATATTTGATATTTGAGATTTAACTTTGTATCAGTTGTACTATTTAAATTCGGACTTGAACTTGGAACTTTTGTTTGTAATAACACAGGGCATTTTCTGTATTAATTATGTTTGAATTGTATTTTAAAATGATGCTTTCGCAAAATGATTAAAAGTGGTTTTTTAATTTAATGGAATCTAATTAGTGTTGAATAATTGGATAATAAATGGTTTTTCTTTAATATGACAATTTTAATAAACATTTTATTAAATAAATTAAAAGTAATTTCCCCCTCCCCCATTGGCACCTCGAACTTGGTGTTGGGTTAAGGACGACATTTACCCTAATTTCGATTCGAGGCGTCACATTTAGTCTTCACCTTTTAGGGCTAAAAACCTAGTTTTTGATTCACCAAAATATCCCAATCCTTTTGTGAATAATTTGTGGAACACAAATACTTCTTGGAAGTTTATCTTTACGAAGTGCCATATTTACTACTGGATTGTTAGTTCTTACGGGAGCTTCTTGCTGATGACTGCGATCATTGATGTTCTCGAGGGGATCTTTTCTGGTTACTAGGCTACGGCCTGTGCATGTTTTCTATGGAAGATTCATTGCAAATTTTTCTACGTAATGTTTTTTACGATTTACGTCAGATAGTGAAATAAAGGTTTTTACCCAAAAGGGTTTTTCGCAGAGTCTTGTTTTGAGCTTGATTTGTGATTGCATGTTTAATTTATCGACATAGATGCATGATTAGGGTTTAAATTAAATTTGGATCAAAGATTGACTCTAATTAAATAAGTTTTAATTAGAATTTTGCGAATTAAATAAATAATCGATATCACGCACTTTACAAATTGGTATAAGAGCTTTAGCTTAGGATTTTTACCTCTATAAGTTGGTGTCAAAGAAGGTTTCACAAAATTACCATGAGATCCTTTTTTCATAAATTTTTTTGTGATATCGATTTTTTTAAAAAAAATCTGATTTTGAATTTTTTTTCATTTTTTTCGATGGAGAAGTTATATAATCGGTTACCCATCTTTGATGGAAGGAATTATGCCTATTGAAAAGCTCACATGAAATCTAGTTTAAAAGATATTGATGAACGTGTTTGGATTGTTTGTGAAAGAGGGTGGACTCCTCCCACTGTCACTGCTAAAAATGTCACCATTTCCAAACTCGTGGTGGATTGGATTGGGGATGTTTTTAAATGGAGTACTTATAACTCTCATGGCGTTAGCACTATTTCTGGAGCCGTCACTCCTGATGTGTTCCGTTGTATTATGATGTGCACCATGTCTAAAGAGGCATGAGATATCCTCCAATTGACACATGAGGGTATCAACCCAGTTAAGGTGTCTAAGTTACAAAATTTGACCACTAGGTTTGAGACTATCACCATGTCACAGTCTGAGTGTTTTGATGAGTTTTATGCGAGGTTTTCGGACATAGTTAACACGAGTTTTAATTTTGGTGAGAAAATTGATGAGATGAGGGTTGTCAAAATTATTTTGAGGTCACTTCCATCCGGTTTTATTCCTAAGGTCACTATTTTAAATTCTTTGTGGATATTAGATATACTTAGGTTAGGAGAACTCGTAGGAGACCTTCAAACTTATGAGATCGACATGTTTCCAAAAACTATCAAGTCTAAGGATAGAGGGAATACACGTAAGGCACAATCTAAAAAGAGTGAGGAAATGTTTAGGAAGAAAGAGAAGAATAAGAAAGACAAAGTTTGTGAGTCCCATTCTAATGGAGAATTTTATTCTGGTGATGTGGCCATGTTTGCTAAAAAAATTAAAAGTTTCTCAAATTTTCCAAAGAAAATTCTTCCAATGAAAGGGTGTTTGAGAAAAATAAAAAGAAAGAAGAGGCCAAAGAGAGCGGTGAGAAAGTGGAAAAGGCGAGATGTGTTGAGTGTGAGGGCAAAGGGAACAATGCATTTAAATGCCCCACTATGATAAAGACAAATGGCAAGAAAATTACTATGTCTGCCACTCTTAGCGATAGTGAAGAGGAAGTGAATGATTCCGTGGATAAATCATTAGATGGTATATGTGTCACCTTTATGGAAAGTCACGTGATCACACCTAGTTTGTCCCATGACGATGAGGGCACTTGTCTAAGTGAGAGCCCCAATGATTTTTTGAGTGTTTTAGTGAGTGTGAGAGTGAGATTTAAAATGAGGGTGAAAGCAAAATCCAAAAAGCGTTTAGATTTTTATACGCTCTGACCTTAAAGAAGAAGAAGTTAAATAAGGTGTAAGGTATTAAGGTGTTAGATTTGGAGAGAGAGAGATAGAAGTTTTGAGGGCATGTGAGGCGTCGGCAAGTCAACTCGAGAAGGTGAATGTTTCTCTAAGTGAGTAGTTGATCGTCGTAGGTTGGGAAAGGAGTGAACTTGGATCCCGTATGTTCCAACTCGAGAGAGATCTTGAACATTCCTAGGAGGTCAAGGCTACTATAAAGGATACTTATAAGAAGGTTGGAAATATGCTCTTGGGTCCTACTTTGGGTAATGTTGAGATATTAGGAATAAGTTATGACGATGGGTCTACTTCCCATGTTGCACACAAGCCAGTTCCCGAGTTTGTGATAGATCCATATGGCTCTCAACCTAAACCATCTATGCGTCAGTTACCCAATATGAGAGTGCATCCTAGACGTTTTGAGATGGGTGTTCCTAAACCCGTATATGTTTGCACCTATTATAAGAAGGGAGGACACTTTAGGGAATTATATTTTATGTTGGTTAGTGTGTCACTTAGATGTTTGCCACGTGTTCCCACACACGAACCCACACATGATACTTTACATGATCTTGCGTATCACATGAGAGAGTTTTCACACATTCGAGATCAAGCTATATTTTTAGTGAAGACTTCACACGATTTAATGGATGTTTTTCATAGGATGTCACCACTTTTGGAAAACTCCACCGCACTTAATGGTTGAGGTTTAGACTTGTTTGCTAGCATAGGATGATTTCATGATAATATTTTATGTCTATTTCTAGTGTGTACCACTTTTGTATTTATTTTTTCCAATTTGATATATTTTTTGAAAACCCCCAAAAGATTTTGTTTTTGAATTTTTTTTTGAAAACTACAAAAAGATTTTCTATTTTTTTGAGAAAAAAATTTTAAAAGCCAAAACAATTTTATTTTGATAAAATTTTTGGAAAAAGATAAAAAGATTTTTGTATTTCATTTTACACCGTTTATGGATGGACATTTAGGATGACCAAGTCGTAAGATCGTTCCATATCCATGTGACTATTTGATAGTGTTTTGAGATGATACATCATTTCATCCACGTGCTTTGTAATGTTTCGAGTCATTAAGTCGAGATTTATGAGTACATTTTACATGTTTGACTCTTAGTCTCCTTTAATGCACATGTGCACGGATTTATTTGATTATTGTATTTATCTATCCCATGTTGGTCGAACTGTTTTCATCTCAATTCTATCTTTAAAATGAACCGAATGCGATAAAACTTGACAATGAAAGTAGTGCATGTAAGAACCGTTGCCCATGAGGATTTATTTAAAATTTGAAAAAATAATGAGTGAACATGGAAAAGGGCCACGAGAGAATAATAATCTCGTCGTGAAAGCCACCGTTTGAAAGAGCCCAAAAAAATTAAGGTAATAAAAAGATAATATGCCAAAAGGGACCAAATAGTTTAGTTTGATCACCTCAATAGAAAAATAAGGAGTTTCAATGGAAATATATCAACGGATTTGCACATCATGACAAAGTCTTGAAAAAACATTACATAGTTTTAGACGTTATTTGTGTGGAAATCCTTTTAGGCTTTAATGTGTTGATTAGATTGAGTCGATGTCATTTAAATTCAACGCTTTTACACCTAAGGACGATTTTGAGTTCATTCGTTAGGAGTTTCCATATTCATCGTACACATATGATATGTATGTTTGAGTTGATTTTCTTATTGAATTTGTTCACACCCATTCATTCCGTTTCCACGATTCGGTTATCTTAGTGTAAATTCATGGTGTGTGTTGTTTATGTAAATTTTCTTTGCTTAAAGAATTTTAAAAATAAAAAAGAGTTTGTGGATCCTTTTTAGATTATCCTTGTATAAGCATAGTTGATTTATTCGTGATGATTTTCTATGCTTTTTGTGACACTCCGTATTTTTTTTGGTTTATTATTTTTCTTCTCTATTTTGGACAAATAAAAAGGGGGAGAAAGAATTATGAATTATAGGGGAGTGAGAGTTTAACTTATAGAGGAGATTTGAGATTTGATCTTTTATTGATTTACTTGATTTGATTTATGCTTATATCATTTCAAACTCGATACGTCACGAAGGTATTTGCTTTGTTTATTGTGTGTAGGACTTTGATGATGAATCGGAAAGCACAAAAAAGAGGTGCCAGGAAAGAAAAGATATTTTGAGATTTGAAAGTTGAAGATTTTTGAAGAATTTGAAGAATTGCATTTTTAGTATCTTTTCGGCTTTTGGGTTGCATGGGAAGGTATTAGATTTGTATAGGCATTTTATTGATAATTTGGATTATTTTTATTTTGTACCGGCATTGACATAGGGGAGATTTGTAAGGACATAATTTCCATAGTCCATAGTCTACATAGAGTATGTCGTATACAGATACAACCGTCGAAGAAGTTCACGTTCACTGTTCAAGATGACAGATCCGAATTTCAAGTATCTTCAACACATGCGCAACATGAGTTACAATTTCATATAGAATGTGTTTAAGTTTTGTAAATGCTTTACTTGAGTATTGGGATATTTTTTGAAATTGTTTTTATCAAACTGAGGCATTTTTCTAAGTCAAAATTATTTTTTGAAGACCTATTGGCGAGCTTCTTAAAATAAAAAAATATCATTTACGTCTTTCAAACGACATAGCAATGTTATTCAAACGACCACTTACTGTTCAAAAGACA
The DNA here is from genome assembly GCA_949130495.1 of Sambucus nigra. Classification (NCBI taxonomy): domain Eukaryota; kingdom Viridiplantae; phylum Streptophyta; class Magnoliopsida; order Dipsacales; family Adoxaceae; genus Sambucus; species Sambucus nigra. The sequence continues at coordinate 292,580,593 of OX422217.1, read as the reverse complement.
TAGCATCATTTACACTCGCTTGAAGGGTCATTTCTTTATTGCTTCAAACGACCACGTACTGTTTTGTGTTTTTAAAGGTCATTTCTTAGGTCGTCGGTAACGACATCTAATATCATTCAAATGACATGAAAATGTCACTCGAACGACATCTAATGACATGCATCACCTCAATATTTTTGTTGATCTATAAATACCCATTTTTGAGACCTTTTTCATTAAGACTATTGATACATGAAAATTACAAATCTGCAGACTTTTAGTCTTCATCTTTTAGGGTTAAAAACCTAGTTTTTGATTCACCAAAACATTCCAATCCTTTTGTGGATCATTTGTCGAACTCAAATACTTCTTGAAAGTTTATCTTTGTGGAGTGCCATCTCTACTACTGGATTGATAGTTCTTGCGGGAGCTGTTGGTTGAGAACTGCGATCATTGAGGTTCTCAAGGGGATCCTTATTGGTTTACTACGCTGTGGTCTATGTGAGTTTTTTGCGAAAGATTCATTGCAGATTGTGCTATATAATTGTAAGTTGCGATTTATGTTACATAGTGAAATAAATGTTTTTATCCAAAAGTTTTTTTCTTGAATCTTGTTTGGTACTTAATTTGTGATAGAATGTTTAATTTATCCACATAGATGAATGATTAGGGTTTAAATAAAATTTTAATCAAATATTGACTCTAATTAAATAAGTTTTAATTGGAAATTTGTGAATTAAATAAATAATCGATATCATGCGTTCTCAGCCAAAACCAGTAGCTGGATTCCTAGGGGCCTTTAAGGACATGTAATGATGATGAGGCGGGCCTATCTTGTAATTAAAGACAAGGTTTAAGAATTTGGTGTTTTTTCTTAAAATCTTTGTTTGGTTTTGGGTAGGTGTTTGGTAGGTATTCAGTTCTTTTATGAAGCTGCTAATGGTAGGGATTTGTTTGTTGTATGGGGTTTAGAAGGGAGTGGTTTATTTGAATCCCTTCGCTGATATTATATGTAATAGCCATATTCCTTATTTGAAATACAAGAAAAGTTATTTTGACATTTTTTTTGTGTCTATGATGAATTTTTGTATTTGAACTATCTATACTAATCATTAAGGCATACATAATTCTTTTGTTCTTATAAGTGATAAGAGAGACTATCCTTATGGAAGGGAGAAAAGAATAGCATTTTGTGAGAAAGAAAGGATCGCGCCCATGTATGTTTTATGGGCTACCTACATACCCCTGTGGGTTTAAAAGTTTATGAGCTTCTTCTATAAAAAAGGGGTGGACTGAGAGGATCAGGTTCCACGTAGTTCTGAGTAGAAGGAAATAAAAAGAGGGATTTTTTAAGATAAGAATGGGGATGAGAGGAGTTGTAGTGTGACGAGAGTTCGGATAAAGGGCAAGATGTTTTGAGATAGTCCACGTTGAGTGGATGCGCTATTTATTCTCCTCGAGATGTATAAGCATAGCAGTGCCTCCAGATAGGATTTTTTTCATAATGTAGGGGCCACTCCAATTGGGTTTGAAATTTTCTCATGAATACCAAATGTGTTCCACATTTTCCTTAAGGGAAAGATATTATTATCAAACATCGCGTTGCTTGACCTTTCTATTGAATTATCTCATAATCTGACAATGGTTCCATTTTATATGGTACAAAGCTTTTAATCTCCTTTCGTCTAGGAGAGAGAGTTTATCGTAGCATCTCTTATGCCAGTCTTCTTCACTGATATTTTGTTCAAGCATAACTCATAAAGAAGTCACTTCTAGTTCAACGGGGAGAACCGCCTCCATGCCATATACCAGAGAATAAGGAGCAACCTCGATGGGTGTTCTGATGGGGGAACGGTAGCATCAGAGGGAATATGGGATCCGATCGGCCTAGTCTTTATAGCATTCAACCATCTTGTTGATGATTGTTTTGAGTCTCTCATTGTCATCTTCGACAATGTCATTGGTTAGTGGTCGATTGGGATAAGACTTATGCCTTTGAATTCCATACTCTTCGACTAAGCCGAGAAGTGGTGTCCATTATCTGATACCAACTCATAAGGAACTTTGTAGTGGCAAATGATATCTTTTTGATGAACTTGGCCACTTTCCTTACATTTAGTACCGTGTATGACTCGACTTTGACCCATTTCGTGAAGTAATCAATGGAGACCAGGATGAATTCGTGCCTATTCGAAGTTTTAGGAGTGACCTTCCCTACGATGTCTATGCCCTAAGTGGAGAAGGGCTAGGGAGAGGTCATATTTTTTAACTCTTGGGGAGACAAGTACTAAAGGTTGGAAAACTATTATCGTTTGAGGCATCTCTAAACATTAGCAGTGTAGTCTTGTACTATGGTTCTCCATTAGTACCCTTAATGAATGATTTTCTTGGCAAGCATGTGACCGTTCATATGGGGCCCTCATTCCCCATTGTGGATTTTTTTCATCATATCTTTAATTCCAGCCCTTTTTATGCAATGTAAGTAGGTTCCATCGAAGTTTTTCTTAAATAGTGCTTTGTCATAGATGATGTATTGGGCAACCAGTTTGCAAATGGTCGCACGATCTTTCTTATTCGTGTCTCGAGGATACATAACATGTTTGATAATGGTCCAAATGTCATAGTATCACAATCTTGCCATGTCTGTGTCTTCATCGGTAATGAGTTGATATGGTAGTAGTGGGTGGGTGTAGCTTATTTTTAAGCAAAAAAGGGGGCATTGTTATTCCCTCAGGCATGTCTACTATAGAGGCCAAGGTTGTTAGCCAGTCATCTGGGCTATTCTTTGAGCAAGGAAGGTAATGGTAGTTGGCATCTTTGCATTGGGAGGCAAGATCTTCTAAATGGGCATGAAAGGGTAGGATCTTATCGTCTTTGACTTTACACTTCCTAAGAATTTGCTCGATAAAATGGGTTGAGCCTCCACAGACGTCCATGTTCTTGATTTCTTTCTTGCGGGATATCTTGAGCCCTATGGTACATTCGTCGTATTCTATCATATTATTAGTGCAAGGGAAATCTTGCTTAATGGCATTGAGGTTATGAGAGTTAGTGGGAGTAATCAGGAGTATCCCAATATCGTACCCTTTCTTGTTGGCCTCTCCGTCGAAGAACATATGACACCTGGGGTCCTCATGAGATGTGTATGACATGCTTTTGTTAGGAAATTTTGAGACTCAAACTTTGGTTCCTTCCATTGGTGATTGGCAAGATAATCGAAGATGGCCGTTCCTTTTATATCTTTTTGTGCGACATATACAATGTTAAACTATGCTAGAAACATTATCCAGCGAGTCATACGACTAGATATAGAGGGTTTCTGTAGCTAGTATTTTATGGGATCCATTCGAGATACTAATTTGATGGGTAATGGAAGCATGTAATGTCATAGCTTTTGCATGACCCAAACCAAGGCGATATATGCCGCCCTCTCTAAGGCCGTCTAGTTAACTTAGTATCTAGATAGATTTCAAATATTATAGTAGATTACTTTCTACTTAGAATATTCCTTATTGTATTGGTCCAGTAAAGCCCTTCCTATAATATCGATGGTAGTTAAGTACAAGAGAATGGGGAGACCTGGATACATAGGCATGAGCATTGGAGCTCGAATGAGGTATCATTTGATCTTATCAAAGGATTCTTAGCATTCCACATTGGAAAATTTATTTGAGTCCTTTCGAAGAAGTTTGAAAATGGTTTCACAAATTGAGGTCAGTTGGCTGATGAACCGATTGATGTATTGCAACTTACCCAGGAATCCTCACACTTCTTTCTTCATCCGGGGTAGTAGTTTATCAAGTATGGACTTTAGTTTGGTGTGGTGTACTTCTATCCCTTTTTCACTAACCATGAACTAGAGAAGGTTTAATTTGGTGATGTCGAAGACACATTTCTGTGGGTTGAGTCACATTTGGTACTGTGTTAGTCACTCGAATAATTTCCTCAAGTCAGGAATGTGACCTTTCTAATTCTTGGACTTGATAATCATGTCTTCAACATAGACCTAGACTTCTTTATGGATGAGGTCATGAAGGATGATTTTATCAGCCCTTTAGTAGGTAGCCTTGGCATTCTTCAGTCTAAATGGCATGATGGTGTAGCAGAACGTTCCATGTGGTCTTGGTGGTCACGATGCATTTTAATCTGATTGTAACTGGAAAAGCCAACGACAAATGATTTAAGAGCATTGTTGTTCGTGTTGTCTATGATCATGTTAATATTGGTCAAAGTGTAATCATCTTTTGAGGACGCGTTATTTAGATTTTGATAGTTGATGCACATACGGACATTTCTTCCCGATTTTGGCATAAGGACGATGCTGGCAACACATATAGGGTATTCAAATATGCAAATGATACCTACATCCAATTGGTTTATCACTTCTTCTTTGTCCTTGAGGGAGCATTTTGTTTTCAGCTTCCTCAGTTTTTGGTTGATGGGCTTTCTCTTTGGGAGATCTCATTCGAATCTATTTATGGCTCAATACCGAGCTTGTCGTCATAGGACCACGCAAAGATGTCCGAGAAATCTTTTAGAGGATCTTCAAACTTCTCTCACTCATGATTATTGAGTGTAGACCATATCCTAACCTCGTGCAAATGGATACATGAATCGAGATGAATAACAATACTCTCATCATCATTAGTTTGAACACGTTTGTGTTTTTTACTTTTTTTCCTTATTGAGATCTGATAAGAATTGTTCATTTACAAAGTCATCATCATCAAAAGTTTTATTATAATCAAGATAGTTAATGTAAGGCACATCAAGATACTCAAAATCCTCATTTATTTCATTAAAGGAATTTTCATGAAATACAAAATTCAAGACCTCATTAAAAGAGGCCTCATTGACAATGATATCAGAGATTAAAAAACATGCTCAGGGATCTTTTGAAGAAAGTGGACATCATGGCTTAGATTGACTTGAGTAGGTTAGACTGGAATGGCATGCCAGTTGAGGGGAGTTGTTTTAGTGGTGTTGATCTTCGTAGATGGGTCAGACAACGCGGTCTCCTAGTGGATAATGTGGAGATTAAACCCTAATATGTGCAGGTTGAATGATTCCTCAGTGTCAGTGTCCCCAGGGCTTTCAGTGCAATATGTGGCTTTATCAGTCAGAGGTTCCACCTCATGTTTTTACTCCTCGTCCCAAGAGTTGTCATTTTTTAAGAATATTTCCATCCCCAGCTTGATCGTCTTGTCAATAGGGTCATACCATAGTTTAGGGAATCCATAATAAGGGAAATTCTCACCCTTTGTCTCGTCGTTTGAGCTCTCAAAATCATCACCCAGCCCTGTGACAATGATATCATCCAGCCAAGAGTAGTTGACACACTAAAAAACTTCCACAACTTTATTATACAAGTCTTCCCACTCAGCGGGGAAGTTCTGGGATAAAGGGACCAATTGCCTATAAAGCTTCAAGATTGTACGCAACTCGAAGATATTAATTATTTTCTTTTTTTGAATGAATATACCTAACATGATCTATATAATGTGATACAAGATGAACTTTTCTATGGGATCAATCCAATAATTTGATTCCCGGGACCATTTCTAAGCTTTCATAAAAAAAGCGTTGAACCTCTCACAATCGATAATCATCTACATGGGCAATTTTAGCCCAAACCTCTGGAGCTGGTCTAAAACTGCAGGTAATTACATGCCTCCTCCTTATAATCGGGTACGAATGATAATAAAGGCTCAAATGAGTAGCGATAGATCTTGATCGACAAAGCTCGTAGGATGTAGGAGAAAGTGTAGGCAAACCTTGAGGGGTTTTATTGAGACGGTAAGTTTGCTAGGTGTTTTGACAAGGATGTTTTGTGTAAAGGGGCCAAATTATGGGTTTCCTTCTGGGAAGATGGCGTTTAATCTGATTCCATGTGGTGGGAGAGAATTATAAGTGGTTTTAGGTTTAGGATTAACTAGTGGAGAGATGATGACCCAGTCTATGAGACCTTGGATAAAATTTTTGAGGTGGAAACACTGGTCAGTGATGTGTCATGCGATCTGGTGAATATGATAGTGGGAATATTTCTTAAAGTTCTTGGGAAGGGGACTTGGCAGCGATCGGGGTTATAATATCGTGATGGGGTTTTGGGCCAGCAAAGCTTGGTATACTTTTGATAGGGGAGTGTGAAGTTCAGTATACTCCTTTCTGGAAGAGTTATGATGATTTTTAGGTGCCCAAGAAGTGTCTGGTTGGGATATATTATTGATTGTTGAGACTGAGGTGATAGACGGCTTGTCATACTTCTTTAGTGAAAATTGTCTGGTCAGCCTTTTTGATTTAAATTTTGCTTTATGACTAGTAACCCCTTCTTTAGTGTGACTAGTAACCCAAAGGGATTTGAAGTGTGGGTAGTATTGTCCTCCCTTCAAAACTCAAATATGGAGGAAGAATTTTTTTTCACTATACTCACTTGTTCTTCTTGTGATGGCCTATTGGTGATGGTAGCGGCTTTATCTCTCCATTTTCCAAAGAAACTACTGAATGACTCCCCCGAATTATACTTGAGCGGATACAGGTCTCTGTGTGTAATTTCCAATTCATAATTATACTTGCACTGTGACATGAATTCTCTAGTCACGTTCTCCCAACTAGGGATTCTAGATTCCTCGAGGGATAGGAACCAACCGAGGGCACGCTCTTTAAGGGTTTGCTGAAATATTTGAAAAACGTTGCTAATGCCGTTTAATACAAGATTAAACTGTATAAGCAACTCCGAGAAGTTTATTGAAGAAACCCTTTTCTTTTGAAAATAAAAATTATAAACAACAAGATGTGTTTACAAAAACTTATGTACGAGAATAACCAAGACTTTGTAATCAGTTTCAAAACTAAGATAGTTTCAAAAATTCAGCACACTATAGAATGAGATGAGTAGATGGAGATAATCAGAACACACAGTTTTTAACGTGGTAAAACCTCTCCCAATAGAGGAAACATCCACGGTGACTTCTAAGTCACAAAAGTAAAAATCCACTAACAACAAATAACAGTTACAAATAATACAACATACATGCACACAAATCAACCTATTCTAAGTTTAGGAATATACCCCACTTGGTGTCCTTCTAACATCTCATAGATCTGATTGTTGATGATGTTCTTCAGTTTGATAACTTCCTTTTGCTTTAGCTTCCTTGCGTCGACTCAATAATCTTTGATCTTATCCACAACACTTCCAGTGTGGTAGTGTGTTAAGTGTTTGTGATGTGATTCCTATCAACATGCATGAACTCACACACACTTAGTTTTTACAGACAGTCCTAGAAAATTACATATAAAGACTATATGCTGTGATTTTCTTTTCTTTCTTTCTTACAGAACTTGAAACCTTTTTGACCTTTAATATATCCCAGATTCCACGGAAATCTTTCTTTCAAAATCGGTCAAGACCTTAATCAATCTCTGTTTTAAAAATATTTTTGAGATTGAAAATCTCAAAGTGTGAATCCAACTAGGTCAAGGTTAAGTTTCATAAGAATAGAAACCATAAAATATTTACAAAACTAAATCAGTAAAGATTTTCTCAAAACGAGAAAGAAACATGCAGATCTAGTGAAATATAACATGCAAAGTGTAGATCTACAATTTCTATGAAGAAGAAACACAGATCTTCACAAAAATGTTTAAGTTGGTAATAAGATCACAGATTAAGAGGTTACAGCTTCAAATGAACAAACCAGTAACACAACTCTCTCTCTCGAACACTCAAGGTTGTGTTTGGGTTTTGAATATACGAAGGTTTGAATCAGATTTGAAGTGTTTAGGGTTAGGGTTTGGCTAACACAGTTTCCCTTTCTCTATCTTCTCTCTTTTCTTTTCTCTCTTCTTTCTCACTTCTCTCTTCTCTCTATTTTTTCTCTCAAAAATGACGACTGCTAAAAGTCTTAAAAGGTTGAGAATTAGAGGGCTTATATAGGAGTGGAGGAAGGTTCTGGATAGATGAAGGCATTCAAGGGCTGAGATTACGTCTTCCTAATATTGACTTGATCCAAGGGTTATAATATAGCGGTGGTTAAGTCGAAGTTGATTGGTCCACAGTGATAGCACATGGATATGTTTAAAGCACATGCAGGCCATCGATAAGGTTTGATCTAACGATCAGCAAACCACCCGGCAACCTTCTCACAAAACAAACACAAAATGATACATCAGGAACGTGACAAGTGTTGGCATATAATTAGCTTACAAACGCGCGTCAAAAATAATTACAGGCATCACCCTGAAGTCTCTAGCGCTTTGATATTCTACCCAATCAAACATTCCAATGAAAAATGAATTTTTCAAAATAGAATATTAACCCCACAAAGTTTATAATCACACTTTTATTAATGAAAACATTATTTTAAAAATGTTTAAAAATTCCCAAAAAATTATTAAAATAACATTTTAAGGGGAATTTAACACACAATCAATTTTAAGCAAAATATACACATGTATGCACTTCTAATGTGTGTAGTGTGATTCAATTTATACCTTCTTGGATCATTGAAGAGGATTAGAGAGAATAATTCTGAGGTTCTTTGGATTCTAGGTTAGACAACCAATTTTGTCACTATTTCCAAATTAGTTGAACACTTAAGTAAGTCAAAGGTATAAGGTGCTTCAATCTCCCCCTTTGGAAATATGAGACAAAATCTCCTTTGAGTTAGCTTAAACTCTTAGGGAATAAAAAAAAATAAAACCTAGTCCTATACAAAAGATACTATCTACCCATTGCCTAGAAAGTCAAAAATTACATAACTCAACTATTTACAAATTTGTACACTAGAAATGGTAGACAATCAGTAGAAGAGATTCCTGCAAATATGCACACTAAGATCAAGCAGTTTAGATGAAATGTGAACAAAACATTGAACCCGTAAGACTCAAATTTCTCCCCCATTTTGTCTCAAATGGACAAAGGATAAAAATTAAGGTCTTAAGAGATTAATCATCACATACCATACCTATAGAATTACGCAAATACAGAAATCTGTTATAGTCTAAAGGTTTAGTGAACATGTCTACAAGTTGCAGATCAGTAGGCAAGTAATGGATTTCTAAATCCTTAGTCTCAACAAGTTCGCGTATAAAGTGATGTCTTATTTTGATATGCTTAGTTCGCGAGTGTTGAATCGGGTTTTTAGAGATGTTAATAGCGCTTTGATTGTCACAATACAATTGTAACTGATCTTCTTTAATCCCATAGTCGCTTAACATTTGTTTTATCCATAACAATTGAGCACAGCAACTTCCAGCTGCTATATATTCGGACTCAGCCGTAGATAAAGATGTGCAATTCTGTTTTTTGCTACTCCAACCAACTAAATTATTGCCGACATAATAACAGGCACCTGATGTACTTTTACTGTCGTCAGTACAACCGGCCCAATCAGCAGTATACCCTTTGATGGTACTGCAGGTATCATTAGTGTACCTAAGTCCAAGATTAAAAGTGCCCTTTATGTACTTTATTAAACGTTTTACACACGATAAATGGCTCTCTTTAGGGTTATTCTGGTAACGAGCACACAAACATACAACATACATTATATCTGGTTGTGAGGCAGTTAGATAGAATAGACTACCAATCATACTACGATAAAGTGTGGAATCAACTGACTTTCCATTTTCATCTTTACATAATTTAACAGTAGTACTCATAGGCGTTTTGGCAACTTTAGCATTATCTAAACCAAATTTCTTAACAAGATCTAAGGCATACTTAGTTTGAGAGACAAATAATCCATCAGAATTCTGTTTCACTTGAAATCCTAAGAAAAATTGTAGCTCCCCCATAAGGGACATGTGAAACTCCTTATGCATAATAGCATAAAAAGATTTAACTTCAGATGTTGAAGTAGACCCGAAGATTATGTCATCTACATAGACTTGGGCTATAATAATGTGTTTGTCAAAATGTTTGACAAAGAGGGTCTGGTCATTACCTCCTCTCTTAAAACCCTTATCCAACAAAAAGTTGGAAAGGCGTTCATACCAAGCTCTAGGAGCTTGTTTTAAGCCATACAAAGCCTTTTTTAGACGAAAGACATGGTCTGGGTATTTTGGGTCAATGAACCCTTTGGGTTGTTCTACATACGTCTCTTCGGATAGAATTCCATTGAGGAAGGCAGACTTGACATCCATTTGATAAAGTGTAAATTTTAAGTGACACGCTATGGCGAAAAGAAGTCGAACAGATTCAAGACGAGTGACTGGGGTAAATGTCTCGCTAAAATCTATCCCTTCTATTTGTGAGTAACCTTGAGCAACTAGTCTAGCTTTGTTTCTAAGGATTACCCCATTTTCATCAGATTTGTTCTTAAAGATCCAACGTGTGCCAATAACATTTTTGTTTTGTGGCCGCGGTACAAGATACCAGACATCATGAATGACAAATTGTAAAAGTTCTTCCTGCATTGCAGAAATCCAGTGTGTGTCATTCAATGCTTCATTAACATTTTTCGGTTCCACAAGGGAAACAAAACATGCATAATTAGCATAATTTCTTAACTGGGATCTAGTACGAACTGGCTCATTGGGATTATCGACCACGTTGTCAATGGGATGATCTTTAGAGACCCAGCCAGGTACTTCTGGACTCTCAATAGGTAATGAGTCATCTATTTCTGGTGAATCATTTTTGAAATCATTTTCAGATTCAACCACAATAGGTGATTCAGATATCTTATTTTCGATAATAGTGCCGCTTACAATTACATTTATCGACTCCATAAGGGTCTTAGTACGCAGATTGTATATACGATAAGCACGACTGTTTGGAGAGTAACCTAAAAAGATGGCTTTATCACCACGCGTCTCGAATTTAGACAAATGTTCTCTGTCTTTACAGACATAACACTGACTTCCGAAAGTTCTTAGATATTTCAGATTAGGCTTCTTACCGTACCACAACTCATAAGGGGTTTGTTTAGTGTTTTTCCTAAGGTAAACCCGATTAATGATATGACATGCAGTTCTAATAGTTTCTACCCAGAAATACTTAGGTAGGGATTTGGCATGCAACATGACACGCGCCATCTCTTGAAGAGTTCGGTTTTTCCTTTCGGCAATACCGTTCTGCTGAGGTGTCTTAGGGGCACTAAATTCGTGTTTGTAACCGTTGTAGTCACAATATTCATCTATTCCCGTGTCTATGAACTCTCCCCCTCTATCGCTACGAATGCGATTGACTTGTGTGTCCTTATCATTTTCAATTCTTAGTAAAATTTTCAAAAAATTCTGAAACGTGTCAGATTTATGTTTCAAGAAGGCAACCCAAGTGAATCGTGTGAAATCATCAACCATGACAAGGATATAACTATGTCCACAAAGACTAACAGTTCTATAGGGACCAATAAGGTCCATATGGATGAGATCTAGAGGTCTAGAGGTGATAATGTCTTTAACCTTTTTATGCAAAGTCTTAACTATTTTTCCTTCCTGGCAATGACCACAGACAACACTGGAAATAGGTTTAATTTTAGGAATTCCTCTAACAATCTCTTGACTAGACAATCTACCAAGGATATCATAACTTAAGTGACCCATACGATTATGCCAGATTTCATTGTCATCCATTCTGACAATGTTACATGTTTCAGAACTAGTCTTGACAGTATAACAATTGTCAGGTGTTCTAAATCCGGTAATGATGCATTCACCTTTATCATTTAGAATTTTACAATTGTTCTTTGAAAAGGTAACTGTATGGTCAGAGTCACAAAATTGTGATGTACTTAGGAGGTTGGCTTTAAGGCCTTTAACTAATAGTACATTTTCCAGAACAGGCATTCCCTCTTCTTTTAGGGTTCCTTTACCTATGATCTGGGATGAAACTCCGTCACCAAAAACTACTTTGCCTCCAGCAAATCTGGTTTTGTTTAAGAGTTTGGTTTCATCTCCTGTCATATGTTTGGAGCATCCTGAATCTAGGTACCAACCAGATGAAGTGTGTTCAGCCTTTAAGGCCGTGATAACAATGTTACACTTCATTTGTGGTGCAAGATCATCTTTTCTAACCCAAATAGCTCTAGTTTTAATTTTGCGCAAGTTTGATCTCTTTTGATAAAATTTTCGAGAAGTATCTTTTTTTCGAAAAACATTTGGAGCAACAAACTGATTTTTGTGGAAAATTTGAGCTTTTGGTTTAGGAAAGTTTCTGGGAGCCTTTCTCTTAAATGAACTCTTAGTTTTGGTCTTTCTATTCCTGTAGTTAGAGTTCTTGTCAGGTTGTCTAGGAAGGACATAATGGTTACGATTTTGCCTAGAATAGTTAAAGTTCTTGTAAACAGGAGTGTTGTACACAGGGGTGTTTAGACGCCTAGCATAACAACCTTCAAAGGAATGACCATAAATGTCACAGTAGGAGCAATATTGATTGCTTGAGGGATGAACTTCCTTAGGAAAACTTCTAAAGATGGGTTTAACAGCATTCTGTTCAGAATTCTTATTCCTAGGAGGTATGGTCTTAAAGGTAGATTCAGCCTTTCTGATCAAAGGACAGACGTATTTAGTCTCAAGTGTAGTGTCAACCTTAGAGTTACTAGACTCTCCAATGTCTTTCCGTTGTTCCTTTTGATCAAATTCTTTTTTAATAAAATGAAAATCTGGACATGTTTCGATTGGTCTTTTGCCCCAGACACAAACTTAATAGGTTCAAGATTTGTAGTTTGTGGTTTATGCTTAGGGCAGAATCCAATACCGGTTCTATCATCAGAATTGGTCTTGGAGTCAACAACAAAGTCAGTGAAACAATTTGAATTTTTTTCAAACTTAGAATTTTTTTTGAAAACAGTAGCTGTCTTTGTTTTTTCTTCCTCCAGTTCTAATAATGTTCCCTTGTATTTCATTTCCAGGGTTTCATTAGTTTTAGTCAACTCTTTTAATTTTTGATCAAAAGTTTCAATTTCAGATTGATGAGATAGACACTGGTTAGTGTACTCTTCGGCATTCAGCTTCACAATAAGACTTAGATCATCTAATTTCTTAGTCAGGTCTCTAACAGTCTTCTCCAGTCTAGTGCCTTTTTTAAGAGTTTTAGCATACAAAGTATGAATATCTGGGAGGTCATCTGTGTCTGAGTCACTAAGTGAAGTGTGTGTAGTGACCCCTAATGATTCAGTTTTAGTACTCATGCACCCATTTACATCGTCGTTATCGAGATCACTTTGACTCACACACACGGAGCTAGAGCTAGCAACATTTTCAGATAATAAAGCATCTAGGCCAGTCAAAGCAGTATTCACACAAGCAGGAGTAAGAGCATCATTATCACACACAGGCATATCATCATTGTAAATGATCTTAGCATAAAAGGACATGCAAGGGTCAAGTACATTTGATGACTCAAGTTCCTCTTCATCAGAGTCACTTGAATCATTCCAAGTTTCACAGACATTGGCTCTATTGTGTGTGTTGGCTTTATTCAGATTAACTCTGCAATCGTGAGCAATGTGACCTAGTTTCCCACATCTAAAGCATTCAATCTTTTTAAGATCTCTGTTAGATCTGAAGTTGTTGTCCTTAGGATGTTTGTCAAGGCCTCTCTCATGAGGTTTGGGATTAGAGACAGTTGGATAATTAGGCTTGCCTTGTTTAGATGCCTATTTGTTTCTAAATTTAACAATTTTCTTAAATTATTTAGACATTAAGGCAATCTGATTATCTAGTTTGTCTATATCACACTCCTCATCAGAGTCACTGTTGGTCAGATTAGTCTTATGCTTAGATATTTTAGAGGAAAAACTCAAGTTAGAGTTGGGCTATTTTCTTTGAGACTGATTTAATTGTTTCTTAAAGTCTAATTCCATTTCCACAGTCCTAAGTTTGCTACTGAGTAACTCAGGGGTAAGGTTTTGATCACTCATTTCCTCAATAGCATACCTCTTGCTGTCAAACTTTTGTGGGAATGATCTTAGAATTTTAGAAACAATCTCAGTCCTATCATATGTAATCACTACACCAAAAACAGGATTCTGGCAAGGTTTAAAACTATGCCAGATCAAATCTGGCACGGTTTTGAACTGTGCCAGAATCAGGTGTTCCAAAATGGCAATTTTTTTCTGGCACGGCTCAAAAGTGTGCCAGATTCAGTCAAACAGGAACACTTCTGGCACACTTTTAAACCGTGCCAGAATTTGATATTTCTGGCACACTTTTGGCACAGTTTTTAACTGTGCCAGATTCAGCCAAACAGGAACACTTCTGGCACACTTTTAAACCGTGCCAAAATTTGATATTTCTGGCACACTTTTGGCATAGTTTTTAACTGTGCCAGATTCAGCACAGTTTTAAAAAATTTGGCACAGTTCAAAACCGTGCCAAAATATAATACACTTTTGCCACAGTTTTGAACTGTGCCAAATTTTTTATAAAAAAATAAAAAAAAATATTATTTGAAAGCACAAAATTCCCAAATTAATAATATATTCCGCGTTGTTAATAAACTGATGTACATACAAACTTCAAATTATTACAAGTCTTTAATAGCTCACAGGCCCAAAAAAAATTGGGTAGAGTTTCCTCTATTTTCAGGACATTCCAAAACCTGTTAATACAAAACCTGCCTAAAATAAAGGCCGTACGGCCACAAAATATAACAATTAACTTGCAAAAGCCCGCACGGCCATAAAAGTCAACAATAAAACAACAAAAGAACGTAAGGCCATGACACAAAAAATGGAATCATTAATAAACCCCTTGTTGTAAACCATTGAGTTCTTTGTGTGTTCCATGTGAATAAAAGCCAACCATAAAGAGTTATCCTGCAAAAAAATAGGATACAAAAAAGATACGATATTAGTAACCCAATAATTTACACAAAAAAAAAAATACTCAAACTAAAAAATTACTTATATGAGTGGAAATTATCGTCATACTCTCAAACCAAGAGACCCAGGACTACACGGTCAGTTCCTACAAGTTACATTGGTCTCGTGCGAGGTGTTCGTGCCTCCTACGGGGTCGTTTGGGGGCTGGTTTGGATTTTCACCCTTTAATGGCATGCTTTTAAGAAGTGTTAATTTTTGCAAATTATCATCATACTCTCAAACCGGGGGACTCGGGACTACGCGGTCAGTTCCTACAAGTTACATTGGTCCCGTGCTAGGTGTTTGTGCCTCCTATGGGGTCGTTTGGGGGATGGTTTGGGTTTTCACCCTATAACGGCATGTTTTTAACTCTAAGTGTTATTTTTGCAATTTATCATTATACTCTCAAACCAGGAGACTCGAAACTACACGGTCAGTTCCTACAAGTTACATTGGTCCCGTGCGAAGTGTTCATGCCTCCTACGGGATCGTTTGGGGGCTGGTTTGAGTTTTCACCCTTTAACGGCATGTTTTTAACTCTAAGTGTTGATTTTGGCAAATTATCGTCATACTCTCAAACCGGGAGACCCAGGACTACGCGGTTAGTTCCTACAAGTTACTTGGTCCTGTGCGAAGTGTTCGTGCCTCCAACGAGGTCGTTTGGGGGATGGTTTGGGTTTTCACCCTTTAACAGCATGTTTTTAACTCTAAGTGTTATTTTTAAAAATTATAGTCATACTCTCAAACCGGGAGACCCGGAACTACGCGGTCAGTTCCTACGAGTTACATTGGTCCCGTGCGAGGTATTCGTGCCTCCTACAAGGTCGTTTGGGGGCTGGTTTGGATTTTCAACCTTTAACGACGTGTTTTTAATAAGTTTGATTTTGGCCAATTATCGTCATACTCTCAAACCGGGAGACTCGGGACTACGCGGTCAGTTCCTACGAGTTACATGGGTCTCGTGCGAGGTGTTCGTGCCTCCTACAGGGTCGTTTGGGGGCTGGTTTGGGTTTTCACCCTTTAACGGGATGTTTTTAACTCTAAGGATTGATTTTGGTAAATTATCGTCATACTCTAAAACCGAGAGACCCGAGACTACGCGGTCATTTCCTACAAGTTACATTGGTCTCGTACGAGGTGTTCGTGCCTCCTACGGGGTCGTTTGGGGGCTGGTTTGGGTTTTCACCCTTTAACGGCTGGTTTTTAAGTCTAAGTGTGATTTTTACAAATTATCATCATACTCTAACACCGGGAGACCCGGGACTACACGGTCAGTTCCTACAAGTTACATTGGTCCCGTGCGAAGTGTTCGTGCCTCCTACGAGGTCGTTTAGGGGCTGGTTTGAGTTTTCACCCTTTACTGGCATGTTTTTAACTCTAAGTGTGATTTTTGTAAATTATCGTCATACTCTCAAACCGGGAGACCCGGGACTACATAGTCATTTCCTACAAGTTACATGGGTCCCGTGCGAGGTGTTCGTGCCTCCTACGGGGTCGTTTGGGGCTTGGTTTGGGTTTCCACCCTTTAACGGCATGTTTGAAAGTGTAAGTGTTGATTTTTGCAAATTATTGTCATACTGTCAAACCGGGAGACTCGGGACTACGCGGTCATTTCCTACAAGTTACATTGGTCCCGTACGAGGTGTTCGTCCCTCCTACGGGGTCATTTGGGGGCTGGTTTGGGTTTCCACCCTTTAACGGCTTATTTTTAAGTCTAAGTGTGATTTTTGCAAATTATCTTCATACTCTCAAAACGGGAGACCCGAGACTACGCGGTAGTTCCTACAAGTTACATTGTTCCCGTGCGAAGTGTTCGTGCCTCCTACGAGGTCGTTTGGGGGCTGGTTTGGGTTTTCACCCATTACTGGCATGTTTTTAAAGTGTGATTTTTGTAAATTATCGTCATACTCTCAAACCGGGAGACCCGGGACTACACGGTGAGTTCCTACAAGTTACATGGGTCCCGTGCGAGGTGTTCGTGCCTCCTACGGTGTCGTTTGTGGCTTGATTTGGGTTTCCACTCTTTAACGGCATGTTTGAAAGTGTAAGTGTTGATTTTTGCAAATTACTGTCATACTGTCAAACTGAGAGACCCGGGGCTACGCGGTCAGTTCCTACAAGTTACATTGATCACGTACGAGGTGTTCGTCCCTCCTACGGGGTCATTTGGGATCTGGTTTGGATTTCCACCCTTTAACGGCTTGTTTTTAAGTCTAAGTGTGATTTTTGCAAATTATCATTATACTCTTAAAACGGGAGACCCGGGACTACGCGGTCAGTTCCTACAAGTTACATTATTCCCGTGCGAAGTGTTCCTGCCTCCTACGAGGTCGTTTGCGGGCTGGTTTGGGTTTTCACCTTTTACTGGCATGTTTTTAACTCTAAGTGTGATTTTTGTAAATTATCGTCATACTCTCAAACGGGGAGACCCGGGACTATGTGGTCAGTTCCTTCAAGTTACATTGGTCCCGTGCGAAGTGTTCGTGCCTCCTACGAGGTCGTTTGGAGGTTGGTTTGGGTTTTCACCCTTTACTGGCATGTTTTTAACTCTAAGTGTGATTTTTGTAAATTATCGCCATACTCTCAAACCGAGAGACCCGGGACTACACGGTCAGTTCCTACAAGTTACATGGGTCCCGTGCGAGGTGTTCGTGCCTCCTACGGGGTCGTTTGTGGCTTGGTTTGGGTTTCCACCCTTTAACGGCATGTTTGAAAGTGTAAGTGTTGATTTTTGCAAATTATTGTCATACTGTCAAACCGAGAGACCCGGGACTACGCGGTCAGTTCCTACAAGTTACATTGATCCCGTACGAGGTGTTCGTCCCACCTACGGGGTCGTTTGGGAGCTGGTTTGGATTTCCACCCTTTAACGGCTTGTTTTTAAGTCTAAGTTTGATTTTTGTATATTATCGTCATACTCTTAAAACGGGAGACCCGGGACTACGCGGTCAGTTCCTACAAGTTACATTATTCCCGTGCGAAGTGTTCGTGCCTCCTACGAGGTCGTTTGGGGGCTGGTTTGGGTTTTCACCCTTTACTGGCATGTTCTTAACTCTAAGTGTGATTTTTATAAATTATCGTCATACTCTCAAACCGAGAGATCCGGGACTACGCGGTCAGTTCCTACAAGTTACATTGGTCCCGTGCGAAGTGTTCGTGCCTCCTACGAGGTCGTTTGGGGGATGGTTTGGGTTTTCACCCTTTACTGGCATGTTTTTAACTCTAAGTGTGATTTTTGTAAATTATCGTCATACTCTCAAACCGGGAGACCCGGGACTACACGGTCAGTTCCTACAAGTTACATGGGTCCCGTGCGAGGTGTTCGTGCCTCCTACGGGGTCGTTTGTGGCTTGGTTTGGGTTTCCACCCTTTAACGACATGTTTGAAAGTGTAAGTGTTGATTTTTGCAAATTATTGTCATACTGTCAAATCAGGAGACCCGGGACTACGCGATCAGTTCCTATAAGTTACATTGGTCCCGTACGAGGTGTTCATCCCTCCTACGGGGTCGTTTGGGCTGGTTTGGGTTTCCACCCTTTAACGGCTTGGTTTTAAGTCTAAGTGTGATTTTTGCAAATTATCGTCATACTCTTAAAACGGGAGACCCGGGACTACGCGGTCAGTTCCTACAAGTTACATTGTTCTCGTGCGAAGTGTTCATGCCTCCTACGAGGTCGTTGGGGGATGGTTTGGGTTTTCACCCCTTACTGGCATGTTTTTAACTCTAAGTGTTGATTTTGGCAAATTATCGTCATATTGTCAAACCGAGAGACCCGAGACTACACGGTCAGTTCCTACAAGTTATATGGGTCCCGTACGCGGTGTTCGTGCCTCCTACGGGGTCGTTTGGGGGCTGGTTTGGGTTTCCACCCTTTAATGGCTTGTTTTTAAGTCTAAGTGTGATTTTTTCAAATTATCGTCATACTCTCAAACCGGGAGACCCGGGACTACGCGGTCAGTTCCTAAAAGTTACATTGGTCCCGTGCGAAGTGTTCGTGCCTCCTACGAGGTCTTTTGGGGGCTGGTTTGGGTTTTCACCCTTTACTGGCATGTTTTTAACTCTAAGTGTGATTTTTGTAAATTATCGTCATACTCTCAAACTGGGAGACCCGGGACTATATGGTCAGTTCCTACAAGTTACATGGGTCCCGTGTGAGGTGTTCGTGCCTCCTACGGGGTCGTTTGGGGGCTGCTTTGGGTTTTCACCCTTTAACGGCATGTTTTTAACTCTAAGTGTGATTTCTGTAAATTATCATCATACTCTCAAACCGGGAGACCCGGGACTACGCGGTCAGTTCCTACGAGTTACATTGGTCCCATGCGAGGTATTCGTTCTTCCTACTAGGTCGTTTGGGGGCTGGTTCGGATTTTCACCCTTTAACGGCATGTTTTTAATAAGTGTGATTTTGGCCAATTATCGTCATACTCTCAAACCGGGAGACTCGGGACTTCGCAGTCAGTTCCTATGAGTTACATGGGTCCCGTGCGAGGTGTTCGTGCCTCCTACGAGGTCGTTGGGGGCTGGTTTGGGTTTTCACCCCTTACTGGCATGTTTTTAACTCTAAGTGTTGATTTTGGCAAATTATCGTCATATTGTCAAACCGAGAGACCCGGGACTACACGGTCAGTTCCTACAAGTTATATGGGTCCCGTACGTGGTGTTTGTGCCTCCTACGTGGTCGTTTGGGGGATGGTTTGGGTTTCCACCCTTTAACGGCTTGTTTTTAAGTCTAAGTGTGATTTTTGCAAATTATCGTCATACTCTCAAAACGGGAGACCCGGGACTACGCGGTCAGTTCCTACAAGTTACATTGTTCCCGTGCGAAGTGTTCGTGCCTCTTACGAGGTCGTTTGGGGGCTGGTTTGGGTTTTCACCCTTTACTGGCATGTTCTTAACTCTAAGTGTGATTTTTGTAAATTATCGTCGTACTCTCAAACCGGGAGAACTGGGACTATGCGGTCAGTTCCTTCAAGTTACATTGGTCCCGTGCAAAGTGTTCATGCCTCCTACGAGGTCGTTTGGGGGCTGGTTTGGGTTTTCACCCTTTACTGGCATGTTTTTAACTCTAAGTGTGATTTTTGTAAATTATCGTCATACTCTAAAATCGGGAGACCCGGGACTACATGGTGAGTTCCTACAAGTTACATGGGTCCCGTGCGAGGTGTTCGTGCCTCCTACGGGGTCGTTTGTGGCTTGGTTTGGGTTTTCACCCTTTAACGACATGTTTGAAAGTGTAAGTGTTGATTTTTGCAAATTATTGTCATACTGTCAAACCGGGAGACCCGGGACTACGCGGTCAGTTCCTACAAGTTACATTGGTCCCGTACGAGGTGTTCGTCCCTCCTACGGGATCGTTTGGAGGCTGGTTTGGGTTTCCACCCTTTAACGGCTTATTTTTAAGTCTAAGTGTGATTTTTGCAAATTATCATCATACTCTTAAAACGGGAGACCCGGGACTACGCGGTCTGTTCCTAAAACTTACATTGTTTCCGTGCGAAGTGTTCGTGCCTCCTACGAGGTCGTTTGGGGACTGGTTTGGGTTTTCACCCATTACTGGCATGTTTTTAACTCTAAGTGTGATTTTTGTAAATTATCATCATACTCTGAAACTGGGAGACCAGGGACTACGCGACCAGTTCCTACAAGTTACATTGGTCCCGTGCGAAGTGTTGGTGCCTCCTACGAGGTCTTTTGGGGGCTGGTTTGGGTTTTCACCCTTTACTGGCATGTTTTTAACTCTAAGTGTGCTTTTTGTAAATTATCCTCATACTCTCAAACCGGGAGACTCGGAATTACGCGATCAGTTTCTAAGAGTTACATGGGTCCCGTGCGAGGTGTTCATGCCTCCTACGGGGTCGTTTGGGGGCTTGTTTGGGTTTTCTCTCTTTAGCGGCATGTTTTTAACTCTAAGTGTGATTTTGGCAAATTAACGTCATATTCTCAAACCGGGAGACCCGGGACTACGCGGTCAGTTCCTACAAGTTACATGGGTCCCGTGCGAGGTGTTCGTGCCTCCTACGGGGTCTTTTGGGGGCTGGTGTGGATTTTCACCCTTTAACGGCATGTTTTTAACTCTATGTGTTGATTTTGACAAATTATCGTCGTATTCTCAAACCGGGATACCCGGGACTACGCGGTCAGTTCCTACAAGTTACATTGGTCCCGTGCGAGGTGTTCGTGCCTCCTACGGGGTCGATTGGGGGTTGGTTTGGGTTTTCACCCTTTAAAGGCACGTTTTTAACTCTAAGTGTTGATTTTGGCAAATTAACGTCGTATTCTCAAACCGGGAGACCCGGGACTACGCGGTCAGTTCGTACAAGTTACATTGGTCCAGTGCGAGGTGTTCGTTCCTCCTATGGGGTCGTTTGGGGCCTGGTTTGGGTTATCACCCTTTAACGGCGTGTTTTTAAGAGTGTTGATTTTTGCAAATTAACGTCGTATTCTCAAACCGGGAGACTCGGGACTACGCGGTCAGTTCGTACAAGTTACATTGGTCCCGTGCGAGATGTTCGTGCCTCCTAAGGGGTCGTTTGGGGGCTGGTTTGGGTTTTCATCGTCTAACGGTATGTTTTTAATCAATTTATAACGTTTATTGATTTTAGAAATATTTGACATAGTTTCATTTGTTTATTCGTTAAATCCAACGTGTTTTAACATTTAAAATAAACTCAACATCAACAACAAATTCCAAAACCAAACCACCAACAATCCCTTCCACCAGTTTAACTAAATAAGCTCTAAAGTAAGCCATGAAGTGATTTTCAAAGTTTAAAAGGAATGATCAGATATAGAATGAAAAAGAAATAATATAAATGCTGAGTAGAAATAATTCATTGCATTTTAAAAGGTTAATAAATGGGTACTAAATAATAGTTACCTGTAGTAACTTGAATACGATTGGATGGAACTGTCCTGAGTTGAACCTTTATAGAGTAAAACTAAACAAATCACTGGCAACCTATGCTGGCCTTTCGATCTCCAAACCTCCCCAATACCTGCATTCAATTCCCACCTAGCACTGGATCAAACTCTTTAATATTACAGTACCCATATATGATTATACACATACGTGTGTGAAATTGATAACATGCCCCTTTTATTAAAAAAATGGACCGAAAATTCTAAAACCCAATTTAATACTGAACTCATCAAGAATTCAAGGTTGGAACAAATATCAAATAGTTTTTTTTACACATAGCTCGAACTAGAACTATTGTTATCCTACTCGAATTACTTTAGAGACATTTTCACGAGAATCTGAAAAACTATCAAAGAAGTAAACATGGAGTAAAATACACTAAGACTTGTCGTCTCATTAGCAAACCAATAGAGGAACAAGTTTCTACACCAATGGATAAAAAAAACTCCCATAATAAAAAATAAACCGCATCTTAAAAAATCACATGAGAATCAGAAATAACTAAATATAAACAAACTCACCTTGCCAAACAATTAATCTCGAAGAAATCTTTCAAAGAAGCATAAAAACAATCCTTAACAAACAATACCCCAATGACACATCCTACGACCCCCCAAGAACACTGAAACAAAGATAAAATCAACCACACATCTCCCAATTAGCCTTTAAACGAAGAAATCAATCATTAAACCAAAACAAACCACATCAGAAGTCACAAATCCCACCAAAAGATAAGCAGGGCGAGAGAGGGATCATTAAAATCTAAAATCATAGCTCGAATTTAATGAATTCGAGAGAATTCTGTGTGTAAAAATCCAAGCAAAAGCAATGTCCCACTCTAGAAATTAATAATTTGATATCTCGTTGGCAAGAGACGAATTTCTTAAAAATTTCACTGAGCAACATATCAACAAAATACATCTTAGATTTTAACCGTAAATTATTTGGTGTAAATCGTTTGACTAGAAACGATTTGACAGACCACCTTGGAGGCCTAGATAAAAAAGAACAAGAAAAGTCAAAAGAGATGTTGCAAGTGTGAGGTAATGTGGCAAAACAAAAAGACATTCACAAGAGATCTTGGAAACGATTTCCACGAAGACTTGAAATTTAGAGTCCGTTTGGCAACCGAATTCTAAACCATAAAAATGGAATTGAAAGACCAATTTTAATTCCACGGACTTGAAATAGGCCTTTCAATTCCAATCCTTGGAATTGAGTTACCAAACGAGTCCTCATTGGCATCAAACTTCTGAACTCTAAGCCATTTGACAAAAGTAGACACTGTCAACACACTCGCACATTTCTTTGGAGCTTTTAGTTAATTGTGTGTCTTTCATTAGCTCGTAACTTATTTTGACAATCTCAAAAATCTTAGAACAGATAAAGAAAATTGAATTAATAACCTCAAGCATTCTGCAAGGCATTGCGGACATTAAAAATAACTGCATATAGTGTACTAGGGCTTTGAATTAAATATACAGGCCATGTCATGTTTGGGATACAACCTTTTCAGCAAAGTATAAACGAAACAACAAAGTTAGTTACATTTCATAAACTAAGTATTCACCCAAACCAAACCAAAACCCATTGTGTTGGTTTGGTGAAAATACATCTCAGATTATAAAGTTTTGGTTTGGTTCTGAGAAATCGTTTGATCGAAAACGATTTGATCTATCAGTTCTTACCAGTGTTGCGCCGGAGAGGTCTGAACGGTGGCGGGGAGGTCTGATCGGCGTAGAGAGAGAGCTGCGCAGAGAGTGAGTGGCATAGAGAGAGAGCGATCGCAGAGAGAGTGAGCGAGCGACGACGGGGAGGACTGAACGGCGACAGGGAGGTATGAACGACGACGGGGAGGTATGAACGACGACGGGGAGGACTGAACGGCGGAGAGAGCGAGCGACGTAGAGAGAATGACGACGGGGCTGAATCGTTTTTTTCTTTCAAAGAAAGAGTGAGGATTAGGTGAAAAGCGGGAGGGGGAATTGGGTGAAGAGTGAGCGGGAGAGTGAGCTGAATGAAAAGTTTTTTATTTTAGTATTTTTTTTTTTAATTTGGAACGATTTTGGCACATTTTAAAACCGTGTCAGATTTTGGCACACTTTAAAACTGTGCCAGAATTTTAAGAAACGGTGCCAAATTTTGGCACAGTTTAAAACCGTGCCAGATTCTCCTTGTCCACGTGTGCCAGATTGACAGTTTTGGTGTAGTGAATACCATTAGCATGCAACTTAGTAACTATATCAGTTAGGTTCATGTAAAAGTCGTCAAAAGACTCAGAGTCAGACATAATTAAAGAGTTGTACTGCTGGGTAAGCATTTGAGTTTTAGCAGCTTTAACTCTTGAGTCTCCTTCATGGGCAGTGATTAATGTGTCCCAAGCTTCCTTAGAAGTGGCACAAGATGAGATTCTCTTGAACTCATACTCATTAATAGACATAAAGATGGCATTCTTGCCTTTATTGTTATTGCGAGAAATAGTTTTCTCTTCTTGGGTAAACTCACTTAAGATTTTCTTTACCCTCTCATCACTTCCTTCAGTGGCTGGTTTAGTAGGATAAGTATATCCGTTTTCAATAATGTCGCAGACATCATCTCCTAAAGTCCCTTGGATGAAGGCAACCATTCTTACTTTCCAGTAAGCAAAGTTGTTTCCATCAAAGAGTGGAGGTCTGGACAGATTACCAAACCTTTCATTCTTCTTGTCCATAGTTAGGATTTTTCAGAGAACGATTTCAGAAACACAAGATCTTTTTGAAATAAAAGTTTACAGGGCTCTGATACCAATTGAAAAACGTTGCTAATGCCGTTTAATAAAAGATTAAACTGTATATTCCGAGAAGTTTGCTGAAGAAACCCTTTCCTTTTGAAAATAAAAATGATAAACAACAAGATGTGTTTACAAAAACTTATGTACGAGAATAACCAAGACTTTGTAATCAGTTTTAAAACTAAGATAGTTTCAAAAATTCAGCACACTATAGAATGAGATGAGTAGATGGAGATAATCAGAACACACAGTTTTTAACGTGGTAAAACCTCTCCCAATAGAGGAAACATCCACGGTGACTTCTAAGTCACAAAAGTAAAAATCCACTAACAACAAATAACAGTTACAAACAATACAACATACATGCACACAAATCAATCTATTCTAAGTTTAGGAATATACCCCACTTGGTGTCCTTCTAACTTCTCATAGATTTGATTGTTGATGATGTTCTTCAGTTTGATAACTTCCTTTTGCTTTAGCTTCCTTGCGTCGACTCAATAATCTTTGATCTTATTCACAACACTTCCAGTGTGGTAGTGTGTTAAGTGTTTGTGATGTGATTCCTATCAACATGCATGAACTCACACACACTTAGTTTTTACAGACAGTCCTAGAAAATTACATATAAAGACTATATGCTGTGATTTTCTTTTCTTTCTTTCTTACAGAACTTGAAACCTTTTTGACCTTTAATATATCCCAGATTCCACGAAAATCTTGCTTTCAAAATCGGTCAAGACCTTAATCAATCTCTGTTTTAAAAATATTTTTGAGATTAAAAATCTCCAAGTGTGAATCCAACTAGGTCAAGGTTAAGTTTCATAAGAATAGAAACCATAAAAGATTTACAAAACTAAATCAGTAAAGATTTTCTCAAAACGAGAAAGAAACATGCAGATCTAGTGAAATATAACATGCAAAGTGTAGATCTATAATTTCTATGAAGAAGAAACACAGATCTTCACAAAAATGTTTAAGTTGGTAATAAGATCACAGATTAAGAGGTTACAGCTTCAAATGAACAAACCAGTAACACAACTCTCTCTATCAAACACTCAAGGTTGTGTTTGGGTTTTGAATATACGAAGGTTTGAATCAGATTTGAAGTGTTTAGGGTTAGGGTTTGACTAACATAGTTTCCCTTTCTCTCTCTTGTCTCTTTTCTTTTCTCTCTTCTTTCTCACTTCTCTCTTCTCTCTATTTTTTCTCTCAAAAATGACGACTGCCAAAAGTCTTAAAAGGTTGAGAATTAGAGGGCTTATATAGGAGTGGAGAAAGGTTCTGGATAGACGAAGGCAATCATGGGCTGAGATTAGGTCTTCCTAATATTGACTTGATCCAAGGGTTATAATATAGCGGTGGTTAAGTCGAAGTTGATTGGTCCACAGTGATAGCACATGGATAGGTTTAAAGCACATGCAGGCCATCGATAAGGTTTGATCTAACAATCAGCAAACCACCAGGCAACCTTCTCACAAAATAAAACACAAAATGATACATCAGGAACGTGACAAGTGTTGGCATATAATTGGCTTGCAAACACGCGTGAAAAATAATTACAGGCATCACCCTGAAGTCTCTAGCGCTTTGATATTCTACCCAATCAAACATTCCAATGAAAAATGAATTTTTCAAAATAGCATATTAACCCCACAAAGTTTATAATCACACTTTTATTAATGAAAACATTATTTTAAAAATGTTTAAAAATGTTTAAAAATTCCCAAAAAATTATTAAAACAACATTTTAAGGGGAATTTAACACACAATCAATTTTAAGCAAAATATACACATGTATGCACTTCTAATGTGTGTAGTGTGATTCAATTTATACCTTCTTGGATCATTGAAGAGGATTAGAGAGAATAATTCTGAGGTTCTTTGGATTCTAGGTTAGAGAATCAATTTTGTCACTATTTCCAAATTAGTTGAACACTTATACAGTATAGACTTAAGTAAGTCAAAGGTATACGGTGCTTCAATATTTTGGCCCTTATCTCCTTGGAAAGTCCAAGGAAGGTCATGGCATGGTGATAGTTACGTAGATGTAAAATTAGAGTCCACTACCTACGAACTTCTCAATGTCCGACATCATGGATTTCTTTGGTAGCTTTGCTTTAGGATTGGGTACCTGTGAGTGTAGTCCAAGTAATTATCATAGATCATCACTTGGTTGAATTTATTTGAAAGTGGCCTAAGGCCCCCTTAACCTTGTTCAATTTTTCCTCTTTAGAATCTAGTGACTCAGGAAAAATAGCCCCTGGATGGGCAAGATATGGATCGGTAGCTAGGCTGGTGGTAGCCCATTTGTGGTTGGGAGACACAGGGAATATTGATACTCTTACCAAACTAGTTCAGGAGCATGTGGAACTATGACACGGGAAAGAGGACTCCGAGCTCATGAGCCTCAAGATTTTGGGCCCGATGCTACTAGTGTAGAGGGTGTCAATTTTGGTACTGAGTTAAGCTAAGATGGTCATTAGATCCAATTGAACATTCGGATCCAAATCCACATTCTCTATGAATAACTTGAGAAGATAAATCTCTGATTCGATGGAAGAAGTAGAGGAAGCGGTAAAGCTTCGGGGTGGTTTGACAAAAAATCGGAGCCAATAGGTAGCCAGGCTAAAGTTTGGTTATGCGATCAACCTGAGAGGAAAATGATTTTTGTTTATTTTTTAGGGAAAGAGAAATATTTTTTCTATTTTCTTTTGAAAAAAAAGTAAGTCTGTTTTTTGTCTTTTTTTTTTTTGTTTTTTAAAAAGAGGGAGAAGGGAAAAATCCTCAGCATGGTTATTGTTATTTGGTTCCAATTGCACTATGTTTACCTAAAATGCAAGAAAAATGTCCGATCGAACTCAAGCCTTGGGAAATGATTGGGTATAAGATGCAAGACACAGTCTGACTTGTTTTTAGGATCACAAAAAGATTCCTGTTTAAAAAATAAGTGAAATAGCGCGAGAATTCGATATGCATGGCGAGTTGAAATTTTGACAGAGTTTCGCATTTTAATTGGCAAACAAGTTACGGATGGCGGTAGATGTCTATATAAGGTTGATGCATTTGGTGGGTTAGTAGAAGGGTTCCCCCATTGGTATGACTTTCATGATATACCTCTTGTCTATAAGGGCGATCATTCATCATTACTTGAGGACAAGACATTTGATATACTCGAGTGTATGTGAATTGCCTCACGATATACCTCATGGGGATAGTACATGTGTGAGGGAATTTGATATACTCAACGTACATGAACAAGCCCCTACTAGATACCTCTTGTCGTGAGTTCGATCAAGCGGTACAATGCGGGAGGAATCGTTCGATATACATCGAAGTTACTAGGCCAATGGAATCTGGGAATCATATCGCTTAGGTTAATCGCACTCCACATGATTGGCACTATCCTCCCCAATACATGATAAAATTTTGGTCAATATTACCAAGCTCGGGTGATGTAGAGTGTGCAAAAATACATAAGTCTTAATTAGTGTCTTATAGAGAGTTTTTATGCATGCCAAACAAAGGGAATACTACCATTATAAGGGTGAATATATAAGTAGCATGAAATAAAGGGGATAATTATGGAAAGCAAAACTAGAAATTATATACATGGAGCATGGAGACTATACAAAGCATGGTGATAGATATAAAGTGTTAAGCATGTGAATATGAAAGTGAGTGAGGAATATGTGTAAGGTGAGAGAGTGACATTACAATAGTGTGAGCGAGAAAGCATGTGAATATATACAAGTGAAGTAAATGTGGAAGAGTGTGCTAGAGAGACTAAGCATGGATAATCTATAGGTGGTGTGTGAAACATGTAAGTAAATGTGATACTATATACGAGTGTGAGTGTGTGAAGTGAACATGGTGGATATATACAAGTAAGCATGGGGTGGAATATGGTGAACATATACAAGTGAGTAAGTGATGTATGTCACAAGAATGTGATAAATACATGTGGTAAGTAATCAACATGATACGAATGATATATATATATATATATATATATATATCCAAGATGTAAGCATAGGAGAAAAAAGAACATACAAGTGTAGGCATATGTACACACATAGAAAAGTAGGAGAACAAAAAAATAATACCATGTGAAAATAGAGTCCAGTCCTCTAAAAAATCCCCAGCAAAGCCACTGTGGCTATTCGGGGCAGATTTTGTAGGCATGGGCCAACCCCAAAATTGGGATGGGAGAGGAACAACCTGTAGGAGATTGTAATAACCCGTGTTTTCATAATAAATCCTTTTTGGAATAATTTAATAAAATAAATTAATGAATATATTAAATTGGTAGAATATAAATTGAATTGGAAGAATTTAAATTAAATTGGTAGAATTTAATTTGGGAATCAATTGTTTATTTGTGATTTCATGTTTATTTGATTCAATTGTGCATAATATCTTCACTCATAGAAAATAAATTGTATGTTAATTAACTTAATGTTATGTGGTGATTAAACACAATAGAATTGTGTAATTTGGGTATATGTACTATGGGAACGTTTTGGGAGGAATTGATTACTCGGTTGGGTGTTTTAGACATCTAAGTTTAGGCCTGTGGCATAGGTATACCATTAAGGGAGTTAACGATCCAATCCAAATATAGTTTCGGGATTGTTTTGGGGCCCAAAGGTAGGGGTTTATATGTAACACTGGATTAGGGATTATATGAGGATGATTAACAAAAGAGGCCCCACACCCATAAGAGAGGTTACTAAGGCTAGAGAAGGATGGGAGAAAAAGAATTCAAGGGAGGGAGATTCCAATCGACAGTTCAAGACAAGAATTCTCTTTCTAACTCAATTAAAATATGTTTTTTAATTCATCTATGCATACTCTCATAATAATCAAGGGTTACTTGAATAAATGGATGATTTTTATTAATTGGAATAAATTCAATTATTCTTAGAACAGATCTGAAAATAATGGCTTTAAGGAATAATTGATTTGGAGACAAACCTGAAATTGGTATCGTGTTTGATAAGCACCCAAAAGTGTACATTTTATACCCCGAATAGACATATTTTAGTTGCTAATTCTCGACAATTTGGGTCTTATGTGCTTAAATATTTATCTTGTAGGTCAAATGCATGTTGCAGTGTTCAAACGCGTATTTCAAGACAATTGTGCGAATTATGGAGCTAATTACCCTTGTCCCGTATCCTAGCCTACCCTAACCTAGCCTAAACCCTGTCCTGAGCCGTGTGTGCTTGATTTGTTCCCTTTCATATTTTTTATATTTTTAGTTTGAATCTTTTTTATTTTTAGGATTTATTTTTTATTTCTTTTTATTTAATGATGTTTTATTTTGATTTTTAGTTTTTATTTTATTTTATTTTATTTTATTAGGATTAGTTTTTTTTAGGAATTCATTTATTTTTTTAGTTTTATTTGGATTTACATTTTTGTAGGTTTTTAGTTTTAATTTTTAAGTTCTAGGAATTTATTTTTTTACTTTTATTAGTTTATTTTTGTAGGAGTTGAATTTTTATTTTTATTCTTATTTATAGGATTTAATTTTTAGTTTTATTAGTTTTAGTTATATATTTTTTTAGGGGTAATAAGTTAAGCACAAACAAAACCCCTCACACCCAATTATACACACACACACTTATCCTAAACACACTCACACCCAATTCTACACACCTAACATACACACAAACCACACACTCACCCTTACTCTATCCCATGTTAGGCTAACTCCCCTTTCAAGGGGTGGGGGTGAACCCTTATTTGATGTTATTTTAATTTAATTAGTTTGATTACTTGAAAATTCCCTTTGAATGTTAATTTTGATCCCCCACCCTTAAATTTACGCCTCGAGAGACGGTAAATGATTTTCGAGAGAAAATTGAAATTCTAGTTATAATACCCATTTTAGATTCGAACTAGAGATAGGTATTTCTTAAGTGGGGTATTATTACTTGAATTTCAACTCTAAATTTATTTTCTAAGATTTACATAAATTTTAATTGATCGATCCTAGCGGGTGATTAATTAAAAGGAGTGTAGATCTATTTTCTAGAGTTTTGGGGTGTTAAACTTAATTTTCTAAAAGATTACCATTAAAATTATATTTGCAACGAGAGTTGATTTGTAAGTTTGATATTAATTTGTGAGAATTCAATTAATTCAATTAATTAATTAGAATAGCTAAAATTTGTGGTGTAATCCCACTCCTTGATTGTTCTCACATTTATTTACCTCAATTTATCTCTTATTTTAGTGTTAGACTTTATTTTTCACGTTTAGTCACTTTCTAGTTAGTTATTTTCATCTCACATTTTAGTTTAATGTTATTTCACCTCTCCTCACCTAATTGTTTTAATATTTGAAAAAGCTAAAAAAAAATACAAAAAGCAAAAGCCCAAAAAGAAAATAAAAAGTGAATTACAATTGAGTTTGTCTCTAGCTTCCCCCCTTGATGTGGATTGATACCCTTACTTACCTCTACACTTGAGTTTGTCATATTATTTTGTAGGTATTATAAGGTTTTGATTAACTTGGCTTCAAACAACGACTAGATACAAAAGTTCTAGTTATCAAACTTCTTGAGATCGTGAAGCTCGGAGCAGATTTCAACTTGGAGTTCATTTGTTTTTTGGACTTTATTATTATTATTATTATTATTATTATTATTATTATTATTATTATTATTTTTTTTTTTTTTTTTTTTTTTTTTTTTTTTTTTGTACCATTTTTATATTTTTAGAAGGCTTGTATTTAGGATTATTCTATTTTTGGCTTGTATTGCGGTGCATAGAGACACCACCATTTCATTTTCATTTTAAATTTGTAATAATCGAAGATAAGCTTGATTGGGAAACCAGACAAGGTTGAGAGAAGGCATCCAAAGGTGAGGATTTAGAAGCCTCTCTACCTTGGGTCGGTAGGACTCCCGGGGCCTACTGAGATAGGCGTGATCTCCCCCCGGTCGACTTAAATTTTTCGGCACCCCACGGCGTAAAAATTATTGGAGGTATATTTCTCAAACCCTCGAGCCTCTCCTGTTAGCAAGTCAATTATTTTGTGTGCTCTTACTTGATTTTATTCTCGAATGGTGTGATGAATTAATTAATTAAGACCTACACCCGGTCACTCACGAGAAGGGATTTCATCACCCGACTCACTCGCTTACCCTTATGTGCTACCCTAGCCATCATTAAATTTAAAATCAATCAACTAGGTAGTCCACTAGGAGAAAATTTTGCAAATGCGATCACTTAGATAATTTCTTTGATTTTTTATCACTCGCGGACTTAATTAAAATTTGACTACCCTTTCACCTAATTTAAAGATAAAAATTGGCTATGTGCTAGTTAGGATTTATTTTTGACTTGTGTGTGTGTCCAATTCTATTTTTTCGATAGTCAATTTTAGTTGGTTCGTCCAAAATTTCTGAATCCATATTTTTCCCCACCTTTTCTTTCAAAAAAAAAAATCCAAAACTATTTTCTTTCATTTTTATATAAAAAAAATCCAAAAATATTTCCTTTCTTTCATTTTAAAAAAAATCCAAAAATATTTTCTTCTATTATTTTTATAAAAAATCCAAAAATATTTTCTTTCTTCCCTTTTTAAAAAAACTAAATCCATAAATATTTTCTTCCATTATTTTTAGAAAATCCAAAAATATTTTCTTTCCTTTTAAAAAAAAAAAACTCCAAAAAAATATTTTTCTCCTCATGGCCGAAGAACGTCCTTTACGGGACTACTTTAGTCATTTTCCATTGACACGCGACACGTGTGAGGGTGATTCTGAGCCGTCTCTTTATGAGATTTTTCGTGGTTTCGGCTCTCTCACGAGTACCGTAGATACTCTTGACCCATCTATGCACACACCTCATTTTCCGTCATCCTCGGTGTCAAGTGTCGACGTGTCTTATACCTTGTCGTGCACCCATTGTTCCTATGCCGATCACATGTCCCATGAATGTCCTTACTTGTGATATCCCTACGAACCCACCATGGAACATGTGTATCCATATGACACTGTTCTATAACCCACCTTGGCTTATTATCCCAATATACCTAACCCCGAGTTGTCTGATTACCCCAGTTATTCGTGGAGGCCTGATCACCCTTCCACGCTAGACGAATCCCAACCCGATATTGTGGATCCTCACACATTCCAACAGTCGTCATGGCAACCTTGTGAACCCATTCACGATCAGTTCCCTCACTATGCAGCCCATGAGTATCAACCATTTGTCCATCACGAAGGCGATCCTTACGTGTATGATGAACTTGGCCCCACTCCACCCACTTCATTTGAGTATTCTCCGTATAGTCATGATCATAGCGAGTTGTGTCCACCTCAACCACCGCCACCACCCATCACTCCACCACCACCATCATCAACCTTCGCTCTCGAAAGCCTCTTGCAACAATTTATCATCGAGTAAGAGCAAGACACTCAAATTCAAACTCAAGCTCTCCAAAGGCTTGAACAACGACTAAATGAATTGGATTGTGAGCGAGAGTTGGACATTCCCATGGCTCCACCCATCGTTGCAACCGAGTGTGACGATGTTGTGTCCTCTTATGACATGGATTTTGAGTGTGACCAACCCTACCACCCCGAGAATCTTGAAGTTGAGATCATTCCATGGTTCGAGTCCCAAGTCAATAATTGTGTTGACTTACGTTTCATTAGTGAGCCTGATCTAATCCCACCATATCCAAATGAACCCACCATTGCGGTTCACACTCCCGTCATATCTAAAAATATGCCCGAGATTTTACCTTATGCCCCAATTGCATGTCTCTGACATGCCCATATCTTCTAGGTTAGCTCCAGCTACGAGTGCTCACCATTTTTTCGAGATAGAACCCGTGATTGTTTCTACCTATCCGAATATGGATGATATCCCACCATGCATGGCTCCCATTGAGCCTGATATTTCTAGTGATTCCTCTATCTCTAATCTTGCTACCTCGTCTTACCCAACCACCATATTCATCGATGCTACTCTTATGGAGAAGTTGATCACTCCATCTTTAGAAACCACACTCCCATGTGAGTATTCCTTTACTCCTCCCAATGAGTGTGTGTCTCCCACGCTTGAGTTGGATCATCTTCCTCCACCATTTATCTCTCCCGACCCACCCATTGTCCCTTCTACCCCACCACCTGGTTTGGATCTTAATTTTGCATATTTAATGTTTCCATCTACATTTTTAGATCCTCACCTGAAACCATCCTCCACCATCTATGAGAGTATTTATGGTGATACTCTCCACTTTCGTGACATTGAGCTTGTTACCCCATGCACACCACTCTCTTGTGGTGTTGATTTTTCCCATCGACATCTCCCTAGCGTGTCATGGCGCGACCATTATCACGGTCCCTTTATAGAACGGTCGTGTAATTTCTATGAGCCCCACCCCATTCCACTTTCTACACCATTCCTCCTCCCTCACCAATTAGAGCATCATGCCTATAGGGCCCTAGTTGCCCTCACCTTTAAGCTCAACAAGGCCCGTGGACGATACTTCTTCACCCTTTCCACCCTCACCATTACTCTAATACCCACCCACCTGTGGTCCACCGATGCTTTGCATCGTGTGATGCACTTTTCCATACAAGTGCATTGACCCCTTTATCCTTTATCCAACAAGACTGATGCTTCAGTCTTGTTTGGGGGTGATTCTCATCACCCATTTTCCTGCCGCCTCGCGCTTTCCTAGTTCTTATCCACAGGGTGAGATTCCATCGGTCTGGCTGAAGACATTAAACTTAGCTCTACCGGGAGGCAACCCGCGTTTCTTGTACCAGTCTCATTCTGTTTAGGGGTGGTGTTTTACATCACCCAATGCTTTCCATACACATTTTTTTTCTTATCACTTATTCAGGTTTCTTATTGTCTATATTTGTTCACTTCATTAGCGGTTGATTCTGGTAATCTCTTTCTTCCCTTCTTCTCTCCATTTTAAAAATCATTTTGTCTAACAACGAGGACGATGTTCCTTTTGGTTTTGGGGTGGGGAGTTTTATCAAAATCGCATCTCTTTTGATTTTTTATTTTTTATTTTTGAACCTGATTTTTAAAATTTCGTGTAGTTTCTTTCATCTCATTTATTGATGTGAATTTTCTATCATCCATCTTTTTAAGTCTAGGAATCAAGCTAGAAGATTTATATTTTTATTAATAGCTTATGTAATGCATAACAAGGCATGTTGCACCATGAATTTCTAGACTCAACAAAATTTGCGCACTTATCACATCACTGCGGTTTAGAGTTGAGGAGTACTATAATTCTCAAGAAAACCTTAAGGATCACTAGTAGAGACTTTAGCTTGTGAGATTTGTTCCTTTCACCCTTTCAGTGTGTTTTACGCAATCTCCGAGTCACAAGTTGATTCAACTTCATTTGGGTCCGCACTTAAATCGTGGTATGATCTCATTCGATCACCATACTTTCACCCATACACCAACCAAATTCCATTTTATCATACATCCATAAACCTTCCATTTTCCATATTATCACCATATACCATACCGCCCATTTCCATATCGACTTCCATTTTTCACCCACAGAGAAGAGTGTTAAAGGTAAAAGGAGAAGATTCATCAAAGAGAGTGTTTGCATTTTTAGCGAATATCTCTCCCCAAAGTTCGATTCAGATGGAAAAAAATTAAATACAAATCTGTGTTGGGGTTATTTGTATTTTTAGTAGATTTATCTCATACATTGATACGTATTTGGAAAAGAAAAGAAAAAAATAGAAAAAAAAGAAAGTAAAAAAAAGAAAAGAGAAGATCCGTTATAGAGAGTGTTTGCAGTTTTAGCGAACATCTCTCCCAAAGCCGATTCAAATAGAGAAAAATTAAATACAAATATATGTTGGGGTTATTTATATTTTTAGCAGATTTATCTCATACATTGATGAGTATTTGGAAAAGAAGAAAAACAGAAAGTTGCTATCAAGAAATAAAGACATTTGTTCGTCTATGAGTGATACACTCTTCTCAATTATCCACCATCCATCCATCATATCATCATCCCATCCTATCCTACCTTACCTCATCCCACATATCCCATTTCATTTCCCCCTCACCCATTATCATCCATGTTACCCTAGGTATTCGGGCAAATGAAAGTCAACGTGGTGAATAACTCGACGTTCTCACTATAGTGGTTAGCATTCTTTCATGAGATCATTTTTCTTTCTAATTATTCGTTCTCTCTTATGTGTGTGTGAGACGTTTGAACTTGATTACATTTACTCACCTCCTCACACACAGGAGCGATACACTTACCCTAATCTCGAGAATTCGTTTGATAGAGTTCTATCCAGTGAGATTTGAAGTTGAAGCGTTGATTCCGATAAGGCAATCTAGGAATTACGCTTATGATACTCGACCCGTTTTGATCGATTCACACTACACACGTTGAGTTCTAGGGAGTATGTGCCTTGAGTATTTACTTAGGTAAACTATTTACACATTCTAGCTTGTATTTCTGAAATTATTTCTCTCGTGATGGATTGTGCGATTATTCTATGTCTAATAAGAGATTAACTGCCCTTCAATAATTTTTTTTTTGCAAATAAGAATTTTGTGGGTATATTCCCTGCAAACCCTCACGAGACACAACTCGTCCTGTAGGGCAACCTATAGGTTTAAAGGCTTGTTGCACATGGTAAGTGCAATCGCAAGTACCCGCGAAAGTCGTACACTTTTGGTTTCTTATCTTTCTCTTTCTCTCTATCTTATTGCTCGAGGACTAGCAACACTCTGTTTGGGGGTGGTGTGATAAGCACCCAAAAGTGTACATTTTATACCCCGAATAGACGTATTTTAGTTGCTAATTCTCGGCAATTTGGGTCTTATGTGCTTAAATATTTATCTTGTAGGTCAAATGCACGTTGCGGTGTTTAAACGCGTATTTCAAGAAAATTGTGAGGATGATGGAGCTAATTACCCTTGCCCCGTATCCTAGCCTACCTTAACCTAGCCTAAACTCTGTCCCGAGCCGTGTGTGTTTGATTTGTTCCCTTTCATATTTTTTTATATTTTTAGTTTGAATCTTTTTTATTTTTAGGATTTATTTTTTATTTCTTTTTATTTAATGTGTTTTATTTTGATTTTTAGTTTTTATTTTATTTTATTAAGATTAGTTTTTTTTAGGAATTCATTTACTTTTTAGTTTTATTTGGATTTACATTTTTGTAGGTTTTTAGTTTTAATTTTTAAGTTTTAGGAATTTATTTTTTTACTTTTATTAGTTTATTTTTTTAGGACTTAAGTTTTTATTTTATTTGAGTTTTTATTTTTATTTATAGGATTTAATTTTTAGTTTTATTAGTTTTAGTTAGATATTTTTTTAGGGGTAATAAGTTAAACACACACAAAACCCCTCACACCCAATTATACACACACACTTATCCTAAACACACTCACACTCAATTCTACACACCTAACATACACACAAACCACATACTCACCCTCACACTATCCCCTACACCCTCACCCGCACAATCCCACCAAAACCCATCTTCAACCTCCATCTCTCTCTCTCTCTCTCTCTCTCTCTCTCTCTCTCTCTCTCTCTCTCTCTCTCTCCTAAAACACCATTAACATAACAACTAAACCACCAAAAATACGCCACCGACATCCCATATCTCTCACCTCCACGCCAACCCACCACTCAACCTCTCCCCCATGCTCCATGCTTACTATTTAAAGGATGGAAGACCCCATTTGAGGATATCATGACATAGAGGAAGATAATTCTAGTAGAGAGTTAGGTTAGAATAAATTAGGTAGAAATATTTGTAAATAGTTTTATTTTTATTTTTTTTAGATATTTGTGAGTGATAAATGTGTGAGAAATTCAATTGAGTATTATATTGAATTGATTATTGTTGGATGCTCATATTGGATGGATTGTGCTTGATTTCAAGGAAATAAGAGTTCAATTTCACTTCAAGAGATTGGGTTTGATTGTTCTCTTCTCTTCTCATTTATTTTATGCCTTTGATTATTAATTTGTCAAATTTTATACCATGTTAGGCTAACTCCCCTTTCAAGGGGTGGGGGTGAACCCTTATTTGATGTTATTTTAATTTAATTAGTTTGATTACTTGAAAATTCCCTTTGAATGTTAATTTTGATCCCCCACCCTTAAATTTACGCCTCGAGAGACGGTAAATGATTTTCGAGAGAAAATTGAAATTCTAGTTATAATACCCATTTTAGATTCGAACTAGAGATAGGTATTTCTTAAGTGGGGTATTATTACTTGAATTTCAACTCTAAATTTATTTTCTAAGATTTACATAAATTTTAATTGATCGATCCTAGCGGGTGATTAATTAAAAGGAGTGTAGATCTATTTTCTAGAGTTGTGGGGTGTTAAACTTAATTTTCTAAAAGGTTACTATTAAAATTACATTTGCAACGAGAGTTTATTTATAAGTTTGATATTAATTTGGAAGAATTCAATTAATTAAATTAATTAGTTAGAATAGCTAAAATTTGTGGTGTAATCCCACTCCTTGATTGTTCTCACATTTATTTACCTCACTTTATCTCTTATTTTAGTGTTAGACTTTATTTTTCACTTTTAGTCACTTTCTAGTTAGTTATTTTCATCTCACATTTTAATTTAGTGTTATTTCACCTCACCTCACCTAATTGTTTTAATATTTGAAAAAGCTAAAAAAAAAATAGAAAAAGCAAAAGCCCAAAAAGAAAATAAAAAGTGAATTACAATTGAGTTTGTCTCTAGCTTACCCCCTTGATGTGAATTGATACCCTTACTTACCTCTACACTTGAGTTTGTCATATTATTTTGTAGGTATTATAAGGTTTTGATTAACTTGGCTTCAGACAACGACAAAAAAAAAAGTTATATGTGTTAATTAGAACTTAAACCTAGAATCCATATTGTAGGATTGTTATATTTAAGGTTATAATTCATGTATTAATCTTATTGAAATCCGAGAATGATTATATATAAAGTATGATCAAAATTGGGTTAGAGGAACTCTAATGTTGGACTTCAATTCTGGGATTTTAGGGACATGATGTTGGGTTAAATTGGTTATAAAATCACCTAAGTAATGTTAGTAGATTATGAGGAATGTAGGTTCAATGATATGTAAATGTGTAAGTCATTGAGATGAAGATTGGATTTAGAAATAGGATTCCCGTATAGGAAAAAGTAACAGTTCTGGGTTACTGCCTTTTTGCAAATCGATTCGGCCTCCATGGTGAATCAATTCGGTCTGGGGGCAAAACGATTCAGCCTCTGGGCCTAGGTCAGGGTAGGATCGGGGAATGGTTTCGAGTGATTTTCAAAAACTTAGGCGAGTACGTGCGAGGTTATCCAAATGAGTAGATAATTTATTAAAAATAGATTTGTGTCACAATTTTATTAATTGGGGAATTTGACAATTAACTAGATGGTTACTTTTAAAGTAAGGATATTAAAGGGGATATTGATGAGACTTCTAAGGAGTAATTATAGAGTTAATTACATATACATATTATGTGTTAAAAATATGTATTTATATATTTGTGTGAACCATACCCATGTTTATGGACGACTACCACTTGGGGTTACGTACGTCTCGGGACCATAGCACGCGTCGACACAAGTAGGGTATGCGATGTGTAGGTCATTATTTTAGGTCCTACATAGCACATACACTTACAAGGAGGTAGGTGTAGAGGTTTGGATCCATTGTCATCATCGTGGGTACGATCCGTGCGATGATTTATTATGTAGGGACCTCCCCGCTTGCGTGTGTTTTCTGATGTTCGTTTGGATAAGAGATCCTCCAAACTTACTAATAAAGCATGAGTGGGACAATGAAGATAGATGCCTTTATTTTTCATATATATATATATATATATATATATATATATATTAATTGAGATTAAATCCATGTGGGCTAATGATGTACACAATTGATAATGAACCTAATACTACAAAAATGCATATTGCACGATATATGATTTCTTGTGGGTAGTATCATAAGGGTTATTATTGGGACTAGAAGCATATGTGTAGATGATTCACTTCAGTTTATGAGTTGTGCTAGATGCATTAAACATGAATCTTACATGATAGTTATTAGACTTCAGACTTTGGACTTGGGATGACATGCGTATAGTATTGCACTTAGATGAGGGGTGAGATACTTACTGTATGTGAGTGTAGATGGGCAGTGTATACTGTGAATTAGTTGCATTATTGTAAATTGTTTTAGTAAGTTAATTCTTACAAATCTAGGGCACTGATCCAAATTATAAAATGTTTTTCCCCCAGGTATTACATAGACACGAATGGCAGGGCTGACAAAAGATCAGACTTCCGGTCGTATTTGCACATCTAGTATTTCAGTTCTTTTTACTCTAGCATAGGTTGATAGTTTCATTCCAGTCCGTATTATTTCAGATATTATATATGTATGAGCCTGAGTTTATTGCATAGTCTTTCTTAGATTAGTTATACTTATGGAGGTTTTTATTACTAGTTGGGTGTTGGACTTATTTATTATCATTTAGTATTTAAATGTTTTATTATGCATGTTGATTCAAAATCTGTAAATGTCATATTATAGTTTAATGTTGTGAATGATATATATTGTTAGACAAACCCCATATTCGATGCATTGTGTCTAGCCAATCTTTACATGGAAAATGGGTATTGTTACAATTGGTATCAGAGCATCCAGGTTATAGCTTCCTTAGGATATGTGTTGCATTCACTGTGTTATTTGTTGCTTTCTTTGATATATAGACCCTAACTTTAGGAATCATTGTACTCTTTGCGATCGGTTACTAATACGAGCCATCTTTTCTTTCAGATGGCAAATCGTAGGCGAGGTAAACCACGACGTGTCACCACAGAGGTTACAGATGAGGCGAATCAAAAGGAGAACAACCACACCCACAGTTACCACCAACTCTACTTGTGGTTAATACTACCGATATTTCCACGATTATGACACATGCAGTCTCTATGGAAATATTCTCTATAGTACAGAATTTTAGCCACCACCACCACCCTATAGTAGGTGGTGCTACCTGATAAGACACATGGCTCGGTATGGGAGAAAGAGCTAGGGAGGCCTTCACTAAGAGCTACCTGCCAAAGTTTATTGGGAGTCTTGATATATTAGTGTCCAATCAGTGGAAGAAGGATATTAAGTGACACTTGAGTATGGTTGAGTGCACGCCAGTGCACAAGTAGATGTTAGCCTCGTTTTGACTAGTAGGGGTTGCCTTATAGTGGTGGAAGTCCATCACCACACTAGAGGAGAGGGAAATATTGACTATTGAGTTTTGGTTCAGGTTTGAGTGATAGTATTTCCAGCTATCTATGAAATCAGAGATGAGGAGGAAACTCGTGGACTTTAAGCAGGAGGGTAGCACGGTAGCAGAATATGAGGATGAGTTTATTTCATCGTCTTCTTTTTCTGGTGACAAGGTAAACACTGAAGAAAAGAAAATGTAGAAGTTTGTGTCAAGGATAGCTTGGCACATTAGGAAATTATTATTGGGGAATTCGGCTTTTACCAACAATAATCAGATGGTGAATTCCACTTTTCTGCATTATCGGGATCACATGTTATTTAAAATAAGTAAGGGGGAGAAGAGTCCCAACTCTGACATGTCGAAT
Source organism: Sambucus nigra (assembly GCA_949130495.1). Taxonomy (NCBI): domain Eukaryota; kingdom Viridiplantae; phylum Streptophyta; class Magnoliopsida; order Dipsacales; family Adoxaceae; genus Sambucus; species Sambucus nigra. The sequence goes on along the minus strand of OX422217.1, from coordinate 292,539,458 downwards.
CAACAGTATAGGATGAATGGAAATGGAAGTCAAGGGACTAAGAAGTTTAAGAGGTCACAAGTGAGTGATCACCATAGGAGGTACATGGGTTCTAATAATCGAAATGAGTAGGGCTAACCGAACTAGGGCCAATGATAGAGAGGTCATTAGGGCCAATACCAATAGGGCCAACAATAGGATATGCATAAATTTCAATAAAATTGTTACATTTATGGAGAGAACGGACTGTTAGCAAGGAAGTTCCCTCAGGGTAATCAGGCAACACAGGAGCTGGAGGGACAACGAGGGTACCAGGCACCCCAGAGGCAACATTAACTAATGACGGCTCAACTGGTGGTGGTAGTGCCATCACTACTATCACTACCCCCCCTCCTCAGGGACAATAACCACATTTATAGTATGGGAGTGTGTATCACGTCGCCCCTATAGAGGGACCAGCACCAGTATAGGCAGTGGAGGGTATATTCCCTATTCTTGGGCTTGTAGAGCATATTTAGTTTCATACTAGTGCATAGTACTCAATTGTTAATACTATTTTGACAGTTCATAGAGGATGATAGACTTAGTATTTGACATAGTGCTTTACGTTGATTCACCCGTGAGTAGAGGGACACCTATATGTTTCTTTTGTGTAGGTATAGGGATTGACACATGGAGACTTAGATTGTTGTAGACCTATTTGTATTAGATATGTCAGAGTATGACGTTATCATAGGAATGGATCGATAAGTCACTTATATGGCTTGTATTGATTTTTATGGGACCGTTAAGAGTTAATGGTAAGTGTAAAATGACTGGTTGGACAATGGTGTTCATCATAGATGTGAAAGCTATTTTGGGAATTATCACGTTTGGGGTCTAGTTATGGTAAAATGGATTGCGATATAAACTTGGGTTAGTATGATAACCTTTTGAAAATTGGTGCACTCAAGAGAGAGCAGCGTATTGAGATGTTTTAGCAATTGGGAGGATTTTGATGAAAGATTTGGGTGTGGATAAATTCTGATTAAAGAGTGTCAAATGGTGATGCGCTTAGATTGGGTAAGATTCATTGTGCTCTTAAACCAATAGTTATTTTGGTGAAGATAATGTGCGGGAGTTTGGACCATGGAGTAAGGTCACCGTGTGATTTCAGAATATGAAGGCCGATGACTCAATTAATTTTTTTTTGTATGAGTATGATGTGACTTGTGCATCATACACGTGTGTTGCATTGATGTACCAATGATGGATAAGGTTTATGGACAAACAGGTGTCGAAATGTGAATTCTGGAGAGAGTGACGCAGGACCAATAATGGTTCAATGGAGTTTTATAAACCCTATATAATGAGAGTTTCCAAGGGCATTGGGATTATCTTCATAGGTTTCAAATGAATTGGGAAGTGTTGCCTTATCAAGAGTAAGCACCACAATGTGAAGATTTCAGGATTCATTATTGATTTATTCTTGAATTATAGATACAATGAATTTTAACTCGGGGTACGGACATAGACTAGATGCCGATGATGGCATACCTTAAAGGATGAATAAATGCAATGGCTATTTAGGGATGAATTTATTTTAGTTGGTAAGGATAAGCATAATGAGAAGCATTTGTACTGAAGAAGTTTTGGGTTACTTGGAGAGCTATATGGTTAGCGATCGCCTCGGTTACATGAAGACGTGTATTGTCACGAATAGTGTTATAATAGTGACATTGTCATTATAGATGAGCGATAATATATTTTATTAGGATGGGTAGATCTTTAGAAGCTTAGAAGTTATTAAGCGCTCTACTCGATTTAAGGATGGACATAGGGTATTCTATCATATGTGTGAAAAGGAATATGATGTCTTGGCATTATTGGAACGATTAATATAACGGGGTTTAGTGTAACTCTTGGAAGGATTAGCATTTTATTGAAATTGGCACAAGTTGAAATCTATGTGGTAAGCTTACTGTTTCGTGTTTGGTCTTGGACCAACTAATATCAATAATTGACTAAGCTATGTAGTACTGTTTCGGTATGGTTCCTTATTTGTATTTCTCTTACGAGACGTGCCCCGCATGAAATTTTGCAAGTGTCGGGAGTTGAGAAACGTTGGGTTCTATGATTTTTTTAATACGTTTTACATGTGTGGAGATATAATCCATTGGGAGACATTATTTAGGGATAGTGGGGCTAAGGAGTAAAATGATGAGAGCACTTAGTAATGTTTACACCCTAATAGAATAAAGGAGACAATCTCAAGAAGAATTGAGTCACGGTCATCAAGATATACGAGTATATTTTTGCCTTATAAATGTGCACGGTATGTATGGTCCATTTTGGATGTATGTGGGTCAACCATATGTGATGCTTGTGTGTTTATGTGATATGTGTCGTATGGGCATCCTGGTCACACTATGGTAGGCATAAATGAGCATTTTTCTTTTATCACGTGGGGTACAAGTACAGACTAATTGAGAATAAACCTGTGATATTTAAGCGGGTGAAGTTTGGATGTTATGCTTCAGCAAATTTCGGGGATAAAATTCTGTTACTTGGGGGAGAATATAGCCGCATGTTTTCGTGATAAATCATTTTTGGTAGTATTTAATAAAATAAATTCGTGAATAAATTGAATTGGTTGAATATAAATTGAATTGGTTGAATATAAATTGAATTGGTTGAATTTAAGTTAAATTGGTAGAATTTAATTTGAGAATAAATTTCTTGATTGTGATTGCATGTTTATTTGATTCAATTGCGCGTAATGTGTTCACTCTTAGAAAATAAATTGTATGTTGATTAACTTATTTTTATGTAGTGATTAAACATAATAGAATACTATAATTTCGGTAGATATAGTCTGGGCACATTTCGAGAGGAATTGGGGGCTCGGTTGGGTGTGTTAGACATCTAAGTTTAGTCCCGAGGAAAAGGTATATCATTAAGGGAGTTATTGGGCCAATCCGGGTATGGTTTTGGGCTTGTTTTGGGGCCCAAAGGCGGGGGTTTATGGGTAACTTGGGGTTCGAGATTATAAGAAGATGATTAACAGCTCAAGAGGCTATTCTCATCCACCACAACACAACCCTAGCAGCCCCACACCTATAGGAGAGGTTACCAAGTCTAGAGAAGGAAAAAAGAATAAGAATTCAAGAGAGGGAGACTCCAATTAATAGTTTAAGGATTCTCTTGCTAAATTGATTATAATATGTTTCTTAATTCATTCATGCATACTCTTATTACAATTACGAGTTAATTGAATAAATGCATTATATTGATTAATTGGAAAAAAATCTATGATTTTTAGAACAAATCTAAAAATAATGGTTTTAATAAATAATTGATTTAGAGAAAAACCCGGAATTGGTATCGTGTTAATTAGAAATTGAACCTTAGAATCCATGTTGTAGGATTCTATCTTTATGATCATAATTCACGTATTAATCTCAATGAAATATGAGAACGATTATGGAAAGTATGATAAAAGATGAAATCTAATGTTAGATATAAAGTTTGGGATTTGGGGGACATGATCTTGAGTCAAGTTTGTTAGGAAATCATCTAAATAGTGTTATTAGATCATGAGGAATCTAGGTTCATTGATACGTAAATGTGTAAGTCATTGAGATGAAGATGGGATGTGGAAATAGGAATCTCATATAGGAAATTGTAACAATTCTGGGCTATTGCCTGTTTGTGAATCGCTTTAGTCTGGGTTGAACCAATTTGACCCTGGAGGCGAATCAATTCGGCCTCAGGCCTGGGTCAAGGTAGTATTGGGAATGGTTCAGGTGATTTTCACAAACTTAGGCGAGTATGTGAGAGGTCATCCCAGTGAGTGGATAATTTATTAAAAATGGGTTTGTGCCACTAATTTTACTAATTGGAGAATTTGACAATTAACTAGAAGGTTAATCTTAAGGTAAGGTATTTGATGGGAGATTGATGAGAGTTCTTAGGGGTAATTATAGAGTTAAATACCTATACATATTATGTTTTAAAAAGATTTATTTATTTATTTGTGTGAACCATACCTATATTAATGAACGACCTATCATTTGGGGTTACGTACGTCTCGAGAACCTAGCACGCGTCTGCACAGGTGGGCTAGGCATTGTGCAGGTCATTATTTTAGGTCCTACGTGGTAGCGCTACTTATAAGGGGGTAGGTGTAGAGGTTGGGATCCGTCATCATCATCAAGGGTATTGACCATGATATGGTGTACTGCATAGGGACTGCCCCACTTATGTTTATTTTGTGATGTCCATTTGAATGAGAGACTCATCCAAACTTACCACTAGAGCACGGATAGGACACTGGTTGTAAATGTCTTTATGTGTCTTATAGGTGTAAGGACATATATAATTATATAAATTAATCGATATTAAATCCACATGGTCTAATGATGTAGACAATTGATAATGAACCTAATACTACGAAAAATGCATATTGCACAATATGTGATTTCTTGTGGGTAGTATCATAAGGGTTATTATTGGGACTAGAAGCATATTTGTAGATGATTCACTTCACTTTATGAATTGCGCTAAATGCATTAAAAATAAATCTTATTTCGTAGTTATTATACTTCATAATTGGGACTTGGGTTGATACACGTATAATATTTCACTTAGAAGAGGGGTGAGATACTTACTGTATGCGAGTGCAGATGGATGGTGTATAATGTGAATTAACAGCATTGTTGTAAATTGTTTTAGTAAGTTAATTCTTGAAAATCTAGGGTGTTGACCCAAATTATAAAATGTTTTCCCCCTAGGAATTACATAGATAGGTACATAAGGGCTGACATAAGATCAGACTTGAGGTCGTATTTGCTCATCTAGTACTTCAGTTCGTTTGAGTCTAGCATAGGTTGTTGTTTCCATTCCAATCAGTTTATTATTTCATATATTATATGGGTATAAGACTGAGTTTATTATTCAGTCTTCTGAGATCATTTATACTTTTTTTGGAGGTTTTTATTACTAGTTGGTTATTGGGATTATTTATTATCAGTTATTATTTAAAGGGTTTAGTTTGGATGTTGATTCAAAATTTATAAATGTCATATTATAGTTTGACACAGAGAATGATATAGACTGTTAGATAAGCCCCATCTTTAGCATATTGTGTTTGACTAACTTTTACGTGAAAAATGGGGGTTGTTACAGAGAGCGTCTCCCTCTCTGCTCACCCTGTGTGTGCGGGTGATTCGAGAATAAGGGTTCCTCTTTTTTCCACTCGAGTTGGTGTCTTTGTGAGCCTCAGATATAAATCGACCATCATTAAAAGAGGATAACACAAAGGAATGGAGTCTCCAGCCTATTTTTCTCAAAATAGGAAGCATAAATGTAGTCGTCTCAAGAGAACAACATCGAGGTCATACTGATGCATATAAAACTAAATGAATCAAGGGTTAGAGGAGTAAGTTACGGAATGGGAAGGTGTTAGGTACCCATTTGGCCTTTTCGATCTCTCATGGGCTACGTTAATATTCTCCTTTTCTCCAAAGCGACATGTATGTGTACATATGTGTAATGAGAAAAATAGGAGAAGGAAATAATCCGACCCACGTCATGGGAAAGGCGAAGAAGAATCATCATAAGGAGTGTCAATCATGACATAAAAATAAATATAATGCGAGTGTCCGTCGAATCGAAAGTTTCTACATATAAGCGAGTGTGCAAATCGAACAAGACATAAAGATATAGGAGTTCGTGGCTCACAAAATAAACACAAGATAGTATAAAAGCATAAAATGGGAAAGATAGGACTCGAATCCCAGGATTGACCCAGGATGCCTACGTAGATCAAGGGGCATCAAAGTTAAAGTAGTTCTATATTTAATGAGGGTGGAATAAACCCAAATTTAATATTCTTCTTTGATTGTTCTTTAAAAAGTGTGATCAAGTGTAAAAGTGTGAAAAAGTTAGGAAATCTTAGTTTTGGAGTATACAAATAAACCATCTTTTTTGTCTTTTGTATTTTATGAAAATAGGTTATATAAGTACTAATAGTAAAAAAGGATGATAGTTGATGTGAGATAATAAATTGAGTCTAAAAGATGTAAAAAAATGGGAATAAATGGACTAAATAAAACTAAATGGATAAACTAGAAAAGGGTAGGAATCGACCTACTAGAAATGTTTTACTGCTGAATTTTGAAGGAGAGTAGGTTGATTTTATGGTGATATAATTATGGTGAAGTAGGGTGAAGTAAGTGACCAAAGGTAGTAGGAAAGTGAGGTAAGAGAAATGTAGAGAATGTTGGAAAATAGGGTTTTTAAGAAATAACGGTGCTCTGATTTCAAGAGAATGTTTCTGATTGATGAAAGGGGCCTTTCAGGAATGAGGTTATGGTCTCCTTAAATAGTGCCAATTTTAGGGTTTAGGGGTTCCAATCAGCATGTCCCGTACCATGCCTATCGTCATAGTTCCTTCCTTTGTGGTCAAGGAAAGTACACCCAACCGATAGGTAGGGGATCTAGGGTGCCTATAGGTTGTCCGAGATGGACTTTTTCATAAAATTAGAATAAAATACAAAATGTAAGTCTGAATGACGTACGGTTGGGACCGTTGGAAAGGAGATTCATATCCCTTTAATAATCCATTGAGCCACTCTCGAGTTCGGGAGTTGAACAAAGTCAAACGAGGCTCAAAATCACCTGATGGTCTCTAGATGGGGATTTTCAGAGTAAAAAAGTTCATTCATACAAACCGTGAAGTCGATTCATGCATAACATTACATTAGAAAAAGGATTCAGAGACCTACGAGATTTCATTTATATTTTCTAAGTTTGGAGAGTTGAGTGAGGTCAAACGGGGCATCGAAGTTCCCGGTGGCCTTTTCGAGTAGGTAGGAATGTTTGTGTGAATTGTGAGACCGATTCATGCACAAAAAAGAGAGTTGGAAAGGGAATTATGAACCCTATGAAGTTTCGTAAAGATTCACACAGGTTAAAGAGTTAATCGGAGTCAAATGGGGCCCAAAATAGCCCGATGGCCTCTAGATCACTACTCAGAGTAGAACCTTGGGTTTACGGGGGGGGGGGGAGTGTTAAGGACATTAGAAGGTACTTGGGGGTACTAAGATAGGGTATATACAGGATGTAAAGGAACTCCAAACTCCAAATGCAACTGCATAAGCAAACGTCCATAGGCCAAAGAGTTATCTTTCATATTGTCCTTTGTGTGATAAAACATTGAGTCCCTAATTAGATCACCCAAACACATAGATCCAATGGTATATAAGAATTATGCATGTTTGAGAGTTACTTTATGCTGGTGGTATATGGGAAAAAAATACAAGATCACAAAACCATGTTTCGAATATAAAAGTTCTTAGCAAGAAATGTAAGAGAAAAAATTCTTCAATTACAAGCCTGAGAATGGTTGTCGCTCAAAAGAGTGATTAAATTTCAATTGCAAGGTACATTAAAAATTGAATAAGTATAATAGGGTAAAGTTTCTTTTGGAACACCAAAGTGGTCTCTTATCCACTCGAAAGAAAGTTTTGCTTAAATTCCCCGCACTGGGGAAGAAAGAGATCTAACGCCTAACTGATCCTTACCATTTATAAGAGTAAAAAAAAAAAATTCTTTCACCAAGTTAGGGTGGCATGGTGAGGTATGAGAGAAAATACTAATCCAATTTTTTCAACCACCCTTGAACTTGACTAGAGGATTATCAGAAAAATATCCCAAATCAATTGAGCTCTCCCAATGCAGATGATGTGTAGCGAATAGTTCCTCAAATCTAGCATGATTAGAGGAAGTCGAGTCTCGTGAGGGTGATTTTAGAGCCACGATATAACCTAAAAACCACACCAAACAATCACATAATCCTATGAGATATGTAAATGAAAACCTAGAATCTTATACTATGAGTAGGCATACCTAAAAAAATGTAAGCCTAAGCAATACACTAAAAATATACTCAAGAGATTGAATCTAAACTCAAGATAAGTGGAAACTTATCAATTGTGGATAAGATTTCACCAAAGCTATAAAACTACTATAATCAAGCCTTAACTCTAAAAAAGAGTAAATCTAAAATCCATGGAAGAAAAAATTACCAATTTGAAGATAAAACCACTCGAAAGATGTAAATACCACCTAAAAAGACTTCCAAGGTGCTAAGTTGGGAGGAAAGCATGAGGTTTCTATGGTTGAAAGAGGTTTTGAGAGACAAGTGGGCAAAAGTGTTCTAATAATCTTGATTTGGGCATTTTGAACAAACTTAGAAGTTGTCATTATAACGAGTCTTCTTCTCACTAGCCATGACGATGCCACTTCAGGGAAGCTTTGACGCGGCAAGTCGTTCCAAATTCCAGTGAACACAATTTGTGTAAAAAACACAAATAAATAAGGAAATGTACGTATGTTTTCTAATCTAAAGGCATGTACATTTTGATCCCTAAAAATACAATCTGAATGATTAAACAAGCTCCAAAATATCATACAATGGTTCTTGGTTATTCCAATTACTCTAGAGAAAAATGGTTCCTCATTCAAATACCTAATATCAAATTAAAGTCATATAAATGATAAAGTAATTCAAAGATACAATTCATGATATAAAAGTGACTAAAATGAGCATTAACCCGTAAAATCAAAGAATGATGATTAATGTTTTCACTCAGTTTTGATTTTTTTTCCCCAATAAATAGAATGCCTCATCTTTCCTTGAAAATAAATAAAAATTTCAACTACCACCTTTTTCTTTCTCAAATAGATATTTATGATTAAAACTTTTTAAGTCTCATATCCTTGATGTTTCATAATTTTGGATCATTAAAAATATTTGAGACATCTCTTTTGATAAAATTTTGCATCTGGAGGATTTCACTCATTCATTATAAATGGTGGGGATCTATTTTTACTTTTTCAAAGGTAGTTCTAACAATTCAAAGTTATATCCCTTACCACATCATCACTCATAATTTTGAATATATATATTTTGTCCGACCATGATGACAAAAACACTCATACACAAAAGGATTAACAATGACATCTTTTCATCAAAACGTAACATAAAAATTTTATTTTTCGATAGAAGTTGAAAGTAAATCCCTTCAATATATTTGAAATACCCCATATTTTTCAAGCATTGTTATTTTTATGAAATTATGGAAAATGAGGATTAATTAATTTAAAGGGAGAAAAAATTAATTTGTAATTAATATGATTTTATGGTAATAATTACTAGTGTGACGAGAGTTAGTAGTTATCGAAATAATATTATGGCCTGAGTGAGATACAAGACAGTCAAGTTATAATTATTTGGGACGCCCGTATGAGTCGCGTCACTGGTATGTATTTGGGTGTTAAAAATATAAATTATTTTTATATAACTCAAATGACTATTTTGAGTGCGCCAGAGTATCCGAAAGGGTAGAAATAGTCAGAAAACACTTCTCGGGTATTTTATTTGGAATCCAGGTCATTTGGCCCAAAACGACACCCCAGAGGGGTATTTTAGTCTTTAGGGATTTTTGTGTAATTAAATGGACAAAAATTGGGATTAATTAAAAGCATTGAGGGTTAGTGAACTGTCAGTTTCAACTTACGTGAGAAAGAGAGAAAAAGAGAGAGAGAGAACTAAGGAAGAAGAAGACTCCATTGGAGCTCGAAGCCAAGAACTCGAGCTTCCACACCAAAAATTACACCAGTGCGTAGATCATGTCAAGAGGATTGTTCCCATACCAATTTCAGCCTAAGAATCAGAAATTCATTCCGAGGTAAGTGTTTATCTTGCTCCTCTTTTAGCATATATTGTTCCTGTTAATTTAGGTTTGATGATATAAACGTTGCATAATGAAAACTTAGGTTTAATTAGACTAAATTGTGAAGAAACCTTATGAATTGGAGATGGGTATGCATGTAGAGGTTTTTCCCTTAGTTGGACTACTAAAATCTGGGAATTTTATGTTGTAATCATGAATTATAATAAGAGTTTTGGACAATTAAAATTCTGGGTTCATATTTAAGAGACTCATTGGAAATTAAAGAGATTGTTGAATTCCAATTGATTTTATATGGATTTGACCTTTAATTCGTGTCAAAAAGTATCTTAGGGTGATTGGGATTAGGGTAGGAACATTTAATTTGGATTGGGTTGAGTATTTGTACATTTTTGAAGATTAAAAGTTGAGAAAAATCAAAGTTGTGGAAGAACTGGGTCTGTCCGGAATTCTCGTTAGAAGACCTGCCCAGGTCGTTCGAACGACCTCGTTCGAACGAACCTTATAACGAGATATCCAACGACCTTTCTAACTAGTCGTTGAGTTCATTCGAAGTGGTAACTTCGTTCGAACGAGAATCCTGGAACCTTTAACTAGATTCCAGATTGAGTTTTTAGGGTACGTTCGAGTTAAAAACCATCCTAGGGTTATCCAAGAGAGTGTTTTAACCTATGTGAGTAACGGGTGGCTTAAATTCCAAAGTGTTAAGGGAATTAAGGGGTAATGGTCCTCGAGGTATCAAACTTTTGTGGAAACCTAGGAGAGAATGTAAGTCCTAGAGAGGCTATATATAAATACGGATATCGCGGAGAGTAATGGAGTTAATATTAGATATGGGTTATAGTATTTGGGTTATGTGATTACCTATTAATGTATATAAGTTATGTGCAGGCTTATTACTTGGAATATAATATTTTTGACATACCTAGCTACTGGCTACCGAACGGGGGTTAACATGTTCTGGATGACCATATCTTGTGTGCCTTCGGGGGATTTCGAGTCGTACCACTAGAGCATGGAACCTGGGTACGTGTTATCTGTGAGAATGATAGTGTTGTCGGTCGTATGGGTGCGTAGGTATGTGCGTAGCCCATCGTCTTGGGACTTAGTTTGCCTCCAATATGTGTATATGTTCTATTGGTTCTTAAGAGATTGAACCTGTTGTCCTCTACGCGTGAGCGTTGCAATGGGACTAGATAGACGAGTATGCCTAGCACTAGGGGTTTCTTAACCATGGTTGTTGTATAGATATATTTGTATGTATAGATAGTGAGATTTTATATATGTATACTGAGTTCCTATTATGTGTTTCTTATTGACTACTTTATTACAGTATATACTTATTGGGTTACCAGTTGGGAATAAAGAATGCCATGAGAATGAGTTACAAAATCCTTAAACCAATTCCTAAATAATAGTAATATATTAATTTTGGGTTATTTAGATATTGTATCCGACATAGTGATTATCCTACATATAGTCAAGTAGGGTGACGGGACTGGTATGGGTAGTTAGACTCGCTAGGTGTGCACATTAGATGAGAGGTGATCATCTCAAGTGAGTATGCTAAGTTAACATAGATAATATATGTGCTAATTAAATCAATTTAAGCACTTGCTATATTTAAACTGTTTTCTACTCGGGCTCTGACCCGTTTTTCTGCAAATCTCTTTTCTTGTTCTATTATTTTAGGTGCTCAGCCACAAGGACACCAGACTTAGGGGATCCCATTCATTTTCTGAGATGTAATTGTTGTGTAAGCTACGGGATATTGCTAGTAGACTCTTCTGAGTCTATTTCACCTTTTCTATCAGTCTTTTATTTCAGTTGGACAGGTCGTCCTCCTTTATTATATTCAGAGATTTAGATTTGATGGATTCTATATTTTGACTTGGATTTCATGTATTCGGATTATTGTATGGGATTTTGACTGGAAATGTTTACTCCAGTTCTTTATTTAAATCCATTTAGTTCTTTCCTTATTGTTATTGTGTTGTATGGTGGTTTGAATTTTTCCTTTACTAATGGTTATTAATAAGATAAAATTTTGACACCAACCTTTTTAAATATTAGATGATTAGGTTTTATTAAATTTAAATTTTGATTTTTCGGCAGTGATGGATTATCTGAACCAACTTGATATTCTGAAATTAATTAATTAAGGACTGATCACCCGATAATTACTTAGGAGTGGTGTCACATGTGGTATCAGAGTATCAGGTTCTATTGTCCTTAGGATTTGTACGACTTGTTATGTTTCCACGTAGCATCCTTTGATATAGAGCACTCTATTTTAGTATAGTTGTACTCTTTATGCATTTAACGTTCTTCTGCTACATTGAGATAATAACTGTATTCTTATGAAACTTTTATCTCCTTTCAGATGCCTCCTCGACGTGCACAGAGAGTTCTTAGGGATGCCCAACCCGAGCCTCTACGTGCACCAGCTCAGGGTATGATGAATTCCACTGTAGTTGCTGCCATTGTAGCTCAGGCGGTGAATGCCGCATTGGCAGTTATGCAACATGCACCACCTCAGGCACTGGTGGTGGCTCCAGTTCAGGCCTAGGCCTTCCCATCTTCTTGGGAACGTGTTATGAATGCCTTCCAGAAAGCGCATACTCCGAAATTTATAGGTGACTTCGATGTGGTGGTAGCGAGCCAATGGAAGAAGGATATCGAGTGGCACTTGAGGATGCATAAGTACACGGAGGTGCAGTGTTAGATACTGGCCACGTTCAAGTTAGTGGGAGCATCACTGCAGTGGTGGGAGTCTATTACCACCGCTGAGGAGAGAGTCACGCTCACTATTTGAGACTCTTGGGTGCGGTTCGATAGCAAATATTTCCCCTCAGCCGTCCAGACAGAGATGAGACGGAAATTGGTGAACTTGAAACATGAGGGAAAGACAGTGGCGGCATATGAGGCAGAGTTCATGAACCTTCTGAATATTATACCAGATGAAATCCCGACTGAGGATAAGAAGATTCAGCGTTTTATGGATGGGCTGACATGGAGGATCCGCCAGCATTTGATAGGAAATCTTTATTTGGCCACCTATTCGGACGTTGTTAATGCAACACTACTCCACTGCCAGGACCATATTTTTCATCTGACAGAGGTTAAATGAGTAGGAGAGTCTAGCTAGTAGGGTAAGATAGGAGGAAATAGTGCCAGTGGGACACAGGAGTTCAGGGTCAGCATAGGCACAGTGACTAGGGTTCCCAGTAGGGGGATCCTAAAAGGTTCAGATCAGGAGGTTTTAGACATGGGCCAGCAGGGTCAGCATGGCCAGTAGGGTTAACAGCAGGTTCAGCAGTGTCAGAATGGCCAAGAGAGGGGTGGTAACGACCATCAGGGCCGGGGAAAGCAGGGACAGAGGGGAGGACCCTTCCTAAGGAGATGTTTCACTTATGTCAGTACTAGCCACAAGCATCAAGACTACCCTTAGAAGGGTAGAGGCCAACAGCAGTAGGGCGCTCGCCAACAGCCCCAAAGACCATTATTTCCCACACCTCTCCCAGCACCCCCACAGATGTCAGCACTACCACCCATTCCATCCATCCCGGTTCAATAGGGACACCTTCAGTATGGACGAGCCTACAATCTTCAGCAGGCTGTAGTCCCGCAGGACCCACCCGTGATTGAGGGTATGTTTTCTATCCAGGGGACTTTAGGGCCCATTTTATTTGACATGGGGGCCACACACTATTTTATTGCCACGGGGTTTGCATGTACTATGAGATTATTTGATACAGCAGAGAGTACGGTCACTTGTGTGGATTCTCCGTTGAGTAGAGGTTCCATTTTTTCTTTCATTTGTCGGGGAGTGGGTATAGAGATTGGGAGGTTTATCTTACCCGCTAACATGCTCGTATTGGATATGTCTGAGTATGACGCGATTGTAGGTATGGATTGGCTTGTCAGGTATAAGGCCATGATTGATTATTTTAGTAAGAGTATAGTTTTTGCTATGCCCGGTCAGGAGATGTTCCTGGTGGTGATGCCTAGCTCTGAGGGAGGATCGTCCACTCATTTATACTATATAGAGGAGGAGACCTTTACGGAGGTGGTGGTACTGCTTGATTCAATTCCTATTGTTTGAGAGTTTTTTTATGTGTTTTCGGATATTTTGGGGTTATTGTCGGGTAGAGAGATAGACTTTATCATTGATTTGGCATCAGGAATTTGATCGATAGCCCGCGCACCTTACCGTATTGATCCAGCAGAGATAAGGGAGTTACATGATTAGATTGAGCAGTTGTTGGGTCAAGGGTTTATCCATAGGAGTACTTCGTCGTGGGGTGCCCCTGTACTGTTTGTTAAGAAGAGGGATGGATTATTGAGGTTATGTGTTTATTACCAGGAATTGAATAAAGTCTTGATACGAAACAAATATCCGTTGCCTCAAATCGATGACTTCTTCGACCATTTGAGAGGAGCGACCTTCTTTTCAAAGATTGACTTGAGATCAGGATACCATCAGTTGCGTATCAGGGAGGAGGATGTGTCGAAGACTGCCTTGTTGATGAGATATGGTTCCTATGAATTTAGGGTTATGCCTTTCGTGCTAACCAACTCCTCAACTGTGTTTATGGACTTGATGAACAGGGTGTTGAGAGAGTTCATGGACCAGTTCATCATCGTCTTTATAGATGACATTCTAGTTTATTTGCAGATCGAGGAAGCACATGCTGAGCACTTAAGGTAGGTTTTGTAGACATTGCGTCAGCATGAGTTGTACACAAAATATGAGAAATGTGGATTTCGGCTGAAGGAGGTCTAGTTTTTGGGGCATATAATCTCTGACAAAAGGATATTAGTGAATCCGTGGAAGGTGTCCGCGGTGAGGGAGTGGGGATAGCCCATGGCACCGACCGAGATATGCAGTTTCTTGGGCTTAGACGAATACTGCAGGAGGTTCATTCGAGGGTTTTTAAAGATAGATGGTCCGTTAACACACCTGACACGAAATAGGGTGCCGTCTATCTGGAGTGACGCCTGTCAATTAGCCTTCAATGAGTTGAAAGATAAGGTAACCTCAGCACCAGTTTTAGAATTACCTAGGTCGGGAGTGGAGTATCTAGTCTGCACTGATACGTCCTTATTAGGACTTGGAGGTGTACTTCAGCAGGAGGATCAGGCTATAGCTTATGCTTCCCGCAAGCTTAAGCCTCATGAGAGTAATTTCCCCACCCACGGTTTAGAGTTGGCGGTGGTGGTGTTTGCAGTTCGGATTTGGAGACATTACCCCATGCAGGATTTAGAGTCATTACAGTATCTCTTCACACAGAAGGAGATGAATATGCGTCAGTTTCGATGGCTTGAGTTTGTGAAGGATTATCATTTTGATATCCAATACCACCCGGGAAAGGCTAACGTGGTGGCAGATTCGTTGAGCCGTAGGCCGGTAGGGGAGGTGGTCGAAGTGTGGAAAGAGAAATGGAAGGAGTTAGGGCACCAGGATGCAGTGGATCGATCATTCATATCTGTGATGACGGTTACGCCACAGATTATTATGAGAGTAGTACAGGCTCATGAAGTTGATCCATTCTGTCAAAGTCAGAAAGTTCAGCTTCTAGTAGAGGGGGTAGAGTCTTATACCGTGGGTTCAGATGAAGGTTTATGTTTCAAAGGAAGATTGGTTGTTCCTGAGGGTGAAGACTTGCGACATGATGTGATGACAGAGTCGCACGGTTCACAATTTGCGATACATCCCCGTGGGGATAAGATGTACCAGGATATACGTACACAGTACTGGTGGAGCGAGATTAAGAAGGATATTGCCGAGTTCGTCTCGAAATGTTCCACTTGTTAGTTGGTATAGGTGGACCATCAGAGACCGGTGGGACTTCTACAGCCATTATAGGTTCCTATGTGGAAATAGGAGAGCATTTCCATGGACTTCATCACAGGATTACCTACATCGCAGAGGGGTCACGATTCGATATGGGTGATAGTGGATCGGTTGTTAAAGGTGGCCCATTTTCTGCCAGCCAGGATAGACTACACCACAGGATAGTATGCCTAGATATTCATAGCTGAGATAGTGAAACTCCATGGAGTGCATCTCAATATCATGTCTGACAGAAATAAGGCGTTCGTGTCTCGATTTTGGGAGAGTTTTCAGGAGGTGATGGGTACGGAGTTGTGACTGAGCACAACCTATCACCCGCAGACGGATGGTCAGACCGAGCGAAAAAATCAGATGTTAGAGGACATATTGCGTATGTGCATCATTGATTTTGGCGGAGGCTGGGAGCAGTAGCTTCCACCGGTGGAGTTTACCTATAACAACTTCTACCAGTTTACTATCGGTATGGCTCCATTAGAGGCACTATACGGAAGACCTTGTCGTTCCCCAGCATGTTGGTTAGAGGTGGGGGACAACAAGCTACTTGGTCCGGAGGTGATGAGGACACCTCGTCAAGGATAGAGTTAATACGTAGCCGTATTCGGGTTGCTCAGGATCGATAGAAGAGCTACGCTGACACTAAATTATATTTCTGAGAGTTCAACATTCGGGATCAGGTTTTACTTAGGGTGTCTCCTATGAAGGGAGTTATGTATTTTGGGAAGAACGGAAAGTTAACACCTAGGTATGTAGGGCCATTCCCCATTATAGAGAGGATTGGGCCAGTTGCTTATAGACTTGGGTTTCCGGAGCACTTGCAGAGGGTCTACGACGTGTTCCATATCTCTTCACTAAGGAGATTTATTCGAAATGATTTGGCCCATACTCACATTGCGTTGGAAGAGATCGACTTACAGCATGATAGCTCTTATGAGGAGGGGTCGGTTGCTATCCTAGACCGTAGCGAGAGGAAGTTGAGGTCGAAGATAGTACCACTAGTCCGTGTTCAGTGGCAGCACCATAATGTTGAGGAGTCAACCTAGGAGCATGAGGATGACATGCGTGAACGTTATCCAGAGTTATGCTTGCCAAGTATATTTCCATTTCCGAATTTTGGGATGAAATTCTGTTATTAGGGGGAGAGTATGTAGTACCCCGTATTTTTTAAGCATTTTTATTTTTATGAAATTATGGAAAATGAGGATTAATTAATTTAAAGGGGAGAAAATTTTAATTTGTAATTAATCTGATTTTATGGTAATAATTACTAGCGTGACGAGAGTTAGTAGTTATCGAAATAATATTATGGCCGGAATGAGATACACGGCGGTCATGTTATAATTATTTGGGACGGCGTATGAGTCGCGTCACCGGTATGTATTTAGGGGTCAAAAATGTAAATTATTTTTATATAACTCGAATGACTATTTTGAGTGCGTAGAGTGTCCGGAAGGGTAGAAATAGTCAGAAAACACTACTTAGGTATGTTATTTGGAGTCGGGGCATTTTAGCCCAAAATGACACCCGAGAGGGGTATTTTGGTCTTTAGGGATTTTTGGATGATTAAAGGGACGAAAATTGGGTTTAATTAAAAGCATTGACGGTTAGTGGTATTTTTGTTTCAACTTACGTGAGAAAGAGAGAAAAAAAGAGAGAGAGAATCAAGGAAGAAGAAGACTCTATTGGAGCCCGAAGCCAAGAACTCGAGCTTTCACACCAAAAATTACACCAGTGCGTAGATCGTGTCGAGAGGATCGTTCCCATACCAATTTCAGCCTAAGAATCAGAAGTTCATTCTGAGGCAAGTGTTTATCTTGCTCCTCTTTTAGCATATATTGTTCCTATTAATTTAGGTTTAATGATAAAAACGTTGCATAATGAAAACTTAGGTTTAATTAGACTAAATTGTGAAGAAACCTTATGAATTGGGATGGGTATGCATGTAGAGGTTTTTCCCTTAGTTGGACTACTAAAATCTTGGAATTTTATATTGTAATCGCGAATTATAATAAGAGTTTTGGAGAATTAAAATTTTGGGTTCATATTTAAGAGACTCATTGGAAATTAAAGAGATTGTTGAATTCCAATTGATTTGATAAGGATTTGACCTTTAATTCTTGTCAGAAAGTATCTTAGGGTGATGGGGATTAGTGTAGGAACATTTAATTTTGATTGGGTTGAGTATTTGCATGTTTTTGAAGATTAAAAGTTGAGAAAAATCGAAGTTGGGGAAGAACTGCGTTTGTCTGGAATTCTCATTTCGAAGACCTGCCCAGGTCGTTCGAACGACCTCGTTCGAACGAACTTGTAACGTGATTTCCAATGACCTTTTGAATTATTTATTGAGTTCGTTCGAAGTGGGAACATCGTTCAAAATAACTCGTTCGAACGACCTCATTCGAATGAGAATCCTGAAACTTCTATTGAGATTCTCGATTGAGTTTTTAGGGTTCATTCAAGTTAAAAACCATCCTAGGGTTATCCAAGCGAGTGTATTAACCGACGTGAGTAACGAGTGGCTTAAATTCCAAAGTATTAAGGAAATTAAGGGATAATAGTCCTCGGGGTATCGAACTTGTGTGAAAATCTAGGAGAGAATGTCAGTCTTAGAGAGGCTATATATAAATACGGATATCGAGGAGAGTAATGGCGTTAATATTACTTACGGATTATAGTATATGGGTTATGTGATTACCTATTAATGTATATAAGTTGTGCGCATGCTTATTACTTGGAATATCATGTGTATGACATACCTAGCCACTGGCTATCGAACGGGGGTTAACGCGTTGTGGATGTCCATATCTTGTGTGCCTTCAGGGGATTTCGAGTCGTACCACTAGAGCATGGAACCTAGTTACGGGCTATTTGTGAGAACAATCGTGTTGACGGTCGTATGGGTGCATAGGTATGTGCGTAGCCCATCGGCTTGGGACTGTGTTCGCCTCTAATATGTGTATATATTCAATTGGTTCTTGAGAAATTGAACCTGTTGTCCTCTGGGCGTGAGCGTTGCAATGGGAATAGATAGACGAGTATGCCTAGCACTAGGGGTTTCTTAACCATGGATTCTGTATAGATATATTTGTATGTATACATAGTGATATTTTATATATGTATATTGAGTCCCTATTCTGTGTTTCTTATTGACTACTTTATTAAAGTATATACTTATTGGGTCACTAGTTGGGAATAAAGAATGCTATGAGAATGAGTTACAAAATCCTTATACCTATTCCTAAATAATTATAATATATTGATTTCGGCTTATTTAGATATTGTATCCGGCATAGTGATTATCCTACATATAGTCATATAGGGTGACGAGACTAGTATGGGTAGTTAGACTCACTAGGTGTGCAAATTAGATGAGAGGTGAGCATCTCAAGTGAGTACGCTAAGTTTACATGGATAATGTATGTGCTAATTAAATCAATTTAAGCCCTTGCTATATTTAAACTATTTTCTACTCGGTCTCTGACCCATTTTTCTATAAGTCTATTTTCTTGTTCTATTATTTTAGGTGCTCAACCACAGGGACACTAGACCTAGGAGATTCCATTCATTTGCCGATCTGTAGCTGCTACGGATGCTACGGGATATTGCTAGTAGACGCTTATGAGTCTATTTCACCTTATCTATCAGTCTTTTATTTCAATTGGACAGGTCGTCCTCCTTTCTTATATTCATAGATTTAGATTTGATGGATTCTATATTTTGACTTGGATTTCATGTATTCGGATTATTGTATGGGATTTTGACTGGAAATGTTTACTCTAGTTCTTTTAAATCCTGTTATTTCTTTCCTTATTATTATTATTATTATTATTATTATTATTATTATTATTATTATTATTATTATTATTATTATTATTATTATTATTATTATTATTATTATTATTATTATTATTATTATTATTATTATTATTATTATTATTATTATTATTATTATTATTATTATTATTATTATTATTATTATTATTGTGTTGTATGGTGGTTTGAATTTTTCCTTTACCGATGGTTATTAATAAGATTAAATTTTAACACCAACCTTTTTAAATATTAGGTGATTAGCTGTTATTAAATTAAAATTTTGAGTTTTCGACAGTGATGCATTATCTGAACCAACTTGATATTCTGAAATTAATTAATTAAGGACTGATCTCCCGGTAATTAATTAGGAGGGGTGTCACAATATTTTTCATGGAAATTTTTAGGTTTATTGTGCTCTGTAAAATGCAGGAGTTATGTCAAATACTATAAAATAAAAATCTCAATTTACTAAGGCATTTCAAGTTATCAAATTTTAGGCATGGTGTACTGAAAGCCATAACTAAAACCGTTTGTACAATAAGTGATCATGAAGATTTACATTTAAGCTCATGGGATAAGATAATACATAACAAGCATAAAAGAACAATATTGTACGAGGACAAAATTTAAAGATATGAACAAAATAAAATATCATATCTAAATAATAAAGTAAATGATAAAGATAAATCGAGATACTTATCCAAAAAGAGTAATTGAAACACTCTAAGATACCTAAACCAAAATAACCACATTTCTTATAAAATGAAAACCAAGACTTAGCACGTTTTATCTT
Source organism: Sambucus nigra (assembly GCA_949130495.1). Taxonomy (NCBI): domain Eukaryota; kingdom Viridiplantae; phylum Streptophyta; class Magnoliopsida; order Dipsacales; family Adoxaceae; genus Sambucus; species Sambucus nigra. The sequence goes on along the minus strand of OX422217.1, from coordinate 292,519,282 downwards.
GGTATTCTAATTATCCTCTGTCAATAGTTTGTTTCGAAACCATATCTGGATCAAGTCTCACGAAATTGGATCAAGGGGCCAAATTGGGAAGTGTGGGAGGTTCAATAATTTTTTTCTTTCTCATTCCCTTTGGAAGAAAACTTTTGAGGGGTTTTCACCTTATTCTTCCCCTTACTATCGACCTTTCTAACCTTATCAAAATAACCTTGATGCGACGTGGATTGAAACAAAACACAAAACGCCTTAAGGTGTCCTAACTTTTAACAATGTGTGCACGTACAGGGTTGTCGAACAATTGATCCAATGGGGAATTTGAGTTGTTGGTTCCTAAACCTAGAGCAAAAATCCTTCAAGTGTGCTTCCCTAGTACAAAAGGACCATGCTAAAGTCACCTTCCTTTGGATTTAATAGGGTATGGAATGATTTGAATACTTACTAATGTCAAATGAAAAATGGATTGGGATGCTACAAAAAATTGTCTAGACGTAGAGCCATCACTTTCATATCGATTCCTCATTTATCCAAAGTAGTTAACATGGCACCAAAAAGAATTTTATTTAATTTTTGAGACCAACCCACCAAATTCATCCTAAAAATGGCCTCGGATAGTAGCACGTTCTCAATCAAAGATATTTATTTCTTTAGGGATATTATCGATGTGGCCAACCCGATTGAGATCTCACGCTGAGCGGGGATAGAAAGGTCCCGCACCCCTTTTTACTTAGGAACACTTCGACCGTCATCGGTGTGGGGTTAATGTAAAGAGATAGAGTCAAGAGAGCGGCATCGAAGACAAACCGATGCATACAAAAACAATAGTTCGAAGGTTCGGGGGCTAAGTTATGGAATGGGAAGATATTAGGCACCATTCCCCCATTCAGTCTCTCATGGGTTTGTGTTATTATTTTTCTTTATTTCTTCATGAAGTGTGTGTACGTGTATATATAATGGATATAGGAATTGTTCAACTCATACCATGGGAGAGATAGAGTGAAGTCATCCATATGAATGTTCCCAAAATAATATATATAGAAAATATGATTTATGCATTTATCGCGATATTGATCGTTATTACGATAATATGTATTGGATGAAACGCTAACAGACATAATATGTATATTAATGCAAGAATATGATGAAAATGAAGAATTTAGGAAAATTGGAAAATTGGAAAATTGGATTCGAGTCTTGAGTTTTAGTCCAAAATGCCTGCATTGCCTATAAAGGCATTAATGTCCACGTAGTTAGGATGCAGCATGGGGTTGGGTTTTATCCTATAGATCTGAACGGGATTTTATTATATATGTGTGTGTGTAGACAAATATGTTTTACTTTTGAAAAAGTGTGTTGGATAATCCTATTAGGAATATATAGGTGTAACACTCTTTTTGTTTGTTTTGGGGTTTTTATAGAAAATAAAGTATGTGCAATATACTAATAAAAATGTAGATATTAATGTCTATTAACTAAAGTAAGAACTAAATTATGGATCTAATGAAATTTATGCAAACCAAAGAATTTAAAGAGAAAGGGAAGGAATTGGACCTTCTTTGAAGCTTGATTTTTGATCTTAGATCAACTCCCTTGAATGTGAGATAAATGTGGGATGAGAGAGAGTGTGATTTTCCAAATTGGGTATGAAAATGATGGGAATGGAAGCTTGAATGGAATTTCACATGGAGGAACTTCGCTGGTTTCGAGAGAATGTTGTTGAGATCACTGATGCTGATGGTTCTTTGGTGTCGATTTTCCTAGTAGTGAGGTCATGCCCTCCTTTTATAGGGTCAGGGGGTTTCCAATAGGCACTACCCTAGTCCTTCCCATCAGCAAGTGATCCAATACACACTACCGATAGGCAGGGAACTGGACCTTCTAATTGCCAGTCTCGTGCAATTTTTCCTAGAAAAGAAATAATCGTAGAACGTAATTCGTTGATCCAAATCTTGGATGGGGCATACCGGTAGAAAGGTAATTTAGAGGCCTTCAAGATTCCTTAGATTGTTTTCGAGTTCGAGAGTTGACTTTGGGTCAAATGTAGGCAGGAAGCACATGTTGATCCTTTGGATAGGAGATCGCCAGACGGAAATGGATCGTTCGTCTGCATGGTAAGTCAGAATCGTTCACGGGACAGACTGTTGGAAATGTTAGGAGATTTATTTCATTCCAAAGAGTTTTTCTCAGTTCACAAGTTGAACATGGTCAACCGGTGCTCGAAAGCACCTGATGACCTCTCGAAGTAAAATGGATCGTTTATTTGCACCGTAAGTCAGAATCACGCACATAGCGAACCGTTAGAAAGGGTATTCAGTGACCTTTAGAGATTCATTAGGTCTCATTCGATCTGAGTAGTTGACTTTTGTCAAATGAAGCTCGGGAGATCCAATTGGCCTCAGAATTAATTTTTAAGGGAAAGCTGATCGTTCATCTAAACGGTTATGCAGTTTTGCGCACGGGGTGGATCGTTGGAAAGGGGCTTCAGTTACCTTAAAACATTCAAAGAGATTTGTCTCTGAAAATAAAGTTTCTTAGGTCCAAGTCAGGGCCCGGTAGCACCCAATGGATTCTAGATCGGTACTCAGAGTGCGACCTAGGGTTTGCAGGGAAATGAGAAGGTGATAGAGAACTAAGGAGAGACTTAGGGGGTCCTAGAATGTGGTGTCTACACTCAGGTTTTCACTATCATGTCAGGACGTCCTAAGGAGCTCAATATCCATGTAAATATATTCGATTGAACTTCCTTCAAAGTGTGGTTCACAACTTACCATGTGTGGAGCACAAGTTATCTCACACTACTCTCAGCCACCACAGCCATTTTATTCTCGGCATTGGCTAACATGGTGGATAATTCCATTTTATGCCTCTCGGGGTTTATGGATTCCTCGTAAATATTAACATAATCCACTTAAAATTCATTTTACTCTTCTTCCTCAGTAGTGCTCAAAGATCTATTAGAGAAAATCATTTCTTCTCTAGACTTAAGAGGAAAATCAAAATCCTCTAAATCATTGAGCTCGTCAAATTTCTCTCCAACCATAAATGAGGCATAGTTTCATTCTTGAGAATCATCTTTGGAGTCTGAGTCATCATTAGTAAAATTATCTTGATAAGCATTCTTTCCACCATTATGAATCAAATATGAGGGAATTGCATCGACATGTTCCTTCCACCACCACAAATGAAACACGTGACTATTTTTAGAGATTCAACTTTATTTTATCCGCTTCCATGAACAATTTCAATTTTAGGGGTATAATTATTGGGTGCGTGTCTGTAGAGGGAAATAATTTTTTCCACTTTTTGTCAAATATAGTGAGAAATGCCAGACCAGCCTCATTAACATCATGGGAAGTAAAATTAAGAGATGTCTTCTTAGCCTTGAAAGGTAGACTTTTCTCCTTAAGAGTCACTCCTTGGTGATAAGACCAATTCTCTTCACAGGTTTGTAGAGAACCAACCAATTTGACTACACAGATTAGCTTTGGAAAAAAAAGAACTAACCTCTTCAATGACATCCATTTTTCCATGAAACCTAGAGGCAGAGACTGTAGGATTTTATCAAGAATTATTTCCTCTTTATTGGTCTTCCAAAAAGAAAATATGGATCTTACTATGTCATTTAAGTCTTCATAGAACTCGTCAAAAGTTTCGTTCTCCTTCGTAGTAGGAAGTTCGAAATGCATGGTAAACCATTTATGCGTATAGTGCTTCACTGTAGAGGTGCCTTCGTGGGTTGTTTTTAAAATATTCTGAACCTCATTAGATGTTAGACATGTGGATATACGTCTAAACTCTCTCGGGGACACATAACCAAAAATAGCATCGAGTCCATTCATGTTTAACCCACTCTTCTTTAAATCATTATCATCCCAACTAGATATAATATTGTCGATTTGGACATCATTGACAACAGTTTTTGGACAAGTCCAACCCAAAAGCACATTTTTCCATATTCGATCGACCATAGACAAGAAGTAAGTTTTGAACAAAGCTTTCCATTAAGAATAATCTCTACCACTAAATGGAGGAGGTAGGAGGGTTGTAATTCCACTCATTTAATACAAAAGGATATAAACCTAAGTTTTTACACCTATAACTCAGAGACCCACTTTGATACCAGTTAAGAGTGTGCCTCTTAACAGGAGCTACCCAAATAAAAAATAACTCCCCTAATTTAAGAAAAAGGTTTGTTAATTTATTATTATAAAAGGTCTTAAACAATCCAAAAATCTACGCGAAAAAATATTTTACTAATTTTTAAAATCTCAATTTTTTTCTTCTTAATTAAGACTATGATTCTACAATATGTGAAAATAGTAAAATAAACACAAGACATGATGTACGAGGGAAAACCATTATAACAGGAAAGACCTTGGACCAAAAGGCAAGACAATTTCACTATGGTAGATTTTTACCACTAGAAGATAAAGACTCACAACCAAATGAAATTATGACTAATTGGACACTCTTTCCCATTATATTCTTCGTAGAGAGCGCCAACTGCTAGAAAATACTGCATAACCACACAAGTTTTTATCCACAACGATAGCCTCCAAATCTTTTGCCAAAACTTTTCTTCTTTATTATTGAAGCAAATTTTGCTCCTAGAAGAACCCTTTAACCAACCAAAATGATACACTTAAGATTTTGAGAGAATCCAATAGATATGTGTGTTATGGTGTTTAGAAATATGTGGTGCTTAAAATCTCGAAATGAGTTTTTCCAATATAAGAAAGAGAAATATTTACTCTCTAATGAAAATAGAACTTTGAATGCAAAGTGAGTAAATGTACCTTTATTAGAAATAATGGCTTGGAAAGAACTCAACGAAGAGGAGTGAAAAATGTGTTCTCAAACATACGAAATGTTTTTATCAGCAAAAATAATTTTTCAAAGCTCGAACTCTTGGTTTGGAAATGTAAAAAACTTTACTTAGAGACTTTTGATTAGAAAAGATTTAAAGTCTCAAATGCTAGATGTCGCACTCTTATGATGTCAAATAATCACATTAGGGTCTTAGTCACCCAAAATCTTGTACTTAACACACTTACCAAGAACATATTGAAGAAAGATCTTGTGAAAAAGTGAATATCGGTACTGTCAGACATTAGAAGTGTCGTTGCAGGGAGGAAAAGCCTCTCTGGAGCGAACGTGAAGTGATCCTAGTCACGTCGATGTCCAAACATTTTGCACAGGACACAAAAAGACTTGCGAGACATTGTTGCTACATTGAGAGAGTTTGTTGTTGGAGCATCATTGTGGCAAGACAGGTCGCACGAGAGTCTAATGAAGTTTTGTCAAGTTTTCCTTTAAAAATATTTTTAAAATGAGTTTTTAATAATACTCTAGGTATGTTTGTCCCACGAGAGAATTTCTACACATAAAAAATACACATAAAAAGATGCCATTTCATTATAAAATAGTTTTCTGTACGTGAAAAGTATATGTGCACGTGTATTGACAAAATTATGAAATCAATGTTAATTAAAAAGATTTTCCAATTATAAAAACAAATTAACCAAGGTGAATCTAAGTCTGTTAAGTCTTATACCTAAACTAAATGGTGTACTTGAGGTTCGACATTGAGAGAATTGAGTTTGTTGATGAATATTTTTGGTCACCTCTTGGACAAAGACTTAAACAAGTTCTTATTAAGGAATTAGACAATCTACTTTATAAAGAACATCAGGTATACTATACTCTTAAAAAATATTTGTAATCCCCACTACTCCAACCCTTATTCGAAATGACTACTCATCAGTCTTACTGTTCCCATACCTAGAGCCACATTCAATTAGAAATATGATTTATAAGGATGTGGAAGACTCCTTAAAAGCCCCCTCCACTTTTTAGTGATACAAGGTCCAAGGGACGCACAACACGGAGGTAAGGATCTAGTCATTAACATAACACTCCCTCTATAGAACCCCCTCTAGGAATGATCCATCAAGTCTAGTGAACCTCTAAGAGGAAAATTTTGAACGAAGGGGATGAAGAATCATCTTGGTTAGAGAGATACCTAATTGAACAGTTTGAGGGACATAGGTCTAGTTCCCATAACCTTGAGCATCACAAAAGACAGAGAATTTAATCCCCCTAGGCTCCATCGGGCTGGCCATAATGGTAGATCCTCAAGATCAAGAAGTCCACATGAAACACGATTTAATCATCCTCACTTGGATCATGCTTTTGTCCATAAGACTGCTAGATGTGATCCAGAACCAATTCTGTCGAGAAATTAAGACATAGTAATAGTTTTCCCAAGAGTAAACCCCCACTAAAGAATGTCGGGCGTGATGATCTTTGAGAATTCATAAAAAAGAGTTAGAAGGGCATATGAACCTAAATTGCCATGCACTCTAAAGGATATTTCTAAAAGATCTTTGGGCCATGTATCAGAATCCTCATTCACCATTAACATAGAGACATCAAATCCCCAAAAGAGGTTATTCATTCCAAAAATCACCACGTATGATGGAAAGTCATATCCAGTTTATTAAATCAGACACTATGAACAATCTATGTCCTTGTGGAGCCATCACGACGCCTTTATATATCGTGTTTTGACCTCCACTTCGTGAGAAATCGGCCTCAGTTTGTTTAATAAGCTAAACCATATGTTAATATCTAATTATAGGGAGTTGGATGAGTAGTTCACAATTTTCTTAATTACGAATAACAAAGCAGTGAAGGAAGTTGACTCTATGTTATCCCTCGAATGGGAGAAAGGTGAGTTCCTCAAGAAGTATGCACATTGATATTAAAAGTTAATTAATGAGATTAAAAATTGGATTGAGCAATTGGTGATTTTATCCTTCAAGTTTGGCCTTTCCAGGTCAGATGAGATTTATAAATCCCACACTAATAAGCCAACATCATCCATCGATGATCTCATGGATCACATCGAGAAATATGTTAAGGTTTGGGAAGAGCTCCTCAACACTGATGTTCCAGCCAAATAGCATTCCAAGAAGACTAAGAAGAATTATTCAAAGAAAGGATCTAGGGTAACTTAATTGACTTCTACCAAGAAGGGGGAAAGGCTAAGACCTCTAAGGGATGATAAAATATTCGAGCTAATGAAAATGCTTACCAAATGGTGGACATTTTCTTGAAGGAGCCTATTTATATGTTCCTTTACTCCTTTAAAGGACAAGCATTTTGAAGCCGCACAAAACGTCCAGGAACCCGAATGATTGAGACACCAATCTTAGGTTTATCTATCACTAAAATTAATATCACATGGTAGATAATTTTAAGGTGTTAAGATACACCTTCAAGATTATATCCAGGTTATTCATCTAAAAGAGCACATTAATGCTGAGAATATGAAGTTCTCAGCATGGGTCGATACAGTACAAAAGAAGGACGAGGAGGATGACCTCCCATAATCAGGGATGATTGTAGCTATACATGGTTAGACTTATCAGTTCTAGTGTACAATGAGAAATTTGAAAGAAAAAGTGATGATTGAATCTAGTTAGCAGGAAGCTTTATAAGTGGAGGCAATAAAGTTTGTCCTTACTAAACAATCATTTAAGGACATTGATATTGAGAAGGAAATCATGTTCACTAATTAGGATCTAGTCAGTATTATTAAATTACCCCATAAATATGCTTTGGTCCTTACTCTTCGGGTAGCAAATTTGACATTAAAAGAATACTAGTCGATCAAGGAAGTTAATTGGAGATCATGTACATCAGTATGATACACAAACTTAGATATAATATCGAGGATTTGGACATGTAGGTCAGTCCTCTTATCGATTTAACGGTGATGTTGAAACTCCTATAAGGAAGATCAAACTATCTGTCAAGGTCATCCCTGTTAGTTGAGGGATCACTACACCAAATCTGCCCATTTGTCAAGGTCATTGACCTTGACAAATTCACCTTGTCAAGTCAATGACCGTGACATTTCGAGGAGAGACAACTTTTTTTGTCACGGTCGTGTCACGGTCATTGACCTTGACATAAAACTCGCGTTTTGTGTCACGGTCGTGTCAAGGTCAATGACCGTGACACGTTTGTCACGGTCATTGACCGTGACAAAGCGGTGACCCTTAGTAAAAAAATTATCACGGTCATTGACCGTGACAAGGCCGTGATAAAATTGTCAGGGACTTGTCACGGTCAATGACCGTGACAATTCTGGGCAGAATTAAAAAAAAACTGCTGGGCAGTATGGCCACTGCCACTGCCCAGCAGTATATTTGTACCTGTTATAGCAACGTTGTACTTGTTCCACACATCATAATCCGAACAAACTAAAGATAATGCAAATATATATTCAAATAAGAAACTATTTAAAAAGAAACAACATCACCATCATTTTATCTCAAATCTACAAACTATTTGCATGGAAAAGAGATTTTGTACCGCGACGCTCGGGAACACCTCCTTATCCTTCTCTTCTCGTCCGAGTAGCCACATAAGTATAGAGCATATGTGGCCTACCCTTAGGGCCACTCCCTGTCCCCTGAATTGAAATAAAGTAAAATTAGTATCCTCCCCTCAAATATAGATAAATATAAATTATAATTGAAATCGAAATCGAAATTGACATATAAATATAAATACATTACCTGTAGTGTCACTCAAACAGCTAACTTGAGCTCATATGGCACCTCCTTCCAACTAATGTACCCCGGGCAATCGTGTCAATTATAATTCTCTTCATATCTAAACACTAAGAAATACCATAATCCTATGGAGGTATGCGTTGCAAATTCCTTCCAACCGTTGTGTAGCCAAAAATTAGCAGTTGAAGTTGTCAACTCCACCTTTGAATGGGGTATGGAAAGTGGTGGGGTATGGAAAGTGGAATTGACAACTTCAACCGGTGATGTTTGGCTACGTAACGGTTGGGAGGAATTTGCAGAGCATCGCTCCATAGGATTATGGCATTTCTTAGTGTTCGGATAGACGAAGAGATTCAGTTTCCTCTCCACATATATGACACCCCAAATAACTATGTACTAATCACCTATTAAAGGTAAGAAGCGTATATTCATGGATTAGTATAAACAAAACTTAGATGTAGTTGGAATATTTATGTATTAATCTCCTCTCCACACACGCACACTACACAAGAGTGAAAATGATAAAGTGCAGATCAAGTAAAAGCATTAAAAATGGATGTTTCGGTACAAATTGAAATAATTATTACAAATTGAAAAATTGTTTCAAATTCAGGTTATCATAAAAAATGGATTGATATTCGGTAGGAGCAGCCAAGTCATCCACACTACTATTTAGACGCTTTGGCGCGTGTTGGACAATTGATCACGGCTCGTTGTTGATATACTCCGAGTAAAACACTTGCTTAACCTTTTGAAATGCACAAACAAACGGCTCATCGCTCACGTGGTCGTTGCTCTTCAACTTGGACAAGTCAACCATGATCAAATTGGTGATAGGATCAACTTTAGAAGCATTTTTATCCTCAACTCTTACCCATTCACAGTAAAATACAACCTCTTTGAAGCTTATATAATCCAATTCAAATATATTTTGAATTACACCATAGTAAGTCATTTCAGCTTCAACGAGGTTTTTATCTTTTGCGCTTGCTCGAAAGAAAGTAAGAGCCTTGTATGAAATACCCGAGTTCTGTACATTTGTACTTTCCTCGTACACTTTAGCGCCGAAAATGTAACCGTTCAATCGATATTTTTTGTACTCTTGTGCCACGAACAAGGGTCCAGTGGCTAGACGAGCAAGCCTTGATGTCGCATCACCCATCTTTAGGAGCTGAGAATATAGATAAATTAATTATATTAGTGGTAAAATATGAGTGTAATGTAACGTTATATAACGACTGTTTTCATTGTAATTACCTCTTGTGTCAACCATAGCCTAAATTCGCTGTCTGATTGTACCACTGTTTTTCGTCTTTTATTGTTCTCACAGGCTTCATATTTACTGCATATTACAAAATTAATCATGTATAAAATAATCTAAAATAATGTTAAACATTATAATATTCGAAACTTACTTTTTCCATTCTTCGACATCTTCATGTGTGTCAAATAGATAACGAGCTACTTGTTCATGTTGCAAACTCGTTAATTTCACTCGTTTTCCCATCACATTACCACCATCATCGAGGAATTCATCAGTGTCATCAACGCTGGTAGAGTCAGTCATATATTCCCGAGTATATATTGATGACTCCACGGTGATGTATTCCTCTGCAATTGATCCTGCAATGTATCGCGTATTCTTGACGTAATCTTTAAAAACTTTCATCAATCTTTCAAACGGATACATCCACCGATATCTAACTGGACCACAAAGAAGTGCCTCGTCGCATAGGTGTACCAACAAGTGAACACTTATGTCAAAGAATGCTGGGGGAAAGTACTTCTCCAATACACAAATCGCTTCGTTCACAACCAATTTTGCGGCCACTATGTGTTCTCGATTCACTACCTTCTCACACAAGAGGGAGAAGGTAATACTAATTTGCATAATAGCCCTACGCAAATCCTTGTGCTTAGAGAAACAGTGCTTAAACAATAGAGGAACCAATTGCATGATCACATGCCAATCGTGGGACTTACACTTATGTAAATCATGAGTAGCATAATTCACAATCCTTTGCAAGTTGGACGAAAAAGTAGATGGGCCCTTCAAATTATATATTGTGTCTAGAAGCACCTTCCTTTCCTCACTCGTCAAAGTAAACGCACCAGGGGGAATTATTGTCCTTCCCCTACTATCTTCTTTCAACCATAGTTGTGGTTTAAGCTTTAACGTTTTAAGGTCTTTTCGTGCATTTTCTCCATCCTTCGAATGACTCCCCCCAAGGCAAGTACCCACAATATGTTCAGCGAAGTTCTTCTCTGCATGCATCACATCCAATACATGGCGCACCGGGTTTTTCTTCCAATAAGGCAAGTCAAATAAAATTGACCTCCGAGACCATGCCTTTCTTATCTCAGTTTCATTCCCAGTTGGGGTCTTCTTATGCTTGACATTCTTAAATTTGGGATTCTTACCTGGCATATTTGGGCCACATTGAGAAGATTTACTTTCAATTTCTGAACCCGAAAGTTGTCTCGGCGGTAGCCTATGTTCAACTCCGCCCAATAAAAAATTGGAAGCTTTCTCAAATCTGAAACTATGAGCTGGGGGTAAAAACCTCCTGTGGCAATGGTATACATTTTTTAAGCTGGAGGATAGACGAAGAGATTCAGTCTCCTCTCCACAAATAGGACACCCCAAATAACCATGTACTACACATCCGGATAATGTCCCATAAGCTGGAAAATCATGAATTGCCCACATCAACATAGCGTTCAGCGTAAACTCTTCTTTTCTAAAAGAGTCAAATGATTGCACACCATCTTCCCACAACTCATTTAATTCTTCTACCAAAGGAGCGAGGTAGATATCAATGTCTTCACTTGGTGCCTTTGGCCCAGGTATCAATAAAGCCATCATCGAAAATTCAGGTCTCATACACTGTGAAGGAGGGAGGTTGAGTGGGGCTAGGATCACTGGCCATACACTCTGATTGGTGCTTAGATTTCCAAATGGATTGAAACCATCTGTTGATATAGCCAAACGAATGTTGCGTTGTTCTCGAGCAAAATCGGGATACTCATAATTCATCCTCCGCCAGGCAGTAGAATCAATAGGATGACGCATGATATTACCCCCTACTTCTGGCCTAGCATGCCAAGTCATTGCCTCTGCAATCCATGGTACTGTGAAAAATCGCTTTAATCTAGGCCCAACGGGAAAATATTTCAATACTTTTTGAGGCACTTTTGAGCTTGTGCCTTCCTTACTAGTAGATTGGACATATCTAGGTTCATCGCATACCGGACAACGATCGAGATTTTCATACTCCTTTCGGTATAGTATGCAGTCATACACACAAGCATGAATCTATTTATACTTCATTCCCAAACCTTTCAAACTGTTCTTCATAACAAGATAGCTATTTGGAAGTGTATTCACCTTGGGTAATAAGCCCTTCACCCATTTCAGAATTCCCGTCACGCTATTGCCAGACAAACCGTACTGCGTCTTCAAACTGTGCAAACCAACCATGGCATGTAAAGTTGTTTGATCTTTCTCACAGCCAGAGTATAACGGTTGGGTCGCCTTAAATTTTAAACTTTGGTAGTCATCGTCAAGTTTTATCGTGTTATCTTCACGAGCACTTGAATCTTCTACATCATCAGTAACCTCATTCTCCTCAGCTTCATAAACTCCGTACGCATCATCAACTAAATCCTCTAACATATTATGATCTACGTCGTCCCCTTCTTCATCTATTCTACTTGTTGAAGGATGTTGTGAAGGTTGGTCAGGGACAAAAGGAACTTTCAATTCACCGTGAAAACTCCAAAATCGATAACTATCTTGCATACCCGATCTTAACAAATGTAGTTCAACTGTTTTCCACTCAAACACCTTACCATTCTTACACCTAGCACACGGACACGGAAACTCTTCATCATTACGACATCTCTTTGCATATTTCACAAATTCGTTAGCACCTCTGCGAAACACATCCCCCATTCTATTAGTCTCACCCATCCACTCTTTGTATTTCGGATATCCCATCACAGCTACCACAACTAAACACCTATTAAAGGTAAACAAAACTTAGATTTATAGTATGTTTTTTTTAATTATCCCATCATTTAATTATCCTATTAAAGGGTATGTGGTCCTATCCCATTCAAGAATGCATTTTTCTGTAATATACTTAACAGCTCATGCACATTGTTACGATTTGAAAAAAATTCGACAGCATATCCCCTTAGTTCTCCAAGTACACGACGTAGATTGGCAGGTGTGAGTGTTATTTCAATTGGTCAATTAAAATAACAGTCACACTTGTCAATCTAGTATGTACCCAGAGAACATTAAGATACGACTGCAGAACTTCCTCCAAAAGTAACAACTTTAAGCCAATAAGAATATTATACAAAAATTATACAGTCTCAAACTGTCCAAACGAGACAATTCGAGAGATCTCATTACAGGGGTAATGACTCTCGAACGGGTCTAAGGGTTATTGAATGCGTACGCATAAGAACTAGAATGCTAGTATCTATGCGCACTATATTAAATTTCAAGTATGTTTCATATAATGGGTTAATTCAAATACACAAATAAATTCATGGGATAATTCAAATACAAAAATAAATTCATGGGATAATTCAAATACAAAAAGAAATTCATGTATTGACCACATACACACACACACACACACACACACACACTATCTAAGTTGTTCTATAGGTATAAAACAATTATTATCCAATTATTATCCAACTATTATCAATTATTTATTTTGAATGTAAATAATATTCAAATATTCTAATATTCAAGCCTAGGTGCGTAGGTGTGCGTGTGTGTGGCGTAGGTGTGCGTGTGTGCGTAGGGGCGTAGGTGTGCGTGTGTGTGTGGCGTAGGTGTGCGTGTGTGCGTAGGTGTGCCCACCCCACCCCACCCCCTCCCCCCCTCCACTACCCCCTCCCCCACCCTGCCCCATCCCGCCCCACCCCCACCACACACCACCACACACACACACACACACACCCCACCCCACCCCACCCCCCCCCCTGCCCCCCTCCACCACCCCCTCCCCCACCACACACCACCACACACACACACACACACACCACTCTACCCCATCCCCTGCCCCCTTCCACCACCCCCTCCCCCCTCCCCCAAAACACACCACCACGCACACACACACACACTGCACCCCACCCCACCCCACCCCCTGCCCCCTCCACCGCCCCCTCCCCCACCCTGCCCCACCCCGCCCCACGCCCTGCCCCCCTCCACCACCCCCTCCCCCACCCTGCCCCATCCCGCCCCACCCCCCACACACGCACACACATACACACACACATATATATATACACATACACACATAAATATACAAACAAATCTATATATAAATGGAAGAGAGAGAGAGAGAGAAATTGGACCTGAGAGAGAGAGAGAGAGAGAGAGAGCAGCGTCGAGTCGAGAGAGAGAGAGAGAGAGGGAGGGAACGGTGGGAGGGAAAAAAGAAGGGGGAAAGTGATTTTGCTGGAAAAGTTGTCACGGTCGTGTCAAGGTCATTGACCGTGACACGAATTGTCACGGTCATTGACCGTGACAATTCGTTGTCACGGTCGTGTCAAGGTCAATGACCGTGACATAAAACGCGTGTTTTTTTGTCACGGTCAATGACCTTGACAAGGCTGGCCGACTGAAAGGTGACAATTTGCCCATTTTGGTGTAGTGGATTGAATTTCATATGATCCAGACAGATTCACCTTATCCTAAGAAGAGGTTGTCTCCTTATTATGATGAATGTATCATCTTCTCTTCATCTGAAACTCATGTTTTTGACTGACCAGAGGATCATCGAGGCGAGAGGAGATTAGGTAGTGGAACACGTCTGTTTTGTCGTTGTTATAAAAGAAAAAAAAGATCATCCCATGGTGAGTTAGGATGGTAACAATTCAAAGGGTGATCAACTTAAATACATCCTAGAATTAAAAACCAGCCTAAAAACCAACCTAAATTCAAAGGATGATCACAATTCAAAGGGAGTAATCGCCTTAGACCGGGTGATGGAAGAACTAATAACCATTCCTTTAGACACATCTTAACCTATAAAAACCTTCTTGATCAGTTCCAAATTGACAATAAATGAGGCATAACATCTCATTCACATTCTGAGGTTTAATGCATATGTGTTTTCGTAGAAGCAGTATGATATTCTAGGAATTGATCCAGATGTTGCTTTCCATCGATTACACATGGATCCTACATGTCGACTAGTTAAGTAGACAACAAGAAAGTTAGACCTAAAAAAAGTCAAAGTGGTGGAGAATGAAGTTGATAATGTTATTCATGCCAACTCTATCAAAGAGGTTTATTTTCTATATTGGATCTCCAAAATCGTCATGGTCCAAAAAAAAAGTGAAAAGTGGATATTTTTATCAACTTCATAAACCTCAATAAGGCCTAATCAAATGATAACTTTCCTCTCCCCTTGATTGATGATTAGCTCGTAGACTCCATAGCAGGTCATCAATGAATGAGATTTATAAACGCTTACTCATGATATTAACAAATACCTTTATTTGTCCATAATCAAGATAATACCTCCTTCATCCCAACTATGGGTCTTTACTACTAACAATTCATGCCTTTCAGCCTCGAGAACATCGGGATAATGTACTAGATCCTTGTAACCAAGATGTTTAAGAAGAAAATCATTTAAATCATGGAGGTTTATACTAATGATATGCTCACCAAAAGTAGATACGCAGCCAACCATATTAATTTTCTCCGCAACACTTTAAAATCCTAATAGATTATAGAATGAAGTTGAATGGCTCCAAATTTCCTTTTGAAGTCGGTTCGATCAAGTTTATGGGACAATTGGTGATGCTAAGAGGTATTAAAGCCAACCCAAACAAGATTATTGACCTTCAAGACATAAAAAAGTTTACTACTATTAGGGACAACCTAATTATATTGTTATCCACCCTTAATTAATTCATATTGCGATCATTTGGTATATGTTGTCCATTCTCGCAAGACTTAAAAAGGTAAATACCACAATATGGACACACGATTATGATCAAGGACTAAAAAAATCAAGTATCACTTGGGATCTCCTTATTTTTTATCAACACCAGTCAATAGTGAGAAGCTCGATTTGTACATTTCCATTTCTCAACATGAAACTAGAGGAGCATTGGTTCAGTACTAAGATAGAGAACATATATCAGTCTACTACGTAAATAAAACTCTCCTTGACCTAGAAAATAGATACATGCCCATATAGAAGCTATAACTATCACTTGTAACATATTTAAAAAAGTCTCACTATTTCTTTAATGACCACACATAGTCATCCTTCCATCATTCTCGTTCTAATAGGTTTTAAAGAAAGCAGATGTGTCTAATAGGATGACCAAGTGGTGTCTAGAGTTTGCCCTCTTTGACATTATTTATGATCCCTGAACAACTATTAAGTAACAAGTGTTAGGAGAATTCATTATTGAGTTCTCAACAACACCCGGAGTAGAGGTCGTTTATCCCAACCCCATTCTAGAGTTGCTTAGCCTTCAACCAGCAGATGAAGAGGAGAAGGGGAGTCTATTTGTTAATATAGTATCTAGTTAATGAGTAAATAGTGTGGTAATTATCTTTGTCACCCCATAAGGGCGCCTCATTGATAAGGAAGCTCAGATTGGATTCAAGGGGTCCAATAATGAAATTGAATATGAGGCCATGATACTTGGACTGTAAAGGGTGATTACAATGGGAGCACAAGTTATTATTTTACACTACGATTGCCGTTTAATTTTTAATCAACTCAGTGTAAAATACAAAGTGACAGATATAATAATTATCACCTACTAGGATAAATAAAGAAGAATCCTAAAGGCTTTCAGATTAATGTCAACAGAATATTGATCTAAGAACTATAACGCTCATACTGACGCTTTATTTATATTAGCATTAATGATTGACACTGATCTGAAAAGGCCGATTGAAGTTGAGGATGTAAAATGACCATGCATTGATGATATGAAGATTATCCTATAAATCATTCAAGCCGAATAATTCCCATCTTAAATGGACTCCAGCATCGTATATCTAAAGAGTGGCGACCTTCCTGAAGATGATAAAGAATATCATAAACTAAAGATACAGCTGACAAGGTTTTGCCATAGATATAAGTAAAACATTTATCGACTATAGTTCATAGGACCTCTTCTCAAGTGTGTCCACCCAGATCAAGTGAAAGTGTTCTCAATGATATGTACAAAGATAATTAGGGAGCTCACTCATTTGGAAGTTCACTTTCCTATAAGGTGATCTCTTAAGGCTATTGACAGGCTTTCATATAGAAATATGTATTCAGTTCATTAGCAAATATTACAGGTGCCAAGAATTTTCTCATATCATTAAATACCTGTCTATGGTCTTCACCTTATCTCAAGTCGGCGGTCCTTTTCTCAGTGGGGCATGGATATTTTAGAGCCTCTACTTACAACATTTGGGAATAGGAAGTACTTGATAACTTCTAGGACTACTTCACCAAACTGATTGAGGTCGAACCATTAACAGGGGCCAAAGAAAGATAATTTCGATGGAGAAACATCATCACTACATTTAGTATTCCTAGAGATTTTGGTAACGGACAACAGAACCCAATTTAACAATGATATCTTCATTGACTTTGGCAAATATAATATTCGAATCCACAATCCCTAAGTGTTCTTCCCATAGAGGAACGGGCAAGCAAAAATCACCCATAAGACTCTACTCATTGAGGTGAAATAGATTTAAGAGAATATGAAAGGAAGATTGGTGGACAAGGTCTCATATGTTATGTGGGCTTACAGAACAACTCCCAAATGATCAAAAAGGGAAACCCCATATGCTTTAGGATACATAGTGGAAACAGACATCCCTTTGGAATTTAGCTCAACAACTCTAAGGACCGATATCTTTGAGGACGACCACAATTATGATCATCTAGTGCATCATATTGAATTAGTGGATGAACAAAGGGAACATTATATCGTTCACATTTCAACATATCAACAAAATCTTTTCAAATAAGATAATAGGAAGGTCAAAGTTAAAGAATTCTAGGCTAGCGATTTAGTGCTAAGAAATATGATGCACCCTCCAAAAGACTCTTCAACAAAAAATTGGCATAAAACTTGCAAGGACCATATAGCATAGTTCTAAAGGCAGGGGCTGAACATATCACCTAGAGGAGTTAGACGTCACAACAATACCTAGGTCATGGAATGCAACAAACCTAAGGAGATTTTATCATTAAAGTAGATTGATTTTTTTTATAAATTTCGTAGTTTAATAAAGATGACCCATTTTAATAAATGCACTTATTTAATATCTGTTGTTATGAGTTGAATTTCATTATCCAACCCACTTGAAAATAGTGGTAAAACCCAGCCTTGGTTGTAGGACTAGAATAGGCATAAACCCACCTAAGAAGGGGTGGTATGACTTATAGTAAGTCAGTTTCCTAATATTCGACATCAAACCCACATTAAAATAGTGGTACAATCCAACTTGGGTTGGTCTCCCCATAATTGGCATAAACCCACCTAAGACTAGGTGGTATGACTTCGAAGAAGTTAATTGCCTAAGGTTTAGCATCGATTCCACTTAAAAATAGTTGTACAACTCAACTTGTGTTGGTCGACCTAGAATAGGCAGAAACCCACATAAGAAGGGGTGATATGATTTATAGTTAGTCAGTTTCCTAAGATTTGATGTCATATCGACTTTAAAATAGTGGTACAACCTAACATGGGATGGTCACCCTATAATAGGAACAAACCCACCTGAGAATAGGTTGTATGACTTTGAATAAGCCGATAACCTGAGATTTAACATAAAATCCACTCAAAAAGAGTTTTACAACTCAACTTGGATTGTTTTCCCTAGAATAGGTATAACCTCACCTAAGCATGTGTGGTCCGACTTAGCCCAAGATAATCGCCTAAGATTAGGCCTAGTTGAAAAAGTGTGGTGCAACTTGGGTTGGTCATCTTAGAATAGGGATAATCCACCTAATAATAGGTTGTACAACTTACACTTAGTCGGTCGCCCAAGATTTAAGGTAAAACCCACTTAAAAAAATGGTGCAACCTACTAGTAAAGTTAAAAAAGAATGTTATCTTACAAATTAGTAGATAGAAGGTTGATTAATAAATTAAACTGCCAATTAGTTTGACAAGTCAGTGAATCCACAAATACTATCTTCACTAACATCGAATTAAGTTAAATAAGAACGTTAACTTAAAAAAATTAGTCAATGTTTTGTTTAGAAAATTGGACTATTGATGAAATTGATAAGTTAGTGAATTTAGTCATATATCCCAACTTTACCAGCTACCTGTAAAGTTAAACTAAGTATTAAATTATAAATTTTTTGTAAAGAAGATTATTTGTAAAATTCAATTGTTGTACAACTCAATAGAGTTGTCCATATACCTATACTCCACCAATCATAAATAAAAGTTCGTGAACTTAGTCACCAAGTAACGATAGTGATAAGAAAATAAAAAAAATACATTCATTAACTTGAAAAGAATGGTATAAGGCCTACAAATTAGGGCCAAACATCATACTGTCAAAAAAGAAAAGAAAGTAAAAACCTAAGGCAACTAAGGGTGACATCCCCTATAAGGATACGACATCGTTTCTTTGCTCGATCTATTCAGGAGGGGAAGTATTTTTCACTTTTGATTACTCAACTTCCTGGAGGAAGGCCAAGGCAACTTCAACTTCAATGATGACAGGATTCTCGAAAGGAGGATGCTCGACATGTATTGAGTCATACTTTGGGATGTTACCCCTTTAAATACAAGTAATCCATCCGAGGTTTAAAGAAATAAAATCAAGGTAGTCAAGTTGTATAGAAACTTTCTAGACCCCAGATTCGAAGAGTTCTTAAAAAGACTTCTCTTGGTCATCCTCTCGACTAGCCAGAAGTGCCCTTTATTTCCTGTAAAAAATTATATTCTATATAGTTTTCGGGTAAAAGTCTTTTTGGTATCTCCATCTCAGTGTCAACCTTTCTCAACTCCAACTAAAGGAGATTATCGTCTTTCTTCACCTTCTCCTTTCAACCAGTCTCTTCTTTGATTTTTCTCCCAAGGTCAGGAATTTGATTATCCTTATCGGTTATATTATTCTTCATGACACTAGGTTGGTCATTAAGAGCATAAATTATTTTCAATAAGTGGGTGTTCCGTGTTTCCACCTCATGAATTGCGTGCATGGCCATAAAATCGAGGACAAGAAGAAAAGTTAACATTAAAATAGAATTTGAAACTTATGTAAGTAAAATAAAAAGTTGATGTACCAAAATAAAATGATACATCCAATTATTATGAAGGTGATCCAAAGAAAATCTCCTCAAATATGTTATATACCTAGGTTAAATGGAATATAGTTCTCTTTATAGTCTATCTCGACATTTCAAGATGCCAAATCATTAGTTGTAATGAGATCCTTTCCCTTTATAAAAATGATCATCCCAGGATGACCCCAACACATCGAAGGTGGTGGGGGAGTCTTCTTCCTAGGGGAAATAATCAAATGGTAGTTATATACTATAAAAGAAGTGAAGGGAGGAGTTTTTTTTGTCCTCCTCTTCTTGTCCTGTTTAGCCTCTCTTTCCCCCTCCTTTTATTTTTATTTCTCTTTCTCTTAGTTCTCCTTATCTTTGGTGGACATTATCTTCTTTTTAGAGTCAGTTAGACCTTGGTGGTTCTAGATAACTTGACCTACCCACTTCTTTATCCTTTCCCTGGTTGTAATAAGATGAACAATTCATCTTGGTCGTCTAGTAATGTCTCCAAGATCATGAGGAATGGGTTGAAAAAAAAATCCCCTTCCTCTCTGCCTTTTCCTTGTCTATATCTTCCCAAAGTCGGCCTGATGTGCCGACTTCTTATTATAAGAAGATGGGTTGAAGTCATCAAGTATTAAAACTTTTAGTCATTCGCAAAATTTATCCTCCTTAGAGTCGGTAGAATTACATAGGTGGGGTAAACCCTTCGACAATGTACACCCCTCTTGCCTTTGCATTAAGTACATATGAACATGTTGGTATAGAAGAATCGCTGACCATTGTGTTATCATTTATAGTAACCTATGGAACGCCTATGAAATTCTTGGGTGACAAAACCTAACTTCATAGTTAATAAGTGTATGAGATGCTCTCAAATGTTGTCTAACAACGACCAGAGTTTGTCTTTCCTAAACCTTTCAGATATTTGCACAGTTAACATCCCAGACTCTGGGTTTTCTCTTACAATAAGGATCTTTATAAGAGATACATTCTAACTCGTAACAAATAAAGTTAAATTATTCTTGAAATTTTAATATACGGTAAAGGATCTATTATAAGATTGAACCTGAACATGAATATGAAGAATTTTCTAGTCTTCAGCATATAGCAACCTAGAATACAATAAGACATCTCTATCGGTGTCTTTTTTTTATCTGGGTAACTAATTCCCCAAATCGCGGGACTTTGTCCCTGGCTTGAAACGGATATGTTCTAGGCCCAGGAGAAGTCATCAACTCATAGTGATACTAAATATCACTGAAGCCCAGATTAGTTCGATAAATTTTGTTTATGAAAATGGTTCCCATTACGATCCGGAAGAAATGTTATTTTCTTAAATTGGAAGTATTCCATTGAAACAAAGTCTTCAACAAGTAATTGGTGAATGGGTAAATGAACTCCCCCTATTATTTCTATTGCTATGAAAGAAACCTCATCATCGATGTCATAAACGTCCTCATTATCTGGCGAGGTTCATATCTTGACCATTCCATGGAGGGTATATTTTCTAAGAAAGGCCAAAAAATAATATTTTGAGGTCAATTCATACTTCCTAAAATGCAAAAACATGGCTAGGAGGAAATAAAATCAATTGAAGGAAATGAAGATGAAGATGAATGGTGATTATCTACAAATTCAGAGAGATAAATGAAACTTTGAGGTTTTGTACATTTAAAACTCACTTAGAGAGGCATAAGGGGCATTTTGAAACCCTTTATACCCTTTACCATCAAAGGGCAGTTGAAGTGATGGATCTGTTGGAAAAAAAACATCACTTTTACTTAAAAACATAGGGATTACGTGAATCTTTACAATGATTACTTTCCCACTAAACACAAGTGGAATGGATGGCAGTTAATAGACCTTTTATGCTAAAAACCAAATCATACGTGGATAGTTCAATAAAGCATATTTGGGACGATCAAGCCTAAATACCAACCACCCTAATTCTTGGGACAATTGATGGGACTACAAGTCGGGAAAGACAAGTGGCATGACACTTGGAACAATGAAAATATAGCAATAAGGTCATCCAAATATCATGGTCTAGATTGAGGAGAATAAAAGGAGAAGAAAATTGGATATGGCGAGATAAATATTTACTGTTATCTTACAACTTTAATGATAAGACCATGGATTACAACTAATCTTTATAAAGAATATTATAAACATTTGAACAATTGCATCTATGAAAGTAATGGCCATAATGTCTTGGGGAATGGATATTCACACTCTTTTATCCATTACTTGGACAATTAACTAACAACCATAGCACTCCAATTAATCTTTTTCTTCTTATTCCAGTATTAAAACTCTTATCTCCCTTCCCCGTGGATATAAGCATGCCGACATGTCAAACCGCTTAAATATGTGTATTTATTTTGTACTACACTTATATTCGGTACCAAAATTGTATCTGGAATTATTGTATGATTGATAACCCCTAAAATGAAAAAACGTTATGATACCATAATATATTCCTTTTTATAAAGAGTTATCTTATTCATGTGTCAAAAAAATTAAGCCTAGCATAATCAAGCACATAACTTTATATGCGTATAGATGTGATAGGTAGATGATTGACTTTATTCCCATGTAGATTATCATGAACATCTTTTGACATTAAAAGGATTCAGCACATTTATAAAGATTTCAATTTTTTTAAGATTATATCCTCTTATTGCTGTTTGAATATATACCGATTGGCATAAACATGCACATTTTGTTTATTGGGAAAATGGCGTTTGGATTTTATAGTGAACCTGAATATTTTAAGTTAGTAAGCTTAAAAATTAGAGAAATAATATATATTATTAAAGTCTAGACTTTTTTAAAATTGGTCACTTTGTACAACCGTGTGCATGGTACCATTTCACTACAATTTCCATGGTTTTAGCACAATTTGCACTACTTTGGTATTGGTCCTAACTGTGTGCATGGATCAAGTTTCTTCATGCCCACAATGTATTCAATTGTTTTTAAAAATCTATAAATAGCATCTTTTTGCATCTCTTTTAAATAAACACCCCTATCACACAAAATTCTCTTTATTTTTAGTGAGAGAATTTAAATTTGAGAACTTACATTTTAGCTTTATAATACCCCATTATTTTGAGGATTTATTTAAGAATATTATATAAGATTTCAGTAATAATTTCAAATAAAAATACATTTATTGATATTATATTTAAAAGAAATTTATTTTAGTTTGAAATCAAATCAAATCAAACATTTTAAATTTAAATTATTTTTGGACATTTTACAATGGTTTAAATTTGTAAAGTAGACAATTTTACATTAAATGGCAATATGGTAATATGCGTTAGCTTAGGCTCTAAGCTAGGCTTCAGACTGGAGATTCAAATAATGTTTGGGTATGATTTTTTTGAGTCTTTAAAAAAGGCCTACAATTGTGGATTTTGACTATTTTGAGGTAGTTTCGTTCTCCCTTCATTAATTTTGTGTGCTACACATATCCAACCTTGATTGTATAATTATATCCCTGATATGTGTTGCATTTATATATATATTATCCGCTCATATACTATATTCTTTATTACACCCATTTTGTATATGTTATTTTCATGTCGTGTAGTTTGGGGGTAACAAAACTAGTTGATTTTGCGAGCATGTTCGTTTATAGAAATTGGGAAGAATATATGTACACTTAATTTATGGGGATTGAATCAGAAATTTATTTGAATTGAGATAAAGATATTATGATGATTATTATTGGAGAGTGCATAGACATTCCTTAGCCAAACCACCCGATGGATGAGGTATGCTGTCGGCTACAATTTTGTTTATTATCCAAAGACTAGACCATGGACCCCGATTGGCGAGTATGCCAAGTGTTATTATGGCGTGATGCCAAGATTTTATGACCGTGATGAAATGTTATGATGGGTCCTGTGCCCGAGTTATCTTATTTATCTTTGGGGGTTATTGGATTGTTCTGAGGATAATTGACAAGATAATGGACAGTAGTCCATACCGTAATGTGGGAAGTGCGACAAAATTTTTGATATAGGGTATTGGGTTGTGTAGTGCCTGTGGTAAGATCCTAGGTGATGATTATTATTTTTGAGATTTTAGTTGGAGTGTTCATATTATATACACTCTTGTATATAATGTACGCACACACGAGTATGTGTAGCTACACTTGGAGCATTTATACAAGCAACTAAGTATCCTGCTCACCCCCATAGTTTGTTGTATTTCAGGTTTGATGCGAGATAATATTTTTGGCATCACTGGGATTGGGATCGTCTTTAGAGGCTCTGGATATTTATTTTCAAAATTTAAATGTAACGCTTTATTTATTGTAAATTTTTTTGTAAAAAGACATTTGAGATTTAATAAGATTGGGACATTTTATTGAGTTGATTTATGTATTTATGCTTCACAAATTTATGCTCAATCAAAATGTTTTTTTTTTTAATAAAAAAATGCTCTAATTTATCAATATTTTTCAAAAGCACCTCTTGGGGTATTACAAAGTGGTATTTGAGCATAGGTTATTCGTATTCTCGAGCTTGGGGTTATTGGTTCGTCATATTGTTCGTTGAGAGAGATTTTATTTATATTGTCTTTTATTCGGGTGACGTTGAACTTTCTATTTGAATTTAATGGATGAACATTTTGGGTGAATTTTGAGGATAAAATTCCTTTTATTGTGGGGAAGAATGTAATACCCCATTATTTTGAGGATTTATTTAAGAATATTACATAAGATTTTAGTAATAATTTTAAATAAAAGAATTTTATTGATATTATATTTAAAAGTAATTTATTTTAATTTGAAATTGAATCAAAAATTTTAACATAAATGGTTTTTGGACATTTTATGATGGTTTAAATATGTAAAGTATACAATTTTAAATTAAAAGGCAATATGGTAATATGCGTTAGCTTTGGCTCCAAGATAGGTTTCGAGAAAAGGTTTATAAGGAATGTTAGGGATGATTTTTAGTGTGAAAAGGGCAAATAAAGAGGCCAAAAACAAAACCTAAAGAGTAAAAAATGAGAGGAATGGAGAGAGTTTGTTTGGAGTATTTTAGATCTTCTTTTTGAGTTCTTTTGGACGAGATTTGAGAAAAACTCAAAACACATACTTGACCCAATATTTTTTGTAGAATCGAAACCTGAAGCCGGATTGGTGATTCGAATAATCTTTGGATCTTATTTTTGGAGTTTTAAACAAGTCTATAATTGTAGATTTTGACTCTCTTGAGGTAGTTTCGTTCTCCCGTTGTTAATTTTATGTGCTAAACATATTCAACCTTAAATTTATGGTGATATCAATGCTATGTTTTGCATTTATATGTATTATATGCTTGTGTACTATAATCGTTAGTGCACCCATCTTGTATGTGTTATTTTCATGCCGTGTCGAAATTAGTTGATTTTACGAGTATGTTGGGTTATAGAACTTGTGCATAATATATGTACACTTGATTTATAGAAATTGAATTAGAAATTTATTTGAATTGAGAGTGATTATTATTGGAGAATGCATAGGCATTTCTTAGACAAACCACCCACTGGACGGGGTGTGCTATCAGCTATGATTTTTTTTATTATCCAAAGACTAGGCCATAGACCTCGGTTGGAGCGTAAGCCAAGTGTTATTATGGCATGATGAAACCCCGGCTAGCGAGTATGATAAGTGTTATTATAGCCTGATGCCAAGATTTTATGGCGATGATGCCGGTTATGATGATTCGTGTGCCCGAGTTATGTTATTTATCTTTAGGGGCCATTGGATTTTTCTAGGGATAATTGACAGGATAGTGGACGATAGTCCATATTGTACAGTAGGAAGTACGGAGGGAATTTTGATATGGGATATAGTGTTGTGTAGTGCTCGTGTTGAGATCCTAGGTGATGATTATAATATTGGGACTTTATTTTGAGTGTTCATATTGAATACACTCTTGTATATAATGCATGCACACACGAGTATGTGTACGTACACTCGAGCATTTATACGAGTTACTGAGTTTTCTGTCAGCCCCCCGTAGTTGGTTGTATTTTAGGTTTGAGTGAGATAATATTTTTGGCATCATTGGGATTGGGATCGTCTTTAGAGGCTCTGGATATATATTTTCAAAATTTAAATGTACCGCTTTTTTTATTGTAAATTGTTTTGTAAAAAGACATTTGAGATTTAAACAAATTGATTTATGTAAAAAGACATTTGAGATTTAAATTGTTTTGTAAATTGTGACATTTTATTTAATTGATTTATGTATTTATATTTTCGCAAATTTATGCTTAATCTAAAAGGTATTTTTTACAAAAAAAATCTCTAATTTATCAATATTTTTTAGTTGCACCTCTCAAGGTGTTTTAAGTTTTTCTTACAATTTCACTAGACCCAACCGAATTGAGTGTTATGCTAGATCTAGACTCGATCTTAGCTTGAGAGGACTTTTACTTGAGTGAATTTCATTGAAAATCAAAATACCCTAGATTCAAACATATGTTTACATATGAATTTTAGATATACATTATATCTTTCACCGTATTTAATTGAGGCTAGTGGATTATTCAAGAATTGGTCACGGTGCAATGGCTAGGAGTAGGTTGCGACTTCCTCATTGTATAATGGAGTTTCAAAAAGATATCTTGTTTGCAATAGGGGAGATTTAAGATGTGCATAAGTCCTAATTTTTAAGGATCAAGTTAGAGAGGTATTTTAAGACCCAAACAATTTAAATAATAAAATTTAAATGAATTTTTTGAATAATTGGTTTTATTAGATAAAATGTATATTTTTATTAAACTAAAATTGGATAATTTTCATAGTAAATTTAATTGGACATTTTAATAAATCAATTTGGATAATTTTTATAAATTTCAATTTCGTTATTTCTCGTGTTAAATTAGAAAGGAATCCATTTACATAAACTAATTGAAAAAATTTCATAGCTTTAATTGGATCATTTTCGTGTTAAAGTAGGAAACTTAATTTTTGAGGTAAATTATATTATGTTTTGAGTTGTAACTTTTAGGTATGATTTATTGGGTTAGTTAGAAGTCCAAAATAGTTAAAAATAATGGTAAAGTGTACCTAAGGGTTGCGTAACCCATAGGGATAAATTTGGGCATGTTTCAATTGGAACTTAAGGTTCAAAAGCTCACTGGAAATTAGGTTTATGAGAATTAAGATTTTAATAGAAACTTATACTAAATCTAATCTCATTTTAACATAACAACAAACCCTAAACTCTAAACCCAAACCTAAAGGGAGGCTACTTGGGACAGTAAGCGGCAAGGGCTAATACAAGAAGGATTGAGGAGTATATTTTAAGAGGAAGCTTTGGAGATTAAGATTAAAAAATAAAAGGAAATCAAGTTCTTCATAATTGGTATTCATCTCTATAGGAAATATTTCTTCTATTGTGTCCTTTTGATGAACTTATTGTATATTAGAACTTATGTAAATGATTTAATTAAGTACAGTTGTAACTTTAGGATAATAAAAATTTATTTTTGAGATGAAATTTAGATGTTTAACTTTTCCGTATTATACTTGGAGTTAAATTGCTAGAATTAGGATTTCAATTGTTATTTAGGATTTGAGTTGTGAATTTTGTATAGGCATGTGCTAGAGAATCATGATTGAATTTTTAATACATGTTTGGTTGTTTTAATTTTTTTATATAATTGATAGTTACAATCAAGGTTTGGGGGTAAACTATGGTGTTTTGCTATATTGTGCAAATGGGGTGTATTAGACTTGTTATAATTTGTAATTGGAACCGTTCCATCTTACTTGTTAATATAAAAAAAATTATGATGATTCACACCACATTTTACTCTAAATAAGATATTTAACAACATAAGAATGTTGGAACTTCATATGTAAACTATTAATCTCATGAAATTGAACTCGTGCTATAATGATGACAAATTAGGTTCTTGACTATAACCATATTATAATCGAGTTTAGTGCAATAATATGGAGGTGATGAAATGTATAATTATTACATGTATATTAACTCAATGCCTACTAAAATTATATAATTGAAATTAATAAAAAATCAAAAGTTAGATGTTGAAATCCATAAAGTAGGGTTCTTAGAGTTCATATTGTTCTTATTTTTAATTAGTTTGATATATATTGGTAGACATTGTTATTTCATAATTTATATTCATACAAATATTAGTTTTGAGTGCCTAAATAATGAATTTACTCTCTGAAACAAATTCACTTTGGATGGAATCGAATTGGGTTGATAATTAGGGAAAAACTCGTAACAAAATGAGGCTGATATGAGTTAATCCCATAACTAGATACGTCCATCTTGGAGACAGATTTGGTTGGCCCATACACTTTGTTAAGTCTCGGTTCGGTTGTTTTGCTTCGATTTGATTATGGGTTGTTCGGAGGGTTTTTTAAATTATTTTAATTAATATTTTCACTAAATATGAAGGTTTATGATTAAAAATATGAATTCTTTAAATCGTGAGATATATTATGTATAATGGATATTCAGGAATATTCTAATGTAGATAAGTGCTACGTTCATTCGGCTTTAGGTATAAATATTTATAAATTCTGATATAGGATGGTTAAATGACATTTATGAACAAATAATTGAAATGGAGACCTAAGACTAGAAATGATTAGTAACCTAAATTGGGAATTTGATTACATTTAGATAATGTTTGGGGATAGTTTAATGGGTAAAATCATACCTAATTTGATTCAATTGAAATCTTATAAATAATATAGTAGACGAGTAGATGAATCTCCATTTGTGATATGTTTATTTTGGGGCTGTGAGTATATATTACGTATTGATGCGGAAGATCCTTTACAGAATATATATAGTTAATTTTGGGACTCAAGAGATGTTCTTTATATAATATGTATTTACATAGAAGGCACTCTACATAATATATTTCGAGATTGTGAGGAGGTTCTTTATATGTTATGTAATAATACGAGTACTCTTTACACAATATATCTATTATTTTGTAGGACTGTCGGGATGTGCATATATATTATGTATTGATTGTTGAATAAGCGCCACATAATATATTCAAGATATGGATATGCTCGATTATTAATGTTGCAAGATACCCTTTATATAACATAGTGTGACACCCCGACTAATTAAATACCAGGTATCTACTCCTTTATTCAAATTAATACAAAATGTGAAGTTGGTTCAATTCATAGCATCACTATCGAAATCATTTTAAACAATTACAAGCCACCTAATATTTAAAAAGTGAGTTGCCAAATTTTATTAAATTAAATTAAAAGGTAAGCAATTAAATTATAAGCCAAAAGTCCCACATCCACATCATAAACACAATAGAATAATAATGGAATAAATAAAACGAGTCAGGAGTAACACTCCCCTGAATAATCCAAATACAGAATAAAACCTAATATAGAAGTCTAAATAAATAAATAAATCCAAAACTGAAATGAAACTGAAAGTCTGAGAATGCTATCTCTAAATGGAAAGGGGCGACATTCCCTAAATGATAAATGACCCTGAATAGAATGAAATGTAGAATGTCGAGGCGTCTACTACCGAGATCCTGTAACTTCCACAGCAGCTATAGCACGTCAATGGAATGGAACTCCTATGCTTGGCGTCCCTGTGGCTAGGAACCTAAAAGGTTTTATAAAAAAATATATTTGAAATAAAACGGGTCAGAGCCCGAGGTCAAAATAGTTTAAAATTATAGCAAGTGTTTAATTGCATTAAACTGTGAATATTATATACATGATAGTTACGTTCCCTTACATGAGTTTCTCACCCCTCAACTAATGTGCACGCCTAACATATATCCTTAACCCGTCCTAGTTATGCCGTTCTAACTAGTCTGTACCACATCATGTCCTCACATTATAATATAGGGATCTATTCATATCATTCTATTATATCCTACGTGTGACACACCTTTTCATTGATCAGACTAATTTATAATAATTACGATAGGAAATTCTCATTTTTAATCGCATTCAAACTGCCTCAATTATTCATATTCACACTTTAACAAAGAGTTCGAAATAAATACAAGTATATTATTCTCAGCACAAATATACTAATAGGGCACCCCTAGGCTAAGCTGCGGTTCACACATACTCTGCTATCGAATCCCGGTACAACACGTACTTAAGGACTACGTGTTTCGAATTGCTCATGAACTGTTGCAATAAACAAAATAAAACATATTATAGGCGGACATAGTTCACATACCCATGCGTCACGCACATACCTATGCTCCCATGGTCAGCTGACTTATTTACTCACATATAAGCCATTCGCAATCCTATGTCCTTAAGGTACGAATCTAAATCCCCCCGTAGGAACACAAAGATTAGATGGTCCTAATCCTAAAGATGACCTCCCAAGATAGCAAGTATGGTAGGTATGGCATACACATAATAATCCATTTTCTAAGCATTCACGCAACTTAGATAACTGTTATTTTATTGAAGGTATATTCTCAGCCCTATACCATTAGTCTAATTCGTACATTATTATTATTCCAGATTATACATAATATATTTTGCCGATAAGTCTCATGTCATATAGTTTCGAGTATTAAAATCAATCCGAAGAGGTTACTAACTTTCCTACGTATCCCACATATCAATTCAGTACTCCGAGGTCCTTAATTATGTCCCCACATCTTAACTTATCACTCCTAAGAATTTAAATCATGTTCTCGCATCATAAATGGGAAATTACTCGTCGGACACTCATAAATTCAAACCTACATTCCAACCAATTTATAATATGTTCCGGGCTTCAGGTATATCCCTAATGGTCTCCCTAAAGTCCTAATGTATTCACATAATCCCCACCTACAACGTTCGACGACCGAAATCACTTCAATTCGAAAAGGGGAAAAAGTCATAGTTTTTGGGGAGATCGATCGATCGACCTATGGGTGTCGATCGATCAAGCCCAGTCGATCAATCGATCTATGAATGTTGATCGATCGATCAAACAAGTGAAGGATACGGGTTTCCTTCGTTTTTAGTCCCATTTTTGTCCTAAATCTTCATTAAAAGATTTTAAATCCTAAAGTAAACTTATTGGGTCATTATACAACCTAATTACATGATTCTTAATGTTCGATAACTCTTAAATAATCATCAATTAGACTTTTCTTGGATCAAATCATCATATTATCATGAAAACCATGTATTTTAATTTTCTTCAAGAATCATCCTACTCTCTTCCTAAATCCGTTTTAACTAATCAAGGGTTATGATTATGTTAATGTAATACTTTCAGAATCAAACTACATGCAAATCCTGTCCAAAATTAAGGTTCCAATTCCAAATTTCATGAGTTTCAATCACTGCTCATGGCTATCATCAAATCCTACACTGTCATGGATAAATTATTCGCTGAAACTTAATGAATCAAATCACTTGCCTAGGAACTTGATGTTCTGATCCGTTGATGACGTTAAAGGTTGGTTCTCTTCCTCTCTTCGATCATAATTCCGACGAATAGTGATGGTGTGTGGTGGTTATGGCCTTGCAACCTTCTTGTAACTTCTCCTCTTTCTCACGTTGTCCACTCCTTATTTTTTGATAGATAATGGCCCTAATATTGGCTGATAAATAAAGCCTAAAATTCGTGAGTCAAAATTTCTTAAAAATAAAAATGACTAAAATACCCTCTCAGGTTGCTGGTTTGGGCTAAAAATTCCCCGGGACCCAAACTAAATCCTCGGCTAGTGTTTTCTGACAATTTCGACCCTTCCGAACTTGCTGGAGCACTTAATATGACCATACGGATGATAAAATTTACTTTTAAATTCATTTAAAATGATTCCTGACGCGACTGACACACGCATCCGAACTTATTTCCCCAAATTATCGGATTTTTGACTCGCGATAATTTTAATAAATTCAATAATCATATATTACCGTATTCACTCAGTAATATTCAACGTTATTATTATCATCAAATACCAACTCACGTCTCCCTAGCATTTAAATCCAGATTAATTTCCAATCAATTATCCCATTTAATTTAATTAATACCATTAAATAAAATCAATAAAATTACGGGGTATTACATAATTCCCCCCTAATAACATAATTTTTTCCTGAAATTCAGAAATAAAATATACCTGGAAAAAATAATGTTTTAATAACACTCGCGCATCTCATCCTCGCGCTCCCAGGTAGACTCCTTGACTTTATGATGCCACCACTGAACATGTACTAACGGTACTGTCTTCGACCTCAATTTCCTCTCTATATGGTCTAGAATAGCAACCGACCCCTTTTCATAGGAACTATCATGCTATAGATCAATATCCTCTAAAATAATGTTAGTATGGGCCAAATCATCCCGAAGATATCTCCTCAGTGAGGAAATATGGAACACGTCATGAACCCTATATAAGTGATCCGATAACCCAAGTCTATATGCAACTGACCCAATTCGCTAGATTATAGGGAATGGTCCCACATATCTAGGCGCCAACTTCCCCTTGTTCCTGAAATGCATAATCCCCTTCATAGGAGACACTCTTAGCAGCACCTGGTCCCCCACCTTGAACTCTCGAAAGGACCTCTTGGAATCGGCATAACTCTTCTGTCGGTCCTAAGATACCCGAATACGGCTCTGTATCATCTCTATCCTTATTGAGGTATCCTAAATCACCTTCGAGCCTAGTATCTTGTTATCCCCCACCTCTAGCCAACATACCAGGAAACGACAAGGCCTACCGTACAACGCCTCAAATGGAGTGATACAAATAGTGAACTGGTAGGAGTTATTATAGGGAAACTCCACCAGTGGAATATACTGCTCCTAACCACCTCCAAAGTCTAGGATGCACATACGCAACATGTCTTCTAATATCTAATTCGTCCGCTCAGTTTGCCCATCTTTCTTCGGGTGATATATTGTACTCAGTCGCAACTCTGTACCCATGGCTTCATGAAAACTCTCCTAAAATTGTGACACAAATATCTTGTCCCCATCGGACACGATATTGAGAGGAACCCCATGGAGTCTCATTATCTCAGCTATGAAGATCTGGGCATACTGTCCCGTAGTGTAGTCTGCCCGGGCTGGAAGAAAGTGAGAAACCTTTTTCAACCGATCCACGATCACCCAAATTGATTCATGACCTCTCGGCGATGTAGGTAACCCCGTGATGAAGTTCATGGAAATGCTCTCCCATTTCCACATAGGAATATCTAATGGCTGTAAAAGTCCTGTCGATCTTTGATGGTCCACATTTATTAGCTGACAAGTGTCACATTTCGAAATGAACTCGGCAATATCTCTCTTTATCCCGCTCCACCAGTACTCTCGCCTCATATCCTGGTAGATCTTATCCCCACCAGGATGTATCACGAATCATGAGCCGTGCGACTCTGTCATTACCTCGTGTTGCAAGTTTTCCCCCTCAGGAACAACTAACCTCCCATTGAAGCGTAAGCCCTCATCTGAACTAACGGTATAAGACTCGGCCCCCTCTGCTAATAATCGTAGTATCTGCTCTTGACAGAATGGGTTTGCTGCCTTGGCCAGTATTACCCTCGTAATAATCTGGGTCATAACTATCATCACATACATGAATGATCGGGCCATTGCATCCCGATGTCCCAACTCCTTCCACTTTTCTTTTCACACTTCGGCTACCTTGCATACTGGAATGTGTCTCAACGCGTATGCTACCACGTTAGCCTTTCCTGGATGGTATTGGATGTGGAACTGATAATCCTTTGTAAACTCAATCCACCGACGTTGAAGCATTTTCAGCTCCTTCTATGTGAAGAGGTATTATAGGGACTTGTGGTCTGTGAATAAATGGAATTTCTCCCCTAGTAGATAATGTCTCCAAATTCGAAGAGCAAATACTACTGACACTAACTCTAAGTCGTGGGTGGGGTAATTCTTCTCATGAGGCTTAAGCTTAGGGAAGCATAAGCTATAACCCGACTCTCCTGCTGCAGTACACCCCAAGTCCTAGTAAGGACGCATCAGTGTAGACTAGATACTCCACTCCCAGCTTGGGAAATGCTAACACTGGTGCTGAGGTAAACTTGTCCTTTAACTCGTCGAAAGCCAAATGGCAGGCATCGATCAAGATAAATGTCACACCCTTGCGAGTCAGATGTGTCAAAGGACCCACTATCTTGGAGAACCCCCGAATAAACCTCCTGTAGTATTCTGCTAGGCCCAAGAAACTACGTATCTCTATGAGTGTCGTGGGATGTCCCCACTCCCTCACCGCCGATACCTTCCCCGAATCAACATATATCCCCCTGTTTGAAATGATATGCCCTAAAAACTAAACATCCTTCAGCCAAAACCCACACTTCTCATATTTTGCATACAACTCATTCTAATGCAGTGTCTGCAAAACCTGTCTCGAGTTCTCAACATGATCCTCCTCTGTCTGGGAGTAAACTAGAATGACATCAATGAAGACAATGACGAACTGGTCTAGGAACTCTCTGAACACCCTATTCATCAACTCCATAAACACAGCTGGGGCTTTGGTTAGGCCAAAAGGCATAACCCTGAACTCGTAGGAACCATATATCATCAAGAAGGTAGTCTTCGAGACATACTGCTCCCTAATACATAACTGATGGTATCCCGATCTCAAGTCAATCTTTGTGAAGAAGGCATCTCCTCTCATCTGGTCGAATAAGTCATCAATTTGGGGCAACATATACTTATTATGTATCATGACTTTATGCAACTCCTGATAATCTATACACAACCATAAAGATCCATTCCTCTTCTTAACTAACAACACAGGAGAACCCCACGGTGAAGTACTCCTACAGATAAACCCCTGACCCAATAGCTGTTCTATCTGATCCCGTAGCTCCTCCATCTCCGCTGGTGCCAAGCGGTAAGGTACGCGGGCTATCGGCCGAGTGCTTGGTGTCAAATCAATAACGAAGTCTATCCCTCTACTAGGAGGTAATCCTAGAATACATCAGTGAACTCCCTAACAACTAGAATCGAATCAAGTGGTATCACCGCCTCCTTAGAGGTCTCCTCCTCTATATAGTACAAGTGAGTGGACGATCCTCCCTCAGGATGAGGCATCACCACTAGGAACATCTACTGTCTGGGTATGGCAAAAATAATAATCCTACTGAAATAATAAATCATAGCTCGATACTCAACCAACCAATCCATATCATTGATCGCATCGTACTCGGTCATATCTAATACTAACTTATCAACAGGTAAAGTAAACTTCCCAATATCTACGCCCACACCTCTACATATAAGAGAAATAACAGAACCCTTACTCAACTATGAATCTACACAAGTAACATTGCTCTTCGCGGTATCTAATAACCCCATAGCGCGTGAAAATTTCGTGGA
Organism: Sambucus nigra; assembly: GCA_949130495.1. Taxonomy (NCBI): domain Eukaryota; kingdom Viridiplantae; phylum Streptophyta; class Magnoliopsida; order Dipsacales; family Adoxaceae; genus Sambucus; species Sambucus nigra. The sequence continues at coordinate 292,484,035 of OX422217.1, read as the reverse complement.
AATAAAAAAGTGTGTGGCTCCCGTGTCAAATAAAATACGCCCCATAGTCCCCTAAATAGTAAACATTCCCTCAATCGCGGGTGGATCCTGCGGGACTATGGCCTGCTGAAGCTAGTAAACTAGACCGTACTGAATTTGTCCCTGCTTGGATAGGTGGCAATACTGGCATCTGTGGTGGTGCAGGGAGGGCGGAGGGAAACATAGGTCTTTGGGGCTCATGTCGAGCACCCTGTTGCTGCTTCTGCGGGGCCCTACCCCTTTCAGGACACTCCTAGAGTTTGTGGCCAATCTTTCCACATATGAAACATTTTGCTGAGAAGTTTCCCCTTCTCTGACCCTGCTTCCACGGCACTGATGGCCATTACCACTCGTACCCTGGCCATGCTGTCCCTGCTAAAACTGCTACTGGCCCTGATGGCCATGCTGACCCTGATGGCCATGCCAAAAACCTCCTCGGCCATGCCTGAAACCTCCTGATCTAAATCTCTTAGAATCCCCCTATTGGGAACTCTGATCACACTACCTGTGCTGACCCTGAGCGGATTGTGCCCTGCTAGAACCATTACCCCCTGCCTTGCCTGCTGGCTGGACTCTCCTGCTTGCTTACCCTCTGACAAATGGAAGCAGTAGTCCTGGTTGTGAAGTAATGCTGCATTAACCACATCTGAATAGGTTGCCAACGAGAGATTACCCAGTAGGTGCTGACGAATAGTCCACGCCAACCCATCCATGAACTTTTGGATCTTCTTCTCTTTAGTAGGGATGTCATCGGGAATGATGTTCCGAAGATTAGTGAATTCAGCCTCATACTCTGACACTGTCCTCCCTTTTTGCTTAAGGTTCATTAATTTTTGCCTCATCTCGGTGTGAACTGCTGAGGGAAAATATTTGAGATCGAGCCGCACCTAGGATTCATGTATAGAAAGAACATCTCTCTCCTCTGCGGTGGTAATGGACTCCCACCACAACAATGCTAATTGTACCATCTTAAATGTAGCCAGTATCTGCCTCTGCACATCTGTACACTCGTACATCCTCAAGTGTTTTTGGATGTACTTCTTCCACTGGCTCGACACAACAACGTCAGAGCTCCCTGTAAACTCCGAAGGGTGCACCTTTTAAAAAGCATCATGGACATGTTCCCAAGTAGACGGGGATGTATGAGCCTGGAATGGGGCTACCACTGGTGCCTGAGGTGGTGCCTGTTGCACAACTACTAATGCGGCATTTATCGCCTGGGCTATAATGGCGGCAACTTCCGCAATGTTCATAGAACCTTGAACTGGTGCAGGCTGAGGCTCGGGCTAGGCACCCCTGGGAAGTCGCTGTGCACGTCGAGGAGGCATCTGAAATGAGAGAAGTTTTATAAGTACGGAGTTATTATCTCAAAATAGCTGAAGAACGTAAGATACACAAAAGAGTACAACGATCCTAAAATATAGGTCTCTATATCAAAGGATGTTATGCAGAAACATAACAATCCATATAAATCCTAAGGATTCTAGAACCTGATATTCTGATACCACCTGTGACACCCCGACTAATTAAATACTGGGTAGCTACTCCTTTATTCAAATTAATACAAAATGTCAAGTTGGTTCAGTTCATAGCATCACTGTCGAAAGCATTTTAAACAATTACTAGCCACCTAATATTTAAAAAGTGAGTTGCCAAATTTTATTAAATTAAATTAACATTAAACAAATTAAATTATAAGCTAAAAGTCCCACATCCACATCACAAACACAGTAGAATAATAATGGAATAAATAAAATGAGTCGGGAGTAACACTCCCCTGAATAATCCAAATACTGAATAAATCCCTATACAAAACTCAGAATAAATAAATAAATATAAAACTGAAATGAAACCGAAAGTCTGAGAATGCTATCTCTAAATGGAAAGAGGCGACATGCCCTAACTGATAAATGACCATGAATAGAATCAAATTCAGAATGTGGAGGCGTCTACTATTGAGATCCTATAACTTCCACAGCAGCTACATAACGTCAATGGAATGGAACTCCTATGCTTAGCATCCCTGTGACTGGGCACCTAAAAGTTAAAAAAAAAATAGATTTGAAAGCAAATGGGTCAGAGCCCAGGTGAAAACAGTTTTAAATTATAACAAGTGTTTAATTGCATTAAACAGTGAATATTATATACATGTTAGTTACGTTCCCTCACATGAGTTCCTCACCCCTGAACAAATGTGCACGCATAACGTACATCCTTAACCCGTCCTAGTTATGTCATTCTAACTATTCTGTACCACATCCTGTCCTCACATTATAATATAGGGGTCTATTCATATCATTCTATTATATCCTGTGTGTGACTCACCTTTTCATTGATCAGATTAATTTATAACAATTATGATAGGAAATTCTCATTTTTAATCCCATTCAAAATGTCTCAATTATTCATATTCACACTTTAACAAAGAGTCTGAAATAAATATAAGTATATTATTCTCAGCACAAATATACTAATAGGGCACCCCTAGGCTAAGCTGCGGTGCACACATACTCTGCTATCGAATCTCGTTACATCACGTACATAAGGACTACGCGTTTCGAATCGCTCAGGAACCGTTGCAATAAACAAAATCACACATATTGGAGGTAGACATAGTTCACATACCCATGGGTCACACACATACCTACGCTCCCATGGTCAGCTGACTTATTAACTCATAAATAATCCATTCACAGTCCTATGTCCTTAAGGTACCAATCTAAATCCCCCCATGGGCACACAAAGATTAGATGGTCCTAATTCAAAATACGACCTCCCGAGATAGTAAGAATGGCGGGTATGGCATACTCATAATAATCCATATACTAAGTATTCACCCAACTTAGATAACTGTTATTTTGTTAAAGGTATATTCTCCGCCCTATACCATTAGTCGAATTCATACACTATTATTATTCCCGATTATACATAATATATTTTGCCGATAAGTCTCATGTCGTATAGTTTCGAGTGCTTAAACCCTGTCCGAAGAGGTTACTAAGTATCCTACGTATCCCACATATCAATTCAATACTCCGAGGTCCTTAATTATGTCCCCACAACTTAACTTATCACTCCTAAGCATTTAAATCATGTTCTCACATCATAAAATAGGAAATTACTTATCGAACACTCGTACATTCAACACTACATTCCCACCAATTGCTAATATGTTCTGGGCTTCAACTATATCCCTACTGGTCTCCCTAAAGTCCTAATGTATTCACATAATCCCCACCTACAACGTTTGATGACAGAAATCACTTCAATTCAAAATGGGGGAAAAGTCACAATTCTGGGGATATCGATCAATCGACCTATGGGTGTCGATCGATCGACGTATGAATGTCGATCGATCGATCAAGCAAGTGCAGGTTACGGGTTTCCTTCGTTTTCAGTCCCATTTTGTCCCAAATCTTCATTAAAATATGTTAATTCCTAAACTAAACATATTGGGTCATCATACAACCAAATTACATGATTCTTAACGTTCGATAACACTTAAATCATCATCAATTAGACTTTTCTTGGATCAAATCATCATATTATCATGAAAACGCTATTTTTCTATTTTCTTCAAGAATCATCCTACTCTCTTCCTAAATCCATTTTTAACTGATCAAGTGTTATGATTTTATTAATGGAATACTTCTAGAATAAAACTACATGCAAATCCTATCCAAAATTAAGGTTATAATTCCAAACTTCATGAGTTTTAATCATTGTTCATGGCTATCATCAAATCCTACACTATCACGGATAAATTATTCGTTGAAACATAATGAATCAAATCACTTTCTTGGGAATTTGATATTATGATCTGCTGATGACGTTAAGGGTTGGTTCTCTTCCTCTCTCCGGTCACAATTCTGGCGAATAGTGGTGGTGTGTGGTGGTTATGGCCTTGCAACCTTCTTGTAACTTCTCCTCTTTCTCACGTTGCCCACTCCTTATTTTTGACAGATAATGGCCCTAATTTTGGCTGATAAATAAACCATAAAATTCATGGGTCAAAATTCCTTAAATATTAAAATGATTAAAATACCCTCCCAGGTTGCCGATTTGGCCTAAAAATGTCTCGGGACAGAAACTAAACCCCCGGCTAGCATTTTATGACTATTTCGACCCTTTCGGACATGACGGTGCACTGAAAATGACCATAAAGATGATAAAATTATAATTTACTTTTAAATTCATTTAAAACTATTCCTGACACGATTGACACGTGCGTCCCAACTTAATTTACCAAATTATCGTATTTATGACTCACGACAATTTTAATAAATTCAAAAATCATATATTACCGTATTCACTCAGTAATATTCAACATTATTATTATAATCAAATACCAACTCACGTCTCGCTAGTATTTAAATGCAGATTAATTTCCAATCAATTATCCCATTTAATTTAATTAATCCCATTAAATAAAATCAATAAAATTACGCGGTATCACACATAGTTGAGCCATAAGTGAGATGAAATACCCCGTAATTTTATGACTTTTAATTATGAGATTAATTAAATGAAATTTCTTTTAATAACTTTTAATTGTGGGATTATTTAACTTAAGTTGGGTTAATTAATTGAAAATTAATTAGGATTTAAATAACTAGCGAGACGAGAGTTAGTATTTAAATATGATGATATTGTTGAATATTACTGAGTGATTATGGTAATATGTGATTATTGAATTTAATAAAATTGTCGTGAGTTGAAAATACGACAGTTTCTATAATTTAGTTGGAACGCGTGTGCTAGTCGTGTCAGGAACCAATTTAATAGATTTAAAAGTATTTTTATTTTTATGTCATCCGTATAAGCATTTTAAGTGCACCAACGTGTACGAAAGAGTTGAGATAGTCAGAAAACACTAGCCGGGGGTTTAGTTTGGGTCTCGGGGCATTTTTAGGCCCAACCAACAACCCGAGGGGGTATATTAGTCATTTTTATATTTGGTGAATAGTGGACCACAAAATTTAGAGAGCTTTATCAACCAGTAGGTTAGATCCTTAGGGTTTCCATCGCCAAGATTCACACACGGACGTTAGAGAAGAAGAAGGGAGAAGTTCCAAGGGTTTTCCACGGCCATAACCACCACAAAGACGCTTTTTCACCGCCGTTACCACCAACGGATAGATCAGAAAGAAAGGATCATCCTCATACCGTCTACTTCATTGGATCATAATCTCTATTTTAGGCAAGTGATTTATCTTGCAATAATTTATGGCATATACTTTACATGATAGTTTAGGTTTGATGTAAATTTATGAATTATGGCAAAACCATAAATTTGGAGACTTAATAATTGATTTTTGGATAGGTTTTCATGTAGTGGTGCTTCTGGAAATGTATGATAAATGAAATTATATCTTAAGGATTAAGAATCACGAAATTTAGCTGAGGATTATGATGATTATGGAAGAAGTAGTGAAGAATTAGGGTTGTAGTGAAATTCGTGACTTTTAATCCAAGAAAACGATGTTCTATGATAGTCTGATGATTCTTGAACGTTAAAACTTATATAGATATGTTTTTTTAATGATTAGTAAACTTACTTGAGAGATTGGGACGTTGTAATGGAGGATTTGGGGTGTAAAAATGGCAAAACTCGTAACTGTTAAAGAAATTCTAGGAAAATACCTGTTTGATTGATCGATCGACTCAAGAATGTCAATCGATCGATGGATCGATCGATCGACCCTTTCTGATTTTTGGTAATTGTTTCCCTTTAAGGTTTAAGGAAAATCCCAAAGTCGATAATGATTCTTAGAGTAATTAATATGATATTTTGGGACTTAGTTAAGGTCAGTAGGATAGAAAATAGTGCCCGGAATATGTTATATATTATGAGATTGAATAGAATAATTACGATTGTTTACCGAGTGAGGTACGGTTAGAAGTTTTGTATAAACTGGGATTTAAAGTGGACGATTGTTGATTTAAGTTTAGGACCAGTAGAATAGGGACTTAGGATTTATGAGTTACTTTAGAGAATAGTGGGTGACTTACTAATCTATGAGGAAGGTTGTGGTATTCGGACTTATACGATGAGAGTTGTTGCGCTAATCATATTACGTGGAATATTCGAGATGACACTATAATACGTATGAGACATAAGATATAGGGCTAGTGTATACCTATATAAATATGATGGTTGTCTAAGTTGTGTGAATACTTAGTATCTGGATTATTGTGTGTATGACATACCTACCATACTTGCTATCATGGGAGGTTAGTTTTCGAAAAAGGACCATCTCATCTTTGTGTGCCTTCGGGGGGATCTAGATTGGTACCGTAAGGACATAGGTCTGTGAATGACATATTTGTGGGTTGATAAGTCAGTTCACCATGGTAGCGTAGGTATGTGCGTAACCCATGGGTATGTGAACTATGTTCGCCTCCACTATGTGTGATTGTTATTGAAACGGTTCCTGAGTGATTTGGAACTTGTGATCCTGATGTATGTGATGTACCGGGATTCGATAGCAAAGTATGAGGGCATCGTAGCTTCTATCCTTATGGGGTGCCTGATTTGTATATGAGATATTATGCTGGTGTATATACATATACTTGTGATAGTTCTGTTGTGTTGCTTAGTAGATACGAATAATTTAGATTTTTGAATGGGATAAGAATATGGAAAATTTAATTAACACTTGAGATAAGTAATTTAATGAATGTGAATATGGGTTGTTTGGGTGTTACCCTAAGTTAGAATGCGAACGCAGGGAGACTAGTTAGTTAGCGGCATAACTAGGATGGGTTAAGGGTATACGTTAGGCGTGCAGATTAGTTGAGGGACAAGAAACTCATGTGAGAGTGCGCAACTAACATGTTTATTATATGTGTTGTTTAATATTATAATTTAAACACTTGCTATATTTTTAAACCGTTTTCACCTCGGGCCATTAACCATTTTCTTTCAAATCTATTTTTCTTGTAAAACCTTTGAGGTGCCCAGCCACAGGGACGCCAAGCATAGGAATTCCATTATATTGACTTGCTGTAGCTGCTGTGAAAGTTACAGGTTCTCGGTATTAGACGCCTTCACATTTTGTACTTGATTCTACTCAAGGTTACTCATCTGTTAGGGCATGTCGCCCATTTCTATTTAGAGATAGCAATTTCAGACTTTTAGTTTTATTTTAAATGTTGGTTTATTAATTCAGACTTTTGTATCGGGACTTTATTTTACTATGGTATTATTATTGGAGTGTTTATTCCAGACTCAGTTTATTACATTTCGTTGATTATTCATTTGAGATTATTTATACTATTAATGGCGATTGACTTAATTACTTGGTTTTTGTTAACTTAATTAATAAAATTTGGCATCTTTCTTTTTAAATATTTGGTGGCTAGTAATAAACTAATTGTTTTCGACAGTGATGCTAAGACTGAACCAACTTGATATTCTGTATTAATTTAATAAAGGAGTTGCTACCCGGTATTTAATTAGGCAGGGTGTTTCAGGTGGTATCAGAGGATCAGGTTCTAGAGTCCTTTATGATCTGTGCGGATTATTATGCTTCCAGCGTAGCTTTCTTTAATGTAGAGCCTTATGTTTAGGATTGTTTATTTCTTTGGTGAGATTTCATTCTCCTGCGATAATGTATATGATAGTGAATCTTAATTGCATTAGGGTGTGTTCGTGTGTCGAACAATGCAGTATGTCGTGCGAGTTGGGCGGACAACATGAGGCAAAGCTCAATTGAGGTTATAAGGTATATTCAAGAAATATGACCGTAGTTGAGGTCACCCCTAATATGGTACGAAAAGTCAGGATAGTAGAGGCTGCTTGGACACAACATATGACTTCAGGTATCACTATAGTAGAAGGTGGGGTCAAAGTAGACTCACCCAGCCAGGTTGTATTGGGAGAGAGTCAGACGAAACATTGAAGAAGATCCAGCAGTGGAGATATAAGAAATGCGGATATAACGTGTGTTAGCCAACAATGGCAAAATATGCAAAGGCTTGGGCATATGTCGGAGTATGGATAATCGGGAGTGAAAATTTAGGGTAAATTTTTCTTGGTTCTTACGAGTAGAGTTACAATGGTGAGAGACAACCACCACACTTAGAAGTGGAATGGTTTGTCAAAAGAAGGCGCATATGTATGGTTTGACCATAAGTTCCTTCATCATATGTTCAAGATAAGATGAAAACGTTGATCTGAACTCACACAAGAGGGTCGAATAGTGGTCAGTTTGTGAAAATAAATTTTATTAATTAGCGAACCTCACCGGATGAAGTAGGTACAATGGAGAAGAGGACATTGCAGGGGAAGAGTTAATTCACAAGAATAATTGTTTGCACTTCTAGAGAATTTTGCTTGGACGATCAATGCAGATGGTAACAATGTCGTGTTTTGTTAATATGGAGGTAAATGCTTCCTCGTGTGGGGAGCTACAAGGATCGAAGAATTTAGACATTGTATGACCGGGGGAAAATGGTGTTGGTGAAGCACCACAAGGGGGAGACCCATCAGGGGACCCATTTAAATGATTCAGATAGCTGAATTTTTACCGAGCGATGGTGATTATAGTAAGAGTTGTTGAAGCCAGTAGCATGTTCCTCAGGTCCAACAAAGTTAAGGAAACAAAAAGGAGAAGCCATCAGAGTCGAGACTACCAACGTTCGTGAGAAGAACAACGTTAACATGGTCAGTGTGACCGGATATAAGTGGAGTATGTGTAAGGGTATTTTGTGGGGAGTAAAACCCGTGCGTTAAAATTTTTTCGAAGCGAGTAGAGGAATAATGGGTATGGTGCCTAGTAAGGGTAATAGTTATTGAAATTTTTGATTTGGTACAGACATGTGTGTTAAGTCCAGGAACCATTTGAGCAGCAAGGGCGATTGAAAAGATAGAAATATGAGTTATATCCTCAGATGATGATGCGTGTTGTATGTGTCAGGAACAAGTTACTACATTTTTATTATTTTTATATTTGCATGAGAGACGATTTTAGTGAGTATCTCGGCAATGTTATTATTTATGTGATATTTTTCCTCGTATAGCGGGGTTGCTTTAATGTTATCTGCGGAGGATGAACGGGTGTATTGATACTGGTATATACTTTATTGAAATTACTCGTTTTAGTGTTGTGTTATATGAGTATGATATTATACTAATTATGGTTTTATTATATGATTAAATCGATTGTGTGCGGTTATTGCTAGTCCATCGGAGTTACTACCTTGGTGTAGAATGTTTTTGTTATGGCGAGGCCCCATCTGCGAGAGGGCCGGACTCGCGTTTATATAGGTATATATATTATTGAGACTACAAAAAGTATAATGGTCTCAGATATTTGTTCCCAGTATGTGTAGGGACTTTATTGATATGATTTGGAGTGTATTTGGTTTAATGTTCAGCGAAAAGATTTAGCTGGTTATTATAATTAACGCTCAAGATGTGGTAATAAGAAGAGTGCATTGTTATATAACCCTTTAAAGACATGCAAGTTAATAATCATAGTTGTATGTCTGGGGACTAGATTTTGAGAGCCCTGACTATATTTGCATGATGTTATGGAATGTGATTACCATCAATGTTAAGAGATAGTGTCTTTTGGAAGAAGTTCCTTATTTAAGAGTAATTATGAAAGGAGATGTAACCTGGTTGTCAAGAGACGGGAATACAGGGGTACGTGTTATGGACTGAGGGCCTGACTGATTTCCATGACTGACAATGCTAGGTAGTAGTGTATCGGGGGGGTTCCTTGTTTGGATTTCTCTTTGCGAGACATCCCACGCATGAAACTTAGCGCAAAGTTGGTAATAAGGAGATTCTTGGCCATTTGTCCATGATTTGGGTACCTCGATCGTTAGGGAAGTATATAGTTATAACGGGAAGTTAAAGAAGAAATTATGATATAAGGCCAGTAAAGCCAGTTATGTGGTGAGGAAGTATTGATAATTTTGTTTTATTTTGGCAGGTTAAAGGATGAAATGATGTTTAGGAGGATTTAGAATTTCGAATTCAGATGTGATTGAGAATACCCAAATTGTTGTAGCCATGTTGCAAATGCAGGGACAATAAAGAGTTTGGAGTACTTATGAGCGTATGTGATGTTTAAACCCATTTGCACGATGTATAGGGTGTATGGACACCTTGGTTTGCTGGTGTCAAGATCGTCGAAAGAAGAGACATAGATGGGTGAAATTATTACTTGTGGAAATAATGAAATGGAAGTGGTAGAGTTGATTAAGCGTCGTAAGAAGGATGACAATCTATATATTCATGTGAAATCAGAGTAGCACATCCAAAATTGGTGGTAGGGCAGTGGGAAGCCATTTAAAAAGGGGGTATCCCTTGAGAAGACAAATATTTAATTATTATGGGCGATTTGAAGTGGAGTTCCACCCAATCTAAGGTTAAGGGTGGCTTACGCGTAAATAGAGTGAGGATGTCAATAAGTATTAAAGAGTCCAGATGTGCACAACGTGGTGAATAGTGCACCGGCCGAAACTTTTGGTATACGCCGAAGGAAAAAGAGGGTTATTAAGTACCACTTAATGGGAGGAGTTATAAGTGGAAGTCGGTGTTGAGCGGGACATAATTAGTAGTCTCCACGTGCACCACTTATAGATAGAAATCGGTTGGAGCAAGGGTATCAACCAGAAACTTGGTGTCGAGTTGACGATTCTAGTAGCGAAAGAGTCAAGATGGTAAATTTCTTTGAGGGGATGCAATCATAAAGATGAGTAACGAGTTCCTTCGAATATGTGGAATGGATTATCAAGAAGGAAAGAAATTGTTATATCCTTGGGTTATTTACACTCTGAGATAGTGATCGCGCCGGTGTGTGTTCCTACTCAGTATTATTCTGAACTAGGATGAGATCCCCAAAACCCACCTTCAATATGGGGTATAAGGAAGTAGTGGGAATAGTTTCATTTTGATAAAGTTGTATCACCTATAGCCCAAGGAATAGGCGCAAGGTGATTGACGACTGGTGGAACTGTATGATAGTAAATTTTGGATTCATTGCGATCAATTCATTTTTAGTATGGGAAGTATAATATGGTAATGGAGAGAGGATATTACCTAATAGGAAAGTTGTGAGAAAGAACCCGTACCTAATTATAGTGGACAAGGTGCTTATTGAGGTTTGTGTGGATAAACCTTACTATCCTTCCTCTGGATGCTTAGAGGTGAGCAGAGTATCGGAGTTTTCGATCAGTTGGAAGTTGGAGTCCGATGACTATAATGAGTTAATCACTTACCGTCTGAAGTGGCTTTCTCTTGTGTAAAAGTCACAACGCCGGGAACAGAAATTCAAAGAACGGAGAAGAGTAGTCAGATGTTTTATGATGTCTTCCATGATGTGTGTTTTGAGTTTAAATAAATGCGAGAGATGATACGAAGTGAGGTGCGAACTCACAAAATTATTGAGCTAATGCGGTCAATGGTGTATAGGCTATTCTTATTCGAATGTTATTTAGTAAGAGCATAATTTGAGGTGCATTTATTGAGGTGTAACCCTATAACTGATAAAGTGTCAAGAGTGTTCAACAAACTTGTTGTGAAGCGAGGGCTGTAGTGATTGAGTTTTTCTTTGTATTTTGTTTTGAATACTGGAGGATACCTAATTTTTCTAGGTATGCCTATTTTTCTGAATTTCAGGATAAATTCCGTTATTAGGGGGAAGTATGTAATACCCCTTAATTTATGGCTTTTAATTATGAGATTAATTAAATGAAATTTCTTTTAATTGCTTTTGATTGTGGGATTAATTAAATTAATTTGGGTTATTTAATTGGAAATTAATTCGGATTTAAATAACTAGCGAGACGAGATTTAGTATTTAAATATGATGATAATGTTGAATATTACTGAGCGATTATGATAATATGTGATTATTGAATTTAATAAAATTATCGTGAGTTGAAAATACGGCAGTTTCGGTAATTTATTTGGGACGCGCGTGTTAGTCATGTCAGGACCCAATTTAATGGATTTAAAAGTATTTTTTATTTTTATGTCATGCGTATGAGCATTTCAGGGCGCCAACGTGTCCGAAAGGGTTAAGAAAGTCAGAAAACACTACCTGTGGGTCTAGTTTGGGTCCCGGGACATTTTTAAGCCAATACAACAACCCGAGGGGGTATATTAGTCATTTTTATTTTTGGTGAATAGTGACCCAAGAAATTTAGAAAGCTTTATCAGTCAATAATTTAGAGCCTTAGGGTTTCCATCACCAAGATTCACAGACGGACGTTAAAGAAGAAGAAATGAGAAGTTCCAAGGGTTTTCTATGCCCATAACCACCACGTAGAGGCTTTTGCACCGCCGTCACCACCAACGGATAGATCGGAAAGAAAGGATCATCCCCGTACCGTCTGCTTCATTGGATCAGAATCTCTATTTCAGGCAAGTGATTTATCTTGCAATAATTTATGGCATATACTTTACATGATAGTTCAGGTTTGATGTCAATTTATGAATTATGGCAAAAATATAAATTTGGAGACTTGATAATTGATTTTTGGGTAGGTTTGCATGTAGTTGTGCTTATGGAAATGTTTGATAAACGAAATTATATCTTAAGGGTTAAGAATCACGAAATTTAATTGAGGATTATGATAATTATGGAAGAAGTAGTGAAGAATTAGGGTTGTAGTGAAATTTATGACTTTTAATGCAAGAAAGCGATGTTCTATGATAGTTTGATGATTCTTGAACATTAAAACTTGTATAGATATGTTGGCTTAATGATTAGTAAACTTACTTGGGAGATTGGGACGTTGTAGTGGAGGATTTGGGGTGTAAAAATGGCAAAACTCTTAACTGTTAAAGAAATTCTGGGCAAATACCTGTTTGATCGATCGTTCGACTCAAGAATGTCGATGGATCGATGGATCGATCGATCGACCCCTTTCCATCGATCGATCGACCCCTTCTGATTTTTGGTAATTGTTTCACTTTAAGGTTTAAGAAAAATCCCAAAGGCTGATAATGATTCTTAGAGTCGTTAATATGATATTGTGGGACTTAGTTAAGGTCAGTAGGATCGTAAATAGTGCCCGAAATATGTTATATATTATGAGATTGGATGGAATAATTACGATTGTTTACCGAGTGAGGTACGGCTAAAAGTTTCGTATAAATTGGGATTTAAAGTAGAAGAATGTTGATTTAAGGTTCGGACTAGTAGAAGAGGGACTTAGGATTTCTGAGATAACTTTAGAGACTAGTGGGTGACTTAGTAACCTATGAGGTAGGTTGTGGTATTTGGACTTATACGACGAGAGTTGTAGTGCTAATTATATTACGTGGAATATTCGAGATGACACTATAATATGTATTAGACATAAGATATAGGGCTAGTGTATACCTATATAAATATGATGATTGTCTATGTTGTGTGAATACTTAGTATATGGAGTATTATGTGTATGACATACCTACCATACTTGCTATCATAGGAGGTTAGTTTTCAAAAAAGGACCATCTCATCTTTATGTGCCTTCGGGAGGATCTAGATTGGTACCTTAAGTACATAGGACTTTGAATGACTTATTTGTGAGTTGATAAGTCAGCTGACCATGGGAGCGTAGGTATGTGCATGACCCATGGGTATATGAACTATGTTCACCTCCACTTTTTGTGATTATTATTGAAATGGTTCCTGAGTGATTCGGAACTTATGATCCTCACGTACGTGATGTACCGAGATTCGATAGCAGAGTATGAGGGCATCGTAGGTTCTATCCTTGTGGGGTGCCTGATTTGTATATGAGATATTATGCTGGTGTATATACATATACTTGTGATCGTTTTGTTGTGTTTCTTAGTAGATGTGAATAACTAAGATATTTGAATGGGGTAAGAATGTGGAAATTTTAATTAACACTTGAGATAAGTAATTTAATGAATGTGAATATGGATTTTTTGGGTGTTACGAGTAGATACCATATGTTATAATGCGAATGCAGGAGTGGTACAGACTAGTTAGTTAGCGGCATACCTAGGATGGGTTAAGGGTTAGGTTAGGCGTGCACATTAGTTGAGGGGCGAGAAACTCATGTGAAAGTGAACAAATAACATGTTTATTATATGTGTTGTTTAAACACTTGCTATATTTTAAACCATTTTCACCTCGGGCCCTGACCCGTTTGCTTTCAAATCTATTTTTCTTGTAAAACGTTTTAGGTGCCGAGCCACAGGGACGCCAAGCATAGGAGTTCCATTATATTGAGGTAATGTAGCTACTGTGAAAGTTACAGGTTCTCGGTATTAGACGCCTTCACATTTTGTACTTGAATCTACTAAGGATTACTCATCTGTTAGGGCATGTCACCCATTTTCATTTAGAGATAGCAACTTCAGACTTTTAGTTTTATTTCAGATGTTGGTTTATTTATTCAGACTTTTGTATCGGGACTTTATTTTACTCTGGTATTATTATTGGAGTGTTTACTCCAGACTCAGTTTATTCCATTTCGTTGATTATTCATTTGGGATTGTTTATGCGATTAATGGTTGTTGACTTAATTACTTGGTTTATGTTAACATAATTAATAAAATTTGGCATCTCTCTTTTTAAATATTAGGTGGCTAGTTATAAACTAATTGTTTTCGACAGTGATGCTGAGACTGAACCAACTTGATATTCTATATTAATTTAATAAAGGAGTAGCTACCCGGTATTTAATTAGACGCGGTGTTACATGAGACCTCTATAAAACTTGTGAGATGCTAGGATGCTCATGGGTTATGTGGGTTTTGGATACGCCTTACATGTCATGGGTGATTATATTATGTGGTTATTATATTTATGGTGAATAAAAGAAAATTGAATATCTAAGGTTAACCTAATATATTGGAATCAGTTAATGACCTAAAAAGAGAACAATGTATTGTAAGAAATGATAAAACGTTTAAATAATTACCCTAGAGAAGTATCTATGAACAGTATAGCTAGAGTTATTGTTATATCCTTTAGTTGTGAAATGAAACAACTGAGTTTTAATATATTACAATTGTAATAGGTGAACATATTAAATAATATATGTAGAATTGGACTTTTTTACCCTTACACTCCCTAGGATGTAGAAGGATGTCTAGTTAGTATTTGTTCCTCTAAAGATGGATAGTATTCCGGGGAAGGTATCAATGTAATTGATGTTAAGGTTTAGTAATTATTATCTCTCAACTACTGCTTGATCTCGAGAGAATTGTATCAGGAGGGTTGCTTGTTTAGATTTAATTTATGATACGTCTAACTTATGAAGTATTGTGAAGGTAGGGAGTTAGGAGATGATGTGATTCTTATTGGGGATTGATATAATTAAAAACTTTGCTACCCTAAAAGATTTGATTGATCATGAATTAGAAAGAAGAGGATACTAAGTAAGTTTATAGCTTAGACTTAGGGTTCGAATCAAGATTCATTTGTGGATCTTTAATGTGATCTGAATAAAAATAATTATTTGATGTAGCAGATGAAGAGGTCATTTTTCTTCATCCTCCCAAACCTTATTAGAATTTCCTGAACGCCTTGAATGTTCAAGTATATGATCTCCCCAAAGTAACCCTTGTGTGTGGGCACTACCGAAGATGAAATCTTTGTTATTTGTGAGAAAAATAACTTTTTGTCTCCTCACCCTTCACGAAGTGTGAAAAGTATTTTCTTACCTCTCTCTCTCTCTCTCTCTCTCTCTCTCTCTCTCTCTCTCTCTCTCTCTCTCTCTCTCCCCCTCTCTCTCTCTAAAGACGTGTTATGAAACTTAAATTCATTGTTTTAATCCATATATATAGTTACGTCAAGTGGGTTTGGGCGATTAAGGGTTTCCAATGAGTTTAGGACAAGTACTTTGGTATAGACTATACTAGGGACCCAAGGCTAATAATTAAATCTGCTTCCAAACGGAGATATGAAAATCCCTTATTACATCCCATAAGTTTTTTTTTATTTCCCATTTAAATGTAATTAATTCCACCAAATAATTAAAATTTTACTGCAATTTAATTATCTAAAATACTCAAATAATAAGGTTTTGTTTGCAAAGTTAAATAGTACTTAAAGTTTTTTAAATCATACAATACTCACATGGTGAAATTTAATTTATTGGTAATCGATTTTAACCAACATCTTATTTATTCCTTGATCTCAAACTTAACCTATTTAACAGTCCCCCCATAATTGATTGATCAGGTTTACAGGTACAATAGAAACTTATTAGTTTGTAAAGGGAATTATCACAATCTAGGATATATTCTAGATGCAGATTTCTTTGGAATATGATTTCAGACAAGTTCACACAGTGATTACCAATTTACGAATATTTAAACCCAATGAATTAAATCACATTCAAAACAATCAAAGTAATAATAGTGTGCACATTCCAATTCTCATAATCCTTGAAAATAATGATCTATGCACCCTATGAAAATGTTGCGAGATTGTACAAGTCTAGTCTAGTGACTTAAATATAGACCTTGTCATGTTAAATACATTCTTAATGTATCAGTATGATCCTATTCGAACTATCAGACAAATTCTGAACCATCAGACAAATTTTCGTAGTCAGGATAAATTTATCGAAATAATGTCAACTCTCTGTTTAGGCTACGAATTGTTCATTGGATTGGAACAATAATTTATTTCCTTTGTGATAAAGCTAAACCCGAATCATCATAATTCTTAATAAGTTCAATTGACCGATATATAAAATATATTTATAGATAAATATAATTCATTATCACAACGTCCCTTTATTAATAAACAAACGAACATAAATTATTTTAACTATAAAACCCCAACAATATCCCACTTAGTATTAAAGACATGTACATCTGAAAAAAGTGTTACTTAAATCATTTAATTCAGGATTAAACTCTCTAAGTAACTCCGAACTATTTTTTGGAGAAACTCTTGTCTTTAAATGAAAACAAATTAATCACAAGATGTGTTTAATAAAAAAATGTACGTGATATGTTCAAGATTATGTAACTAGTTTTGAAAAAAAAAACTAAAATAGTTAAATCAGTTAAATCAGCACACCAACAAGAATGAGATGAGTAGATGTAGAAAGATTAAATACACACAGTTTTTAACGTGGTAAAACCTCACCCAACTGAGGAAACATCCAAGGTGACTTCTAAGTCATAAACCAAAAATCCACTAAAACAAAATATACAAGTTACAAACTATTTAACACACATGTAAACAAAACAGACTTATACAAGTTTAGAATATGTACCCACTGTTTTGATTCTAACTTCTTTGCAGTTCTGATGTTGATGTGGCTTTCTCAGCTTGCTAACTTCTCCACACTTTGTTCTAGCTTTACGTCGAGTCTTGACGTTTCAAGATCTTATAGCCAACACTTCTAGTGTTGTACTGTGACAAGTGTTTATGACAGTGTTCTAGCACATGCATGCACACACGCACACTTATTTATACAAACAAGTCCTATCAAATTACAAAACATATCTAAATGATATGGTTTTCAATTTCTCTCTTCTTTAGAAACTATAGACTTTCTTGATCTTTAAAATTAACCCAGAATCCAAGGTTACCTTTCTCAGAAGACTGCCAAGGTCTTAAACAATTTCAGAGGGTTTTGAAAATGTTTTTGAAATTATAAACCACCAATTGCGATTCCAACTAGATCAGAAGTCTTGTTTCATAAGAACTAGAAGCATAAAATAATTTGTTGATTCTAGCGTTGTGAAAAACATTTACAGAAAAAATTAATCAACAAATATGATTTCTCAAGATGAGAAACTAAATAATGCAGATCTAAGTGTAGTATGACAAGAAATAGTAAGATCTACTGTTTCTATGAAAACGAAATAGAGATTAAACCGAAATATCTTTGTTGGTTACAAGATCTCAAACTCAGAGGATTCAAACCACGAACAACCTTCAAACCACTACCAAAATAACTCTTAAACACTCAGGTTTGGTGTTTGGTGCAAACTTATTTTGAAAAAGGAATTTAGGGTTTGAAATGAGATAAGGGTTTGAACGATTTACAGTTTTCTCTCTATGGTTTCTCTCTCTTATCTCTCTCTCTTAGTTAGATGAACTGGAAAAAGTTTTATAAATACAGAGGCTCAACCTCCTTTTATACTTAACAAGGAAGGTTCGATAATAACTACTCAAATCAATGGTTGAGATTTCGTCTTGGCCATTTGACTTTCATCTAACGGTTTATCATCAACGATGGATTAAACATTTTCTGATTGGTCAAAAGGGGTTTCACAGGGATTGGGATAGATCGCATGCAGTGTGTTGATTAAATAGATCCAAGGGCTGAGATTGGGAACATTTTTTGAGTCTATCAACAAACACAAATCATGCCGCTGTCCAGAGGAAAAGTGTAAGGCTCAGATGAACTAAAAAATGCATGTTTCAAACATAATTACACAGACACCCTGAAGTCTCAAGCGCCTTCGAATTCTACCTAACCAAACATTCATGTAAGAAATGATAGGAGCAGTAATCACAAAATGACCCGAAATGTTTTAAAACCCAACTTTTAATTTCTTAAATATTATTTAAAATTTTCCAAAATTATTGAAAACTTATTTAAAAGGGAATTAACTCACACAACTCACACACAAGCAAATAATGCAATATATGATATGTATGCAATCCTAGTGTATGTCATGGTTGAGAATTTACCTTCAAATGAATCAATTGAGGCATCATGAGAAGAATCTGAGGTTATTTGGTCTCTAGAGGATGGGACCCAATTTTGTCACAATTTCCAAACTAGATGAGCACTTATATAATATAGACTCAAGTAAGTCAAGAGTATAAGGTTCTTCAATCTCCCCCTTTGGAAATATGGGACAAAATCTGCTTTGAGTTATCTAGGACTCGTAGGGATATGAAAAAAATAAGAAAAACCTATTCCTATACAAAATCTATCTACCCATTTCCTAGAAAAAGAAAATTACATAACTCAACTAATTACGAACCAATACCCTAATAACATCTGTTGATGACAACGGTATAGATTCCTGCAAATAACACTAAGGTCAAGATTTTTTATCAAATGTACAAGAAAAAATGAACTCATAAGACTCAAACTTCTCCCCCATTTTATCTCAAATGGACAAAGGGAAAAAATATGTAAGTCACACGAGTTTATTCAACAGAAACCATTCCTATCGATTTTTGCATGGAATGAAATCTATTGTAATCCAAGGGTTTAGTAAACATATCTGCGAGCTGCAAATCAGTAGGAAGATAATTAATTTTTAATTCCTTAGTTTCAACTAATTCACGAATAAAATGATGTCTTATTTTTATATGTTTTGTTCGCGAGTGTTGAATAGGATTTTTAGAGATATTGATCGCGCTTTGATTATCACAATAGAGATGCAACTAGCCTTCTTAAATGCCATAATCATTTAGAATTTGCTTAAGCCGAAGTAATTGAGCACAGCAACTATGAGCTGCTATGTATTCAGATTCAGCTGTAGATAAAGAAGTGCAGTTTTGTTTCTTACTACTCCGTCCTAACAAATTGTTACTGATATAGTAACACGCTCCTGATGTGCTCCTACTATCATCAGTACACCCTACCTAATCAGCATCAGTGTATCATATTATAGTACTAGGAGTATCATTGGTGTACCAGAGTTCTAAATTTCGAGTGCCTTTTATGTTTTTAATGATTCTTTTTACACATACTAAGTGGATCTCTTTAGGATTATTTTGATAACGGGCACACACGCAAACTGCGTACATAATATCAGGATGCGAGGTAGTAAGGTATAATAAGGTTCCTATCATACTACAATATAGAGTAGGATATATGGATTTTCCACTCTCATCTTTTGATAATTTGACCGTAGTACTCATGGGAGTTTTAACTTCTTTTGCACTTTCAAGACCAATTTTTTTGACAATCTCTAATAAATATTTCAATTGCAAAATAAATAAACCTTGTGAATTCTGTTTGACTTGAAGACCCAGGAAAAATTGCAACTCCCCCATAAGAGACATTTGAAATTCTTTATGCATAATTTCAGGAAAAAGGATTTAACTTCTGAAGGGGAAATTGAGCCAAAAATGATATCGTCGACATATACTTGAGCTATAATAATATCTTTGTCAAAATGTTTGACAAATAGAGTTTGATCATTTTCACCTCTCTTAAAACCATTATCTAATAGAAAGTTAGAAAGACACTCATACTAGGCTCTTGGCGCTTGTTTTAGACCATACAATGCCTTTTTAAGACGATAAACATGATTTGGATACTGAGGGTCAATAAACCCTTTGGGTTGTTCAACATAGGTCTCTTCAATAAAGATTCCATTAAGAAAGGATGACTTTACATCCATTTGGTATAGCGTAAAGTGCAAGTAACAGGCTATGGCAAAGAGAAGACGAATAGATTCTAAGCGAGTAACATGAGCAAATGTCTCGTCAAAATCTATTCCTTCAATTTGAGAATATCCTTGAGCCACTAATCTGGCTTTGTTTTCAATGATTATCCCACTTTCATCAGTTTTATTATTAAATAGCCAACGTGTTCCGATAACCATTTTATGACCAGGCCTATGTACAAGATACCAAACATCATGAATGATAAATTGAAGAAGTTCTTCTTACATGGCATAAATCCATTGAAGGTCATTCAATGCCTCATTTACATTCTTTGCTTCCATGAGGGAAACAAAACATGCATAATGAGCATAATTTCTTAATTGAGTTCTTGTACGAACAGGCTCATAAGGGTTACCAACAACGTTATCTATGGGATGATGTTTAGAAACCTAGTTAGGTACTTCAGATTTCTCAATTGGTAAAGAATCATCTATTTTTTAAGAGTCATTTTCTAAAACATTTTCAGACTCTTCCACAATAGTTGATTCTCCAGTCTTACTCTCAACAGTAGTGTCACTTATAATAGCATTTATGGATTCCATGAAAGTCTTTATGCGAAGATTATAGACATGGTATGCTCAACTATCAGGAGAATATCTTTGGAATATAGATTTATCTCCACAAGTCTCAAATTTGGATAAGTGTTCTCTGTCTTTACAGACATAACATATACTACCAAAAGTTCTAACACTACACCAAATCCTGCGAATGGTCACGCCCTGTGGGTCACGGCCCAAGTCTGCGAGCAACTGGTCGCGGAATTGGTCTGTGGCCGACTCAATATTTGGCGTGACTATATTTATTATCACACTAAATTATCGATGTTTTGGAAGTGGTCACGGACCAAGTTCGTGACCACAGTGGTCGCGGACTTGGGCCGTAACCAGGTCATGACCATCTTGGCGCCAAACTCGCGACAAATTTCCTTCAAAGCTTGGTCGTGAATGGGTCACAGCCCAAGTCCGTGACCCATGGTATGACAAAGAAGAGAACACACACATTGAGGGTCACGACTTAGGGTCGTGACCATTTCTGTGTGTGGGTCACTGCTATGGGCCATGACCATCCCTCATTCAAGCACTAGGGTTGATTAAAAAAGGGTCGCACATCATAGATTTAGGGTCATGGCTATGGGCCGTGACCATTTCTTGGTATGGGTCACGGATATGGGTCGTGACCATATGCAGTATACATCCCACTTAGCTTCATTAATGGGTCACGGTGGGTGGGTCGCGGCTCTAGGCCGTGACCACTAAACAAAACAAAGCGCCTCAAAATTTTCATTTCCCTGCTCATCTTGTTTATTCTTCTGCCCCAAACTATGGAAAAGGTGCGATGCGGGTATGGTCAATACCGTATGGAGTTATTTCTTCCCCAAATGATGGTAGCAGGTGCGAGGTTTCTTCCCCAAATTCTTGTAGCAGGTGCGGGTTTTAAAGGGTTCATATGGCCGTGTATGGAGGTTGGGCAGGTTTTAGAGGGCAAAGCATTTGGTTGGTTCGGTGATGGTTATTGAGGCAGGGGCGATTTTCAACTGAGTTGCGATTTTCAACTGGGGTGATTTTCAACTTGGTTCGATGAGGGTTGTTGGGTTTGGGTCTCGATTTTCAACTGGGTTGCTGTCGAAATTCTACCCGGTTTAAGTCCGATGGGTTGATTTTTGTTGGGCCAAACCAGCTTTGGATGATGGAGCTATAACACAGTGGGTACAGGTATTGTCAATTTTAAAATTTTGTTTTCATAATTTGTATCTTCTTTTTTCTTAGGAAGATTTCAATTAGTAATTTTCTTTTCATTTTCATATCATCGACAACAAATTTGGTGTGCTATAATTTTGTTTATCACTTCGTCAAACACTTGGTGTGCTATATTTTGAAATTTTAAACTAAGATCATACATTACTTGGCTGTATTTGTTGTTTGTACTGTAGGATCAAACATTTGTGGTGTTATATCTTGGAATTTTATACAAACGTCATACATTACATGGTTGTCTGTTTGTCCCGTAGGTAGTGATAAAATTGATAATAACGTTATGGAGACCTTTGTTTAGGACACTTTTGGGCCAACACACAGCAATCTGTCGAGGTAATTGTAGTAATATTTTGTTTTGTAAATCAAAGTAAGTCTTTTTTCCAATCGCTTTTTTAGAATAGTTTGAGTTAGTTGTTGTTTGGGTGTTAAATGATCATACCTATGCGGTTCTTTCTCTCTTAAGTATTTGAAAATGCTCACAAAATTTCTTAGACACGGGCAACTCTGCGATGCTCACATGGGCATAAGAAAATGGATTTCTAAATAATCATAATGTGTCCGTGTGTTGAAATTAAGGATTTGGTTAGAAATTTTTAATCTGTTTCGTCGTTTCGTCGCATTATCATCACTAACCTTAGGTGCCTTACTAATGCTTCTATTATCTTGACATTGTATGGATAATTTGATACACGACGTTACGATAATTTGATTCCCTAACATGCTCGATTGACACGTGGAGAAGTTATTAACATATATACAGTTATTGCATATATGTATGCATATATGTTACTGTTTGCATATATTTTGTTGTGTTCATATATGCATACAGTTATAGCGTATATGCTACTGAATGCATATATGCATACAACATGTGATGTTTTTAAGACTTTTTTCATACTGGTTAGTAATGGGAAAGTCATAACTGATGCTGGGAGCATAAGTTCCAATCTTGCCAAGGGCTCAGCAGCAGTTGCATCGCTTTTCTCTATTCTTGACAGACACTCACTCGTTCAAGGCTACTGCGATGTAATTATACTATCATTTATCTTACAGTTTTTCCTTTCGTATATTACGTTGATAAGAGTTTTCATCTTTTCATCACACTTTTGGAAGACTAATGCTAAACATACAAATTAAATTGTACACTCCTCATTTTTTAACAAACTGAGATGCCATTCAGAGACCGAAGAATAGAAGAGAGAGCATTTCAAACGTGGACAATTATTGCGTTTGAGGTTTTGATTATTTTCTCTATTAAGAAGTTGAGTATAAATTTTTATCTTTATTTGTTTTTATTAACCTTTTGACTAATTTAAATGTAGGGTTTCCAAACTTCAGTACTAAGATGTTGGATTTAATTGAACCACTATATTCATCGAGGTAAAGTTTTGATTATTTAATAATAGTTTTGTTATGCGTTTATTGTATTTGCAATTCTTTACATAGTTGATTGTAGTAGTCAAGATGATCGATCAGGTCTATAGCCCATCCACTCATAAACATGACAGTTTCAGGTATAGTGGAGGTTAGCACAGCAAAATCGTGGCCGTGAGGATCAATGGCATTACTGGACAAGTGTTTAAGGTGAATTGTAGATTTCATGTAAAAATATTCCATCCCTCTTCTCTTAGTATATGGACAAAGTTCATATGTATGATTATTGCATCTTCAAACCCCAACCCAAGAAAACTAAAGAATCCAACTCAAACATTCCTCTACATACGCAAAAACCAACCCCAACCCCTATTTTGTTTGAAGGCAGTTTTGTAGCATCCCCTATATTTTTTTGTAGCAGTCCCCGTACGGTCCTGTACTTTCTTTAATTTTCAAAAACAATTCAGTGGTTTTGTGAGGTACTTTATTTAATTTTACATACCCGTTCTTCATAACACATTATTTACGTATTGCAGATCTAACCAATTGGATACCAGTTCTTCATTACATACCAGTTCTTTGTTACACTCCAGGTACTCTGTACATTAACTAAAGTAGTTATATAATTTATATGCATTATCTATTAAATCTTTTAGATGATAAAAGGAGTACGGGATAATTATTGGTTTTGTTTGGTTTGGCTGTTAGATAATTATTGGTTGCTGGAATGTTGTTGGATAGTATTTTAGAAGGAGTATGGGATAATTAGAAGGAGTACGGGATAATTATTGGTTTCATTGCTGGATAATATGTTGAAAATATTTTAAACTCCCGGTTAGAGTGTACGACGTAAATTTGCAAAAAATTTAGACTTGAGCATAAAAACTTGCAATTGAAGGGTGAAAACGTAAAACAACCACAAAAAGGTCCCGTAAGAGTCACGAAACCTCGCACGGGACCAATGTGACTCATAGGAACCGACCGCGTGGTCACGGAGCTCCCGATTTGAGAATACGACTTAAATTTGCACAAAGTTAGACCTGTGCATAAAAACATGCCATCGAAGGGTGAAAACATAAAAAATTCACAAAACGGTCCCGTAAGAGTCACGAACGCCTCACACGGGACCAATGTGACTCTTAGGAACCGACCACATAGTCACGGGGCTCCCGGTTTGAGTGTACGACGTAAATTTGAAAAAAAATAAACTTAAGCATAAAAACATGCTATCGAAGGGTGAAAATATAAAACAGCCTTAAAACGGTCCCGTAAGAGTCATGAACATCTCGCACGTGACCAATGTGACTCGTAGGAAATGACCGCGTAGTCACGGGGCTCCCGATTTGAGTGTACGACGTAATTTTGCAAAAAAAATAGGCTTGAGCATAAAAATATGCCATCGAAGGGTGAAAACGTAAAACAACCTTAAAACGGTCCCGTAAGAGTCACGAACCCCTCGCACGGGACCAATGTGACTCGTAGGAACCGACCGCGTAGTCACGGGGCTCCCGATTTGAGTATACGACGTAAATTTATAAAAAAATAGTCTTAAAGCATAAAAACATTCCATCGAAGGGTGAAAATGTAAAACAGACTTAAAACTGTCCCGTAAGAGTCACGAACACCTCGCACGTGACCAATGTAACTCGTAGGAACTGACCGCATAGTCACGGGGCTCCCAGTTTGAGTGTACGACGTAAATTTGCAAAAAGTTAGACTTAAGCATTAAAACATGCCATCGAAGGGTGAAAATGCAAAACGAACACAAAACGGTCCCGTAGGAGTCACGAACACCTCGCACGGGACCAATGCGACTTGTAGGAACCGATCACGTAGTCACGGGGCTCCCGGTTTGAGTGTACGATGTAAATTTGCAAAAAGTTAGACTTAAGCATAAAAACTTGCCATCGAAGGCTGAAAACATAAAACAGCCATAAAACGGTCCGGTAATAGTCATGAACACCTCGCACGGGATTAATATAACTCATAGAAACCGATCGCGTAGTCACGGGGCTTTCGGTTAGAGTGTACGACGTAAATTTGTAAAAAAAATTAGACTTGAGCATAAAAACATGCCATCGAAGGGTGAAAACGTACAACAAGCACAAAACGGTCTCGTAAGAGTAACGAACACCTCACACGGGACCAATGTGAATAGTAGTAACCGAAAGGGTAGTCACAGGGATCCCGATTTGAGTGTACGGAGTAAATTTGCAAAAAGTTAGACTTGAGAATAAAAAAGATGCCATCGAAGGGTGAAAACATAAAACACCCATAAAACGGTCCGGCAAGAGTCACGAACATCTTGCACGGGACCAATGTAAGTCGTAGGAACCGACCGTGAAGTCACGGCGCTCCCGGTTTGAGTGTACGACATAAATTTGTAAAAAGTTAGAATTAAGCATAAAAACATGACATCGAAGGGTGAAAACGTACAACAAGCACAAAACGGTCCCATAAGAGTAACGAACACCTCGCACGGGACCAATATGACTCGTAGGAACCGAATGCGTAGTAACGGGGATTCCGGGTTGAGTGTACGATGCAAATTTGCAAAAAATTAGACTTGAGCATAAAAGCATGCCATCGAAGGGTGAAAACCTAAAATAGCCACTAAACGGTCCGGTAAGAGTCATGAACACCTCGCACGGGACCAATGTGACTTGTAGGAACTGATGACATAGTCATGGGGCTCCGGTTTGAGTGTACGACGTAAATTTGTAAAAAGTTAGACTTGCATGCCATCGAAGGGTGAAAACGTAAAATAACCTTAAAACAGTCCCGTAAGAGTCACGAACATCTCGTACGGGACCAATGTAAGTCGTAGGAACCGACCGTGTAGTCACGGCGCTCCCGGTTTGAGTGTACGACATAAATTTGCAAAAAGTTAGAATTAAGCATAAAAATATGCCATCGAAGGGTGAAAACGTAAAACAAACACAAAACGGTCCCATAAGAGTCACGAACACCTCGCACGGGACCAATGCGACTCGTAGGAACCGACCGCGTAGTCACGGGGCTCCCGATTTGAGTGTACGATGTAAATTTGCAAAAAGTTAGACTGAAGCATAAAAACATGCCATCGAAGGGGGAAAACGTAAAACAAACACAAAACGGTCCCGTAAGAGTCATGAACATCTCGCATGGGACCAATGTGAGTCGTAGGAACCGGTCGCGTATATATGTGTATATATATATATATATATATATATATATATATATATATATATATGCAGTGTATATATACTGCAGTGTATAGTGTATATATATGCAGTGCAACAGAGTATATATATATATATATATATATATATATATATATATATATATATATATATATATATATACTGCATATATACTAGTATATATACTGCTCTGCATATATATGCGTATATGTATAGTATATATAGGCCTCAAAGAGTACGAGGTTTTTATAATTCACACACACATAATTCCCTTAAACCGAAGTTATTACCCAACTCATTTTGAGAACCCAACCTCTGAATTGTCACATTAGCTAGAGCTCGTCTTTTTTTGGCCATAAATACAGCACATTCCATTACATACAACTTATTATTCTTTTAAATTATGTCTTGAAAAAAAAGAGTGCTGCTAGGCTTACATAACAAAAACTAATTCAATTCATGAAGAATAGATAGACATACCAAGGAATAATACTCTAAACTCAACATTAACTTCTTTTGATAACTTTGAGGCTAACGGGTAGTGGTCATTTCAAAGCTAGTTTGGGTAGAAGGGCCCAGCTAAATGAAACACGATATTTGAATTTAGGACTATAGCAAATCATTTTTATTTAGCATATTTTCCCAATATTTATTCTCATGTTTAACTTTCTATTTTGCGTATATGACCGGTCGGTTTCGGTGTTAAAAATAATGAAGCAGTCTACTTAGTTTCTATCCCTTTAGGGGAAAGTTGGTATTTTCAGTTTTGTGTAGTATGTTGCAATATGATGGATATGACATAATATGTCACTATATTATACATATCCAGTTAGCATGTTATACATATCCAGTTATGGAGTTTGGGAGGATACTAAAGAAGGGATTAACTAAACTTTCATACTGCATGGGCAGTTATTCCTACAGAAGAGGAGATATTCAAGGCTATTAACAATTTAAAAACATGGCATTAGAGGGTGAGAACTCGAAATAGCCCCCGACCGTCCCCGTGGGTGGCACCAACACCTCCCACGGGACCAATGTAACTCGTAGGAACTGACCCCGCAGCCGCGGGACTCCCGGTTTGAGAGTACGATGGTAATTTGGATATTTCTAGACTTAGGCTTAAAAACATGGCGTTAGAGGGTGAGAACTCAAAATGGCCCCCGAATGGCCTCGTGGGTGGCACCAACACCTCCCACGAGACCAATGTAACGCGTAGGAACTGACCCCGCAGCCGCGGGTCTCCCGATTTGAGAATAACATGGTAATTTGCATATTTCTAGACTTAGGCTTAAAAACATGTCGTTAGAGGGTGAAAACTCAAAACAGCCCCCGAACGGCCCGTGGGTGGCACCAACATCTCCCACGGGACCAATGTAACTCTTAGGAACTGACCCCGCAGTCGCAGGACTCCCAGTTTGAGAGTACAACGGTAATTTGCATATTTCTAGACTTAGGCTTAAAAACATGGCGTTAGAGGGTGAAAACTCGAAACAGCCCCCGAACGTCCTCGTGGGTGGCACCAACACCTCCCACGGGACCAATGTAACTGGTAGGAACTGACCCCTCAGCCGCGGGACTCCCGATTTAAGAATACGAAGATAATTTTCATATTTTAAGACTTAGGCTTAACGTGGCGTTAGAGGGTGAAAACTCAAAATAACCCCCCGAACGGCCCCGTGGCTGGCATCAACACCTCCCACGGGACCAATGTAACTCGTAGGAACTGACCCTGCAGCCACGGGACTCCCGGTTTGAGAGTACGATGATAATTTGTATATTTCTTGACTTAGGCTTTAAAACATGGCGTTAGAGGGTGAAAACTCGAAACAGCCCCCGTGGGTGGCACCAACACCTCCCACGGGACCAATGTAACTCGTAGTAACTGACCCTACAGCCATGGGACTCCCGGTTTGAGAGTACGATGGTAATTTGCATATTTCTGTACTTAGGCTTAAAAACATGGCGTTAGAGGGTGAAAACTCGAAACAGCCCGCGAACGTCCCCGTGGGTGGCAGCAACACCTCCCACGGGACCAATGTGACTCGTAGGAACTGACCACACAACCGCGGAACTCCCGGTTTGAGAATACGACGGTAATTTTCATATTTCAAGACTTAGGCTTAACATGGCGTTAGAGGGTGAAAACTCGAAACAGCCCCCGAATGGCCCCGTGGGTGGCACCAACACATCCCACGGGACCAATGTAACTCGTAGGAACTGACCCCACAGCCGCGGGTCTCCCAGTTTGAGAATACGACGGTAATTTGCATATTTTTAGACTTTGGCTTAAAAACATAGCGTTCGAGGGTGAAAACTCGAAACAGCCCCCGAACGTCCCCGTGGGTGGCACCAACACCTCCCACGAGACCAATGTAACTCGTACGAACTGACCCCGCAGCTGTGGGTCTCCCGGTTTGAGAGTACGACTGTAATTTGCATATTTCTAGACTTAGGCTTAAAAACATGTCATTAGAGTGTGAAAACTCGAAACGGCCCCCGAACGGCCCGTGGGTGGCACCAACACCTCCCACGGGACCAATGTAACTCGTAGGAACTGATCCCGCAGCCGCGGGTCTCAAAACGACGGTAATTTGCATATTTTTACTTGGTTACTGATAATTTTAACTCATATATGCAATTTTTCAGTGTGATTAAATTTTTTGTTAAACTATTTGGTTTTTGATATTTTTTTTATGTATCCTATAATTTGTAGGATTTTTGCACACGGAACAAACGAATGATGCAATGGTCTACAACATGAAGATTGTTTATATGTTATGGACATTCAGGATTTTGTTTTTTGTGTTACAGCCGTGCAGGCTTTTATAATTTGATTGTTGAATTTTATGGCCGTGCGGGCTTTATAATAAGTAGGTTTTACATTTACAGGTTTTGGAATGTCAAGAAAATGGGAGAAACTCTGGCCAATTTTTTTTTTGGTCTGTGAATTATTAAGACGCTTAATATTTATAAGTTTGTATATATATTTGTTTATTAACAACGTTCTCAATTCGCAGTTCGTGGTTGGACCCCCCAATTTTAGGTGCACTCACAGGACCTCCAATTTTAGGATTGGACCAAAAAAACATATTTTTTAAAAAATAATAGTTAAATATGGTCATGAACTTTGTCCATGACCATTTTTATTTTTTTTGTCACGCATAAAAATGGTCGCGGACTTGGGCCGCGACAATTTTTTTAATTTTTGGTCACGGTTATGGGTTGCGGACTTTGACCGCGACCAATTTGTCACGGTTGTGGGTCATGGATGAGGACCGCAACCAATTTTTTTTTATTTTTTTGTCACGATCGTGGGTCGCGGACTTTGGCCGCGACCAATTTGTCACGGTTGTGGGTCACGGATGAGGGCTGCGACCCGTCACGGCATGAGTCACGGCCCAAGTCCGCGAC
Organism: Sambucus nigra; assembly: GCA_949130495.1. Classification (NCBI taxonomy): domain Eukaryota; kingdom Viridiplantae; phylum Streptophyta; class Magnoliopsida; order Dipsacales; family Adoxaceae; genus Sambucus; species Sambucus nigra. Next base: position 292,453,927 of record OX422217.1, on the reverse strand, counting down.
CATCTGCCGTGACCCCCCTCGGCTGTGACCATTTTTTGTTGACTGACTTGGGCCGCGACCCACAAAAATGGTCACGCCCGAAATGGTCACGGCCCAAGTCCGCGACCCACAGTTTTTGTCAGGAATTTTGGCCGTGACCAATCGCCTGTTTTGGTGTAGTGTAAGGTATTTAAGATTGGGCTTCTTTCCAAACCATAGTTCGTAAGGAGTTTGTTTATAATTCTTCCTAAGATAGACCCTTTTAATAATGTGACATGCAGTACGAATTGATTCTACACAAAAATATTTAGGTAAACACTTGGCATGAATCATAACACGTGCCATCTCTTGAACGGTACGATTCTTTCACAAATACCATAAATTAAAATGATACTTTTATTTTGACTATATAATGTTGAATTTAATTAATATGTGGGTTCATTACATAGTATTAAAGCACATTAAAGCATTTTATTACTTAATCAGATACTAAAAACACATCATAAAGGCATTTTATTACTTAATCAAATACTAAAAAGACATCACTCAATAACTTGTAACATGCTTAAATTTAACATCTAATAACATACTTAAAGTCATTGCACAATTGTGAATCATTACCACCATACCATTAAACAAATATGATAATAAACTAAATTACATATATTACAAATGATTCCATGCTTCACCACCAAAAAGACTGTCGTGGCGGGTCTCTAAGAATCTCCATATCATCATCATCATCATCATCATCATCATCATCATCATCATCATCATCATTATTAGTCCGCTCATGTGGTTCATATCAAAGTAATTAGAATGTGAAGTACTTGAATTAGATGCACCCCTTCCAAAATTGCTACTTTCATTTGATGCCCCTAGTTGTGGCAAATAACCTTGAGGTACTGGCAGAACAATATACCCATGTGGATAGTTCTCGGTAGATGAAACGGTATTATATGAAGGTTTAGGTGGATGAGGAGGATAGTAATATGACCCGATGGGTGGATAATAGTATTTTGGTGGCGGGGGATAATATCAGAATTCAGGGGGATGGGTTGTGCTTGTGGGTTTCTTCTTTCGTTTCCATGAACTCCAAGATCAAGCTTAACAAAATGGTTCTCTAAATTAGCTCCCATTAGATAACGTGTACGCCTTCGTGTCCCACCCCATGGTTGTAGATTTTGTCTATCCTCCAAATTTTCATCATCGTCCCGAATTCCATAACTTCCAACTTCTCCTTGATACGGTGAGTAACTATCACCTATTTCAGTCAATGATATATTTTTTTAGAAGTGCAATACAAGAATAATATAATACTATAAATAAAATTTAGACTGCAATATTTATTTACCTTCATATTGCACATCTCTACCAGCAGCACCACCTCCATAACTACCACTAGCACCACCTCCATAACTACCACAACTTGGTTGACTCAAGCCAACTCCACCACTACCGCCGCTATTAGTTCCACTACCATAAGGAACTAAAGTAGCATGATAATTTTGGTCATTTTCATTAACATCCAACCATTCAGAATTGTCTTGACCATCTAAAAGATCTTCTTCTGTCTCTTCCAACCACGGAGACAATTGGTCATCTTCATCAAATATGTAATCCAAGTTGATAGGATTAAAAGATTCCTCAATGTCTTGTTGTCTTCTTCTTGTCGCATTTCTGATCTTTAACCTCATATTATAGTATACAAAAACAAGTTTATTTAACTTTTGGGATTTTAAACAATTTATTGTCATTGTATGTATGAGGCTAAATGTACTCCAATTTCGTTCACAGTTGGAAGATGAACATGTTTAACACAATACTCTCACCGCAATTCGTTGAAGTTCTGGAGTCGATGTGCCATAATGAATCCACCATTCACCTACACATGATGAACACAATGATTTATTTATATTGTATACTAAGGTATAAAGTGAAATTGATAGTAAATAAATTAAGACATATTATTACCCGCATTTGTTCGTGACACTGCTATTTGAGCTAATTTGGTTCCAAAAGAATCGTATTTGTCACGAAATAACAAAATTTGTAATATTTCACGAAATATCAAATACATTAGTGAAAAACCTTAACAAAATATAAATATATTCTCGAATTACTTAGTTAATTGCATTTATCTGATTGTCAATATCAGGTTCTAACCTCTGAATCACTTTTCTCAGCCCTTCCATTGAGTCGAAAAGGTTTGTAAAATTATCACCGTACTGAAATTGAGGATTCAAGTAATGCCCTAATATATTGACATAAGAATAATACATCAAAAGTTAGATTCAAGTAATACCTTAATTATTGAACAAATAAAACGCAACTAATATTTTTACTTTTATACTCACCAGCTGCATGTAAGTCTTGATGTAATTGGAACTGTCATCATTTGTCAATGATTTTATGAAAATCTATGTAACATCGACAATATCTTTGAATCGCTTCCCTTGCCTTATCCATAGCTTCATAAATAAAACCCATGATAGGTTTTAAATCTCCATCCACCAACCAAAGAACCTTCGCTAAAGGCTCCTGCACCTTCAAAGTATCAATTGCTTTTGACCAAAAGTCCCTGTTAAATATTACCTTCTTCGCCTCCTTGCCTTTTGACAACTTTGACCACTTGCATCGTTTCCACTCGTCAGATCGAAACATGTCCTCTAAACCCTTCTTATGCCTCACAATACTCTCCAATGTGATAAAATTTGTAGCAAAATGAGTGATGGCTGGACGCAGTTACTCTTGGCTATTAGTGAATCGCTTCATGTAATCAACAACCCAATTGTAATTGTAAATAAAGCTGGTGATAATTTTTGCTTCATCGAACACTTTTTCCACACTCTTCTTTTTACCAATATCTTCAAGGACAAGGTCAATACAATGAGCTGAACATGCTGTCCAATAAAAATTTAATCTCCTTTGCATAAGTAACTTATCACCCGCTTTTAGAGCTGCTTCATTATCAGTTACTACTTGGACAACATATTCCTCTCCAATTTCATCAACCACCTTATCCATGAGGCAAAAGTAGTAGTCCATTGTCCTAATGACCAGGTCTGTTGGATCAATTTACTTATGGAAAACTGTTCCATGATTTCTATAAACTAAAAAATTAATTAAATGTTTCCTGGTAGGTTCTGTCCAACCATCACACATAATAGTAACACCCGTCTCCTTCCAAATTGGCCTTTTATATTCAATCCATTTTTTCAAGCTAGCAAACTCTATTGGCAAAAAAACTTCATTGACCTCATATCGAGTTGGAGGCTTCACTCCGTATCCAACCTCTCTAGCGACATCAAGCATCCGATCAAACCACGGGCGTACAAGAATATTTGCATAATGTTTTCCAAACAACACAAACTGATTAACTGCTCGTCCTAACTTCTTTCGCAAAACCTTCATAATTTTTGTCGATATTTTAGGTTGCTTAGGACCCTTACTTCGATGGAGGTCCACATCGACTTCAGCTAATCTATATTTAGGCGAATTTATATCCGCCCATTCCTTACGCCGCATTCCAGACATACTAGAAGATCATTGAGGAGCTTTAGGTAAACCCTCTCTACTTGAACTTCCAGCCTCATACCCACACTTTGATTTAGACCTCTGTGTCTTCTCCCATTCCCTATATTCATTTCTACTCATATTTCTTGCTATGGTCATCTCGGGATCTGAATCATCACTTGAAACAATAATCCCCTCGAAGCCATCACCCCCATACTCATTTCTAATATAATCAATGACCCTTCCTTTTGGGCGACTTTAACTTTTTTTTTTTTGCTTTTGTTCCTTGAAGATGTTTCATCATTTTCTCCCTAATTTCGGTTATGACGTTAGGACACCCTCTTACTTGTCCTTTTACATGATCTAAATGTTGTTTAGTCTAGTTATACCACCATTTATTTCTCTTCCGCATAATTTGCAATTTAATTTCAACCTATTATTTAATACTGGAGTAGCAAACTTCCACCCAATATCCCCACTTGGGGCGATCTCCGGCTCATCTTCCTCTATCCTTCCACGAGGCATTTTCTTTTTTTAAACTATAATAGAAAACAAATAAATAAGAAGTTCATTATTTTTATTTATTTATATAAAGAAAAAAATAATAAGTTGACTTAATATTAAATTGACGAATAATAAAATTTTAAAATGTAATAATAAGTACTAAACTTTAACGAAACAAATTCTAAATTGTTTGGTAGAATTTTATTATTTTTGGTACTTTTATTAGTTTTTTTTAGACAATATTTTTGCTACATAATATCATATTAAATAATAACGCATATTAAATTGAATGATAATTAATTTTTTAAGATATGATAATAATTAATTGACTTAAATAATTTTTTTGGATAAACTTTTATAATATTTTTTTAACATTTTGACACATTATGTTTTAAGACAATTTATTTTTTGGGTACAAATGTCACCTCATCACATCCGTTAAAAACAAGATGAGATGAGGGGTTGTTGTTGTTCACTTCAAATAAAAAAAACTTGATAAGCCCTCTCACTCTCTCTCTCTCTCTCTCTCTCTCTCTCTCTCTCTCTCTCTCTCTTACGGCTCAAGTTGAAAAGAAAAACCCACACCAACAATTTTTTACTCACCTTGATCCGAGATTGAGAGATTCCGGCACTGACTAGAGAGCAGAGGCTGAGATATGCCGTCATCTTCCTGTGCTCCTCCTGATATGCCACTGTCGACTATGGGGAAATGGTTTGGAGGGAGAGGAAGAAAAAATGGAAGGCTGTTGTAACCGTGTAAAATGGAATGGGTCTTTGTGAGTCTTCTTAACACAAATAAATAAGGGGAAGATGATGGGAATCTTCTTTCAAACAAAGCCTATCTAATCTAAGGATATACACATTACAGGTATTTCGTTGTCCCTTTTTTTTGTCTACTTTTTCTTTCTTTTCATGAGATGAGTCTTACTTTTGAACACTGTTTCTGTTTTTCTTCATCTTTTTTTTTCATACAAAAAACTGAATAACATCTGACCGTAACGGATTGAAATGGTTTAACCATTACGTGTCGGATACGTATCGCGGTACGAGTGTGAATTTGGTCCAATCCGATATATCAGTGTGTATCCGAAACGTGAACTCTAGATACCGTTACGTAACGGTCGATTCGTTATGTAACGACCGTTTTTTAAAACTATGATGTGTACGTAGGAATTACTACTTATATACATGAAAGGGGAAAAGTAGATTTTATGTTGACTAAATGTAGGATTTTTAATGATGATGCCCTTTTTGAATTATTTTTAAAATCTTCTTCCTTCTTCATGTAATATTATCTATTTTGATATTGATTCTTAAATTTTAATGGAGATTTTTCACTACACCAAAATGGCCAAATTGTCACCTTTCAACCGGCCACCCTTGTCAAGGTCATTGACCGTGACAAAAAACACGTGTTTTATGTCACAGTCATTGACCTTGACACGACCGTGACAACGAATTGTCACGGTCATTGGCCGTGACAAGGCCGTGACAAATTTACTTGTCACGGACTTGTCACGGTCATTGACCGTGACAATTCTTTAAATAATTGTCACGGTTAATGACCTTGACACGACCGTGACAATGTTTGCAGCAAAAACCCTTTCCCCCTTCTTTTTTCCCTACCGTCGTTCCCTCCCTCTCTCTCTCTCTCTCGACGCTGCTCTCTCTCTATCTCTCTCTCTCTCTCTCTCTCTCTACTTTCAGGTTTAATTCTCTCTCTCTCTCTCTCTCCCTCTCTTCCATTTATATATATGTTTGTGTGTATATATATATGTGTGTATGTGTGTATATATGTGCATGTGTGTGTGCGTGTGTGGGGGGTGAGGCAGGGTGGGGGTAGGGGGTGGGGCAGGGTGGGGGGTAGGGGGTGGGGCAGGGTGGGGGTAGGGTGGGAGCAGGGTGGGGGGTAGGAGGTGGGGCAGGGTGGGGGTAGGGGTGGAGGTGGGGGTAGGGGTAGGGGGTTAATAATATCCAAAAATGATATCCAAAAATAATATCCAAAAATGTAAATGTAAATAATATCCAAAAATAATATCCAAACATGTAAATGTAAATAATACCCAAAAATATTGGATAACAATTTATTTTCATTCAAAATAAATAAGTAATTTTCTGCAAATTTCATAAAAAAATGAAGGCCGGCTTAATATGTGATTTAAGTGTGAAATAATCGCTATATACTTATACTAATGGATAAAAAAACCATATATGGCGTTTTTTATTGACTTTATATGGTGAAATAATCACATGACTTTATATCCATCAAATAAAAGCATGAAAACTAAAAAAACTACAATAAGGGTTAAAATGGCATCCGAAGTTGCTAAAAGCATGAAAAATAAAATATTTTTTAAGATTTGTGGTGAATAACTAAAGTTAAAAAAAGTATTACTTTAGTCATTAAATTACTTTTTGAATTCGGGCGATGCGCATAAATTTGTAGTAATTGTCTTATAATAAAGATCATTTAGTCTATGTTGTTGAAAAATTTGATCAAATTGGTGAGCCCTTCATATTTTAAAAGTGTTGTTTTTATTCCTAATTAACTTTTCTTTCTATACACCCCTAATTATATTTAAAGTTTAATAAAATAGGAGTTATAGAAAGAAAAGTGGGGTTTAAATAAAATTGAAAATAGGAGTTATTTTTATGGGAACTTGTTATACTAGAACTTAGATGAACACTAAGTGATGAAAATAGTCCTTAAAATTGAAAATTAAATAAAGTTTATAAAAGTAAAGATGCTGGTAATAAATCAAAGATAAATTAATAAGGACTAAATAACAAAACGTGTTCAAGTGTATAACAAGAAAGAAAATGTGGTATTTAGATTGGGTAAAATTCTTAAAGTAATGTTAAGGGACTAAAAGACCCAAGACAACTGGCCAGTAAGTCACGGACCGAAAAATTTATGACGGGTGATGAAAGCCCGTAAACATGTTAGGGTGGGGGTGGGGGTTGGTGGGGGTGGGGTGGGGGTGGGGGTGTGTGTGTGTGTGTGTGTGTGTGTGGCGGGGGAAGAGGGTGGGGGGATGTGGTGTGTGTGTGGTGGGGCAATCTTAACAATATATATATATACACCTGCATGTTGTTAGAAAGTCTTAAATGTAATTCTCACTTTATTAATGCCAAACCCGACTCTCTTATAAGATATGCATATTGTGATAATATTATATCTGTACTAATAACATTTTTTTACAGGAAATGTCTCCTTCAGATATTAAGGCGAAGATGATGATGCTGTTTATGATGATGTCATCTGGGGTCGGTGGTAGTGGAGGCGACGAGGGCTCTTCCGCCCCTAGGCTCCCCAAATATGGGAAATTTGGGATTATCGTCGAGAACAAATCGGAGATATTAGCGAGATCCCTCGTTCTGCTAAAGACGGTCATCGGCCCGGGGTTTATGAGTTGGAAGGAGGTGCCATATGAGCTCAAGTTAGCTGTTTGGGCGGCACTACAGGTAATATATTTATATTTATATTTATATGAATATTTCAATTTCAATTTCAATTTCAATTTCGATTTCATATTTATATTTATATTTATATTTATATTTATATTTATATTTATATTTATATTTATATTTATTCGCAACTAACATTGTATTTGTTGGACAAGAACAATTCAACTTGGATCCAAAGCTACGCGATCCCGTCTTGGAGCAGGTTAGGGAGCAACTCAAGTCGTGGAAAAAAAATATACGGGCACGGTACTTTGGGAAAACACGAGAGTCGATTATCCAATGGCGAGAATCCGTCCCCCCCAAGGAGCCGATCTCATTGGCACAATGGCAGAAGTTCATTGACAATGAGATCGAGGATCGACAATTGGCATCTCGCCAATCGGAGAGGGAAAATCGGGCAAAAAACACGGACGTGCACTACTCCGGCCGGACCTCTTACGCCGAGGTGGAGCATAGGATGCAGGTAAGATTTAATTTTTCTATAACTACAGAAATATATTATTCTTCATTATTTTACTTTGCGGGGCCGATACTAATTTTACTTTACTTTATTTTATTTCAGGGGGTAGGGAGTGGGCCATGGGGTAAGCCACATAGGCTCGATACATATGTGGATCTTCGGACGAAGAAGGGGAAGGACAAGGAGGTGTCCCCGAGCGTCGCGACCACGATTTTAAGTAATCCGACAGTTTAATTTTTGTTAATTACGTTATAATTTTTTAGTTTACTTATTTTACTAATCATGTGCTTTTTGTCGTTTCAGGCAAAGCTTAAGGAAGTGCATGAGTCGCAGTCTGATGCCGACAAGGCATCTTTGTCCACAGACGCACTCAGCCAAGTTCTTGGCTCTGATTGCAAGGGGAGGACAAGGGGGGTGAGCTCGTGGGTGGCCAAATCTAGGATCATCGGATTGGAGACGAGCGACACCGGGTTGGCTCAAATGGTGGATTCACACGACGCGAAGCTGTCCCGTTTGGAGGCGACGGTCCAAGATATGTATGCATTCATGAAGCGTACGTTGGGCGGAGACCGTAAAGGGAAAGGGAAAGGGAAGGAGAAGGCGGTGGAGGAGGAGGTGCGGGAGGACGAGGCGCAGGATGACGAGGATGTGGACCTCGCTGCTTCATCACCGACACGTTCGTACTTCGATGATCCACTTCCCTATTTGGCGCCCTTCAACAGACCAATGTCGACACTTGGTTGGCCGAGCGTGTTCATATTGGACGTATTTGATGGCCAGCGGATAGGGCGGGGGTTGAGGGACCCGAATATCGTCCAGGGTGGAATAGTTCATGGACGTGCGCTTCAAGAGATGGAGTCCAGGGTGCTCGTCACGCATGTCATACCCCAGAAGGAGAACTCCCTATTGTGGTTGCGCGAACAATGCGACACGACGTATATTCGTATATCGTGTGGCCTATTCACCTCCTCAGTTTGAATTGAATTGTTTTAAGTTTGAACTGAATTGTTTTAAGTTGTTACATTTGAATTATATCGTGATGCATATTTTCTCTATTTGAATATATATTTCCATTATCTTTAGTTTGTTTGGATATATGATGTTTGGAACAGGTACAAATATACTGCTGGGCAGTGGCAGTGGCCATACTGCCCAGCAGATTTTTTTAAATTTTTCCCAGAATTGTCACGGTCATTGACTGTGACACGTCCGTGACAAAAAGTTTTCACGGACGTGTCACGGTCAATGGACGTGACAATTTTTTAAAAAAGGGTCACGGCTTTGTCACGGTTATAAACCGTGACAAACGTGTCACGGTCATTGACCGCGACACGACCGTGACAAAAAAAGTTGTCTCGCCTCGAAATGTCACGGTCATTAACCTTGACAAGTTGGATTTGTCAAGGTCAATGACCTTGACAATTCAGCAGATTTGGTGTAGTGTTTGTTTCTTCATGGACTAGTGTTTGTTAGTATAAAGTATTGAGAGGGTAGGGTATAAATTGTAAGGATTTTGAGGTAAAAACAACTGAAAACAACTACCAAATACCTTTTAAAATAACACAGCATGAAATTGTGGCCTAGCCATGGGCGCGGTCGCAGTTTTTATCTTTTTGTTTTCATTTATTTTATTTTTCCAAAAATATTTTTTGTTAATTAGCTAATTCCAACGAATTTTAGCCCATGAAAGTCTTTGCTTACTCTAAACTTGGTTGCCAAGTAAACAAAAAATACATTATTATCCTTAGGTCTAAATTCATATTTCAACCTAACCATTAAACTAATTAGCCCATGTTAAATATTACAAGTTCCATGTGTGTTAGCCCATTATCATTTAAAACTTTTTAGCCCAAATAATAAAATATAAATTTAAATAAGCATAATAGAATTTTTTTAACAGGATAATTTAATTAGATTACCCTTAAATTTATTTAATCCATATTTCTAATTATATCATTCCACTAATTCATTTAATTATTCGCCAAAAATATAGGGTATTATAATCTTTCCCTCTAACAAAAAGAATTAATTCCTCTAAATTCACAAATAAAAGATATTTATGCCTCAAAATAAGTGTGGGTATTGCTATCATTTCAAACCTCCACGTTCCAAGTGGACTCCTCATTATGGTGGTTCCACTGATCATGTAATAAAGGAACTCCTTTGAGCCCAACCTTTGAACTCTCCCATCAAGAATACACACATGTTCATCATTTTAAGATGTATCTGACTGTAACTCGATCTCACCCAAATCAAATGTTGATAAGCAGTTGTAAGAAACAAAAATCTATTGAGCATGGACATGTGAAGCACGTTATGCACCCATTAAAGATCATTTGGAAGCGCTAGATGATATGAACACTCCCGACTCTATCAGTAATCATAAATGGTCAAATATATCATGGTACCGATTTCCCTTTCTTCCTGAAGTGCATCACCCCTTTGAAAAAGTAAACCCGAAGTAGCAGCCACTCTCCTATCTTAAACTTCATGGGTTTTCTCTTTAAATATGCATGGTTCTTCTAAAGGTCTTGTCATTTTTCAATCCTCTCTTTAATCATCTTAATATTCACATTCATCTCTTGAATGACTTTTGGCCCTAATTTTCTACTCTCACACGTATTGGTGGCTAACACAATCATCCGTCTAATGCCTTGTAAATTTCCATGGATATGGACTTCTTATAGTAATTATTATCAGTGAAATTCACCAATGGTAAGATTACTTACCAACTCCCCTTAAAATTTATCACACATGCTCTCAACATGTTCTCCAAACATTGATTTACTCTCTGTGTTTGGTCGTCTATCTGTGGTTGGTATGTCATGTATATATGGACTGGAAAGCCCATTAGGGTGCGTTTAAACATGTTTATATTCAGTTTTAAGGTTCATAATATCATTAAAAATTAGGTTTAATGGGAGTTATTGGAAATCATATTTAGATAGAAAGTTGTAGTTAACTTAATGAAATTTTAACATAACAACAAACCCAAAATCCTAAACCTAAACTAAGAGGGAGGATACTTGGGAGAGTAAGAGGCAAGTATTGGTAAGAGAAAGATTGAGGAAGAGATTCAGAGAGGAGTCTTTAGAGATTTATAAAAAAGATGGAAGGATATATAGTTCTACACAATTGGTATTTATCTCTAAAGGCAATATTTGTTTTAACAGCCCTCTCGATTAGATTCGTCTAGTCAGATCCTATTAGCATCCACAGTGATACAACTCCAAGTCCTTGGAATGAAGTTACGCCTGGCATCCCTGTGACTGGACACATAAAAGGTTTTGAAAATATTTTATAACAAGTGTTAGTACACAAAATGTTTTGAAAATATTTAGCAAGCGTTTATTACATTAAAATTCGATTATTGATTACACATGTTCATGTACACTCTCTCTTGAGTTTTTCTCATCTCTCATCTATAATGAACACCTATCATTCTATACTTATCCCACGTAGCTATGCTACCCAAGCTAACTAGACTAAAATATTCAACCGAGCTTATCTACATGTCTAAGTTCCAATACCTCCCATATAGTACCTTAATTTATTAACATCTCTCGTGTGTTAATTATAAACATAACTAACATTCCTCACATGCTATCCTTTGAATCACTACACTAAGTTTCTCTTACTTAATTATCATTTCGATGTCCACAATCACAATTAACATGCTCATATCTTATTAGCTTAATCATAATTAAGTTTTTCTTTTAAATTATTCTTATTAGTTACACACTATCTAACTGTCTGTTGGCTCACATAAGTAGATAAATCGCATGGTATATATTTCCCACACAATAAGTACATATAAATATATACTTCATTATAATATCCTCATATCACACATTAAGGATTCATTGGTTCAAATGTTCCTTCGGCCCCAATTTATCATGCCATTCACATTGGTCCGGATAGCCCTCGACCCGAATGCAAATGTTATATATATAGATATATATATTGGTCTGTATATTCCATCGACCCTGATATTATTTATGTTCGATATTGGTCCAGATAGCCATCGACCCCAAATCGAACTTTCATGTATTGGTCGGGATATTCCCTCAACCCCAATACATTTAATATACTTTAGGTATTCACACCGCCTTAGTATTGATATGATAAATATTCACACAACCTGGGTATTCACACCTGTACGTAGTATATTTCTCTCGTATACTGTCCGTACTAATTTTTGTACAAATTATTCCACTTATCGTATTCATGAGTATTCACACAACTCTAAGGGTCCAAGTTACCCCGTTATAAATTTCAGTAGTTAAGCCAAACTCACCATACTGCTCTCCTTCATCAACTCAATTCCCAAACTCCTCGTAATTCATTATCTTTCTCTCAGATAATAATTTACGGCACAAAATCAACCCAATTTCATTCTCATCTTAATCCTCTCAATAAGATGAAATTATACCCCCATCATAATCTTACTGTAATATTTTACATCCCCCAATATTACATTACCAAAATCCTCAAAAATCTCACAACAACGATTTAGGGATTTAAGGCAAAAAGGGGAAATTTTCAATTTTTTGGGTAATCGAATCGATTCTCCCTAGGCCAAATCAATTCACCTACCCGAATCGATTCGCCCTAGGTTAAATCGATTCGATTATGTACAAATTTTCACTTCATCTTCTTCATGAATTTTTACCCGATTTCCACCACTTTTACTTAGCATAATTCCCATGCTACTTCACCAAATTCAAGGCCACATGTTGCTAACCATTTCTACATATGTGGGGGTAATTTGTAATGTAAATCCTTCGTCAAAATATTAATATTCTCCATTAATACTCATATGAAACCTAGATGTAAATTCGTAGAACTCTCTAAAAATCTCAGATAATTTGTCCTCTACATATTTTCATTCACTCTAAATACAAGATCCTACCCAAACATGTGTAAACATATGTTTTTCTTCCAACCATATCAAATAAATAAATATTAATCAAACCCTAGTCACATGCGTATCATAAATTCATATTAATTTGTAATAAACAACTTGCCTCTAGGTTTGTAGGGTCTGAATTCATGGTGTTATTGATGCATTGATGGTTCTCTCTTGAAATCTGTACTCCTTAGGGGATTAGGGTGCAAGATTTAGGTCCAATTCTTCCAAAACTCCTCCTAAGCCTTGAAAATTGGTTTCTCTTTTCTCTCTAATGGCTTCCTTTGGGTTTAACTATTTCTAACCCTAGCCTCAAGTCTTAAACATCAGATATAACACTTAGAATTTCGTTGGTCCCTTAACCTTTATTTGCCAATTGACCAAAACACCGTCAATTGGTACCGGTTTGGCCTTTAATTGACTCGCGACCCAATCAATACCCCCAGGTATATGTTTTTGACTATTTTTGACCTATTCAGAAACATCCGATCATCCGAGTCACTTAAAAATATTTTTCCTATCTCGACCTCAAGTTAGTTTACCCACGCCTTCCAATTGAAATAAAATAAAATATGCATATATCACTCACTATGCCGTATTACAATCATTAGTAATTATTTATTATTCACACTTAGTAATATTCATACTATAATATTAATCAGTATCTATCTCCCTCAGTACACCAAAACTATCAAATTGTCATGGTCATTAATCGGGACAAGTCAAAGTTATCACGGTCAAAGACGGTGACAAGTTCATTAGATTTATCATGGTCCTATCACGGTCTTTGACCGTGACAAGTTTTTTTACCTTTAAAGATCATGATAAACCCTAAAATAATTTTCACGGTCTTTAACCGAGAGAAGTCCATGATAAAGTAACTTACCACGGACTTGTCACGGTCAAAGATCGTGATAATTCTGAGTAAAATTTTAAAAAAATCTATTGGCAGTATGGTCACTGCCACTGCCCAGCAGTATATTTGTACCTGTTATAACAAAATTGTACCTATTCAAACAACATATATTCAAATAAAATAGAAAGAATGCACCAAATCATTGCATATATAATTCCATATCCAAACCAAAATGTAACAAATCAAAACAATACAAATATAATCGAAATGTCCAAATAAAATAGATACAAATAATGTCACGGCATAGAGTCTGGGGTAGGTTGGAGGAGGAAGGAAGGACACACGATATACGCATTGATACACCCATCAATATGCGCCACACCTCATTGTTCGCGCAACCACAGTGTGGAGTTCTTCTTTTTGGGCATCACATGCATGATGAGCACCTTGGCCTCGATATCTTGAAGGATACGTCCATGATTGGCACACCCGGGATGGTTCTACGATCCTTTAACCACCTCGCTATTCGCTGGCCATCATATATATCAAGTAAAAACATGCTCGACCAATCAATTATTAACATAGGCCGCTGAACGAGAGCCAAGATGGGAACCAAATCATCAAGCGTCGAGTCCGCGCATATCGGTGATGAAGCAGTGACGTCCACATCATCGTCATCGTCTACCTCCTCCTCCACTGTCTTATCCTTCCCCTTTCCCTTGCCCAACTCACACTTCATGAAGGCATACATATCTAGGACCATTGCCTCAAACCTTGATAGCTTCTTGTCATGCATGTCCACCTGACGAGCCAACCCGTATTTCTTTATCTCCATTTCGATAATCCTAGACTTGACCCCTGCAAGCTCACCCCCTAGTCCTCCCCTTGTAATCAGCGCTGAGCACTTAGCTGAGTGCGTCCGTATCCAAAGACGCCTTGTCGACATCAAACTGAGACTCATGCACTTTCTTAAGCTTTACCGGAAACGACAAAAAGCCCACGAGTAGTTAATTAAGTAAATAAAAAAATTATAATGTAATTAATAAAAATTAAACATTAATAACTTACAATCATGGACGCGATGCTCGGGGACACCTCTTTATCCTTTCCGTTCTTCGTCCAAATTTCCACATAGGCATCGAGCCTATGTGGCCTACCCCTAGGGCCACTCCCTGTCACCTGAAATAAAATAATGCAGAATAATATAAAAATATAATTATAGAAAAATAAAAACTTACCATCCTGTGCTCCACCTCGGCGTAAGATTTCCGCCCCGAGTAGTGCACGTCTATCTTTTTTGGCCTATTTTCCCTCCCCGATTGGCGAGATGCCAATTGTCACCCCTCGATCTCATTGCCGATGAACTTTTACCATTTTTCCAATATGATCGGCTCATTTAACAGAATGGTCTCATGCAGTCTAAGAATGGAGTCTTGGGACTTCCCAAAGTATCGGGCCCATAAATATTTCTTCCACATCTTATGTTGTTCCCCCGACTGTCCAGCACGAAATCGTGGAGTAATGGGGGCAGGCCAAATTGTTTCTGTCAAACAAATACAAACAAAATAAAATAAGTGTTAGTTGCTAATAAATATAAATATCAATTGAAATTGAAATATAACTATAACTATATATATATTACCTGTAGTTCTGCCCAAATAACCAACTTTAACTCATTTGGCACCTCACTCCAACTAATGTACCCCGGGCCGATAATCATCTTCACCAACTCGAGGGATCTAGCCAATATTCCCATCTTGTTCTCAACGGTCGATCCCAATTTGCCTCATTTTGGGAGCCTAGGGGCAAAGGAGCCCTTATTGCCTCCACTGTCGCCAAGCCTTGAAGAAGACATTTTATGTAAAAATTGTTGTTATTTGTAAAAATCCAAATGAATTAGAAGAATAAAAATCACTAACCATATTATAACAAAACACTGGAAACTTTGAATTAATGCACTAAATTGATCAAGTACAAATGAATTAAAAGCATTAAATTGATGTCCGATAATAATAAAACACTAGAATAATACACCCGCTAGACATGGACTTTGAATTAATGCTTAAGAATTAAATCTAAATATTACATGCAGTAAACTGATCAAGTACAAATGAATTAAAATCATTAAACTAGTATCCAATAATTGGAATACTTATTACAAATCTAAAAATTATTTCAAATTTGGGTTATCGTAAAAAATGGATTGATATTCAGTAGGAGAAGCCAAATCATCCACCCTTTGACGCATGTAGGATGATTGACCATGGCTCGTTGTTGATATACTTCGAGTAAAATACTTGCTTGACCTTTTAAAATGCATAAATCAATGGCTCATCGCTCATGTGTTTATTGCTCTTCAACTTGGACAAGTCAGCCATGATCAAATTGGTGCTTAGATCAACTTTACAAGCATTTTTATCCTCAACTCTTACCCAATCACTGTAAAATACAACCACTTTGAAGCTTACATAGTCCAATTCAAATATATTTTGAATTGCACCATAATAAGATATTTTAGCTTCAACGAGGTTTTTATCTTTCTTGCTTGCACGAAAGAAATTAAGAGCCTTGTACGAAATGCTCGAGTTCTATACATTTGTACTTTATATGTACACCCTCACACTGAATACGTGACCGTTCAATCGATACTTTTTTTACTCTTGTGCTATGAACAAGGGTCCAGTGGCTAGGCGAGCAAGCCTTAATGTCACATCACTTGTCTTTAAGAACTTAGAATATAGATAAATTAATTATCTTAGGTTTAAAGTTTTATTGTAATGTAACATTATATAATAACCATTTCATTATAATTACCTCGTGTGACAACCACTGCCTAAATTCGTTGTCTGATTATGCCATTGTTTTTGTCTGTTATGTTCTCACAGGCTTCATATTTTCTACATAAAATTAATGTGATGAATGTATTAAAAAATTAATCATGTATAAAATAATTTTAAACTTACTTTTTCCATTCTTCGACATCTTCATGTGTGTCACATAGATAATGAGCTACATGTTCATGTTGCAAACTCATAAATTTCACTCGTTTACCCATCACATGACCACCCTCATCGACGAACTCATCAATGTCATCAACGCTAGTCGAGTCCAGCATATATTCTCGAGTATAAATTTTTGATGACTCCACGGTTATGTATTCCTCTACAATTGATCATGCAATGTATCGTGTATTCTCGACGTAATCTTTGAAAATTTTCATCAATCTTTCAAACGGATACATCCATTGATATCTAACTGGACCGCAAAGAAGTGCCTCGTTGCATAGGTGTACTAAGAAAGGAACAATTATGTCAAATAATGATAGGGGAAAGTACTTGTCCAACACACAAATCGCTTTAATAACCTCCAATTTTGCGGCTACTATGTGTTCTCGATTGACTACCTTCTCACATAAAGTGAGAAGCAGATACTAATTTGAATAATAGCCCTCCGCAAATCCTCGTGCTTAGAGAAAAAATGCTTAAAGAATAGAAGAACCAATTATATGATCAAATGCCAATCGTGGGACTTACACACATGTAAATCATGGGTAGCATAATTCACAATCCTTTGCAAGTTGGAAGAAAAATTAGATGGAACCTTCATATTATATTGTAGAAGGGTGTCTACTAATAAAAAAAAAGTAAATAAAATAAAAATGCTTTTTTTATTAATGACATCCGAGAGGTGTCCGCAAGGGTCACCGCAGAAGTCCAAGATTGAGAAGTGCCACTACAAGGGTCAACACCACTACAAGGGTCACTGCATCAATGACATTCGAGAGGTGCCTCGCAAAGGTCACCGCAGAAGTCCAAGATTGAGAAGTGCCACTGCAAGGGTCAGCACCACTGCAAGGGTCACTGCAGTAATGACATTCAAGAGGTACCTTGCAAGGGTCACCGCAGAAGTCCAAGATTGAGAAGTGCCACTACAAGGGTCACTGCAGCAATGTCATTCGAGAGGTGCCTCGCAAGGGTCACCGCAGAACTCCAATATTGAGAAGTGCCACTGCAAGGGTCAACGCCACTGCAAGGGTCACTGCAGCAATGACATTCGAGAGGTGCCACTGCAAGGGTTCCAGCAGAAGCTCATATCGAGACGGAACCCCCTAGGGCGTCCAGGATGAGGGAGTAGCTACCACGACCAGCTCCTCATCATGAAACGTCATTCTTTAAAAGGAACAACAGTATTAACACTTTGCTTTCTTGTACAGGTTGCCTAGTTGAGCAAGCAGGGCTCGAACTGGCTAGTTGGGACCTCCTGGGAGTTTTGGCTTGGCGACTGAGGGACAAGATATGTTGAGCAAGTTCAACCACTTAGCACTATAGGATTGAGATAATACTAGTAGGAAGACCCAAAAGTCACTCAAGACTACACACACTTCACACTTGGTCACAAGTGAAGCGAACATCCAAAGAGCTGGCTACTCACAAGAAATGAACTCTTTACAAGAAAATGACTTTTCCAGAAGAGGGGGTCCTCAAGGTCCCTCTCAAGAAAAACAAAATTTTTAGAGGAAAGGAGTCCTTAAGGTCTCCCTCTCCAGATTTGCAAAATTTCACCACAAGTTACCGTTTCAAAAGATAACTGCCAAATTTGATATTTTGTCCTCATTAGGGGACATATGTTCTTTTTTACTTTGGTCGGTGCCAGGTGGCGCCTGCAGGAGGGGACAGGTAGGCTGCCTGTAGGTAGGGACAAATGGTACACTTCAGACATTGTTCCCCACCAACCCTCGCAATTTTTGCGCCCAAAAATGCCAACTCAATCCTAATGCCCTAGTATAAATAGACCTCTGGGCAAGGTCAAAGAAAAAAAGACAATTGAAATTGCACTGTTACTCTGCCAAAATATCACCAGACCTACCTAAGTATTCTCTCCCTGCTCATTCTCTTAGTGTTGAGTGCCTTGTTCCTTCACTCCCCACTGACAGCCATCACTCTTAGGTGTTTCCCTTGAGAAAATTACTATTTTTGCTGTGAAAGTTCATCTTCTTGCAGGAAGTGAGTTGAAGCTTGAGTTCCATTGTTACCAGAAGGAGAAGTTTTCTTCAGAAGTTGCACCAGGAGACCTTAAAGACCTTGCAGGCCGCGTCCATTGGAGTGGGTCACGCCTCACCCTTTCTAGTTATTCATAGACCCCAGTCTCACTACCATCCTACATTTGGCGACTCCGCTGGGGAGGTATTCTTGATTTTAATGGACAAAGAAGGTTTCAATGTCTCTAAGCAGTTGGTTTTTGAGGACATTTCGTCTGGTAATGGATCTCATAGTGACCAGACTACTCAGGAAGAAGTGGTGGTGATCGGAGCCAAGGCGCTTGCGCCTCAGGGAGGGCAGACCAGTTATCCGGAGGTGGCTCCAATGGCAGGTATGAATCTTATGTCAATGTTTTTTTACTTTTTGAAGCAAAGTAATGTAGACCTATCAAACTTGAGTCAAGGTTGTGTGACAACTGCTGTTGCCCCTCCTGGAGGGGTAGCCACCCCTATTACGATTCCGGCAGAGACGATTCCGTCCCGGAAGGCGGAGTCAGAACAGGTCTTGGCGCCAACAGGTTCGCCAGCTGCTAAAAGCATGTGTTTGGAGGAGTCATCCTCTAAGGCTGTTACAATGGAGGAAGTGAGGAAGCTCCTCGCCTCATCTCAGAGAGAGGGTTCCCACCTATACGAGGAGTTACAAGACCCCTATCCACAGGAAGTAAGTGAGAAGCCATACCCTGAGGGGTATATTCCACCAAAATTTATCAAGTTCGGCGGTAGAGGGGAGAACCCTAGAGAACATGTGAAGAGGTTTGTCGAGTACCTGGGAATACATGCCGGCGACAAGAACCTGAGGTTGAGGGAGTTCTCTAAGACCCTCACTGGGAAGGATTATACATGGTATTCCCACTTGGCGCCTAACAGCGTCCCGACTTGGGAGCAAATGCACAGGCAGTTCCTCCAGAAGTTCTTTGTAGCGGAGGACGTATTTACATTGAGGCACCTAGCACAAGAGGTCCAGAAGCCAGGAGAAGAGTTGATGCACTACATCAAGCGATTTCATGAGAGGGCCTTAGATGTCCATGAGGACGTGGCGGAGGCCAGGTTACTGCAGATATGTGTGGAAGGACTCTTAGAAGAGTACAAGTTGCACTTGATCAACGAAACTAGAGATGGAATTTTTAAAGAATTCACCAGAGCAGCTAGCAACATAGCTATGATAATCAAACCAAGAGCCCCGGGTTGGAGGACGCAAGTTCCACTGACTTTCGGGAGGTTTCAAGTTTCAAGGAGGCAAGCGGTTAACTATGTGGACGGGAGTAACAAATGGAAGAAGGGAGGCTCTAGGGCCAAGACTGACAGTCCCGACAACAAGGGAAAGTTTGGGGAAGATGCCCCACCACCACTACCATGCAGCGTAGCTGAGGCTATGGATTTTTACCACACTTTAGTACGTGAAGGTGTAGCAGGACCTCCTCACCTAAAATGAGAAAACCCCACTGCAGCTGACAAGTCCAATCCAAAGTACTGCGAGTTGCACCAACGAGTGCAGCACTCTACCAAGGATTATTACTATTTGCGTAAGATCATTGGCGAGCAGATGGATAGCGGTACCCTGCAGATACCCCCCTGTGGACGTTAACGAGAACCCACTTCCTGCGCATCACTTTGGCACCGCCAACATGGTAGTTTCCTATGACGAAGAGGCTACAAAAAGTTTGATGAAGTGGGAGAGAGGCGAGCAGTTCTGCTAAGAGTTAGAAAATCTATCACTAAGCAGATTTGAGCTAGAAAAAAAGCAAGAGGAGTGGTTCTTACTCCGGAACAAGAAAATGGAAGTGGGGAAGTTGAGGAAGTGACTCTCTCAGAAGGTGAGGTAGGTGTCATTCTCGCTCTAGATGAGAGAGGGAGCTCCGAAGCGGAGTATGTTTGCAGCTCCCAGACGTACGAAGTAGACCTAGATTCTGAATGTGAGGCTATAGCAAGGAGCCTTAAGTTCAAGTGGTTTTTCGACCAGATAGGGGTGAAGTACGACATAAGGGTGTCCATCACGAGGAAAGTCCTGGAGGCAGTGCAGCAGCGAGGAGACCCTTCGCTAAATTGGCAGGGGCCAATCGGAAGGATGATTAAGAAGTATACTTCTGAAGTGGTGTTTTCAGAAGCAGATAGGTTGGTGCCTTACTTCCACAACCGCCCGTTGTATGTCACAGCCATGGTTAATGGAGTCTCATTTCCCAGGGCGTTGATGGATGGAGGAGCATACATTAACATCTTGCCCATCAGTACATTATATGAAACAGGAATTGACCAGGAGAAGGTGGTTCCGGTACCGCTAGTAATTTTTGGATTTGACAATGCCGGAATGCAGTCTATTGGATACGTGAATGAGGGAATTAAGTTGGGAAATTTCACTTACCACATCAAATTTCACGTTATTAATGCTAACACCAGCTACCAATTACTCATTGGAAGGGTATGGATGCACACTCATGGCATAGTGCCTTCCACCTACCATCAATGCGCGAAGGCGAACATTAGAGGTACAAAGATAGTGATCAAGGCCACGCAGAGACCCTTCGTCGTTGAGGAGACCCACCTGGTGAATGCTGCCTTCTACACCGAGTTAGATGAGGAAAGGAAGGTCTCTACAAGAAAACTAGAAGGAATGAAGGTAGCTGAGGGAGGGGTTCCGCAGAAGAAGTCCGTTCATGACAGTCTAGGGGGGAGGATAATCCCCCACATGGCAAAAGGGAAGAGGAAAGTAGAAGAGGTAGCTAGACCCCCTCGAACTTGCAAGAAGGTGGTCTTTCCCGATGGAAAGATCATCTACCGTTTATAACGGTCTGCGTGGGCGGTGTTCTAGGATGAGAGCATCGACCCGACGCCCGAGTGTTTTATCGTTGATGAATCCCATATTGTTGAGCATGTTGAGGAACCAGAATAAGCTCCAGAGTGCATGCAAGACGGACCCAAAGAACAGCTGCAAGAATTAGAGGAAATCAAGTTGGGGCTAGAAGAGGGTGAGAGTAGACCCATTCTAATCTCCAAGTGCCTAGAACCGAGGTAAAAGGAAGAGCTCATCGGGCTACTTAAGGAGTTCACTGATGTGTTTTCCTGGAAGTACACGGAGATGCCAGGAATAGACGCAGAAGTGAGCTCTCATAGACTGAACATCCTTCCCAATGCCCTCCCGGTAAGGCAAGCCACACGCACATACAAAGTAGACCTTGATTTGAAGATAAAAGCTGAGGTGGAGAAGTTATTAGCGACAGGGTTCATCAAGCCTATTCAGCACCCCATATGGCTGTCCAGCATAGTGCCAGTGGCGAAGAACGATAAAAGCCAAATCAGAATTTGTGTAGATTTTCGTGACTTGAACAGGGCGTGTCCTAAGGATGAATTCCCGCTACCCAGCATAAACAGCTTGGTGGATGCCACCGTGGGACATGAGATGCCGATGCGGAGAATACTGCCTTCCGTACGCCGTTAGGGAACTTTCACTATACAGTTATGCCCTTCGGATTGAAGAACGCTGGGGCCACATACCAGCGGACCATGATGGCAATTTTTCATGACCTATTTCATGATATACTAGAATTCTATGTGGATGATCTGGTGGTGAAGTCTAATAAAGAAAGCAAGCATATTCAGGATCTCAAGAGAGTATTCGAAAGGTGTCTTCAGTATAAGATGAGAATGAACCCCTCAAAGTGTGCCTTTGGGGTTACTGCAGGGAAATTTTTAGGCTTTGTGGTGAACAGACAAGGGGTGCAAGTGGATGCAGAGAAGATGAAAGCAATTGTGATGATGCCATCGCCCAAGAGTCAGAGGCAACTTAAGAGCTTCTTGGGAAAGGTATCCTACCTGCGGAGGTTTATACCTGCGCTGGCAGAAGTAACTCATCCGTTCACGCCTCTACTAAAAGACAAAGACAAGTGGGTTTGGGGAGAGAGACAAGAGAAAGCGTTCGAGAAGATTAAAGAAAGACTAGCCTCTCCTTCCACAATGATTCCCCCCGAAGCTGGAGCGCCGCTGCTACTCTACCTTACTTCTACAGAAAGATCGATAGGGGCCCTTTTGGCACAAGAGAAAGAAGGAGTGGAAAAGTCGGTCTACTACCTGTCAAGAGTAATATCTGGAACATAATCGAGATACACCAGTGTTGAGAGACACTTATTAGCGTTGGTATTTGTAGCCCAGAAGTTGAGACACTATCTTCTAGCCTTCACAGTTCACATAGTCACCAAGTGTGATCCCATCAAATACCTCCTCGCGCGGACTATACTCGTGGGATGAGAAGCAAGGTGGTTTCTGATCCTGTCAGAATATAATCTAAAATGTGTAGTGCCTAAAGCCATTAAAAGCCAAGCAGTAGCAGATCTGCTTTCCCACTTCCTAAGTGGAGTTTTCGAACCACTTAGTGAAGAGCTACCCGGAGAAAGTTTTCAAGCATGCATGGCGGAGGAGGTGAAGAAGTGGTTTATGGAGTTTGATGGTTCCATTGCTCAAGGAACAGGTGGAGCCGGCGTCATACTGTCAGACGTGAAGGAGAAGATCACCATCTCTTTCAAGTTAGATTTTAAATGCTTAAATAATGAAGCTAAGTACGAAGCCCTCATTCTAGGGATGTTCGAAGCACTCAGAAGTGGGGTCAGGGTATTGTGATACGAGGGGACTCCAATCTGGTAGTAAGGTAGGTCAATGGAGAGTTTTCCCTTAAACATGCCAACTTAGCGCCGTACAGACACATCATCCAAAGGCTATGGGACAGTTCTTAGAAGTAACTGTGGAGAGGCAGGCGTGAACGATGAACAGGCACCCAGACATGCTCGCCACCATAGCACAAAAGTTGGACATGGAGGAGTCAGAAGCAACCATCACAGTGAGGCGGAGAACGGTACCCACTACTGTAAAATCCTTATTCCCAAATAACGAGCTAGAAGATTGGAGGCGTCTAGTGGAAAACGTAACTTGAAACCAGAGAAGGGACAATGAAAATATTAGAGTTAGCCAACTACCATGTGCTGTAGGGAACTCTCTACTTCAAGAGTCCTGGAGGGTTTCTGGCAAGGTGCGTAAGGGAGCAAGAATCCAAGGAAAGGTTAATAGAGATGCACCAGAAGCACTACGGAGATACGGATATTCCCCTTTACAGACGACTGCAGCGAAGCGGGTATTATTGGCCTACCATGAGCATAGAAGCGACCCTCTTGCAACAAAGTTGTTTAAAGTGCCAAGCTAATTTTGACCAGCTGACAGAGGCTAACTTTGTGGAAGCCTTCGAGGATTGGAGACATCCGTACCTAGCATATCTAAAAGATGGGAGCTGCCCGCCGAGAGAGCGGATGAAATTTACCTTAAAAAAAGGATAGCCCGTTTCTACTTGGTCGAGGGAGAGTTATATAGGAAGGGGTACAATGAGAAGGCACTAAGGTGCGTAGCCAAAGAGGAGGTGGAAAAGGTGCTGAACGAAGCTCATGAGCCCTCCCACATGGGAGGCGCCAAGTTGTATGATCAACTGATGACGCTGGGATACTACCGGCCGACCATTGAGGCAGACTCCATTGGGTATGTGCAGAAGTGTAGAGCATGTCAAGTGCATGGAAACATGGTGCAAGCTCCCTCCGTCAGTCTACAAAGCTTGGCATCTCCTTATCCCTTCCACACATGGGCGTTCGACCTGGTGGGAAAGATCGCCCCGACATCTCACGACAAGGCTTTTATCATTGCGGCTACAGAATTGTACACCAAATGGGCGGAGGCCATTCCTTTAAGGAAAGTCATCGCCCAAGTGGTAACCCAATTTATAAAGGAGTATATCATATGTAGGTTTGGTATACCCAAAGTGATCCTAACGGATAATAGGAAGAAATTTGTATGCAAGGAGATGGCCCTCCTCACAGACAGGTATAAGATTGTGCATAATAGCTCAACCATATCCTACCCCAAGGGTAATGTCCAAGCAGAGGCTACCAATAAAACCCTGATAAACATTTTAAAGAAAATGCTAGAGGACATGTCGGGAGCGTGGGATGACAAGTTGCCTATGGTGTTATGGGCCTATCGTACTTCGAAAAGAAATCCAACAGGTTTCACTCATTTCTCTATAGTATATGGGACCGAAGCTGTCCTGCCAGTGGAACTAGCGGTACCTTCAGCCAGAATTTCTCTTAGCAATGGGCTCATCCTAGACCCAAGGCATGTGCAGCTGGAGGTGCTGGATGAGCACAGGGACAAGGCGAGGGATAATTTTAAAGTCTACACTCAGTAACTGTCCAGGGCCTACGAGAACTTAGTCGAGCCTAGAAAATTCCAAGTGGGAGATTTAGTCCTGCGAGCATCAACTCACCATCTCCGTAGCATGTCGGCATCAAAATTCAAACCTAACTGGGAAGGTCCTTTTATCGTCAGAGGAGTGGGGAAGTCGGGCTATTGCCAAATATCAGAACCAGAGAGTGATTGCCTCCAGCTCCAATCCATCAACTGCAAGTGGCTGAAGAGGTACTATGCTTAGTAACAGCTAATAAAATTCTTTGTGTTTGTCATGTCTGTAATGGATTTCAAGGATTGCTCCTATACCAGAAAAGTTTTTTTGTAAAATTTTTTTTAGAGCAATACTACATTGTAAACAGCACACAAAAGTACAGAAATGAAATAGCAACACTTTTGATCACTATTGATGTTTGCTTTGTTTACTCATCTACATATATATATACACTCCTTACTAAGTTAGAAGAGAGTACATAAAAATCAGGAACTTTGCTCACTACACTTGGGAGGTAAGTTTATCCTAAGAGAAAGTATACTGAGCAAAGTCCCCCAGACATAAATTAATAGAAAATATAGAGGGGGGATTAAATTCCTCCTCTTTAATATTACAAAGAATAGTGAATCTCTTAAAAAGAATATAGACTAAGGACCCCAAAGACTAGGGGCTAGCTAGTTCAAATAATTTTTTCAATAAAATCAGGCTTTTGGGAAGGGGATAGGGGTCACCCCCCCTCTCCAACCTAGCCTTTATGACTATAAGTAGTAGTGCGCAGGAGTGCCCCCACAGACAGGAGGGGAAATCCCAAACAGTAACATGCTAATACCTCACAGTTACAAGAGGTGCATTTTTGTGAAAAATATATATAATATATATATATATACACATAACTTTTCATATTAATGCAAGTACCCCATAGTATATGGGGAAGCCATCAGTAGACTAAATGCTCACAGAAATTAGAGCAAGTCATATAAAACAAACACCCACAATCTAAGCGGAGAACAAGGAAAAAGAAAGTGCAGAAGAAACAAAGTGTCTCATTCAGTAATGATAAGTGATGTACATAGAATTCTGAGCACTACAAAGCAAGAAGTAGCCTATCTGCTAGAAACCACAATAAATAAATCATCACGCGCGATGACACCAGCATACGACGGACCAGCCTCCCGCAGAAACTCTTTCTCCAACCTGATGAATTTAGCCTCATCCTCCTCATCGCCAGACTCAAGTCTGGCAAGCTTCACCTGCATTTGGTCGATCTGATTCCGGATCCTCACAGCCTCAGCGTGCCGCTGCTCAACTCTAGACTGTCGGGAAGTGTGAAATCTCACTATCTTTCGAAAAGGAACACTCAGAAAGGGGCGAACCCCCGCATCAAGTCAATCCAAATGAAAATGATAGAACTACTGCAAGTCGCGGAGAGAATCCAAGAATAGAAAAATAGAAGAGCTAGTCAGCTTAGCAGGGAAGGTAGCCAAAAACTCATGAATGTGGCTGGCGAGAGCCCTCAGGTTGAAGGCCGTAAGACTGTCAATCTGAAGTATACTTTGAGGAGTGAATGTCTCGGGATGGTGCTCTAAGATGCGATCCAAGAGACGACGCTCATGTGCCCTGAATCGTCCTGGTAACTCCTCACGCCATAGTCTACTCGCAATAGTCGCAGCATCCTCTACTTCATCATCGCCATCGGAGTGGCGAGACCCCGCCTCAGAAGGGAGGAAAGAAGACTCTCCACCAGAATCGACGTCACCGACTAAAGGAGTGAACTAAGAGCTATGATCTCTCTCCACATACATCCCACTACCAGACTCCACAGTCATCGGAGTACTCTCATGCACCTGGAAACAATGAGACAAGGGTGAAATGAGAATGCTTGCACAGCATACGTAAGAAAAAAAAGAGGGGAATAGTAAAAAGAGGGGGTATGCTAGTTTAATACCTCTCTCGCAGTTGCCCCACTGCCAGACTCCACAGTCATCGGAGTACTCTCGTGCACCTGGAAACAATGAGACAAGGGTGAAATGAGAATTCTTGCACAGCATACGCAAGAAGAAAAAGAGGGGAATAATAAAAAAAAGGGGTATGTTAGTTTAATACCTCTGTTGCAGTTGCCCTACTGCCAGACTCCACAGTCATTGGAGTAATCTCATGCACCTGGAAACAATGAGACAAGGGAGAAATGAGAATGCTTGCACAGCATACGTAAGAAGAAAAAGAGGGGGTATGCTAGCTTAATACCTCTCTCGCAGTGGCCCCACCGCCGGTCTCCACAGTCATCGGAGTACTCTCAGGCACCTGGAAATAATAAGACAAAGGCAAAATGGGAACGCTTGCACAGTATACGCAAGAAGAAAAGAGGGGAAATAGTAAAAAGAGGGAGTATGCAAGTTTAATACCTCTCTCGCAGCCATCCCACTCTCAGACTCCACAAATATCGGAGCAACTTCCTCAGGCTCCATAGTCATTGGAGCGACCTCGCTCCCCTAGAGTCAATGCGACAAAGGTGAAGATGGGAATGCTTGCGTAATTTAAACAAAATAATAAAGATATAAGAATGACATAAGGGAAGTAGATACCCTTATACACTGTACCTGAATAACACCTTTTGTAACGGTCAAAGAAGGAGGAGCAGGGGCTCCCATAGGGGCCGCCACACTAGTCGATGCTCCTGAAGGGGCTGCCTCAGCGACTAGTGCTTCTGAAGAAGCTACCTCAACCTCAGTCACTTCCGAAAGAACAACCTCAGCGACAACGGTCGTAAGGGGTAGTCGAGGCTGCGAGTGACAAGAAAGGGCAAGAGGTAAGAAAATCACTTACCTCATGAATGATGAATACTTCAATTAAAAAGAGGGAGAAGGAAACTCCTCAAAGGCACCACAGAGATAGCTACCTGAAGGGACGCGATAACAGGATAAACTGGCCCATGTATAGGGGCTGCTGAAGAGACAATGGCAGGAGCCACACTCGAAACAGCTCCTAGGGATAACTGCAACAAAGTAAAAGAGGGCTACGAAAAATACAGGTTGGATAGAGAAGAAATATATAACTAATAAGATAAGAAAGTACTTGAGCCCCATCCAAAGAGGAAGAGCGTAAAAAGACGGTCGGCGAAGTAGGGGCTGTGCTGATAGCCTGCAAAGAATGAAAATATGTTATTCATCGCATGTTCAAGGAAAAAGAGATTACATGCTTCAATGAAAAGGCCTGACCTGAAGTGTGGGCTCACTGGTTAAAGCCACAGTAAATATTGGGCCACGAGAAATTACCTGAACCAAGGGTCTACCGTCCATAGATACGCGGACCCGAGGGATAGAAATCCTCCCCGAAGAGGATAAACCCGGGATAATAACATCAGGTAAGGGAGGAGCCCCTCCCTGAGAAGAAAATCCAAAATCCATTAGGACTCCTATTGAAAGGAAACAAATATTCAAAAGTAAAATTACATACCTTAGATGAAGAGATGCCTAGGGTCTCAGCTATAGAAGTGCCCACCGCCGAAATAAGAGAATATGAGGTGACAACGCCGGAAGACACAACCCTCTACGCCTTGTAAATGGGTAAATAAAAGGAAGAGGTAAAGAGGAAAATGGCATAATGAAAGTTTTGAGAATAGTGAGGCATACCTGAGGAGAAGGAGAAGTCACAAAAGTGGTTCTGGTTCGGGTAAAGTGCACAGAGGAAAGCTGCAGGGAAATGACAGTGTACACAACCAAGACGTAATTGGAAGACTAACAAATTACATCAGATGGTAAAAGAATTAGGGAGACAACAAACCTCTCTAAAAAGGCCTCGGGAAGAAATGAGTATAGAGTTCCTCTCCCGCTGAAAGGGAGTCAGTCGTAATGGGGGAAGAGGAGAACTACTTGCCTCTACGGAAATGACCTGCAAAATATGACAGAATGCTTTCATTAACAAATAAAAATAATAATGAGGGGGAAGAAAGAAAATCATATGCAAAAAAAAAAATAGATGAGTAAAGGGGGAACGCTTACAGTAGCAGGGCGCGTGGTCTGGCCATAAGGGAGATGGGTTGGGCTAACTCCCCCAGGAGAATGGGATGCCTCATCATCACTAGAAGACTCTCTCGAGACTGATAACAAATCATAAGTGTCAGTAGTGCTTTCGCTATGGAAACCCAGGCCGCCCATATCACCCGAAGAAGAACTATGGTTATCATAGGAAGGGGTGCTTCCATAATCAACTAGTTCCTCTTCCAATGAAGGGGAGGGAGATAAAGAAACTCCGAGAGATCTAGTTCCACTAAGTAAAGAATTTCGTGATATAGTACTTTCTGCAATGGGAATAGACGCGACCCGCGCCTCATGGGAAGCAAGGCTCGGTGAGGAGTAACCTTTCCCTTTTACTACTTGGGAAGCCTCCTCCACCCCAAGATCTCCAGTATCGGACTCTTGCTCCACCATAGAGGAAGCATACATGCCAGCACCATTTCCTTTTTTTTTTTTGCAGCCCGGGTCCTCACAGGAGAAGAGGGAGGAGAAGCAGTAGTAGTAGGAACAAAATTAGATACATCGGCGTCAGGGTGTTTCCTTTTGCTCGTAGTAGAGGTGCTTGCTTTCCCTCTGTTTTTGATCGGTTTCTAGACTTCACAGGGGGAAGCTCACTCGCCGGAGGCTGAAGTGACTCGTCAATGAGAGGCTTCACTAAAATGGGAATGGCCTGCTCCAAGGGTGGCGTGTAAGTAGTACTGAGAAACCAAGGATCTTTCTGCGTCTGCCTGACCAAAAACTGGGCTTTAGTGTATTTAATGGGGTTGGTCTCATGAGGGGGTCCAACTACACATTCTTGAATAAGACGAACCTACCGCTGCCAAAGAAGGAACCAAGATGAAGTGAATGAAGGATGATAATCGCAGGGAGGCACATAGAGACCACCCAAAGCACTGACCCTACGGAATAATCCCTGAAGAGTATAGGTAGCACACGCCTATGAAAATGCCTCAGAATGACTGCTGTAGGTCGAAAGAGGAGGGATGTGAACGCCCTGATCATAGCCAAACTGTCGTCTTGCCCTCTCGGAATGATAAGATTCAACACGCGGACCTAACTCGGTCCAAGAAGGGAGGTGGCATGGTAAGAGCATCGTCACCACATTAATATGAGGATGGGTGGAAACAGACCCCACTACTGAAGGGCAATAGAAGGTCCCGCCATCGCCAGGGAAAGAAAGCCAGCTGAAAGTTCCCCCAGGGCGTTTGGTATAAGGCCGAAATTGAAACTCCTCATTATCGTCAATCAACATTCCCAGAGATTTCTTTGGAATTTTCTTATTCCAGCGAAGAAGTTTCGCAGCATCGCTATGACAAGCGTGAGCCCCTGAAGTAAAGTGGGGGAAATGCTCAAATAAAAAGGCCATTAAGAGAGAAGCGTTTGCATGATTAGCGACATCATACCAACCGCAAGACCTCTCTACATCTATGTGTGCTCGGTCCATCCAGGTGCAAAGAGAACCCAAAGTCAAGGCGACCATAGGTATCGACCTACCGCGAGACAACCGTACAGCCAATCTAAAAAGAAGTTCGCGAGGACAATCTTCGGGCTTACCTGGAAGAAGGAACCGAGTCAGAAATGTAATAAAGAAAGCAGCTAAATGTGCAGGAAAGTGGAGCTTAGGACCATCCTGGGATCTGGGGGCTGCGTGTGAAGTCTCCCCCTTCTGCAGCTGCTCAAAATCTCTGAACCAGTATCTTTGCCATTTGGTAAAGGAATGCTTGGAATGACCAGTTATATTTATAGCCACATACTTCGAGAACTCTCCGAGAGCTGACCGTATCTCCCCCACCATCTCCAGCTCTAAAGAATCCTCGCAGTAATCAGAAAAGACCTGTTGCCCAAAGAAAGGAAGAGCGTACAATTCACATACATCTTCTAGGGTAATGGTAAATTCTCCCCAGCCTGTGACAAAGGTGTGAGACTCCATACTCCACCGTGATAATAAAAGATTGAGCGAAGAAATATGCTTAGATATGGTGAAGGACTTCAAGCTGCTGATGGCGGTAAAAAGTCCCACCTCCCTAAGAATAGCCACATAATTAGGAACGCTCAGAACATAATCAACCCAGCTAGCCCACTCCTCCGTGGGACCCCCCGGGGCTTTAGCTTCAACATTGGAATAAGGAAAGTCACCGCGATCGACTCAAACTCGGAGAATGGAATCCGGAGAAATAGTAGGGAG
The DNA here is from genome assembly GCA_949130495.1 of Sambucus nigra. NCBI lineage: Eukaryota > Viridiplantae > Streptophyta > Magnoliopsida > Dipsacales > Adoxaceae > Sambucus > Sambucus nigra. The sequence goes on along the minus strand of OX422217.1, from coordinate 292,422,791 downwards.
GTCAGCAGACTCACTTAACCCCACATGAGAGCGCTCGAGAACAGCATCAGAAAATTTTTCCTCAAATTCGAAAAGAGAAACCAAGAAGTTGTCAGCATGACCAAAAAAAGGAGCCCGACGATAAATACCAAAATCCCTCCCTTGGCGAATGTGCATATAGTCCTTCCATGCCTGAGAAGAGGATGACATAGCTGATGAACCACCAAGAGCCATTGGATCAAGAAAAGAACTTATCCTAGTGGGGACTCCGAGTGAGGGACCCTGGTTGTCCCCTGTCTCAAAAAAAGAAGTGGAAGTGGCAACCCCTGCAAAAACATGTGAAGAGCCCCTGGTCAGCAGCATACTCTCCATGACGCCAACAATGGGTGAGACACCCTGGGTCGTGGAACCTTCGACGTGATAAGAGGTCGAGACCCCCCCCCCCCACCAGAAACAAATGGTAAATCGTGCATCTCCCCAAATGAAACACGACCAGTCAAAAAATTGTCAACACCACAAGGGGTCGAGACGCCCTGGGTCGAGGAACCCTCGACGTGAAAAGATGTCAAGACGCCCCCAGTTTCTGACGAGTGACCCGTAGACGCGATGCCAAGCCGCGAGACCCTCGGTCGCTGACGAGAGGCCACCATACTGTCATAGGTCGAGACCCCTATTCCTGAAAAATTCAAAGGTGTCGAGACTCTACCACCCAAATTAACTTGCAAATCTCCAGAACCCAGGCTCGAGACACCCTGACCCAAACCTACTTGGTAATTTTCATGAACCAAGGTCGAGATACCCTGACCCAAACCAACTTGGTAATTCTCATCAACCAAGGACGAGATACCTGAACCCAAATCGGCTTGGTAATTTTCGTGAACCAAGGTCGAGATACCCCGCCCAAAGTAACTAGGGATTTTTAAAAAGTCCAAGGTAACTGGCGAGAGACCCTCGGATGGGGGGTCCACTCGCGAGGAGCCCTTGTCAACGACCGTCTCGATGAAAAAATTGAACTCATACTCGGATTGGACGAGATACCCTGCTCTCTAAACAAAAACCTCCTGGTCGAGATACCCCTAGTGGTCGGCTAAGATTCAGCCGAGACGCCCTGCGTTCCAAGCAAAAAACCACTGGCCGAGACACTCTCCGCTGATAACGAAGGTTTGGTCGAGATACCCCTCGCTTCGAAAGAACTCAAAAGAAAAACCTCACCTACTATGTGAAATGGCGAGGACCCATGAGGGCCCTCGACCCAAAATCTGAATCTCCACACGAGAGAGGGAGCGCAGGCGGCACGGATGAAGCCTCAACGCTGGCGATAGAATGGGACCAAGTATCACCGGCGACTGTAATATCAATGGTCGGAACGGTTGAGAGGGGCAATGAAAGAGACATAGAGCCTAAAATCATGGGTGCTTTGGGGGTGTTTACATTTGAAGAAGTATTCATTGGATTAGAATCCATTAATGGGAGGCTATGGTGTTTGAAAAAAGCTAAAGCAAAAAAGGATGGGAGGCTATGGTGTTTTTTAAATTGCCTTTCTCTCACTTTGTCTCACTACAAATCCAAAGGGTCTTATGTTTTTTGAAGAAGATTAAAGAGCCCAAGAAAAGGGTCTTATGTTTTTTACATCAAAATGGGAAAACGTGCTGGAAGGCAAAAAAGGTGATGGCCTTTTTTCCCAAATGATGAGATGACGGTTCCCACACTGATGCGTGGGTTCTCAAAAAATTAAAAACCTCAAATAAAGGGACACCGCACTTAATGATCCTAGGGTCCCTCAAATATATATATATATATATATATATATATATATATATATATATATATATATATATATATATATATATATATATATATATATATATATATATATATAGGGAGAGGATCATAAGTGGACCAAAAGAATGGACTTTTTAATGGACTTAACAAAAAAGACTAATAAGTCTCGGTTATTGGGTACCGCTGGCGTGGACCCATTACACCAAGGAATTAAAATTAGTGGGTTATTAGTCTTTTTTGTTAAGTCCATTAAAAAGTCCATTCTTTTGGTCCACTTGTGATACTTCTCCTATATATATATATATATATATATATATATATATATAATTCTTCAAATAAAATTTATGGCGTACAAAGTTATTTTAGTCTACGCAACCAAAAAATCTTTGCACGAGGGGCTAATGTAGAAGGGTGTCTACCAATAAAAAAAAGTAAATGAAATAAAAATTCTTTTTTTATTAATGACATCCGAGAGGTGCCCGCGAAGGTCACCGCAAAAGTCCAAGATTGAGAAGTTCCACTTCAAGGGTCAGCGCCACTACAAGGGTCACTGCAGCAATGACATTCGAGAGGTGCCTCATAATGGTCACCGCAGAAGTCCAAGATTGAGAAGTGCCACTGCAAGGGTTAGCGCCACTGCAAAGGTCACTGCAGCAATGCCATTCGAGAGGTACCTCGCAAGGGTCACCGCAGAAGTCCAAGATTGAGAAGTGCCACTACAAGGGTCAGCGCAGCAATGACATTCGGGAGGTGCCTCACAAGGGTCACTGCAGAAATCCAAGATTGAGAAGTGTCGTTGCAAGGGTTAGCACCACTGTAACGGTCACTGCAACAATGACATTCGAGAGGTGCCTCACAAGGGTCACCACAGATGTCCAAGATTGAGAAGTTCCACTTCAAGGGTCAGCGCCACTGCAAGGGTCACTGTAGCAATAACATTCGAGAGGTGCCTCACAAGGGTCACCGCAGAAGTCCAAGATTGAGAAGTGCCACTGCAAGGGTCAGCGCAGCAATGACATTCGAGAGGTGCCTCGCAAGGGTCACCGTAGAAATCCAGGATTGAGAAGTTCCACTGCAAGGGTCAGCGCCACAACAAGGCTCACTCCGGTAATGACATTCGAGAGGTGCCTCGCAAGGGTCACTGCAGAAATCCAAGATTGAGAAGTGCCACTTCAAGGGTCAGCGCCACTGCAGCAATGACATTGGAGAGGTGCCTCGCAAGGGTCACCGAAGAAGTCAAAGATTGAGAAGTGCCATTGCAAGGGTCACTGCAGCAATGACATTCGAGAGGTGCCTCGCAAGGGTCACCGCAGAAATCCAAGATTGAGAAGTGCCACTGCAAGGGTCAGCGCCACTGCAAAGGTCGCTGCAGCAATGACATTCGAGAGGTGCCTCACAAGGGTCACAGCAGAAGTCCAAGATTGAGAAGTGCCACCGCAAGAGTCAGCGCCACTGTAAGGGCTACTGCAGCAATGACATTCGAGACGTGCCTCACAAGGGTCACCGCAGAAGTCCAAGATTGAGAAGTGCCACTGCAAGGGTCAGCGCCACTGCAAGGGTCACTGCAGCAATGACATTCGAGAGGTGCCACTGCAAGGGTTTCGGCAGAAGCTCATATCGAGAAGGAACCCACCCAGGGTGGCCAGGATGAGGGAGTAGCTACCATGAGCAACTCCTCATCATGAAATATCATTCTTTAAAAGAAACAACAGTATTAACACTTTGCTTTCTTGTACAGGTTTCCTAGTTGAGCAAGCAGGGCTCGAATAGGCTAGTTGGGACCTCCTGGGAGTTTTGTCTTGGCGGCTAAGGGACAAGGTATGTTGAGAAAGCTCAACCACTTAGCACTATAGGATTGAGAGAATACTAGTAGGAAGACCCAGAAGTCACTCAAAACTACACACACTTCACACTTGGTCACAAGTGAAGCGAACAACCAAAGAGCTGGCTACTCACAAGAAATGAGCTCTTTACAAGAAAACGACTTTTTCAGAAGAGGGGGTCCTCAAGGTCCCTCTCAAGAATAATAACATTTTTAGAGGAAAGGAGTCCTTAAGGTCTCCTCTCTCAATATTTGCAAAATTGCACCACAAGTTACCATTTCAAAAGATAACTACCAAATCTGATATTTTGTCCTCATTAGGAGACATATGTGCTTTTTGACTTTGGTCGGCGCCAGGTGATGCTTGCCGGAGGGGACAGGCAGGTTGCCTGCAGGTAGGAACAAATGGTACACTTCAGACATTGTTCCCCACCAACCCTCTCAATTTTGGCGCCCAAAAATGCCAACTCATTCCTAATGCCCTAGTATAAATAGACCTCTGGGCAAGGTCAAAGAAAAGATGACAATTGAAATTGCACTGTTACTCTGCCAAAATATCACCAGACCTACCTAAGTATTCTCTCCCTGCTCATTCTCTTAGTGTTGAGTGCCTTGTTCCTTCACTCCCCACTGACATCCATCACTCTCAGGTGTTTCCCTTGAGAAAATTACTATTTTTGCTGTGAAAGTTCATCTTCTTGCAGGGAGTGAGTTGAAGCTTGAGTTTCATTATTACCAGAAGGAGAAGTTTTCTTCAGAAGTTGCACCAGGAGACCTTAAAGACCTTGCAGGCAACGTCCATTGGAGTGGGTCACGCCTCACCCTTTCCAGTTATTCATAGACCCTATTCTCACTACCCTCCTACATATATATTGTGTCTAAAAGAACCTTCCTTTTCTCACTTGTCAAAGTAAACACACCAGGGGGAATTATTGTCCTTCTCCTACTATCTTCTTTCAACCATAGTTGTGGCTTAAGTTTCAACGATTTAAGGTATTTTCATGCATTTTCTCCATCCTTCGAATGACTCCCCCAAGGAATGTGCCCACAATATGTTCATCAATGTTCTTCTCTGCGTGCATCACATCCAATACATGGCGCACCGAGCAATTCTTCCAATAAGTCAAGCCAAATAAAATTAACCTCCTAGACCATGCCTTTCTTGTCTCAGTTTCATTCCTAGTTCGTGTCTTCTTATGCTTGACATTCTTAAATTTAGGATTCTTAACTGGCATATTAGGGCCATAATCAGAATATTTACTTTCAATTTCTAAACCTGAAAGTTCTCTCGATGGTAGCCTATGTTTAACACCACCCAATAAAGAATTGGAACCTTTCTCAAATCTAAAACTATGAGCGGGGGGTAAAAACCTTCTATGGCAATGGTATACATTTTTTGAGCTAGCGGGGTGACGAAGATATTCAGTCTCCTTTCCGTAAATAGGACACCCCAAATAACCATGTACTACATAAATGGATAATGTCCCATAAGTTGGGAAATCATGAATTGCCCACATCAAAATAGCTTTCAGCGTAAACTCTTCTTTTCTAAAAGAGTCAAATGCTTGCACACCCACTTCCCACGACTCATTTAATTCTTCTACGAAAGGAGCCAGGTAAACATCGATGTTATCACTTGGTGCCTTTAGCCCAGGTGAAATTCAGGTCTCATACACTATGAAGGAGGGAGGTTGAGTGGGGCTAGGATCATTGGCCATACATTCTGATTGGTACTTAAATTTCCAAATGGATTGAAACCATTAGTCGAAATTACGAAAAGAATGTTACGCTATTCTCGAGCAAAATCAGGATACTCATAACTCATCCTCCTCCAAGTTGTAGAATCAATAGGATGACACGTGAGATTATCCCCTAATTCTTCCCTAGCATGCCAGGTCATTGTCTCTGTTATCCATGGTACTATGAAAAATTGCTTTAATCTAGGCCCAACGGGAATATATTTCAACACTTTTTGAGGCACTTTTGAGCTTGTGCCTTCCTTGCCAGTAGATTGCACATATCTAGGTTCATTGCATACCGGATACTGATCGAGATATTCATACTCCTTTCGATATAGTATGAAGTCATACACACAAACATGAATCAATTTATACTTCATTCCTAAACCTTTCAAACTGTTCTTCATAACATGATAGCTATTTGGAAGTGCATTCTCCTTGGGTAGCAAGCTCTTCACCCAATTCAGAATTACTGTCACGCTATTGCGAGATAAACCGTATCGGGTCTGCAAACTATGAAAACAAACCATGGCACATAAAGTTGTTTGATATTTCTCATAGCTAGAGTATAATGGTTGGGTCGCCTTAAATTTTAAAATTTGGTAGTCATCGTCAAGGTTTATCCTAATATCTTCATGAGCACCTGAACCTTGTACATCGTCAGTGACCTCATTCTCCTCCACTTCATGAACTCCGTACGCGTTATCAACTAAATACTCTAACATATTATGATATACTTCGTCCCTTTATACATCTATCCTACTTGTTGAAGGTTGATCGGGGACAAAAGGAAGTTTCGATTCCCCGTGAAAACTCCAAAATTGATAACTATCTTGCATACCCCATCTTAATAAGTGTAGTTCAACTGTTTTCCACTCAAACACCTTACCATTCTCACACCTAGCACATGGACACGGAAACTCTTCATCATTATGACATCTCTTTACGTATTTCACAAATTCATTAGCACCTCTGCGAAACACATACCCTAATCTATTTGTCTCACCCATCCACTCTTTGTATTTAGGATATCCCATCACAGCTACTCCTAATAATTACCTATAATAGGTAAGAAGCGTATATTCTTGGATTAGTATTAAAAAAATGTGAACATTTTGTTCCCATTAGTATAAACAATCACCTATTACTTGTTGTATAAAATTTATAGTATGTTTCATTTAGTTATGTCTTATTTATATTCGCTTTTTAAATTTCAATTTCAAATTCAATTTCAAATTCAAATTATAATATCAATTCCTATTTCCTTTATCTCATTTAAAGGGTGAGTGGTCCTATCCTATTCAAGACCGCATATTTTTGTAATATACTTAACAGCCCATGCACATTGTTCTAATTTGAGGAAAATTTGGCAGCATATCCCCATAGTTCTCTAAGTACACGACATAGATTCCCAAGTGTGAGTGTTATTTCAATTGATAATTGAAATAACACTTAACATTGCATCATCTAGTATGTTCCCAGAGGACATTAAGATACGACTACAGAACTTCCTCCAAAAGTAATAAGTTTAAGCCATTAAGAATATTATTATACATAAACTATGTGTAACACCCCGCCCGCCCGGGGAGAGCGAACGGAGCGTTAATGCGATAAAATAAATCCAAATCCACAAGTGACAAGGTATATAGCATCTAAATAAACCCACAATAATATAAATCCACTAATCTCAATCTCTTCAATTACAACAAATCTCTCGAATTAAAATTACAACTATCTAACTCGAATGAAAATACAAATCTCCAAAGCTCTATACAACAAAATAATACAAATCTTTCCCAAACAATCCTCGCTAAAAATCAATCTCCATAGTGCCCCAAAATCCGCGCTAACCTATCACTAAAAGAAAATATGGGGAAGTACACAATACGACAGGAAAGATGCTCAACAAATATATTAACGATGAACAAAGCGTAATAACACGAGTACGAATATTCAAATCAAAATGCAAATCTCAAAGCATTTATCAATATAATTTCTCAACAACACATCAATGGGTCACCAGGCCTCACCCCATTCGCATATGCTTTATCAAGCCATAGCCCGGGAATAGGTATTTTGGTGGGTGCCCAACATCCGTGCCATATTAAAATCTCATGACAATGTGCTCATCAACAATATAATGATACCACATGAATCAAAATAATTTCAACAATTATTTTCCAGATTTCAATGAATTTATCAATTCAAATATGAGTTCAATTAACAAGAATTCAAAGAGAATGACACTCGCGAGATTTAAGGAGCATATTGTGTCAAACCCCATACCTCAAACCATGATGAGAAACCAATGATCACATCCTCAAGATCAACACAAAAGATCTACAAAAGCTCCTCCAAGAACCTCTAATAAAATAGCCCCAAGAACACCTCAATCTAAGGTTGGATCTCACAAATCTCAAGGGCCAATGTGTATAGAAAAAGAAGAGGAATATAAAATATATTTGCTGCCAAAATTTGTGCCAAAAGTATGTTAAAATGGGTTATATTTTAAATTAATGGATTAATTGGATTTTATTATAAATTAATTCATTTGGGTTTTATCCGAATTGTGGATATTAAAATGGATGATTCTGAATATCACTTAAAGATATTTAGGTAATATATGAATATGATGTCATTATTATGACGGTGTGATATAATTTCGGTAATTTGTATTTTTAAGTCAGACGCGGTATGGGACGTGTCGAGACTAATTTATTAAATTAAAAAGGAAATTTATTTTCTATCGACCTTATAGTCATTTCAACTGCGTCGTTGCGTCCGGAAGGGTTGAGATAGTCAGAAAAGTCTATTTCGATGTTGATATTGGGTCTCGGGTCATTTGGAAATGAAAAGACAACCCAAAAAGGGCATTTTGGTTATTTTTACAAGGGGGATGAATAGTGATTTCGGGTTTTGTCTTATTATAAGTATTTGGAGATTAGTTGAATATGGGTTCATTCATCTCTTCTACACAAAATTGAAAAGTCATCGTCCTAGAGAGAGTGAAAGGTTGCTTGGGAAGGGAAAAGCTTGCTTGGAAAGGAGAAGAACTAAAGGTCAAAGGTCACCACCACCATCACCACCTATGTTATTCAACTCCAAAGGATCGAATCTTCAGTAAAGGCAAGTGTTTGATATTTTCAATTTAAGTTCGTATATTGTCCATGTTAGGATAGTTATAAAAAGAGATGATTTTCATGCTTGGAAGATGAAAGGATATAGTTGTTAATGGATTTTTGGAATCAAAAAATATATAGGAATTAAACTCATGTTGTAGGTAGTTAGTAATCCAATAAATATTCATCAATTTGTGGAAGAAATTCTAAAAATAATTTAGTGTTCTTGAAGATAATATGTTGATAATTTTCTGGAAAAAGAGGCAAAAACGAGTGGAATGAGAAGAGCCAATTTGGAATGTTTAGATCTTCTTTTTGAGTGCATTTGGATGAGATTTAAGAAAAACTCAAAACACATACCTGGCTCAATTTTTCATGTAGAATCCAAATCTAAAGTCGGATTGATGATTTGAATAATTTTTGGATCTGATTTTTCTGAGTATTTAAAATATGAGAATTCATGATGTTGTTTCTTTTTAATGTTGGTTCTTATCCCAAAATTTTTGTAGATCTTCGGTGATTATTAATTGGATATTATGGGACTTAGAGAAGATCAGTAAACCCTTGATAAGATTTGAATTAATTTGATTTGGATTCAAGTGATTAAAATGATGAAAAATATATTGGATGGAATTTCGGTTGCTAGATTCATTTGTTAAATTCCAAATGGGGATGTATGAGGATTAAAGATAGGACCAGTAGGGGTGATTTAATATAACACCTGGGTATCCTTAAGTTTAGAAGAGGATTTAATCCTAACTGAAAGAAGATGTGTTTATAAGAGATTTGAAACTATCGGTTTAAACCAAGGTTCTAAAAAACGCGGGGCGTGATCGAGGCGTGGAGGCCAAGCCTTAAGCCTTAGAAGCCTAGGCGGGTCTTGGCGTAAAAAGGCGTGAAAAGGCGTTTAGGCATTTTTTAATATATTTTAATATTTTTTGACTATGACAAGGCCATTTAAAATACTAAATTGGTACATACCTTAAAAACATGTCTAAATATTTGTAAATTAAAATACTATTTTTTCAAAATAAAATAAAAAAACATAAAAATTGCGTCTTCTCACGCCTTACTTCTAAAAAACTTGCGTTTTTTCACGCCTTATACCCAAAAAACGTGCGTTTTTTCACGCCTTGCCCTAAAAAACGTTGACCATCGTTGACCACGCCTTGATCCACGCCTAGGGCCAAAACTTGGCGTATCTAAAAAGCCTCGCGCCTAGGCGCGCCTTGGCGCAGCCTAGGCGCGTTTTTTAGAACACTGATTTAAACCTTAATTAAAGGGAGAATTTAAACTCGTAGTAATTCGGGAGAAATGATGTAATGGGCCAGTAGGATATTAGTGACTTCTTATTGAATATATGTTGAGGAAAAACCTATTTGAATCTTGTGTATTGAGTGAGGGTAGCCGTAGGGTTACAATTTGAACATCAAGGACTGATTTTAAGCTCAATATTGATTTTGCAAGGACGGAGTGTAATACAAGAGCATAGTGGTGTGTCTCCTGGATAGATATGGGAGTTTAGAACACATTTGGTTGGAATAAGGTATGAGGTTATCTCGATCGCATAGTTGAAGTTGACTTACCTCCTCGATGGACAAAGTTAAGTAGTAGTGTATTGGAGGGGTTCCTTGTTTGGATTTCGCTTTGCGAGACGCTCCGCGCATGAACCTTAACGACGTCGGGAGTGGAGAGATGTTATAGGATGCGAAGATAATTAAATTATGAAGAAAAGATATGACATTTTAATACGTGGGATTTAAAGAGATATAATGCTACGTAAGGGAATAATATAAGGTTAATGTGAGTACCTTGTTGTTAGTATACTATAGGAATGTGTAGTGACAATTACTGTTGGTGATAATTATTGTGCAACACATATAAATATGAGAGAAGTAATGACCATGAAAGAACAAATAAGATGCCAATCACACGACAACGGATATACGTGGTTCAACAAAGATGTGCCTACATCCACGGTGGTGCAGTCAGTATTATTTCTCTATATTCTGAAGAATAAGTACAGAGAATACAACTTGTCCTTTGCCCCAGATCTAGGGTTTAATTTATATGTGTGTATGCTAGTTAGTGGAGATGATGGGTTCCTTCATATTAGCCATCTTCCCTATCCCTTCCCTTCATGGGATTGTGCTCCCCTATAACTTCTCTTCATGGGATCGTGGGGAGAGACCGGATCAATATGAAAGATAGAGGGCCTGGAATTTGGGCCGCTAGAACTGGGATACTCGTCCAGGCCCATGGTTCTCAATTCTGGGTACCTACAATTGCCCGTAAATTTGTTGGGCCATGTTTATGGGTCCAATGAATTTAAATGATCAGCAATTATGGTTGATTTGTGATTCTTCGAAAACTGTGAAGTTGCTTTAGCGGCACCCGCTTCGCTATCCGTGCGCTATGATTAGAATTGAAGGCTTGTTGGGATAGCCACTTTTTCATTCGTCATTTCAGCCCTTCCAGTATTCTTCCTTCTTCTGAGAACTCTAGCGCCTCGTACATTCCTCTCTGAATTCCCATTCCCATTGATTCTTAGTCGTCTTGAGCTTGTGATTCTTCATCACTCGAACCGATCTTCTGTTTTGTAAGTTTCTTGTGCCTTTTCTTTGCACTTTCTCTTTGGTTTGTAGGATTTGAGTTTTTCAATGGCGAAGATTGGAAATAAGTCAATCTATGAGTTTAGGAAGTTCTACAATATTCCTGATTGGGTAGCTATCGAATGTTGTGCCTCCCCTCTTAGGAATGTTAGGGATATAGCGGATGCTCACTGGATCTATGTTTTGTTGCTCTCCCAGGGGGGGCTTACTTTCCCCCTAATGATCTATTTCTGCATTTTTTTGGTTATTTTGATATTGTTCCCGCACAGTGCTCGCCCAATGTGTGGAAGATAGTAGTAAATGGCGTCCATAGAATAAACCAGTTGTATGGTACTAGGTTAGGACTTGCTGAGATCTGTTTCTGCTATTCCTTCTCTCGAACTAGCTCAGGTGTTTTATACCTCAAAGCTAGGAGTCCTGATAGGGTATTGGTAGTAAACCTACCTGATTCCCATAAGGACTACTGGAAAGAGGGTTTCCTCGTTAGGAATTGCCAGTTCCCTTCCCAGTTTGAAGGGTCGAGGTCTGAGAGGTTCACTGTCCCTTTTTATGGGGAAGAATATATAGGTAGACATTGTACTGTTATTTCAACCTTTGTTGGCTTGTGATTTTTCTAACCTCTTTGCTTTTTCTTTCACAGCGAGGATAAAGAATTTGGAGCCTGCTCTCAGCGAGGTTTGCATCTCGGAGTTGGTGAAATCTTGGAATATTAGGGAGCCTCTGGGTGACGGCGAGCATCCCAGGTCTGCTGCCTTTTTGCTCGAGTACAAGAACACAGGCTCCAGTTTCATAGCACGACCTGTGGAAAGTATGCCAGAGTTTAATTTTTTGGGAGAGACTACTGCTGAGCCGATACCGTTGGACAAAAAAGAGAGCAGCTGTGAAAGTGAGCCTGCTGGTAATCTCGGTGAAGGGAGTTCTGATAGTAGCAGCTCTTCTGATTCTGAGGAGGCTTCTGAGGCTCGAGGATCGTCGAGTACTTCCAGAAGTTCTGGTGAAGATATGCCTCCAAGGAAGAACCTGATCAGAGATGATGATGATGATGACCATGTGCTCCTTGCACAAAGGTCAAAGAAACAGAAGACTGTATCTGGGGTTGTGGCTACAGGTTCTCGGCCTTCCTCTCAGGGGCAAGAGAGGAAGAGGAGGGAAGAAGAGCAGGTGAAAGAGAGGGAGAGAAAGAAGGAGGAGGAGAAGAAGAAGGTGGAAGAAAGGAAAACGGTCGAGGAGAGGAGGAAGATAGAGAATGAGAGGGAGGAGGAGAAGAGGAGAGCTGAGGCAAGAACGAAGGCCGGGCAGGCCTTAGTTCCAGTGTCTGCTCTGCCAGAGGGAGCTTCCGTGGCAATCTCCCCTCAGCTAGCTCCGGCCCTGCTTGAGAGAACTATCCTCCCGACTGATCGCCAAAGGGTAATAGGTTCGGAGCATCTGGCCCTTCAGGCTAGTCAGAGGCTTGCTCTGGTAAGGTTTCTTTTCCTCTCGTGTTTTACTGACTTCTCTTGCTTTCCTTTTCTTATATGTCTTTCTTTTTTGTAGTTCGTTACCGACTTCGCTGTGCTGTATCGCTCACGCGACGAGCTGGTGAAGAAGAATAGTGAACTGGAGCAAGAAAACTCTACCCTGAAGCTGAAGGGTAAGGAGCTCGAGGCCAGTTTCAAGGATGTTGATGCTGCTAGGATCTCGTCTGATTTGGCCCTTGCCACTTCCGCTAGCGAGAGAGATGATGCGGTCAGGGAGCTGGACGAGCTGAGGAAGGATTATGATCTGGTATGTACGAGCAAGATGGACCTTGCAGAGAAGAGCAGAGTTCTGTCCGAGCAACTGGAGGCAGAGAAGGCCCAGGCAGCCACCATGAAGGAGGACTCATACAACTCTAGGTGGGCTGCTGCTTATGATGATGCTGAGGCTCAGATTGGCTACATCAGTCGTCTGAATTTCAAGAAGGGCTGGAACAAAGCTCTTCTAGCTGCTGGTGTGGATGCTGAGTCTCCCTTGTTTGACGAGCACGACTCGGGTCCCAAGCCAACTGTGGACGAAGAAGCTCCTGCTCCAATTATCGAGGGTGTTGATCTTCCCTCGGATACAGTTCCTGCTGAGGGGGATACTTCTGCTGCAGCTGATAAAGGGAAGAAGCCAGACACCACTGGGCAGTCTGAGGTTGCCAGTTAATCTGCTTTTAGGATTTTCTTTTATACTTTTTGTTTGTAATCTCCTAAGTTTTTTCTGCTCGATGTACTTGGCCTTTATTAATGAATGATAAGATTCTCCATTTGGCTTACGTTGATCCCTTTTTCTCTTCTATCTTTCTTTTATCCGTAGTTGGTTGATGTGGATGACTATATTCCTGTTACCTCCCAACTGGGTAGGACTCTTGGTCCTAATGCAAGCCCTGTAGTTCGCCATGCCTTTGCTAGACTTTGCAGGTTTGCTAAATCAAGGAACCAAAAATATAAGGATCAGTCCGAGCTAGTGGCCAAGTTGAAGGACAGGCTCCAAGAGCTGGGAAAAGTCGGTGCTTCAGTGCAAGAAGAAGTCAGTGCACTGAGAGCGAAGTTGTTGGAGGTCACCGAGATTAACCAGGTCGGGGAGTTCCTGCAGCAGGAGAATGAAGACTTGAGGAGGGAAGTCCTAAGGCTTAAGTAGCATTCACCGAGCATCGCTTCGGCAGTCCTACAAGGCTCTTCTTCGTCACGAGCTGCTCGGCCTTCCCTCCCGCGTGCTGGTAGGAGTGCCAGGGGTAGGAACAGGGAAGTCGAGGAACAGCGTGAGAGGGAAATGGAGGAGCTGCGCGGTGACGTTCGGCGAGCTTATGTGACTGTTGCTGGGCTCCAGAGGGATGTCACCCGACTACGACATTTGTTTAAGAACGGTCCTCGACAAGTGTGGTCCGATGGCTACGATCAAGGCTGGCTGGATTCTCCGACGAGACTATCAGAGTTCGAGGAGCTCTCCTTCATCAGAGGGTGGTTGAGTGCCCTCAAAGAGCTGCAGGTCCCGAGGAACTCGACCTTGTGGTATCGACACGAGATGTCCTCCTCCACTCTGATGCCCAATCCATTCAGGCGGGATGATCGATGGATCCCCATTGATGCCATTCCCCGGCAACTATTGGAATTGGATGCAAATGAGGTCGTGGAGGAGCTCGCCCCTGCTCCTGATGATGGAAGGAGAGCTAAAGTTGCTGATTATCTTGCTCGGAGGCTTCCACCTCCTTGAGATTTTGTTACACTTTTTCTTTTTGATAATTGTAAATGCTTTGGGCGAGCTTCGGCGACTAAACATGTATTATCATTGTTTGTAAATATAAAAGATTAATGAAAAGTTCGAGTTTTGGGCAATTTTGCCGACTAAACGTGTTCATCCAATCCTTTTATATTTTCCTGCTTCACAATCCTTTTTATTTTATCATTTGAGTGTCCGCCCAGTCCAGTACAAGAATACCATTGTACCCTCACTTTACCTTTTAGGTTGTGTCGTCACACTCCCTTAGGCCTAAGTAGGGCAATTGGTGAGGACACACCTGGTATTGGATGTCATCATCCGATCAGGATTTTGTTCAACCAAAGTAGGTTTGATGCCTAAGAATACTCTGTAGGGCTTCATATATTTCCAAGGGCAATGCTAAGAGGTCTATCGTGCTTTATGACGATGACCTGAGGAGGGGTGTTCCCCTGCTATGTCGACCATTATGCCTGTGATTTGGAAAGGATGCGCAATAAAATATGACCGTTACTAATCAGAGAGTGATTAATTGAGAGATTTTCATTAGTGAAATGAGAAATGAACCGTCCTTTCTCATAACGAATACAATAAAAGATTTAACAACAGAATTCCTAAAAATAGAACTTCTTGAGATTAGCTGCGTTCCATGCTCATGGTATCTCCCTGCCCTCCATCGTTTCCAAATGATAGGCACCCTGCAGGTCGTCTCTAATTATCTTATAAGGTCCTTCCCAGTTTGGGCCCAGTTTACCATCTGATGACTTCATTGTGTTGCCCAGGACCTTTCTTAGGACATAGTCCCCAACTCTGAATCTCCTCGGGTTGACCCTCTTGCTGTAGTGCTTCGCGAGCTGTTGCTGATAGCTCGCAAGTTTCACTAGGGCAAGTTCCCTATGCTCGTCGGCTAGGTCGAGTTCAGCGAGCAAAGCTTCATCGTTCTGGCCTTGTTCGACAAGGTCGGATCTCATTGTTGGTAATCTCGCCTCTAGTGGGATGATTGCCTCCATACCATATGTTAGTGAGAATGGCGTTTCTCCTGTTGCTCGCCTAGGAGTCGTTCTGTATGCCCATAGGATATGCGGTAGCTCGGTTGCCCATGCGCCTTTGGCTCGCTCTAACCGTTTCTTCAATCCAGCGATCACTGTTTTGTTGGAAGCTTCTGCTTGTCCGTTGCTTTGAGGGTAAGCTACCGAGCTGAAATGGTGCCTGATCCCGTGTTCATTGCAGAAGTCTTGAAAAGGGCCACTCTCGAACTGTGTTCCATTATCAGTGATGATGGTCCTGGGGATTCCGAATCGAGTGATTATATTCCTCCATACGAACCTCATCATGTCAGCATCTCGGATGTTCGCCAGTGGTTCTGCCTCGATCCACTTGGTAAAGTAGTCAGTTGCAACCAACATATATTTGCGATTGCCGGCAGCGGTGGGAAGTGGTCCCACGATGTCCATCCCCCATTGGGCGAAAGTCCAGGGGCTGGTCAGGGATTTTAATTCGCTGGTGGACCATAGGAGCGTGAAGTTGGACTTTCAGGCATTTGCGGACATATACTGCGGAGTCCTTTTGCATGTATGGCCACCAATAGCCTTCGTTCATTGCTCAGAAGGCTAGAGACCTTCCTCCAACATGACTTCCACAGATTCCTTCATGAAGCTCGTGAAGCACTGCCTTGACATCGCCTGGGTGGATGCATCTAAGGTAGGGACCGGAGAAAGATCTTTTATACAAGTCGCCTCCTATAGATAAGTGAAAGCGAGCAGCTTTGACTCTTATCTGGTGGGCAGTTCTCTTGTCCTCTGGAAGCATTCCGTCCTTTAAATAATCCTTCAAGGGATCTATCCAGTTGGGGGCTGATTCCAATTGGAGTATTGGTTTCGCGTTTGGAAGCTTGCAGTTGCTGTGAATGCTTGGGCCACTGAGGAAATCGATAGGGATAACCCTTTTAAGGCTAGAATCAACTGCCGAACTTAGGGCTGCTAGCGCATCAGCGTGGCTATTTTGCCCCTTGGAAAATTGTTGGATATTGATCTCTTCAAAGCTCGCCATTAAGTTTTTCACCAGGGAGAGGTAGGCTGCCATTCTTTCATCCTTTGCGTTATAGTCTCCACTTATCTGGTTGGAAACTAGTTATGAATCGCCGAATACCTGCAAACGCTTTACTCCCAGAGTTTGCACTTTTTGGAGACCTGCTATTAGGGCTTCGTATTCTGCTTCATTGTTGGAGGCTGCAAATCCCAGCCTGATTCCTTGCTCAAGGACTGCATTTTTTGGAGTGATGAGAACAATTCCTACACCTGCCCCCTTTGAGTTGGAGGCTCCATCAATGAATAGTTTCCAACTTTCCACTGTAGTTTGGTTGTTCTGTTCTGTTGGCTTAGGCTGGTCGAAGGGTTCTTCGCCTGTGAATTCAGCTATGAAATCAGCAAGGATTTGACCCTTGATAGCTGTCCTTGGTTGAAATTGGATGTCAAATCGGCTGAGCTCGACTGACCATTTAGACAGTCTGCCCGACAAATCCGCCTTCCTTAGGACAACCTTGAGGGGGTGTGATGTAAGGACGATGATCGTATGAGCTTCGAAGTAATGCTTCAGTTTCCTCGAGGCCATTACTAGGGCGAATGCGAGATTTTTCAATGGTAGGTAGCACTGATCGACATCTAATAAGGTTTTGCTCGCGTAATAGACTGGATGTTGGATTCCTGTAACTTCACACATTAGCGCTGAGCTGACAGTATGACTAGATATAGAGAGGTAGAGGTACAAAGAGTCCGTTTGTTGTGGTATGACAAGCAATGGTGGAGAGCTTAGGTAGGACTTGAGCTCGTTTAATGCTCGCGAGCAATCTGGGGTCCATTCTACTATTTTGCTGCCTTTTAAGAGTTGGAAGAAAGGCTTGCATCTCTCGGAGGATTTAGAAATGAAACGATTTAGAGCAGCGAGCATTCCAGTGAGCTTCTGTACATCTCGGACTGTGCGAGGAGGTTGCACTCTGTTGATTGCATCAATCTGGTCCGGATTAGCCTATATGCCTCGCTTGCTGATAAAATACCCAAGAAACTTTCCTGACTGGACACCGAAGGAACACTTGCTCGCATTGAGTTTCAATCGGTATTTCCTGAGGATTTCGAAGGTACTTGACAGGTCCGAGAGGTGATTCTTCTTCTCTTTGCTCTTGACGAGCATGTCATCTATGTAGACCTCCATTGTGTCTCCCATTTGATTCTTGAACATTTTAGTAACTAGCCGCTGATAGGTTGCCCCTGCATTTTTTAGCCCAAAAGGCATGACCTTGTAACAGTATAACCAACCGTCGTGATAAACGTCGTTTTGTCCTGATCTGGGGCATACAGGAGAATCTGGTGATATCCTGAGTACGCGTCCAGGAAACTCATTCGTTCGTGAGCTGCGGTGGCGTCTACTAGTTGGTCTATTTTCGGAAGAGGGAAGCTATCCTTGGGGTAGGATTTGTTGAGGTTAGTGAAGTCTATGCAAACTCTCCACTTCCCGTTGCTTTTCGGAACTACCACTGGGTTGGATAACCATTAGAGGAATTGCACTTCCCGTATGGATCCTGCATCCAGCAGTTTCTCGACTTCTTTTTCTATTGCTCTGGCTTTCTCGGGAGCAGTTCGTCGTGCCTTCTACGCTATTGGCTTGAATGTGGGATCGACATGCAACTGATGGCAAAACATATTGGGATCGATTCCTGGCATCTCATAGGGTCCCCAAGAGAAAACATCTATGTTGCTTCTGAGTAAGGTTGACAAATCCTTTTGCTCTTGGTTGGTGAGTGACGCTCCGATCAGGAAGACTCTGCTGTTGTCGCCTTCTTTAGCTGTCACTTCTACCAGGTCCTCGACAACACACTCGGAGGGGAGGATCCTGGTCTCTTCCACTCCAGGCCTTCCATATTTTAATTGCTATTTGGAAGTAATAGCACCTTCCTCCACTTTCTCGCTGGGTTGAACGGCTTTTTTCTCTGGCTTTGGTCGGATGGCCGCTATGAAGCACTTTCTTGCCATCGCCTGGTCGCCTTGTATCTCCATTACTCCCCGCTCGATGACATATTTGAGTTTCTGGTGGTAGGTCGAGGAGACTGCCTTCATTGCATGAAGCCATCCCCTGCCGAGGATGGCCTGATATGGTGAATCGATGTCGACCACCAAGAATTCGATCATCTTGGAAACATTTCCAGCGCACACTGGTAGTACTATTTTGCCCAGAGGCATGGTTATTTTTCCAGCGAAGCCAACTAAAGGGACAGTGGTTCCCTTTAGGTCGGCGATGTTCAACTTCAATTTTCGGAACAGGTCGATGTACATTACTTCGGATGAGCTTCCTTGATCGACGAGCAGCTTGTCGATGTCAAAGTTGGCTATCCTGAGTGTAATGACCAAGTCATCATGATGTGGGGTCCTTACTCCCACAAGGTCTTCATCCGTGAAAATAATATGCTTGTTGTAGTCGACGTCCTCTGTTCGCCGACGTTTTCCTGACTATGATTTTGCTGGATCAATCTGAAAAGCTTGCATTACCGCTGTCAGCTTCTTTACCTCCATTCGAGCTAAGTTCCCTTGTATTTTGCTTGACGTCAGATACCCCGTGGATTACTACGAATTCATGTCCGGCATCATCCTCCAACACGTTGTTGGGTTTTGCCTCTCTGTGGGCAGCCACTTTCTCTACCTCCTTTTCCACAAAGTTATTCAAATGCCCAAACTGGGCCAACTCCTCGAGGTGGGACTTAAGAGCCTTGCAGTGCTCGGTCTTATGCCCTCCCTCTTTGTGGAAAGCACATCTTAATGCATTATTTCTTTTCGTGGGGTATCCTCCCATTTTTCGGGGCCATTTGATGAACGGCTCATCCTTGATCTTCGCGAGAATTTTGTAAATTGGCTCTTTGAAGACAGTGTTGATCGCCTGGAATGATTTTGTTACGTCAGGGTTCCCTCCGCTTTTGGAGCTATTCTTGCTCCCACTCTTTCCTCCTTTCTTCTGGTTTTCAACTTTCTCACTTCCCTTGGTAGTGACCTTGGCTCGACCGTTCTCTCCTGCATTAAGGTGGGTGACGTCTTCCACCTTTACGTATTTCTCAATTCGGGCCATCAGGTCGTCAATGGTCATAGATTCCTTCTTCGTCAAGGACTGGTAAAGAAGGGAATATCTAGGTAATCCGATTTTGAAGGAGGCCACTGCCACCTCTTCTGCGCAATCCTCAATCTCGTTGAATAACTCCCAGTATCTCTTCGCATAGTTTCGGAGTGTTTCTTGAGGCATTTTCTTCATGGTTAATAGAGCATCCATCCTTTTGGGATGGGAGCTGCTGGTGATGAATCGGGCCGTAAAGAGCTCAGCCAGGGATTTGAAATTCCTGATGGATCGGTGAGGGAGCTTTTCGAACCATTTCTGAGCCACGTCATGGAGGCTCGAGGGGAAAATACGGCACATCAGTGCATCTCGGTGATTCCAGAGGGTCATGGCCTGCCGGTACTACCTGACATGATCAATGGGACCAGTCTTCCAGTCGTAAATCTTGAACCTTGGAATGGCAAATTTCTTGGGAGCCTCTTCCTCTTCAATTTCCTTCGTGAAGGGTGACTTCATCTGGGTCTTGAGAGCTCTCCTGGCGAGTTCTCTGGTCGACCTGGTGCCGCGGTGAGCTGAATGTTGGTCCATTTCTCTGCGGACCAGGTTACGTATGTTTTCGTCGATGCGAGCAGGGCTCTGGTAGCGGCGAGCTCTTCTTAGTTGCTCGTAGAGGTCATCGTCTGAGTTTCCACCTTAAACCTTTTGATATTCCCGCCTAGGGCTCCTTCCTCGGTTGCGAGATTTTCTCGCCTGAGGGCTAGGAGTGCGATAGAGGCGTCTCCTGGTATCGGGACGTAGTTCCTTCTCCAGTCTTTCCAATCTGCTTTTCAAGCGAGCATTATCAGCCTCGTATCTGCGCGAAGACTCCCTCTGCTCGTGGAACCTTGCCTCGTAGGCATCAATCAATCTGGATATCTGCGTGGACTTTGCTGGTCCTTGACTTTCTTCTGAGGATGGCCTTTCCAAGCGAGCCTCACGATCTGAACGTCGAACCTCAGACCTAATCCTTCGAGGAGCAGGTGGCTCTTGAATATCTCCTACTTGAGGAGCGTTGCTGCTATAACCAGACATCTTAGATTCTTTTCTTGGCGTGGGCTCTTCTCAGGGAAAGATGAACATTTCCCACAAACGTTGCCAATTGTAGTGACAATTACTGTTGGTGATAATTATTGTGCAACACAAATAAATATGAGAGAAGTAATGAGCAAGAAAGAACAAATAAGACGCCAATCACACGACAACGGATATACGTGGTTCAGCAAAGATGTGCTTACGTCCATGGTGGTACAGTCAGTATTATTTCTCTATATTCTGAAGAATAAGTACAGAGAATACAACTTGTCCTTTGCCCCGGACCTAGGGTTTAATTTATATGTGTGTATGCTAGTTAGTGGAGATGATGGGTTCCTTCATATTAGCCATCTTCCCTATCCCTTCCCTTCATGTGATTGTGCTCCCCTATAACTTCTCTTCATGGGATCGTGGGGAGAGACCGGATCAATATGAAAGATAGAGGGCCTGGACTTTGGGCCGCTAGAACTGGGCTACTCGTCCAGGCCCATGGTTCTCAATTCTGGGTACCTACAGTATGATAATACCTATTTGATTGATTGATGATTTATGTGTATGACATACCTAGAATACTTGCTATCGGTGGGAGGTTTGCGCGTGAGGGCAGTCATATCCTGATGAATCCATGGGATCTTTGATTTGTCCCTCGAGAACATAGGTCTATGAAAGACTTATCGGGGAGTTGATAAGTCCGCTGACTGTGGGTACGTAGGTATGTGCATGACCCATGGATACGAGAACTATGTTCGCCTCCAATTTGTTTATTGATGTTTGCGGTTCGAGGAATCCTTACCTAACCTTTTGTCTCCTATTCGGCGACCAGCGATGATGGGACATGATAGCAGAGTAATGCATTGCACCGCAGCTGTGACTCGGGGTGCCGTATTATATATGAATATATATATGAATATATATATGAATATATATATATATATATATGAATATATATATATATATATATATATATATATATATATATATATATATAGATATATATATATATATATATATATATAATGAATTAAATGTACGAATGGTTATATTGTGGTTAAATCATCTACTGTGTGATAATTGTAGAAAACGGTGAATTGAAAAAATAATTGAAATAAGTTAATGAATATTTATTGAAGAGCTTAATTCATATTAATGAGAAATGATTCATGTTAATGAGCAACGATTCATATAAATGAAAAATGTATAAGAATGATTATATAACGTATGGTATGGGACATACGGGGTTATGATATGGGAACGGAATTATATTATGGAATTGTTAAAGAGGAATCATTAACTAGGAGGTTAATAGGAAACGTTAAGTGTGCACTCTAGTTGAGAGCTGAGAATAGCAAGTGAGAGTTGGATCTAACATGTACATAATAAATGCTTTATTGCACTTGTTAAATACTTGCTGTTTTAAAAATCATTTACACAATCGGGCTCTGACCCGTTTCCTTGCATATTTTCTTTTCTATTGTATCCTCTATATCAGGTGTCCAGCAGCAGGGACGCCAACCTTAGCGGATTATGACAGGCTATGGATCTATGGAGTTTTGCTTAAACTCCTATCATCTTTTTGATTCACAGTATTCTTAGTTAGGGCATCTCGCCCAAAGGATTCAGCTATCTTTTTCTATCGGGGTCAAATATTATTGTATCCGTGTCTTTTTAATACAGTCAATATTGTTGGGATTTCTGTAATGGATTAATATTATTTAGGAATGCTTATTCCAATTGAATCTAAATTCTTTTGTGTTATCTATTTGGTTATCAGTGTTGTAGAATAAAATGTGTTGTGTTATTCTTAAATTGGAAATGAATTTTGTTAAATTAAAATTTGAAAAGTTTTTAACACCAGCTTAATTGGGTATTGGGTGAGTTGTAAATGTTTTCGACAGTGATGCTAAGAATGAGCCAACTGTATATTCTGTTTTAATTTGGTATGGGACTGGCCACCCGGTATTTAATTAGGCGGGGTGTTACACTATGCAGTCCCAAACTGTCCAAACGGGACAATTCGAGAGATGTCATTATAGGGGTAATGACTCTCAAGCGAGTCTAAAGGCCATTGAATGTGTACGCATAAGAACTAGAAGGCTAGTATCTATGCACACAATGTGTAATTTCAAGTATGTTTCACTTAATTATCATAAGTCTGTGGTCGTGCCACTCTCGAATAGGTCGTGACACATAGTAATTTTAAAAAAAAGTTGAAAACTCCCTTTCCCCCCATTTTGACAATAATCCAATGGTTTTGCCACTTCCAAAATTAACCAACCCAATAAATTAAGAGATTATAATTATTTAAGGATTGATTAGTGTGAATTAAATTAAGGATTTAAAAAAAATAAACAACCAACTTTCATATCCAACAACATCCTTCAAATATAATCTAGCAGCAACAACAAACCAACAAATGTGTATCACGTACTCCTCCTAATTCATCGACTCAATTAATTCAACATTGACAATTTCTAACCAATTTCAAACCTAAATAAGGATATACAATAAGATTCAATCAATATTAAAAATATCTATTAATTCAATCCCAACTAACATCACCCAATCAACATTAACAATTAGTTTCAAGTCCTAAACTAAAAATAAAAATACCCAATCAATATTTATAATTCCTAAAACTAAATTGAAAATCACACACACACACACCCCTCCCCCACTCACCCCTTGCCCCACCACCCCAAACCCCCTGCACCCCACCCTTTGCCCCCTTCCCCCCACCACACACACATGCACACACACACTCACCCTAGACCCCCTGCCCCTACCCCACCCCTGCCCCCTCCCCCACCCCACCACCATACACACCCCCATCCCCACTGCCCATGCCCCCTCTCCCCCTCCCCCCAGCACACACACACACACACACACACACACACACACACACATATATATATATATATATATATACAAAGGAAATTGAAAGAGAGAAAAAACTAACCTGAAATCATATAGAGAGAGAGAGAGCAGTCGCTTAGAGAGAGAAAAATGAAAGGAAGTGAAAATGGTGGGAAAAAAGAAGGGAGAAGGGTTTTGTTACTAACAAAGTTGTCACAGACCTATCACGGTCTCTGACCGTGACAAGTTTGTGACAAGTACAGTTGTCACGAACTTCTCACGACCAATGATCGTGATAAGACTTTGTCACGGACTTGTCACGGTCATTGACTATAACAAAAAACACTTATTTTTTTTGTCACGGTCAATAACCGTGACAAGTTTGGTCAGCTGAAAGGTGACAATTTGTCCTTTTTGGTGTAGTGTCGATGAAAATTTAATAATCACATTTCTCATTTAATCACATTAAATTGCTTCACTCATGTAATTTAAATAAAACTTATTTTCTCAATTAATTCTCAAAATAATTAAATTATAAATACGCAGAAATACGGGGTATTACATACTTCCCCCTTACAAAAGAATCTCATCCCCCAAATTTGGATATTCCTGCTGTGAATAACTCTCAATACTGCTCTCGCATGTCATCCTCCTTCTTCCATGTCAACTTATCAGTACTATGGTTTCAAAAATGAACTCGTACTAGTGGCACCACCTTGGACCACAACTTACGCTCACTATGATCTAGAATAGCCATAGGCCTCTCCTCATATGAGACGTCTGGTTGCAAATCAATCTCCTCAAGTGGAATGTTCCAGAAAGTTCTCTCTGTCCTCCTGTACTTCTTCAGTGATGACACATGGAACACGCCGTGTATCTGCTAAAGATGCTCTGGAAGTACCAGTATGTAAGCTACCAGTCCCACCCTATCTATAATAGGAAACGGTCCGATATATCTAGGTGCTAACTTCCCTCTCTTTCCAAATCTCATATTCCCCTTCATTGGAGATGCTCGAACCAACACCTGGTCGACAACCTCTAACTACACATGTCTCCTATCGTTGTCGTCATAACTCTTATGCCTATCTTAAGCTATCCGAATACTTCCTCGAATTAACTCAATCTTGGAAGTAGTCTCCTGATTCATCTTAGGTCCCAATAAATTATTATCCCACACCTCTAACTAGCAAGTGTACGAACAACAAGGCCTCCCATATAATACCTCAGACAGTGCCATACTGATAGTAAATTGGTAAGAGTTGTTATATACAAACTCTACTAATGGAAGGTATCTCTCCCACCCTCACCCAAAATCTAGGATGCACATCCTCAGCATATCCTCAAGCACCAGATTCACCCTCTCAGTCTGCCCATCTGTCTGCGGGTGGTATGTCGTACTCAATCATAAATTTGTGCCCATGGCCTCCTAAAAGCTCAGCCAGAAGTGTGACACAAAAATTTTGTCTCTATAAAACACAATATTAATCGGGACCCCGTGTAGCTTAATAATCTCTGAAATGAATAGCTGCGCGTACTACATTGTCTCATAGTCTGTGCGGATTGGCAACAAATAAGCCACCTTGGTCAGTTGATTTATTATCACCCATATGGAATCGTGACCCCACTGCGATGTAGGTAGTCCAGTAATAAAGTCCTTAGAGATGCTCTCCCACTTCCACACGGGAATATCAAGTGGATGTAACATCCCCGAAGGCCTCTGATGGTCAACTTTCACAAGATGACAAGTAACACACTTTGAGACAAACTCTCCTATGTCTCTTTTCATGTCTTCCCACCAGTACCATCTCCTTAAATCCTGGTACATCTTATCCCCATCGAAATGTACCATAAATCTGGAACCGTGAGACTCAGTCATAACTACATGTCTCAAATCCTCATCCCCGGGCACTACCAATCTTCCATTAAAATGCAAGCCTCCCTCCGAGCTGACTGAGTAAGTCTCTACACCCTCAGTTAATAACTGTCATGCCCTATCCTAACAAAACTGATCCTCTGCCTGTACCTTAACTATCCGAATAATAATCTCGAAAGTGATAATCATATCTTCCATGTACGCTCTGAAAACCTCCTCTTCCTATCGAAGCTCACTCCACTTCGCTTTCCACAGCTCCACTAAGTCTCCAGTAGGTTGTCGGCTCAACACGTCTGCAATTACGTTAGCCTTACCAGGATGCTACTGTCTATCAGACTGGTAGTCCTTCGTGAATTCTAGCCGCCGCCTCTGCTCATGTTCAGATCCTTTTGTGTGAGGAAATACTGAAGTGACTTATGATCTGTGAACAAAGTAAAATTTTCCCCCAATAGATAATGTCTCCATATCCTCAATGCAAAAATGACCACTACCAACTCGAGGTCGGGGGTGGGGTAATTCTTCTTATGGGGATTTATCTTTCTAGACGCATAAGCTATAGGCCTCTCCTCCTACTATAACACACCCCCAAGTCCCTGCAAGGATGCTCAAGTATAGGCCTGATACTCCAATCCTCCCTTGAGCAAAGCAAGTACTGGTACTGATGTCAATTGGTCCTTTAGCTCATCAAAGGACAACTGACAATGGTCTCTCCACATAAATGGTAATCCTTACGATTCAAGTTCGTCAAAGGGAAATAAATCTTTGAGAACCCCCTGATGAAGTGAGGATAATATTTGGCCAACCCCAAGAAGATGTGAATATCGATTGGTGTCGTGAGCTTCCCCCACTCCCTCATCGCCGATATCTTACTCGGATCAACAGCTATGACCTATCGAACACAATGTGGCCATAAAACTGTACCTCCTGAATCCAAAATCCACACTTACTAAATTTGGTGTATTGTTAATGGTCACGTAACTTCTGCAGAACCATATGTAAGTGCTCAGCGTGCTCCTCCTTCGTACATGAGTAAATGAGGATATCATCGATGAATACTATCACAACCTGATCCAGAAAATCCCACAATACTCTATTCATGAGGTCCATAAAAAATGCAGGTGCACTGGTGCCCTAAACTCGTAGGATCCATATTGCGATAGGAAAACGGTCTTAGAAACATCCTTCTCCTGAATATTCAACTGTTGATAGCCTGACCTCAAATCGATGTTAGCTAAGTACGCAGTCCCTCTTAACTAATCAAACAAATCATTAATCATAGGTAAAGAATCCTTATTCTGTATCATCACCTTCTTCAGCTCCCTGTAATCAACGCACAAGTGGAGTGAACCATCTGTCTTTTTCACAAACAACATCGGAGAACCCGAAGTCGATGTACTCAGTCGAATGAAACCTTGACCCAAGAGCTGCAGAATTTGATCTCTCAGCTCCTACATCTCTGAAGGACCCCTGTGATACGGTGGTCTGGAAATCGATCTCGTCCTCGGTGGTAAGTCGATCAAAAACTCTATTTCTCATCTTGGTGGAAGCCCTAGTATGTCCTGAAATACGTCCTCAAACTCCCTCACTACTGGAATCGAATCTAAGGTACCACTAACTCCTGTGAGGCCTCCTCCTCCTCAATACAGTATAGGTGAGTTCGCGATCCTCCCTTAGGCAGAGGCATCTCCACGATTGACATCTCCTTCCCTGTGATGGAGAACACTATAGTCCTCTCATAGTAATCTACCATCACTCAATAACTCGCCAACCAATCCATGCCTAGAATCACTCGTACCCCTCCATATCTAACACTAGGAGGTCTGTCACTAGACTCAGCCTCCCAATCAAAATATCGACTCCTATATAGATCGAATCTATAAGGGAACCGCTACCCATCGATGACTCGACACACATAAGAAGACTACCATCTACTCTAATAAACTAGTGGCTCAAGCAAATCTAGTCTTAATAAAAGAATGTGATGCCTCAATATCAAACATAATTTTACCCTCAAGCTTGTGAATAGGAAACGTACCCTCTACTGAAGGCGGTACATGAGGTGCTGGAGGCATTGGTATATCCCGGATGTTGTATACACACACGTAGTGCATCTAACCCTGCTACTATTATGGGTCCGATACTGGTGTTGGAGCTATCGGAGCCAGGTTCCCCAGTCGTTGTGCTCTATTAGAAGCTTGGTTCCCCTGTCGTTGTGCCCTATCTCGCTGTGGACAAGCTCCGCTCTTGTTACCTTGCTGGATACATGTGAAACACTGACCCTGGAACTATCTCTGCCCCTAGCCCTATTGTCCTTGAAGTTAGCCTTAGCCCTACTGGCCTCCCCCCAGTTCCCTTGACCCTAATGGTCTTGAGGAACTTGCTGCTAGGGACTCTGCTGGACTTGTCTATCTGATCTGTGCCCATCATATCTAAATTTCTTGGCAGAGTTACCCTATCGATAATTTTACCCCTAGTGGCTCGCTGCCTGCTCCTGTTGGGGTGGTGCTCGACTATCACTACTCCCCCCTGATTTTCCCTGATGGCTAGTCTCTGCTACTCTCTTGCTTCCCTTTGCATGAAAGCAATATACTGATAGTGTCCAAGTGCGGCATTGACAACTTTAGTGTAAATCATCAATGCAGAATTACCAATCAAATATTTCCTGATCCTTTAAGCTAACCCATCCATGAACTTAGTTTTCTTACTCTCCTCATTCCTCACCTCGTCTGGCATAAAGTTAGCCGGAAGGGTGATATCCTCCTCGTAGTCAGCTACCGAGTAGTCACCCTGACATACATCCTCGAACTTCCTCCTCATCTCTAAATCAACTGAAGGTGAAAATTACTTACGATCAAACTGCATCTAGAACTTTGAAATAATCATTGAGTCTCTCTCCTCAACGATGGTCGTTAACTCCCACCACTGAAGGGTTGTCCCTGATAATCTGAAGGTGGCCAACATTTGCCTCTGTACCTCACTTCAATCTAACTTGTGCCGATGGAATTGAGTATTCTTCTTCCATTGGCATGTCGCCACTATATCCGTACCGCCCTAAAACTCGAGCGGGTGGCCCTTCTGTAAGGTCTCCCTAATGCTATTCCAAGTGGATTTCCCTTGCTTGGCTTGAATAGCTGGTGTTATAGGTTACTGTTCCTGAAGCTGACGGAAGTGGGCTGCTATGGACCTCATAGCTATCTCAAATTCCTGGGCCACTATCACTACCACCTGAGTAGAAGAAACCATATCTAGTGGTGGTGTTGGTACCTACTCATCCTGAGGGTCCTCCCTAACCTTATCTCAGGCGTCTGCCCTCTCGGCTCGCTCTCTCCTTGAAGGCGTATGAAGATAGAATTAAATTGTATAAGTACATAGTTTATATAAAAATCTAATAGCAGAAGCACGATATCTCAAGCACACAAAGATAAAACAATAATCCTAACAATAGGGCTCTATATCAAAATAACGATACGCTGAAACCGTAGTAAGTCGTACAGATCCTATAGACACTAGAATCTGATGCTCTAATACCATATGTGACACCCCGTCTAATTAAACATCGGTTGATTAGGCCTTTATTAAATTAGAACAGGTTTCTCATATGGTTCATTCTTAGCATCACTGTCGAAAACTTTTTAATTAATAACCACCTAAGTGAAATTAGACTGATGCCAAATTTTATCTTTATTTAAAAAAATAAGAGAATAATACAGAAAACTAAATTAAACATTCACAATATACTGTAGTCCAATCAACACAATATATAAATGAATAACGCATTGCCGAATAAACCATCAGCTAAAGTCCAATAGCAAAGACACCAATAACAAAATAACTGAAAGACTATTAATAGACAACATGTCCATACATGGAATGTAAAATGAGATCATACACTAAATCTAAAAGGAATAATCATCTAATAAAATCCTGTCAGCATCCACAGTGCTAAAGCTACGAGTCCCTGGAATGAAATCACGCCTGGCGTCCATGTGGATGGACACCTAAAAGGTTTTGAAAATATTTTATAGCAAATGTTAGTAGACAAAACGTTTTGAAAATATTTAGCAAGCGTTTATTACATTAAAATTCGGCTATTGATTACACATGTTCACATACACTCTCTCTTGAGTTTTCCTCACCTCTCATCTATAGTGCACGCCAAACGTTCTATACTTAGCACACCTAGCTATGCTACCAAAACTAACTTGACTAAAGTATTCAACCAAACTTATCTACATATCTCACTTCCCATACCGCCCATACAGTATGTAAATTTATTAACATCTGTCATGTGTTAATTATCAACATGCGTAACATTCCTCACATGTTATCCTTTGAATCATTACATTAAGTTTCTCTTACTTAATTATCATTTCGATCTCCACAATCATAATTAACATGCTCATATGTTATTAGCTTAATCATAATAAATTTTCTCAACTTAAGTTATTCATATTAGATACACACTATCTAATTGTATGCTGGCTCACATAAGTAGATAAATAGCACGGTATATATTTCCCACACAATATATACAAATATACATCATTATAATAGCCTCGTATCACACATTAAGGATTCATTGGTTCGGATGTTCCTTCGGCCCCAATTTATCATGAGATTCACATTGGTTCAGATAGCCCTCGACCCCATTGTAAATGTTCTATATATTTAGATATATATTGGTCCAGATATTCCATCGAACCCAATATTATTTATGTTCGATATTGGTCTAATAGCCCTCAACCCCAAATCTAACTTTCATGTATTGGTCTGGATATTCCCTCGATCCCAATACGTTTAATATACTTTAGGTATTCACACCGCCTAAGTATTCATATGATAGGTATTCACACAACCTAGGTATTCACACTTGTATGTAGTATATTTCTCTCGTATACTCATTTGTGAAAACTCGCTCAATATAATAACGGGTGGCCATCCCTATACTACATTAAATCAGGTATCTCAGATGGATCAGTCTCAACATCAACTGACAATACTAAATATTATAAGGCTAACTACCCGAAACTATTAAAAGCGGATGTCAAAAAACTTTAAAACTTTTCATTTAAAACCAATAAAACCAACCATGCAACCAACAACCAACAATACTATATCTAAATATGATGAGTGAAACACATATGCTCTAATAATGTATAAAAGAGTACAACAAAATGTACACGGTAAAATACCCGAATATGCTGTCGGGTCACAGACAATACAAAAATCTGAGAGAGAGAGGATATAAAAGTGTTAATCTACAATACTTGGGTGTAAACCCGATATACAAACTGAATATTAATCTAGATATACAAAAATAGGAATCGACTAAGACAAAGTGCCACAACAGTCCGCTACTGCCACAGCTCCACGAATACACGGGGTGGATAAACATCCATGGCGTCCTTGCGGAGGAACACCTAAAATAATACAATATATATACATAGCAGGAGAAAATATAAACGGGTCAGAGCCCGAGGTGAAAACATTTTATAGCAAGTGCATTAAAATGAATAATAATTATAAATGCATTATGACATGATTTAATTAAGTCGCACTCTTCATAATAATCCAACTCACCTCTCAACTAAAGCACGCAACTAAACGTATGCACGTGATCTCCAAATAAATGCCCAAATCTATCTAGGCAAGTGGATCTAACTTAAAGCCAATTTAAATCTTCAATTTAAAACCATCTAACTTATCTCTCAATCTACACTTATCTGAATTCCATCTAAACCATATACTTTAATTTTAATGTTACAGTTCTCTTTTTATTTGTTCACTTACTTAACATATAAAAGTTACATAAACATTCACTTACTAGCATACACTATACATAAACATTCTCTTTACTAGAATTTCTTGTATTCTAGTCATTTACATAATCATATATAATTATATATGAGTTATTAGCATCTAAGTGCTAAGGACTAAACTTATCCCAATTCTCAATACTGCACTGGGTTTCGTACGTGGGACGTCTCGCAAAGTGAAATCCAAACAAGTAACCCCCCCAGTTACACAACTCCTGACAGTATTGATTTTCGAGATTCATTATTCCCTTAATGCATGATGCATGTAACCCAAATTATTATTATTCCATTAATTAATTTATTATTCCCAATTCTCAACAGTGCACTGCGTTTCGTGCGTGGGACGTCTCGTAAAGCGAAATCCAAACAAAGAACCCCCCGATACATTACTTCTGGCACTGTCGATCGTCGAGATGTACATACTATATATATATGAGCATTAAGGACTAACTTCTCCTCACTCCCAAAATTACACTGCGTTTTGTGTGTGGGACGTCTCGCAAAGAGAAATCCAAACAAGGACCCCCCCCCGTTACACTACTCCTTGGCAATGTTAGTCGTTGAGGTTCATTATGCCCTCGATACCCAAGTACCAAGCACAACAATAATATAATAACCATCCAAATGAGCTATAACTCGAGGACGCAGGGTCTCAATGCTATCATCTTCCAGTTCCCAAATCACGTAGCATACTGGGGACCACCCGTAGGACTAAACGACACATAATTCTTGATCAACTCACACACACAACGTCCGAGAAGCGGTCATAGTTCCTAACCGGTCAAGTGATAATGACACATACCCACGACTTCTCACCCCCAAAATAATAATGTATATCACATAATAATCACCATGGACGACTATGACCTGGGGAATATTCACACCCTGCACATCGAGCCAGGATGCTCACCCTCATCGCGCAACTTCCCACTGATAGCAAGGAGGGGGTATGCTTCACTTATATATATATATATATATATATATATATATATATATATATATATATATATATATATATATATATATATATATATATATATATATATATATATATATATATATATCATCACATAAGAT
The DNA here is from genome assembly GCA_949130495.1 of Sambucus nigra. Taxonomy (NCBI): domain Eukaryota; kingdom Viridiplantae; phylum Streptophyta; class Magnoliopsida; order Dipsacales; family Adoxaceae; genus Sambucus; species Sambucus nigra. The sequence continues at coordinate 292,390,741 of OX422217.1, read as the reverse complement.
CTACATACATCATCACATTATATAAAGATATACCATCATATAAGGTATAACTATCACATTGTTTACAAATTCGTATTACGCTCTCAGGCATAAATGAAATAATATTATTATTTAGTATATTTCTCTCTCTAGATATAGTAATCGTCAATTCTCACACATTTTCCCCACTTAGTATACACTATACTATTTCTCACTTGAAGTTTTTGCATCACTTCTGATTTTGAATTGTCTCTCAATTCTATTTATGTTAAGGATATTCTCTATCCTAATGCAACTCGATTAGCATTTCTCTTTGTGTGAGACATCTCCCAATATAATCATCGTTAAGGATATTTCTATATCCGTATGCACATTTATTAGCATTTGTTATTCTCAATCCATAATATGGTTCAATTAATCATATGAACCTTTAAAGTTATCCCATTTGGGATTTGGTTATAAAATCCCATATCGCTAAGCGCGTTCTCACTCTTTCATATAATTTCGTAATTATCTTCAAATAGAATTTTCAATGTTAGTGGGCTTCCCCACTTAGTATATACACTAATCTCTAATCGTTATTTCTCAAATTAAGTCCATATGACCCAAACAACATCTTATGAGGGAAACTCCCTAAAAGTCTCCAAAACACACTTCACATAACTCCTATAGAGGTTCCCAATCAATAACCTTAAACGAAACGGAATAAAATTCTCCCTAGAAAACATTCCCCCAAAATGCCCTGTTTTCGAATCGATTCAGGCCAAATCCGAATCGATTCGTCCTTCAAGGCGAATCGATTCGGTTCCTAAGACCTGGGACTCTGTCTTAGGCTAAATCAATTTGGCTAGGATCAGAATCTATTCGGTCACTCAGACCTGGGCACCTGCAACTTTTCGAATCGATTCGGCTAAGGGGCCGAATCGATTCGGCCTATCAGAAGTATCGAAAATGGCTACTTTTTCAAAGCCAAAAATTCCCAAAATGCATTTTAATCATCTTCTCTTCAACCCAAACATATATACATCATTAATATTCATTGAAAAATACATTTAAACTAATTTCTAACCTCAAATCCATTTTCTACATAACAAATCTAAGATTTTACCCAAAAGTTAGGTTTTGACAAACTAAACCTAAAACCCAAAGATTTAATCCACAGATCATGAAATAAATGGTACACAACAATTATTTAGCAAGTTTAATCACTTGCCTCAAGTTCGTAGGGTTTGATTCGTCCTCGAGATCGCGTATTGGCCGGAAAATCCACTTTCTCTCTCTTTCTCTTCTTCTTTCTTCTTATCTCTTTCTTTCTTTTTATTTCTCTTTCTCTCTAAGGAGAATTGTTTCTCCCGTAGGCTTAATAAGCCTTGTCTCTCAAGGGACACAACTTTCAATGATAATACACACTTTAAATGACTCGGTAACTTTAATTCGAGCCAAACGAACTTAAAATATTTCGGAACCTAAATAGACCATAAGTACAGTTATTTCGACTTTCTCGACCCTTCCGAAAACAACTACACCCTCAGAATTTCCATTCGAAACACTTTCTAACAACTTCAAATTTTGATCTCAAATGCCAATTTAATAATTCTCCAAATAAAATAATATTTATTTCTCCCAAAGTGAATAAATTATCGTCTCTAAAGTCTCGGGTTGTTACAAACTTCCCCACTTATAAGAATTTCTTCCTCGAAATTTAGCTAAATCTAATACTCCAAAGCTCAACTAATTCTACTACACTTATCCTCACTAATTCTATACTCAAACCTCTAACTTCCCACGATGAATTTCTTTTAATTTATTTTAAGTTTTATAAAACCAATTTTAACAAATAGGGCGCCCATACAGCCTTTATTCGAGCTTTACTCGTACCAATCATAATGAGGCTTCATTTGCCTATAAAGTTCCATAATTCTAAAGATGTATATATAATACTAGCAATATTAATGGTATAAAATTTTTGAATGTTCCAAGGAAATAACTCCTCTAGATTCTTGACATCCGCCACTTTCATGCAGGGGAGGTCTCGCAAGCGAAATCCAAACAAGGAACCTTACCAATACACTAATATGTAGCGACGTCGGGGATTGAGAGTTTGTTAGATCCGTACTAGAGTTTGAAAATATTTTTGTGTAAATCATTTTGAGATGGCCCAAAGGCCTATAAAAAGTTTGATTTTGAAAACCGTTTGTTTTAAAAAAAACGTTTATGACTTACGATACATATATAAATGCCTTATGCCCATAACACAAGGTCTTAACAATCATCATACATACAACAACATACAACTCATAAAAACTAGCATAGTCATGAGCCAAACTTCTCTACGTCCCAATAATCCACAAATTCTGAACTCCTTTCAGAAATAATATCTTATATCACATTAATATATTGCCATTTATTAGGCTCTTCCATAGCTAGAATACAATAATTATGTAAGTCTAACATGACTATAAACAAATAAGTAGCTTTATCATTACTACTCAACATTCAATAACAATTCTTACTTTCATAATAAAGTTATAGCTCTCTTGGAGCACATTTCAAATTAATCTACTCTCTCAAAAGATAATAACATAAGAGCCTAACTTGCTCAAAATAACCTTTCGGGTCATTACATACATAATTGGGTTATAGCACTACCCTCTCAAAACTATCTCCCATACGATATCCCGAAAACTTCATATATTAATATTCCTATTCACAAAGGAAAGTAACTTACATCATCCATCTCTAGTCCTATTGCCCTTCCTCATCATTGGGCTCCCACACAAAGTCCCCTGGTCTAAAATGACCTCGAATCTGCTGTAGGGATTTCACTTCCAAAACTTCATCAAAACGTGGTCCTTTACCACTGTTAGGACAATCTCTCTTTCTATGACCTATTTCTTTACAAAAGAAACATCTACTCGCTAATCCTCTCGACCCACCTGGAGGAACAAAACGCCGTTGTGACTCTCTATAATCTGACTTGTACCCGCTAGTATTACTGGCATTCCCTTCGCCAAACCTACTTGATGATCCCGAATCTCTAAAGTTCTTACCCTCTTTAAATGAAGACGATATTCATAACACTTCAACAGCTCCGCATTCACTACCTCGATGAAAGTCACTAACACTGGGCTCTCTAACAAGTGCTGCCGAATTCTCCAATATAACCCTCGCATGAACTTTGATATACACTCCTGTTCCGTATATACCTCGTCAGGTAATAATTTCTCCCATCTAGAAAAATCTTCTTCATATTTTCCACCGTTTTATTACCTTAAAACACATCCATCAATTTCCTCTTTATTTCCTTTTGAATAGGGGAAGAAAAATACCTTCGATAAAAAAGTTCCCAAAAATCTGTTATAGGTAAAGTATCTCTCTGTTCTGATGTGGTGCAGACTCCCACCATTGGAGAGCGGGACCCGTTAACTTAAAGGTGGCTAAAAATTTCTTTTGCACCTCACTACACTCAACCATACGGAGGTGCCTCTACATACTATTGTTCCATCGACTTGCAACCATTGCATCAACTCCCCCTGAAAACTCTATAGGATGCCCCTTAATAAAATCTTCCTTCGCTCTTTCCCACAAAGTCAGTCCTAAATGGGTTTGGGCTGCTTGAACGGCAGATTGTTGTGCCATCATAGAAATGACAGCAGTCACTACGTGTGCAATAGTTTTGGTAACTTTATCTGTAGTTATAGTCCTGGGAGGCAATTGGGGTTCCACATTCTCAGCCCCTTTATTTGTCTTGACTGAATGACTTCTCTTCGGTGGCATCTGAAATAAAAACAATTATATCAGAACCCCTTTCAAATGTTTTCTCATCACAGAAGAAATATGGACGTATGAACACAACAGTCCTAATAATAAGGCTCTACACCAAGAACGCTTACGGAAGATCGCAGTAACCCACACAGATCCTAAAGACACTAGAACCTGATGCTCTGATACCATCTATGACAACCCGCTCAAAATAATAATGGGTGGCCAGCCCTATACTACATTAAATCAGGTATCTCAGATGGCTCAGTCTCAACATCAACTGACAATACTAAATAATATAGGGCTAACTACCCGAAACTATTAAAAGCGGATGTCAAAAAAATTTAAAACTTTTCATTTAACACCAATAAAACCAACCATGCAACAAACAACCAACAATACTCCATCTAAATATGATGAGTGAAACACATATGCTCTAATAATGTATAAAAGAGTACAACAAAATGTACACAGTAAAATACCTGAATATGCTGTTGGGTCACAGACAATACAAAAATCTAAGAGAGAGGATATAAAAGTGTTAATCTACAATACTTGGGTGAAAACCCGATATACAAATTGAATAATAATATAGATATACAAAAATAGAAATCGACTAAGACAAAGTGCCGCAACAGTCCGCTACTGCCACATCTCTACGAATACACGGGTGGATAAACATCCATGACGTCCTTGCGGAGGAACACCTAAAATAATACAATCTATATACATAGCAGGAGAAAATATAAACGGGTAAGAGCCCGAGGTGAAAATATTTTATAGAAAGTGCATTAAAATGCATAATAATTATAAATGCATTATGACAAGATTTAATGGAGTCGCACTCTCCATAATAATCCAACTCACCTCTCAACTAAAGCCCGCAACTAAACGTATGCACGTGATCTCCAAACAAATGCCCAAATCTATATAGGCAAATGGATCTAACTTAAACCCAATTTAAACCTTCAATTTAAACCTTCAGTTTAAAACCATCTAACTTATCTCTGAATCTACACTTATCTGAATTCCATCTAAATCATATAATTTAATTTTTAATGTTATAGTTATTTTTTTATTTGTTCACTTACTTAACATATAAAAGTTACATAAACATTCACTTACTAGCATACACTATACATAAACATTTCCTTTACTAGAATTTCTTGTATTCTAGTCATTTACATAATCATATATAATTATATATGAGTTATTAGCATCTAAGTGCTAAGGACAAATTTCTCCCAATTCTCAATACTGCACTGCATTTCGTGCGTGGGACGTCTTGCAAAGCGAAATCCAAATAAGGAACCCCCCAGTTACACTACTCCTGACAGTATTGATTTTTGAGATTCATTATGCCCTCAATGCATGATGCATGTAACCCAAATTCTTATTATACCATTAATTAATTTATTATTCCCAATTCTCAACAGTGCACTACGTTTCATTCGTGGGACGTCTCGCAAAGCGAAATCCAAATAAGGAACCCCCCGATACACTACTTCTGGCACTGTCGATCTTCGAGATGTATATACTATATATTTATATGAGCATTAAGGACTAACTTCTCCTCACTCCTAACATTACACTGCGTTTCGTGCGTGGGACGTCTCGCAAAGAAAAATCCAAACAAGGAACCCCCCCCCCCCCGGTTACACGTTGAGGTCCATTATGCCCTCGATACCCAACTACAAAGCACAACAATAATATAATAACCATCCAAACGAGCTATAACTCGATTACGCAGGGTCTCAATGCTATCATCTTCCGGTGCCCAAATCACGTAGCATACTGGGGACCACCCGTAGGACTAAACGACACCTACTTCGTGATCAACTCACACACACAACGTCCGTGAAGCGGTCATAGTTCCTAACCGGTCAAGTGAGAATGACACATACCCACGACTTCTCACCCCCAAAATAATAATGTATATCACATAATAATTACCATAGACGACTATGACATGGGGAATATCCACACCCTTCTCATCGATCCAGGATGCTCACCCTCATCGCGCAACTTACCACTGATAGCAAGGAGGGGGTATGCTTCACTTATATATATATATCATCACATAAGATATACATACATCATCAAATCATATAAAGATATACCATCATATAAGGTATACCTATCACATTGTTTACATATTCATATTACGCTCTTAGGCGTAAATGAAATAATATTATTATTTAGTATATTTCTCTCTCTAGATATACTAATCGTCAATTCTCACACATGTTCCCCACTTAGTATACACTATACTATTTCTCACTTGAAGTTTTTGCATCACTTCTGATTATGAATTGTCTCTCAATTCTATTTATGTTAAGGATATTGTCTATCCTAATGCACCTCGATTAGCATTTCTCTTTGTGTGAGACATCTCCCAATTTAATCATCGTTAAGGATATTTCTATATCCTTATGCACATTTATTAGAGATTTGTTATTCTCAATCCATATTATGGTTCAATTAATCATATGAACCTTTAAAGTTATCCCATTTGGGATTTGGTTCTAAAATCCCATATCGCTAAGCGCATTCTCACTCTTTCATATAATTTCATAATTATCTCCAAATAGAATTTTCAATGTTAGTGGGCTTCCCCACTTAGTATATACACTAATCTATAATCGTTATTTCTCAAATTAAGTCCATATGACCCAAACAATATCTTATGAGGGAAACTCTCTAAAAGTCTCCAAAACACACTTGACATAACTCCTATAGAGGTTCCAAATCGATAACCTTAAACGAAACGGAATGAAATTCTCCCTAGAAAATATTCCCCTAAAATACCCTGTTTCCTAATCGATTCCGGCCAAATCCGAATCGATTCGTCCTTTAAGGCGAATCGATTTGGGTCCTAAGACCTGGGACTCTGTCTCAGGCCGAATCGATTCGGCTGGGATTCGAATCGATTCGGTCACTCAAACCTGGGCACCTGCAACTTTTCAAATCGATTCGGCTAAGGGGCCGAATCGATTCGGCCTATCAGAAGGCTCGAAAATGGCTACTTTTTCAAAGCCAAAAACTCCCAAAATTCATTTTAATCATCTTCTTTTTATTTCTCTTCAACCCAAACATATATACATCATTAATATTCATCGAAAAACACATTTAAACTAATTTCTAAGCTCAAATCCATTTTCTACATAACAAATCTAATATTTTACCCAAAAGTTAGGTTTTGACAAACTAAACCTAAAACCCAAAGATTTAATCCACAAATCATGAAATAAATGGTACACAACTATTATTTAGCAAGTTTAATCACTTGCCTCAAGTTTGCAGGGTCTGATTCGTCCTCGAGATCGCGTATTGGCCGAAAAATCCACTTTCTCTTCTTATTTCTTCTTCTTCTTTCTTTCTTTCTTTCTATTTCTCTTTCTCTCTAAGGAGAATTATTTCTCCCGTAGGCTTAATAAGCCTTGTCTCCCAAGGTACACAACTTTAAATGATAATACACACTTTAAATGACTCGGTAACTTTAATTCGAGCCAAACGAACTTAAAATATTTCAGAACCTAAATAGACCTCAAGTATAGTCATTTCAACTTTCTTGACCCTTCCAGAAATAACTACCCCCTCAGAATTGCCATTCGAAACACTTTCTAACAACTTCAAATTTTGACCTCAAATGCCAATTTAATATTTCTCCAAATAAAATAATATTTATTTCTCCCAAAGTGAATAAATTATCGTCTCTAAAGTCTCGGGTTATTACATCATCGTACTAAATTTATTTATGTATTCTTTCACTTATCCTATTCATGAGTAGTCACACAACTCTAAGGGTCCTAGTTACCCCTTTTATAAATTTCAGTAGTAAAGCCAAACTCACCCTATGGGTCTACTTCATCAACCCAATTACCAAACTCCCCATAATTCATTATCTTTCTCTTAGATAATTAACGGCATAAAATCAACCCAATTTCATTCTCATCTTAATCCTCTCAATAAGGCCAAATAATACCCTAATCATAAGCCTACTGTAATATTTTACATCTCTCAATATTACATTACCAAAGTCCTCAAAAATCTCACAACAACGATTTAGGGATTTAACGCAAAAAGGTGAAAGTTTCAATTTTCTGGGTAACCGAATTGATTCGCCCTAGGCCTAATCGATTTGCCCCAGGTCGAATCGATTCGATTTTGTACAGAATTTGCACTTCGTCTTCTTCATGCTTTTTTACACGATTTCCACCACTTTTACTAAACAAAATTCTCATGCTACTTGACCAATTCAAGGAAACATGTTCCTAACCATTTGTACATGTGTGGGGGTAATTTCAAATATAACTCAGCCATCAAAACATTAAAATTGCCGATTAAAAATGGATTAATTCATCAAATCCTCAAGAACCCTAAATTTTAATATTCTTGATTAATACTCATATGAAACCCATATGTAAATTCATAGAACTCTCTAAAAATCTCAAATAACTTGTCATCTTCAGATTTTTATTCAATCTACATGCAAGATCCTGCCCAAACATGTATAAACATAGGTTTTTCTTCCAACCATATCAAAGAAATCAATATTATTCGAACCCTAGTCACATGGGTATTATAACTTCATATTAATTTGCAATAAACAACTTGCCTCTAGGTTTGTAGGGTCTGAATTCATGGTGTTGCCGATGGTCTGATGGTTCTCTCTTCAAATCTGTACTCCTTAGATGGTTAGGGTGCAAGGTTTAGGTCCAATTCTTCAAGAACACCTCCTAAGCCTTGAAAATTGGTTATTATTTTCTATCTAATGGTTTCCTTTGGGTTTAACTGTTTCTAACCCTAGCCTCAAGTCTTAAACATAAAATATAACACTTAAAATTTCGTTGGTCCCTTAACTATATTTGCCAAATGACCAAAACGCCCTTAATAGGTTTCGGTTTGGTCTTTAATTGACCCGGGACCAAAACAATACCCTCAGGTACACGTTTTTACAGTATTTTGAGCCATTCAGAAACATATGTGACCCCTATATTATCATATAAGTCACTTAAAAATATTTTTCCTATCTCGACCTCAAGTTAGTCTACCCGCGATTCCCGATCGAGATAAAATAAAATACGCACATATCAGTCACTATGTCGTATTATAATAATCAGTAATTATTTACTATTCACACTTAGTTAATTTCATACTATAATATTAATCAATATCTATCTCTCGATTAATATTTAATAATCACATTTCTCATTTCATCACATTAAATTACTCCAGTCGCGTAATTTAAGTAAAACATATTTTGTCAATTAATTAAATTATAAATACACAGAAATACAAGTGTGTATATATATATATATATATATATTGTATTTTAGGATTGTTAGGATGTCCTTAATATTATTTGTTGAGTGCTAAATAAACGCCACATAATATGTGTGGGTTTGGGCTTCTCGATTGTTAAGGGTTGTAAGGATACCCTTTACATTATATTTTAGTTATGAGTGAGGAATATATTATACGTGTGAGCTATTGAGATGCTCAACGGTTATGTGGGATGTGGATACTCCTTCCATATCATGTGTGATTCTTATATTTAAAATAAATTGAGATATCAAAAGTTAACCTGATATACGTGAATCGGTTAATACCCTAAGTTGATAGCAATGTACTATAAGAAAAGATAAAATGGGTCATAATTAACTCATAAGGTTCTATGATTGGTACAGCTAGAGTTACTGATATATATTTTAGTTGTGAAATTAAATAATTAAATTGTAAAAGGTTACAATTTTAATAGGTGAACCTATAGAATAAAATACGTATACTTGGAATTTAGGTTTGACTTAAACTCCTAATGATGTAGAAGGATGCTAGATAGTATTATCTTCTCTTGAAATGGGTAGTATATTGGGGAAGGTATAGAGGTAATTAACATTCAGGTCTAGTAATCGTTAGCTCATGATCATTACTTGATCTCGATAGAAGTGTATTGGGAGGGTTCCTTGTTTGGATTTCATTTATGAGATGTCACAGGCATGAAGTCTAGTGAAGGTTAGGAGTATGGAGATAACATGATTCTATGAAGTCAAAGTGTTTATTCATAATAGTAATTAATGATCTGACATGCAAATGTAAAGATCTCTTAAAAAGTTCTGATACCAATTTGAGAATGCGGTGTGATATCGATTTCTTGATGGATTCGCAAATTTCCAATTAAAAGCTTATTTAATTACATAAAATCTTTTCTATTCAAATTAAATCAATAATCCAATTTTATTAAAACCCTAACACGTGCATCTATGTGGATAAATTAATTATGCCATTACAAACATAAATTGCTCGATATAGTGATGTCAGGGAAAAAAAACTTTCGAGTAATACCTTTACTTCAATATGAAGAGTAAATCGCAACTTACATATACACAATGAAATCTGCAGTGAATATATCTCAAAACACTCACATAGACTACAACCTAGAACCAACAATGAATTTACCGCAACAAACCCATAAGAACTGCAGCTCTGTCTTCAATAAGAAACACCCTCAAGCATTTCCAAGTGATCGTAATCGTCAACCAATAAATCCCTCAAGATCTACAAATTCAGGAGTAGAGATGGTACTCTATAAGATCAAACTTCAACATAAGTATTTAGGGTTACACAAAATATTCTCTAAGGATGGCGATTGACTTTTGTGAATCAAACACATAAAAACCTTTCAAAAGTGAAGACTTAAAATTCTGCAAAAAGCAGTTTTTGTGTATAAGAAAGTCTTAATGAAAAAGGATTCTAAAATAGGTATTTATAAATTCCTTAAGTCGGTAGGTCATTCGAACGACATCTGCAGGTCGTTGGAATGACGTGTGCAGTTCGTTTGAACATTTTCGTTAGAATCAGGAAGGAAAGACCTAAAGAAATTTAAAACAGTATGCAGTCGTTCGATGCACTATTCAAATGACCCTCCAAACAACATTGCAAGTTGTTAGATGAAGTCGTTTGAACGACTTGTGCTTGTCGTTCTAACGACATACACTTGTCATTTGAACGACTTAAACGTCAAATTTTTTCTTCAAAACTCCACTTACAGGCCTTGAAAAATTACTTTTTACTTAGAAAATATTGCCTTTAGCTTTAAAAATAGTTTCGAAAATATCCCAACACTTAAAGTAAATCATTTTACGAAACTTAAACACATTCTGTGAAATTTATACCTAATGTCATGCAAATGTTAAAGATGCTTGAAATTCGGATACGTCTTCATGAATGAATGGCTTGAACTTCTTTGATGGTGTAGTGGTATATGACATACTCTATTGTAAAATGGACTATGTAATATATGTCCTTACATTCGATGTCGAGGAAGGAGTGGAAGTTGTTTAGTGATATTTGGTTAATAATGTATCGTCATAGATCTAATAGGTCCAGTTGAGGATTGGGTTCATGTTTGTATGTGTTCCCTTACAAATCATCATATAGAATAATCGTTAGCGAATGTGTGGAGTTATGACCTTAGATACCATGTTTAGTTCTAAGAATTGTAGTTATGTATTACCATTTCGAGGTCATTTATAAGATTTTGGAGTCTCACATCTTTGTTTATTGAGGATATCATGTTTTCCATTACACTCTATTATTATCATTGTTGCGTTAAATAGAATATTTATTGTGGGGTTTAATTATCTTTCGTTGACTAATATTTTCATTTTTTATTGCGGGAATTTTGATTGCATCAAGGGAGCATCCACACATGGAGCTCTTTCATTTTCATAGTATATGATTATATTCTCTTACTCAATAGTTTAGTTTGATTTATTCATTTAAATATACTACATTGAGACGATCATATTGTACTTAAAATTTGTTGTAATGATATCTGAGTTATATGGATTTATACATATATTTTTTTTTCATATTTGTATGGTTTTATTTATTCATACTTATGGCATTCTTATCTTATTCCACTTTCTTAGAATATAATTAATAGTTTGAATCTCCTAAATTTCATGTTTAGGACTGATCAACCAAGATATGGAATTTACGGGGTGTCATAAGCACTTTCTTAAATCTTATAAAGATACTTTTCATGTAGAATGAGAGGTAGACATGCACTGAGATTTTTTCCCAATAAAGGGGGTTTTCCTTTTAGATATGTTATTTTGTGATTATATCTATTAGTTAATACATCTCACACACTTCAAACACTTGGATCTAGGGTTGATATAAATGAATTAATCTTATTAATTAAGTTAAGTCTACTCTTTTGTGTGTTAGTTTGAATTCAAATTGATAAATAAATTGTTTGTAAATTTAAATTCATCACTATCAAATTAAATTTAAGATCTAACTGAATTAAATTGCTTTATCAAGTGCTTTTTTGCAAATCTAGGGTGCTAGATTTTGAATTGAGCTAAATTGGTTGAATTTTTTTATTAATCTTATTCACCCCATCTAGTATTATTCTTGTGTATCACACTCACATTAAAGTATTATTATGATGAAAATTATCCACCGCATCTTGGAAGGGAGAATGTGGACCACTGACCCGTTCCAAAATTTCCATCACATAGATAAGGGTCACTAAAGCTAATCGACCTACAAAAATCGAGGGAAGAGAGATGATGATTTAGTTGGGGATAACTGTCAAAGCGATTGGGATCCCAATGACTCAATGATTTGCTCTTATAAATGAAAACCTATCCCCCATGAAAATCGTAATTGTTTACCCCATATTATCACCATCCAATGCGAGTTTGCAACAAAGAATTACAAATTGGAAATTATAGCCGAAGTGTAATAAGTTGGTTTAATGCAAAAAGGATCTCAAATTCTTAACATGTCGAGGCTTTGGACATGGGTTCAGCACTAAGATATTGTTATTAAGGAATTTAAGCACCTAGGAAGGAAAATCTAAATTGGTAACCACCATAGCGAGACACTTGCATGGCAAGTAATGCTATATATAAGCACACAAAGGACAAGATAAAAAGGACTCCCTCAATAAAAAAAATACATTTACTCATTTTATCCTTTTCCTTTTATTGCCTTTTTCTTTACATTTATTTACAGTTTTTATTTTGTTTGAAATAGTTTGTAAGAAAGATTTTAACTCTCCTTATATTTTATTAAAATTTTCCTTGCCTTTACATTTGATCATTTTTGCTTCCTAAATTTACATTTCATAGTGTAGTTGTTTTCTTTTATAGCATTTATCATTCATTAATTTTGAAACTTTACTTTAAATACAATTTATGCCAATTACTTTTTATTCTTTAGTTCTAGTTAATCACAGTAATTTAGTAGTCACATCAAAGTCTTCCTTAAAATAAGCACACGTCTTCTTAATTGGAGCATCAAATGGTACACAATCACATGATTATCACAAGTCTAAGATAAATAATTGGTTGGCAAAACCATAACCTTTCCATGCTCGCCTGAATTAACCAAACTACACAAACAAATATAAGTGGCCTAAACATAATTTTGGCATACTAAGTGAGACCTAAGTGTTTAAAAGTTGTTTACCATGTCTAAATTAAGATTAAATGATGGAATTATTGAAAATGTTAGTGAAATTGGTTCAACCAGCCAACACAACACCACCACAGAGCAAAAAATGGTTGAAACTGCCCATGACTCTAAACCAAGAATTAAATGTAAAAGCTTATTCAAGGGCTAAAAATATTCACACAACACCTGTTGTTGGTGTGCCTTGAAATGCCCAAGATCAACTAATAAACTAGTTAAACCTGTTCTTGATCATCTTGGGAACAAAATGCAAAACATTATCACTATGATCACAATAGTAAATAGTAAGTTTTCCATGCCTACTTTTGCAATGTTCCGTGGTCAAGGATATGCACAAAAAATTTGGGTAAACACTAATAATCAACCAAATCCTTATCATCATGTGTATTACAAGACCAATAGGGGTGAAACCAACTTTGGAAATAACCTAAGGATAGGAAATTACTCAAATACAAATGTTCTAGGTGTGAGCAATCCATTAGAGGGTTTAGAAACATCTAAGACTTACCAACAATTTGGTTACAAAAACCTAATAGGAGAACTAGGCGATACAAAAATGAGACAAATTTAGGATTTTTAGGCACTTCGAATTATGCGATAATCAATAAACCTATGTTCGAATAAAAAGTCGAGGGTTTGGGGAACAATGACAGGTTTGATAATAAAATTCCTCAAGCATCTCAACCAATTCCCTTTCAAATACAACAAAACTTCCCTCCCCAAATTCCACCCCATTGGTATAACCATCACCCATAATGAACCAAACTATTGACCCACTAAATAGGCAACTACCTGGGGGTATTGGGAGAAATAAAATTGTAAACCTCATACATAAGATTTTTGGACCATTGGCTTGGGGTGCAAATTCTTGTGTATAGGAAGACATTCCACGAATGGATAGATGGGATTGAACTTCCAAATGTCTTTGAGATCCCAAACTTTTATCTTTTTTCAAGAGATGGGAGTCAATCCACCGTGGAACACATTGGTAGGTTCACTAGCCAATGTGTCGATACTGGGACAAATGAGTATCTCAAATTACATTTGTTTTCCAGTTCCTTCATTGATACAACTTTTTCCTAATTCATAAGTCTACCGCCAAACACTGTCCAATTTTAGTAGCAAATGGAAGATATCTTCCATGCACAATTCTTCCAAACTGAACGAGAGGTTTCAATGGATGATTTGCCAAGACTAAGCCAAAATCCATATGAAAAGGCTATTTCCTTCATATATAGTTTCAAAATGTCTAGTAATAAATGCAATGGGATAGAATTTAGGCTTCGGAAGAAGTTTAATGCAACTGAATTAAGAGATTTAGTAGAATTGACTACCAAACTATCTAAATGTGAATCTCTTTTAGATGAAGAGCATTGTGACACCCCACCTAATTAAATACCGGGTGATCAGTCCTTTATTAAATTATAATCAAGGTGAACGGTTGATTCATTCTTAGCATCACTGTCAAAAAATAAACTTACCAATTTAACACCCTAAATAATTAAGCTAAGTGTAAAAATCATTAAAACATTATTTTCATTTCATTTAACCAAATTATAAAACCCTTAATAATTTACAGTTTATGAATCACACAATTTAAAAAGACTGGAAATGAACCCTCAATAATTTAACCATTCAGACAACAAATATCAACTTTAAAACCATAAAGGAAAAACCATCCTCACAGTAAATAAATCCCAATGAGTAAAATACTAAAGAAAAATGAGCATAATCTCTGACCAATCCAACTAAATAAGGAAACGGGCGAAAACATGCCCAAACTAATTAGATCTGGAATAAGAGTGGAATCAACAACGAGGTCGTCTCAGCAATGGCCTGCAACTCCCACATAAGCTGCAGCACGTCCAATCCAAAGAACCTAAGCATGACGCCCCTGTGGCTGGGCACCTGTAATATATACATACATACATATATAAATATACATATATATATATATATATATATACACAAGAGAGAAAAGATAACATGAAACGGGTTAGAGTCCGATTGTAAAACAGTTTTAAAATTTAGTTTAGGAAGTATTTAACATGCTTACCGGCTAATGCAACAATAATGCTAGTATGCGACACTCTCTTGAGAATTCTCACCTCTCATCTAGTGTGCACGTCTATCGTACTACTAAACCTCATAAGTCTATCTCACTTCCATAAAGTTTTATCTCGAGAAATAACAGGGTGATAATATTTAGTTTAGAAATCTAATGTCTTCAAGATTCCTTACGCTGTTTAAAACAAATCAGTACCATTATGAAGTTCCTGAACATTTAAGAGAGTTGAAACATTTATTCATTTCTTAATTACTTATACGCACAGTAGAAAGTTCCCATGAAAATATAGGTATATATATTAGTCTAACATATAATATATACACTAACGACACCCCATATAAAATCTATGGTGCTGGCGTACTCTGCTATTAAGTCCCCGAATAACTCATACTAAGGAAAATACTAGTTCGGAATCACTCTCGAACAGTATTAACACAAAACACATACAAATGGAAGGGAAGCATAGTTCCCGGTCCTAGGAGGTCCGCACATACCCTCACGTCTCTTAGGACCATCCGACTATCACTCAGGTAGCCTGTAATCAAGGATATTATCTTCTAGGGTACAAGTCGTTATCCCCCATAAAGGTCAAATTGAGATAAGCCTGTCTCGGCGCGGAAACCCCCGTGATAGCAAGTAGTCCGGGTACAATTTTTACACAGATATATAATATATGCACAACCACACAGTCATATATATATATAAATATTCATATTTCTAGGTTAGGTACGCCCACGACCCAAAATTTTAATTAGCCGTCCTTATAGCATTTTACTTGATTGTTTCGCATAACGAACTTGCTATTTTTCTATTCTCATTTATATTTCACTTCATACACATTACCCCTCTCTTGAAGTATCCTAAGTAAAATTTCAGTTGACGTACACTCACTTATCTTTTGGTCTAACTCTCTTATGAGTCTCAATCTTTTATTTAAACGTTCGCATAATCCCATATGGGTAAATCACTCCCCGTTAACCCTTTATTTCATTTTACATTAAATTCCCACTTATTGGGGTTTACTAAAACCTTACTGGTCCTATTTATATCCCAAAATGTTCTAACAAAAATACTCAATGGTTACAACGCATTTTAATCGAAATAAACCATTATAAGAGGAATGTACAGTTTTCCAATTGGGGTCGATCGATCGACGAAAGGGGGTCGATCGATCGATCGATCGATCAAGCAGTTATGGCGAAAACTACATTTATCCAGTTACGGGTTTGCCTCTCCAACCTCAACCAAAACCTCATATTTGATTCCCAAACTCCCAACAAAAGTTATTACCGGTACTATACACCTAAATACACGATTATCCATGTAAAATATGTTTCAATTCATCAATTATAACTATATAATGGGGTAAAATTTGTTTAGACTTCAAGAACCCTAATTTCTCTTTTTCTTTCAATTCTTTCCATTATTTTCCATATTTCTTACTTCTAAATCCATACTAATTCATGTTTTATCCTTTACATGGAAATGAGATGTCCAGAATATGATTACTTCTTCAATGGCATGTGAATTCTAGTCTCCAAACTACACTTTCTTCCATGAAACAACTGCTAAACAACCCTAGACTAACATAATTGAGGCATTAACTAAGAATAGAGCAAGATAGATAATTGCTTGGGAAATCTTTTTTTCTAATTTGTGGAGGAAATTGGTGTGGTTCTGATCCTCGTCGCGCGATCTACAATTTGGCGATGACGGCGATGCAAACAGTGGAGTTCTTGGCCTAGAACTCCTTGGAAAGCTTCTCCTCTTCCTCTCCAATGGCCGTCTATTATTTTTGGTTAAGCTAACCTTAGAAGAAAACCCCTACCATATAAAATAACCTTAGAAAATTCGTGGGTTTCCATGCCCAAAAATACAAAATGTCTAAAACGCCCTCCCGGGATGTTAATTAGACTAAAAATGTCCCGAGATCCAAACTAAACCTCCGGGTACGTTATTTTGACTATCTCAACCCTTCCGAACACTTTGGCACACTCGAAATGACCATACGGGCGACTTATTTTTTATTTACTTTTAATAATAATTATTATTTAGTCCTGACACGACACAGGTGTGTCCCGACTTAAATTTCCATAATTGCCATTTTATTCACACGTGACAATTTTAATAAAAATCAATCTTATATATTACTATACTCATCTAGTAATATTCAACAAATTTATAATAATTACTATCTCTTATCACACTAGTAAATATTTAAAACAAATTTTCGGATTAATATTAAATTAATTCATCTCAATTAAATTTAATAATTCCCTAAATTTAAAAGCCATAAAAATACGAGGTATTACAAGCATGAAAGAAACACCTATTGTTTCAAAACATATTACAAAGATCCTAACATGGAAATAGATTTTACTCGGGTTATAGGAACTGAAACTATAATTTTATGAACCATTCGTTCGAAATGACTCAATAACAGAATCTTATGCCCCAAAATCAAAGGGGGTGATTAAAAAATATTCATTTGATATCGTAAAGGAATAAGAATTTTTATATTATCTCTTTAATGTCAAATATGTTAAAACTACCTGAAGATGCAAAAATACCAAATGAAATTAAAGGAAAAAACTATTATAAATGGCACAATGTTTTCTCTCATTCAACTAACACTCATTATGTTTTTCACGATACGATTTAAGAGTTCATCAAGAAAGGAAAACTCAAGCTTCCTCAGAAAATGGAAAATTTCATGGGGATTGATGAGGACTCATTTCGCAACCTGAAAGAAGTGGGAGCGACATGTTGAATAAAAGATAAAGATAAAGATTGTATCAAAGGCTTCGAAACCTAAAATAGTTGATTATCTAGACCTTGAGGACCCAAACCAAACGTTCATTAAATACCTATGCATCAGGTGTGGATTGAAATAAGTTTAAATGTGTGACTTTGTTGTTTCAAAGGGGAAACAATAATAAAAATTCAATTGGAATGGGAATAATGGTTATGCTGCCAAAGCCCAAGTGTTTCAAGGCCAAGAGGAGATCAAAGGTAATGTCTTTGGAAAAATGAGACCATTTACTTGTCCTTACTACCCTCAAGTAAATATCAAAACACCAAGGAACCATCGACACATCACTCTTGGTATTAATCAGGAAAATCTCGTCAATGTTTGGGAGGTTCAGGGCCCCCCAAAATTAGTTACAATCATGAAAAAGGTGCCTTGCTGGGCTGTTATTGAAGGCTCAAAGGTGGCTCAACAATTTAATAAAATGCCTAAGGGCCCAAATAATAGTCGAGCCTCAACTATTAACCCCTAGTATGTGGTATTTGGTTCAATAATCAAAATCAAATAAGAGAGAGCCAGGAACTATGATCTCTCGCACTCAAAATAGTAGAATCCAAATAAAGTATTGGCCTTGGCAAGAGGCGTCGGAGATTATGCACCCAAGTGGGTCAAAGAAGATTGGTTTTTCATCATATAAGCCAAACATAAGGTTCCATAAGAAGTCAGAGGGAAGCCAATCATCTTCAAACATTTTAGTTGGAAAACTTAAAGATCTAGAAAAGGCCATGAGTGTGGATGGAGATAATTTGTCTTGGGATAGACCTTTCGGTGAGGGGAAAAAGAATAAATGATGGTTATGGATGTAATACAACTTGATAAAGGAAATTTGCACCAAAAATTCATCACGTTTCGGTCTCTCGTTCAGCAAGTGACAATTAATATGGTTCTGGTCGTCCCAAAGTGGTTTGAAACTGAAGATGGACAAGAGGTTCCAGAATTAGAAATGAATAAAGGTGAGAAATCAAATGTCGATAACTTTGACTTATTTGTATTTGATCTAGATTTGGTACACGGGTTTGAAAAGCCTACTAGGAATACGACTAACCATATTAGACCATCATTTATAAAAGCTTAGATAAATGGATTTCTAATAAAATATTGGTAAATAATGGCATTACTGTTAATATAATTCCATACTCCATGTTTCCTAAGATAAATAAAAAAAATGCTCAATTAGCCCAGACTCAAACTATAAAATCTAGTTTTACTGGAGATAAAAATTCAACTAAATATGTACTACCGTTTGATATTGAAGTACACACTAAAAAATCTAAAATTGATTTCTTTATTGTTGAAGGTAAACCAAGCTTCAATGAATTACTTGATAGAGATTGGATTCACACTTATGAATGTATTCTTTCTTCCATGCGTTAAAAACTATTTTGGATGAAGAAGGGTGGGAATGCGGAATAGGTGTGTACAGATCCATTGCTTTTTCACACTACTTCTAACTATGTGGTAAAAGGACTTTACTAAGAGATTGTGGGACCTATGAAGGTATATCTTTTGGTTACATGGAAATTATAAGGAGAAGTTTCATATGAGTCTTAGTAAGGATTAGCTTTTGGTCTGATGGGAACAACTGGAAAAGACAACATAGGTGTTTAATGGATAATGCACCCAGTGATGTCAAAAATGCCAATGAAAGTTTGGCCATGGTATTTTATAAATTCAAGGAAATAGATTTGAGCACAAGGATTAGTGAAGAAAGGACAATTAATTGGGTCAATTATATGTTCGAATAAGATAAAGAGGGTGAAAATCCTCACAATGGTAGTGAATTAACAAGTTCACCAGTGGAGTACGAAAAGCTTATTGTAAATTAATCAGATCCTTTGTTAGAAGTCAACTTGGGAACAGAATAAAATAAAAAGGCGACTTCTATTAGTGAAAACCTTATAAATGAAGACCAATAATTGGTTATAGACCTTATACTTCATTATAAGGACTGATTTTCTTGGGAATATGATGAGTTGCCTAGTTTGGACATGAAATTGGTGGAACATAGATTGTCAATCAAAGAAAGGTACAAACCTGTTAAACAACAGAAATGAAAAATGACCCGAAAAGTCACAATAAAGATAAAAGAATATAATGAAAGGTTTTTGAAGGATGGATTCATTATCAAACCTAGGTGTGGAGAATGTCACTCTAATACAGTTCCAGTTATTAAGAAAAATAGAACATTGAGAATGTGGATTGATTTTAGAAATTTAAGTGCTTCCAATCTAAAAGATGAATATCCACTTCCGGTGGTAAACCTATTGGTTAACAAATCTGATGGTCATGTTATCATGTAAATGATGGATTGTCACCCCCGACCGAAAAATAATAGGGAAAGAGTGTTTTGACACTCCACCAAGGCATTGAATATTCTATCCATAAAATTTTCTCTTAAAATAAATGTAGCTGAAATACATTCGCATGGTCATGAGTTGTAACTAGATGAAAATGTAACGCATCATCAGATATTCTAAAAGATAACTTTTTATTCTCATAAATAACTAGATTACATTATTCTAAAAGTTAACAGTGTTGTTCTATCTTATTATTCCCCAACAATTGAGGGTCAATCGAACTAGTTCGTCACAACACCTTATTTAAGGCACATCAGGGATAACCCAACTAGGAAGGTTAGTCAGTAAGCGAGGTCCCTTAGACCGAATCTCATAATCTTATTTTTAATATTCAATGGAATTGGATTTTCAATTCTCATTTCAATTAGTATGTCTATATGGAGAGATGTAAACATATCACAAATCAATCAATCATCGATATCAAAAACATTTTGAGAATAAAATAAGTTCACAAAATACAAATATTTTTCATAATATCATATAATTGAAATGGGCAAGAAATGGCATAGATTACTCATCTTAAATAGAGGTTAAAAAATACAGATATTGAGTCTTGGATCACATGTTAATCTGACAAATACAATAAAGGTTTAATTACATATTCTAATCAAATTCTAGTTTATATATTGTATCTTAATCCCATAATAACTTCTTTTAAAGGATTACTAAAAATCATTTTCTCAACTTTTAAAATTCATTTATCATAATTGAAGAATTCAATTCATAGTTCTTCCTAATCAGTCGGTTCCTAGTTGAGATGGGGGGGGGGGGGGGGGTCATAGGGGCACCACTTAAATACCATCTCATCTAGATAGAATTTCACCGCGCCTGACTTTGGAATTACTTAATTGGATTCCACAATAACAAAAATCATTTCAAAAGACCAGATGCAACTTTAAACATGTTCAATTTTGAAAATAAGCCAATTCAATCTTAAATGTAATTTATCTATTACGTGTTTAGAAATAACAAACAATATTAATTTTCAATACCAAAAAAGACTGTAAATTCATTAGTGAAATACCATTTTGGAAACTAAATAATTCATTATGAAAAGAGTGTTATGTTTAAATTTCATAAAATAATTCAATTTAGAAAACCCTATAATTTTATGTTCACTAAAATGGATCATTTGTGTTTTTACCAACATTTCTACTTAGTATACCTCTCAAAAATAAATTAACACTATAAAGATGCATTATAACATTAATAGAAGATTACTTTGAGATGAATATCCCTAAGAACATTAAGAACTTCTTTTTAAACTTTCCCACCCTTTCTCTCACTATTTCCTTCTATAATTATCAAGGAATTTGTGAGAGTTTCAAGTGATTTCCAAAGCTCATATTTATAGTTTTCTAAAGACATTACGGTGTTGACACATGTCTAGGTGATAAGGCTTTTACATTGGTAAGTCAACCTTGAGGTGTCATGTAATGGACGGGTCTTATTATCTTCTTTTAACAAAAATGTGACAAGTGTTTTAAGGCTTTTATATATGGATGACATGTGTAAGGTGGAGATGTCAAATTGAAGCATGAGGTGTAAAGGTGTTAGGCACGAGGTGGAATTGTGGTAAGGGTATAGGAGTCACTTTACACATGGAGGGCATTTTAGTAATTTCACACTATATATTTTCAATATTTCTTAGAGGTCCTTGAAAATATATTATTTACAAAAAGATCATTTTTATTTTTCATTTCGGTCCCTAAAACTTTCTTTATTAAAACAAAGTCCCCAAAGTTTGGAAAAATTATATTGTCTACCCCAAAACTTTCCATCTTCTTAAAACTCAACCTCAATACAAGATCTAGGTTTTAAAATAGCTTTTGACAATCAATTTAATCTATAATATATTATAATTCAATGTGAAAACTCTATATATTAGGATTATTGCCTAGTTGTAGTATCTAAAAATTAAAATATACTTTATTGGGATGTATTAATAAGATTGTAGTGAATTAACTTCATAGTCTAATATATAGGCATGCTTAACAAATATAAGGGTCTCATTATCATAAAGTTCTCAACATTACATGATAATACTAGAAAATATATATATTTATGAGTAAATTTTATAACCATAAATACTTACCAAGTGGCATTTTACGATATTCTAGGAAACATAAAATACATAAATATATATAGGCATATAAAATTCAGGTTATTACATCCTACACTCTTTATATGAGGTTTGGTCCCTAACCTTGACCTATGCTAATTTTTAAAACTGCACTAACATTTTTTGTTCATCTAATCTTTTTAACAGACAAAAATACCTTAATTTGTATTACACAGCTTTGATAAAATAGTTATTCGTATAAACTTAGAATTTAACTTTCAATTTTATTACATGCATTATAGCAAACTCTTCTTAGAGTCTAGACATATATAATCACAATCACAATTAAATGATCCTAAAGTTTTATGAAGTCAAATAATCCCATGGATATTCTATTTTGATTGGTTGTCGAAAGAATTAGAAATCTTTATGGGAATGATATGATATAAATGAATTAACCAATATACTATAACCTAAATGGAATCTTTATTATGAACACTTAGGTAAACTTACCAAAATATATATGGCATTATTCTTCTATTCGCACTATGTTCTAGGTATATACTTGTAACCATGAATATATGAATGTGACACCTTATGCATATTTGAGTTTGGTGAGACGTTCTTATCTCAATTTTATCATTTATGCGCAAGTAAACTTAGGAGGAGGTGTGCATGTAAGAAACGTTTACCCCTGAGGATTTGATTTCTTATATTGAAAAATGATGAGTGTATATGGGGAAGGGCTACGAAAGGAACCCATGTCCTTTGTGATTAAGCCCCCATTTAAATCAGACCTAAAAAGGTGTGGCATTGTAAAAAGTATCCAAGGTCCAAAGAGTTTGAAAAGAGACCGAATAATTAAGGCAATAACAAAAACATATGCCAAAATGGGCCAATTTGTTTATGTTCATTCCAAAAGAAAAGAAATATTTATATTAGGGAGTTTGGATGGATATATAAACGGGTTTGCACCACGAGTCCTAGTGTTGAAAATCGTATCATGGCGCTATTATTTGTAGAATCGTCAATATTCTGGATTTGTGTGCATGTTGATTGTTTAGTTCATTTATCTCAATATATTAATTGTCACATATGGTTAAAACTAAGTTTGATGAGATTTAGCTATTAATTAGAGCTTCTTGAAAGTTTCGATGTGTCGAAGTTGTGATTCATTTATTGTAGTTCATGCCCATTCACTCCATATCCATGTTTGAACACATTGAAACTATGTTGGCATGAAACTCACATTCTTTTACTTGTTTTATTTTTTCTATTTTGAGTTTTTTTGCTGATGTTTGCTCTTTCCAGTTGATGTTTTCAGGATATTTCTTCGTTTGGGAAAACTATAATATTTTTGGAACTAGAATTGAGAAATTTTGATGTCTTTTGAACAACATCTGGACGTCGTTCGAGTGACAAGTCCTTGTCGCTTGAAACTTGGATCTGGCGAAGTTCGCGCGACAGTGAAAAGTGTCAGGTATTGGTCGCGTGATAGGTCACGCGAAGGTTTCTTTAAAGGTTTCATCGCACGAGATCCTCCTGTTTTACATTGGTTGATGTCGCTTGATGCATGGTTCAAATTCCATGCAAAGTCGTTCAAATGACCTGGCATTGTCGTTCGAGCAATCAGTAAGATTTTTTGAGGATTCTTCTTTTTCAGTACCCGCTTCATGTTGATATATCTTTGGTACTGCTAGGCTTGTTTGGATAGTTTATATCGAGTGTACGTAGATTATGCATTATTAGTTTAGTCACATCATTACTGATTTTGATGATTTCTTTCATGTGACTACTGTTTGCTCGCTACGAGTTGGTACATTATGATTTTTTTTAGCTGGCAGTTTATGTTTATCTAGATATGTTTCATTATTTATTATCTCATTTTATATTTGATGGTTTGTTTATCTTTTTCACTTATTGTCTATTCAAGATAAAAAGGGGGAGAGATGTGGACGTAGGGGGAGAATTTGCTTGATGAACACATAGTTTTTGTTGCATTACAAATTGATATCATATGCTTTCATGCTTATATTTTTGGCATTAATTAGTTTGCACAAATTGATATCCTGATTTTTAATGTTGTTTTCAAATTGGTATCTAAATTTTCTCATTTTTTTAACAAATGATTGGATTTTGATTTTACAAATTGGTATTAATATTTCTTATTAGTATCATAATGTTTTTTATCATTTCTTCCTCCATACTTCACTAGGTATTTCGTTTGTTTCATGTGTGTAGGTATTAGTCAGTGACTCAAGATTTCAAGACTACATCACATTCAGACAACTCATGCTTGTCGGACCAATATTTACTAGTCTTGTCCTGTAATTTTTCATTTTGGATTTTACAGGATGGGATTTAGGCATCAAACGTCTTGATGGTCCGACTTAAGCATTTCACTATTTAGGTTTTGTCCCGAAATAAACAAAGGGGGATCTTTGTAAGGATAAAATTTCCAATTGAGTCCATTATAAGTATTTGACATATTCTTAGAAAAAAATATTGTTTTTAAGTCATAGATATATTTTTTATTGTCGTGATCCCATACAGTTTATGACATAAAGTTTATTGAAGACGTTGCGGCCAAGCTTTAAATATTTATCATACCGAGATTCATTTCATGCACGTTTCATGTCTTCATTGCATTCTGATCTCTCAGGTATGAATACGTAATGTTTATGGGACTCGAAAAATGTTTTTCGGATGTTATTTTACATATAAATGTTTTTAAAGTATCAAAAAGTGATTTTAAAATGCTTAAACTTCATTTATTCTGAGATAAGGATTGTTTAGAATTGTGTATTAAACAATCTCTTTTGTTGATTCATTCAAACAACATGGGGATTTCGTTCGAGTGACATACTTATCTCGTTTGATCGACTTCGACTCAAGTTTATTAGTTAAGGCATGTTTCACTCAAAATTTTGTAAGTTGGAGAACTAGAAAATCAGTTTACAATCACTACGTTTTCTGCATAAGTTTTCTAAGGTTTTCAAAGTCTAAAAACATTCTTAGAGTTTCAAGATCCGAGCTTTCATTCACATATGCTATAGAGATCTTGATTTTCACCACTAAGGTTTTGTTCATCACTTTGATCGCTAGGTTTTGCAGAGACGAAATGAAGGATTTCGTGTTCAACATCGTAGACGTTGTCAATATGTATCGGTGGACACCGAGGCATTAATGGATGCATGTGCTATGGATAGGTATTGTAGAAGGACTTATGTGTGGGCACTATGGAGGAGTGGTTGAAGGATCAGTAGAGCGTCAAGACTTGTGGGGGATCGAATCATTGAGTATGTCCATGGTCTGTACTTTGTAATACCACATCATAGTGATTGTCTATCTTAGGTCGTCCGAGGTTTTTTCCCTTAGTGGTTTCCTCGTACATTCGGCATCGCTTTTGTGAACTTATTTATTTTACTTTTTTTAATCACCAAGATACATGTTTAGGACTAAACAAGATAAAATCATGCTTAACTAAAATTGGTTCACACACGGTGCATTTAAAATTTGGAAAAGAGTTTTTCAAAAAGAAAGTGATTTTTGACATCCTTAAAACACATTCGAAAGAAAAAGGGGCCTACACAAAATAATAATAACTCCAATTTTTTTGGCCAAAACTAACCACAATTAATTATAAGTCATTGGTGCAGCAATTATGTCCAAATTGTTTTAACTTCCTTAGAGATAAGTACTTTTATTCTAAACTCAATTACCCCATATAAAAAAAAGTCTATATGTATTAATATAATTTACTAATCGTCCTTCTCCCAAGGGAATTGTTAAAATTAAGGAAACTACTAACTAATTTTTATGTTCCTAAGATTTACTCTAAACTTACATAGAGCACTCATAGTTCACCTTCTTTAATCCTTGCATAATTTCTCTTACCTAGGTATTTTTATATGCTTTATATGTTCTTGAACACATTAGTCCAAGTAGTTCCTAAAAATTATGTTCACCACATTCAGGATAGTGGGTGCTAAAATAATTGGTCCAAACAGCATCACTAGGAATGCATAACGATCATACCTAGTATAAAAAGTTAACTTCGAACTATCCTCTTTCTCATTCTCAATTAATGATATCCTAACCTAATGTCGATCTTAAGTAGTAATGGTGAACCTTGTAGTTGGTTTAGGCAGACTATTCATTTAAGGAAAAGGGTATTATATTAATGTTTACCTTATTTAGTTCTTGATAATCCATACAAATCTCACCGCCCTTAATTTATCCAAGACTAGATCACTTCATAGTGATATACTTGATTTGATTAAACCCTTATCCAAAAGATCATATAACTGGACATTTAATTCACTTATCTCAAATGATTGTACAAAAAAATGGTTTAGAAAGTGTTCCATTTTTGCGAACAAGCTCAATGGTAAATTCTATTTTTCTAATCGAGATGTGAATTGGGTGAATCTAATTGGCTACTAAAAAAGTAAACTTTTTAAAAAAAATCTATCATAACAGGGTATTATACTAATGAGTTAACTTTTAAATATCGAATGTCTCTAACTATAAACTTAGTATCTTAAGGTAAGGATGTTGTTAATGATATAAATATCTAATAGTTTATAGGATCAGGTTATGAAATCCTTTTATACTCATCTAATGTAATTATTTATATATGTTATAATTACATGTATTAGTTCTAATAGGCAAACAAATATAATCTTACACTCGAGTACACCAATCAATGTAATTATGCTATAAACACTTTAGCTTAATATAAAAAATATACTATTTTACCAAGTAAAGGGCAAAGTTAACTAATTATCTTGAACCACCTAATGAATTCTTTAGAGCTATCCACCGATACTATCTCTCATCATAATACCGCGTCTCTTCTTATCTCTCTAAAAATCAATAAGGTATATATTCATAATAGAAAAAGTATTTAATATGATAAGAGTATAGTATTAAAAAAAATAACTAGAGTTCAAAAAATGATAGTACGATCAACTCTAAGAAAGTCATGTAAATGAATAAATGTTCATTCGATAAGAATCAAAGTCAAAGGATAGACGAAAAATGCTTTAAATATTTCAAGAGAAAATTATGTACGATCCCACACCTGAACCACATTGGAATCCTTAATATGCCTAATACTATCTATACTTATATTTTCTTAGGTATTCTGATAATACAATTATATTAGTCTACTCTAATGATAGTATCCGATAAAACAATCATTTTTAATCTCAAAATTTTATCCAATAATCATATCTCCTAAAGAATGTCAAAAACATTATCCTCATAATTCTTATAATTCCACTAAATGGTTAATTCTCATAATTACATCCTAACTCTCGCATTAAATATCTATAAAAATCAAAGATTACCTTAGAGTCTACCAATAATAATCTTATCTTAATCAGTATTGAATGCATCACCAAATTAAATAAGATCAACATCCTCTTATATCTTCAAACAATGTATCAATCACTAGGTAATCTTGTAGCACATGCAATTCCGACACGATGTAGAAATATAATTCTAGGTTAGGTACAACCTAGCATATCTCATCTTCAGTTAACCTACAAGTTCATAACGTATGCTCTAACACCACCTCTATCATGGCCCCAAAACAAAAATAGTAGGGAACAAGTGTCTTGATATGCCACCAAGGCATTTAATATTTTGACCTTAAAATTTTCTCTTAAAATAAATGTAATGCAAATACATAGACATAGTTATGAGTTGTAACTAGTTGAAAATGTAACATATCATCATAGTTTCTAAAACATAACTCACTATTATCATAGATTACTCAATTATATCACAAGACCTGCCAGAATCAGTTAAATAGAAATAAATTCTCTAGCATCTCATTCTATACTAGCCTTTATCCACAAAACAATTCTCAAAATATAATCGTCAATTCGATCCTCAAATATCCATTCTCCTCTATGAAAAAAGGGTTATTTCCACAAAATCAGCAAAAAGATAAATGAGATTAGAGTTCTAGATATTGCAAGCTTTTTTTAAAAATAGATACCTATTCAAGTAAGAATAGAGGACATATACATATAAGGATAGGAACTTGTAGTAATATAAATGAATGGAAATACATAGAAATGAAAAGTTCAAAATATAACGAATGGGAAAAATCACATGCGATATCTGTTTCTTTAAATCATACCCTTTTAATGGCCAAGGACAATTTAACATTATATTCTTCTACCGTATTATTCCCCGATGGATGAGGATCAATCAAACTAGTTTGCCACAACGCCTTATTTAGGGCACCCTAACAATAACCCAACTGGGAAAGTCAGTCAATAAGAGAGGTCATTTTTAATACTCAGTTTAATCAGTATGCCTATATGGAGAGATGTAAACGTATCACAAATGAAATAATCATTGGTATCATACGAATTTTAAGAATAAAAGCGGTTCAGAAAATACATATAGCTTGCATAATATAATATAATTGAAATGCACATGAAATGGCAGAGAGTACTTATAAAAAATAGAGGTTAAAAAATATAGATATTGAGTCTTGGATCAAACATTAATCTAACAAATACAATAAAGGTTTAATTACATATTCTAAATAAATTCCAGTTTATATATTGTATTTTAAAACTATAATAACTTGTTTTAAAAGATTACTAAAAACCATTTTCTCAACTTTTAAAATTTATTTATCATAATTGAAGAATTCAATTCATAGTTCTTCTTAATGAGTCAGTTTCCAGTTGAGATGGTGGGTCACAGGAGCATCACTTAAATAACAACTCATATGGACAAAACATTTTCAGATTCATTAGCAGTGGAGACGGAGGGTTAGAGAGGAACCATTTAAATACCATATCATCTAGACAGAATTTCATCGGGTGTCACTTTGTAATTACTTAATTGATTCCACAATAATAAAAATCATCTCAAAAGACTATATACAACTTTAAACAACTTCAATTTTGAAAGGAAGTTAATTCAATATTAAATATAATTTATCTATTATGTGTTTAGATATAATAAGCAATATTAATTTTCATCACCAAAATGACTATAAATTCATTAGTGAAAATCCAATTTTGAAGGTCAATAATTCATTATGAAAAGAGTGTTATGTTTCAACTTTATAAAATAATTCAATTTAGAAAACCTTATAATTTTGTGTTCACTAAAATGGGTCTTTATTTTTTTATCAATATTTCTACTTAGTATAGCAATCAAACAATATATTAAAAGTATAAGGATGAAATATAATATTAGTAGAATATTACCTTAAGATGAATATCCCTAAGAACTTTAAGAACCTATTCTTAAACTTCCCACACTTTCTCTCACTATTTATTCCTACAATTATCAAAGAATTGGTGTGAATTTTAATTTATATCCAAAGCTCCTATTTATATTTTTCGAAAGACATTACGGTGTTGAAAATTGTCTAGGTCACAGGGCTTCTACATTTGTGAGTCAACCTTGAGGTGTCTCGTAATGTAGGGGGTCTTGCAATCTTATTTTGACAAAAAAGTGATAAGTGTTTTTAGCCTTCTATATATGGATGACACGTGTAAGATCGAGGTGTTAAAATGAAGAATGAGGTGTCAAGCATGAGGGAAAAGCTGTTAAGCGTGAGGTGGAATGGTGGTAAAGGTATAAGGGTCATTTTACATATGAAGGGTACTTTTGTAATTTCACATTATATACTTTTATATTTATTAGAGTTCTTTGAAAATATTTTATTTAAAAAAAGATTATTTTATATTTTATTTTGGTCCTTAAAACTTTCTTTATTACAACAAAATCCCTAAATTTTGGTAAAATTATATTTTTAACCCCAAAACTTATCATCTTCCTAAAACTCAACTTCAATATGAACTCTAGGTTTTAAAATAACTTTTTACTATCAATTTATTCTCTATTATAATATAATTAAATGTTAAAACTCTATATATTAGGACTAAGGTTTAGGCATAGCCTCTAGGAATCAAAATATGTTTATTGGGATGTATTACTAAGATTGTAGTAAATTAACTTCATAGTCTAATATGTAACTATGCTTAGCAAATATAAGGGGTTCGTTACCGTAAAGTTCTCAACATTACGTGAGAACGCTATCATATATATATATATATATATATATATATATATATATATATATATATATATATATATATATATATATATATATATATATATATATATATATATGTGTGTGTGTGTGTGTGTGTGTGTGTGTGTGTGTGTGTGAAAATTCTATAACCATAAATACTTATCAAGTGACATTTTATCATATTCTAGGAAACAAAAAAATATAAATATATTTAGGCATCTAAAAGTCGAGTTATTACATGGATTTTCATTCCGGTTATAACTAGATATGATTTTCTGAGGAAGACGGGCATAAAACTGCTTTCAAGTTCCCTGGTAAATTTCAAACCTTTGAATAAATAAAATGCCATTTGGATTAATGAACTTATCGGCCATTTACCAAAGGGGAATGGATATCATTTTTCATGATACGGTAGGCCCTTTTTAGAGTGTTATGTTGATGATATAATTGTAACGCCAAAAAACGTAATTAATTATATAACATATTTGGAAAAATTTCTTCGAAACAATGATACTTATCAACTTAAAATGAATGGTAAGTAAAAATTTATGGCTTGAGTCACTTTATATATATTGGATTTATTTCATGTTTGAAAAAAATTTATTCGAGTCATATTTTAGGACTTGAGATGTTTGTCCTTCAAGACTGTGACGTGTTATTGAAGATTGTAGCAACCAAAGATAAAGTATACATCATGTTTTGAGCCCAATTTCATCTTTATCATCTGAGGGACCTCAATGAGGTGCGAATACTTGTTTATATTTTATCTCTGGATTTTGTTTTGGGTTTTAGGAGTTTATCAAATTATTTTAATTGTTTTAAAATGATTTTATTCCTTTTAATATTTTTGGAAAAAAATAATTTTTTTGTGACCTCGTTTAAACGAAATTAGTAAGTCGTTCGAGCGATATATGGTACCTTGTTAGATTATGTTCAAATGAAACTTCAAACAAGGTGTTTTATACCCTTCGTTTGAATCTCATTGGGAATGTCATTGGAATGGTGTTCGAATGATATATTATTCTTCTTTTTATTAATGTACAATGTTGTTCAAATGAACTCACGATTTTTTGCATAATTCGAGTATTTCCAAACCACTTTTGATCCTTATCTCATTTTCAACAAACCTCCTATAAATAAGAGTGCGTGGAATTTGTTTTCTATAAGACTTTTTAAATCTTTTTAAGTTCCCAAACTTGTTAAAAAAATCTCTCCAATTTTATGTGTTTGATTTGAGAAAATTTTCCAACCAAAACCCTATTTTACACCAAAGTTTGAGATCTAATAATCCTACATCTATATGTAAATTTGAGAAATATTTTGTGTTACACCATACTAATTTTCTCTTCATGGTGGGAGCATTTCAAACAGTGGAGACCATATTATGTTGAGCACTAGATGGACTGATCACGAGACAAGTAAGATCGATAGGATACCAAGACGTGGGATGCGTATCCATTGTGTAACTATTAGAAGGCCTCCAACAGTGATTGGAAATAAGGTCAAGAGGGATAAAAAAGCACGTCAAGGCTTGAAGGCATCAAGTTTGTGAATAATTCTAAGTTGTCCAAGTAATTAGACCTATATTATAGTAGAATTCTGTTATTGGGCTATTTGTGATTTTTTCTATTATGGGGGTTCATCGTACATCGTCGTGTTGTGGTTTACTTATTTTAATCTTTCTTACTCTCACCTTGATGCACACTTAGTTCAAGACTAAAATTGGTGAAACTATTTAAAATATCACTTATGGTTTTTCTAAATTCGTCCAATGCTTATTAAAATTGAAAAAATTAAAATTGGTGGTGTTTCTTCACAAAACCTAGGGCACTAGAGCTTTCTCAACGTGGTATCAGATCATGTAAACTAAGTTATAGTGTTGATCTGTAGTTTCATGCTATTTTAAGGTTATTTGTATGTCCTTCTCTCGTCATTTATTTATTTCTTTTGATGGGTAATCATAGTGATAAGTTATAAGATGTGTTTAGCATGGCGGCGACTTGGATAATCGAGAGTTTAATAAGCTTTATAATAATGTTGATAGATAAACTAAGTTAAATTTGAAACTTGCAAAGAGGGTAAAATTTCTTGAAAAGTAGAATTTGTGCATAGACGCGATTTTTAAAATTTAGAAGTGTCCAAATAAAGAGAGGGAGGCTAGAGTCCATATTTTAGAGAATGAATAAAAGGACTCTAAAGTTTCGAATGTTAGAGAATTTTCCATTGAGGATAATGATAAATCGATAAAAGTTTTGAAGGCAAGTGAGTAGACTCTTAGGGATAAGTTTGCTTGCATTGAGGGGGAGTGATATTACCTTCTAGATATTATTAAAAATGTGAAAAAAGAGTCCATATCGTTAAGGAGTCTAAATTTTTTCTTGAGTCTACTATTTAAAAGATAATCTAATAGACTAAAGTAGTGATGGCCATGGCCTCGATCATTCGAATTATTCCGTTGATAATGCTAAGACCAACATTTGTTTATGAGTGTTAACCGGTGTTCGTAACATTAGAAAAGGTCAATCTAAAGATTTCCTTCCTCGTGTTTACATATCTTTGCATTGTGGTAGGAAAGGTCACCTTAGGAGGATTTGTTATGATCCTAGAAGAGGTCCCAGGACGTCTAGATCATGTGTCACCATGGTTCTCAAAATCCAAGGCATTAAGTATTCATCTAATTTGGTTAGGAAATCAGTTTTAGAGGCATTGAATATTAAACTAGTTGATTCTCGAATGCTTGTAGATGATTCCTCCCATGTTATATCTTACGATTGATTGTGTTTGCATTTTTTCATACACTAGCTTTTATGTTTTACATTATATGATAATGTTAGCTGTATGATGTTTATCTTTTGTATTTTAATTTTCCTTTTTCGGGCCTTATGATAAAAATACAAAAAGATTTCGTTTGTCTTTTAAGTCATTTTGAAAAATGTTTAAAAATTCAAAAATATTTTTTTATTTGTGTATTTTTGTTTTAGATATATTGTATGGTATATCGGTGTGTTTGAATCCCATTCCTTCATAATATCCATGTGACTAGGACATCTAATTGTGATATTCAATGCCGAGATTGCTCTTAATCATGTTTGCATCAAGTAGTTTGAAATTGATTTGCATAATGTATTCACTTCATAAATGCCCCCATATAAACTCTGCATGAGATTTTTTGGATTTTAACTTCATATATCGCATGAGCTAAGGTGGGGTGTTCTCCCAACAATCTTGTCATATAGATATAAATTTTAACTATGAGGGAGTTGTGAATGTAAAAACCATTGCCCTAAGTTTTACGCTTTATTGAAAATTTGAGTATGCACGAGAAAGGTCCACAAAAAGGAGCAATGTCCTTTGCGTGAAAGGTTACCATTGGCAAGAGTTTAAAATACTGAGAGGCAATAAAAGATGAAAATTTTCCATGGCCAAAATTTTCCTTTGATGCTTCAAATAAATTAGACATCTTCAAAGAAAAAATAGAGAGAAAAATGATATATTTTTTAGGTGTTTAGTTAAAGATCAAAAGGTTTGCATATTGAGTCCTAGTCGAGCTTAACTTTTTTTATGCTAATGATTCGAGAATCATCAAAATTTCTAGGTAGGTGTGCTTTGTGTGTGTTTGTCATTTTGAGTTATTTATTTGACATGTAATGCTACATCAAAAGTTGATAAATTATTATGGACAAATAGATCTACTTGGACATAATTGAGTGATTGGGTCATTTTCACTTATTTCTGGTTCACTCCCCTGCACTTTGTACCACCATGTTTGGACACATTGATACTATGCGAGTGTGTAAACCTTATATGTTTGTGTCTTTTGGGGTCATTTATACCTATATAGAGCTGTGATTTATTGATATACGTGAGGTTATATATATAGTATGTTTTGTATCTTGAGTCTTTTCGTTTAAATTCATCCGTGCTTTCCTTATGCTTAATCTTTTAAATATACTTGTATGTGTTATGATCATCTTGGTATCTTATTCTTAAATGATTTCATCATAGTTGATATCATTTGCTTGTAGTATGGATTCTTTATGCTTGTGTTGCTGAACTGTTTGTCATTGAATGCTTGCTTCACACCATTGCATGATATATTTATTTATCCTTTTTTATTACCCATGCTTTAGTTACGGGGAGATTTGGTTTTATTAGGGAGAAATGTTTTACTATTATTCACCTTATTATTTGTCTATTCCTAAATAAAAAAGGGGAGAAATGGTATCTAACTCTTCTTATGTGGGGGAGATTTTTAACTTAGGGGGAGACATCCTTTCTTAGGAAGAAATGGTTAGACAAGAGGGAGGGTTTTCACGTTTGCTTTATATATTTTTATATTATCTTTGCATTTGAAGGTGCGTTTAAGTGTGCAGGTTAGCAATGCTGCGACAAGCATTTACACAGGACCAAAGATGCATCAGTTTGTGTTGGTGAAGCATTTGTAACTTTTTTCGTTTTGGGTTTGGGAATTGAGACTTAGTGAGCTTGACGGACCAATTTTTTTTTTGAGTTATGTCCCAAAATAGTCAAAGGAGGATATTTGTAAGGACAAATTTCCGAATCAAGTCAATTTGTATGTATTAGCTTTATTCTATGTTTGGACAAAACTTGTTTGAGTCATATGTTAGGAATTGAGGGGTTTTCCATTCAAGTCTCTGGCGTGTTATTAAAGATTGTAGCATCTAAAGATAAAGTATACATCATGTTTTGAGGTGAATTTCATCTTCAACATTTGAGGGATCTCAATAACGTATGAATACATGTTTATGTTTTATCCCTAGATTTTATTTGGGGGTGTTAGGATTTTATAAAATTATTTTTAATTTTTTTAAAATGATTTTATCCCTTGAAATATTGTTTGGAAAAAAAATAATTTTTCCATGTCCTCGTCAGAATAAAAATAGTCAGTCTTTCAAACGAGATACGGTACATCGTTAGATCCTTTTCAAATGAATCTTCAAAAAAGGCATTTATAGCCTTGGCCAAAATCTAATTGGAAATGTCGTTTGAATGGTGTTTGAATGCTACTTCATTTGAATGAGTACAATGTTGTTTGAATGAACCAACGAATTTTTAAACAATTCGAGTTTTGCCAAAAAAAAATTGATCCTCATCTCAATTTCAACAAGCGTCCTATAAATTGAAGTGTGGAGCAGCTATTTTCTATGAGACTTTTCCAAGTTTTCTAAGCTCCTAAATTTGTTTAAAAAGCTCTCTAATTTTATGTGTTTGATTTTTCGAAAACAAAACCCTAGTTTACACCCAAGTTTGAGATTCAAGAATCCTTAATATATACGTATATTTGATATCTCTTATGTGTTGTGCCATATGGTTTACTCTTATAAGTATGAGAGTCTTGAGTGGTGTAGACCGTAATTGTGTTGAGCACAATTGGACTGGTCACGAGACAGGTAAGATCGGAGGGATACCAAGACGTGATAATGTGCCTACGTTATGTAGTTATTGGAAGGCATCCAACAATGACTGGAAAGAAGGTAAAAAAGGGACACAGAAGTGCGTCAAGGCTTCAAGGCATCGAGTCTATGAGTAAGTCTAATTTTTCTTTGTAACTAGACCTATATCATAGTAGACTTGTGTGGATGGTTCATTCGAGGTTTTCCCATTGTAGGATTCCTCATACCACTTTGTGCTTTGGTTGACTTATTTTAGTCTTGCTTATACTCACCTAGATGCATGCTTAGGTCAAGACTAAAATTGATAAAAGCATTTAACACGATGCTTGTGATTTTCTAAATTGGCGCAAACTTTATTGGAACTATGAAAATTAAAATTGGTGGTTTTTGTTCACAAACCCTTGGCACTAAAGATTTCTCAATGAATCCTTTAATATGTGCCTTTGGAGTTTCTGTAGGAAATTCCTTAGGATATTTTGTATAGCAAAAGGGAATACAAGTTGATTAAAACAAAGTTAAAGCTATAATTGAAAGCACAACTCCCAAAAATAAGAAAGAATTAAAAAGGTTTTTGGGTAAACTTAATTCCCTTCGTAGATTTATATCTAATGCAATAGGAAAGACTAAAGTGTTTTCTCTTTTCTTGACATTAAAAGATCAAGAGGAGAGGGATTGGAAGGAAGAGCATGAACTTGCTTTCTAAAAATTCAAGAGGTACATTTTCGTGCCACCTATTTTGGCCCTTCTAAGAGAGAATAAACCACTGAAGTTGTATTTATGCAATACCCTTGATTTTAATAAATAAATTAATTGTTAAATATTCAAATCGCTTAATTTTTTTTCATAAAATAGTTAGATGCATTGCACTACATGCGTCACATGAGTGTTAAAAAGAATAATTTATGTTTTAAGCAAACGCTCCACATAAAAATTTGCATGCAAAAAAAAAATATGTGATATACGAAAGTTGAATATAATGAAAATCAATTTGAATGTTG
This sequence comes from Sambucus nigra, assembly GCA_949130495.1. Lineage (NCBI taxonomy): Eukaryota > Viridiplantae > Streptophyta > Magnoliopsida > Dipsacales > Adoxaceae > Sambucus > Sambucus nigra. The sequence continues at coordinate 292,353,726 of OX422217.1, read as the reverse complement.
TGTCTAATCTTGGCTTCGTACATGCATGATGCATATGTATAAAAAGGTTAATAAATGGCAAAAATGGTACTTGGCCTTAAATTACAAAATTAAAGTGCGTGAATCTTGTATTGTGTTAATAACATATAATAAGTGTTGTAGACACATTTTTATAGTTATTTCTATTAATAGGTACAAATGTTATTTAATTAGAATGTACTTTTGAAAAAATTATAAAGGTATGAGAATTGTAAAAGACATTATTTTGGTAAAAATGTGTTGTTTTGTCAAACAAATTATTTTTTTGTCAAAAAAAATAAAAATTCTAGAAAAAATCTAGAAAGAGTATAGTGAGATGTAAATAAAGTTATATAGAACTTTCAGATTTACACATTTTTGGGAAAAATCGTCTAGGTACTTTTTTGGGCATTTTTCGTCCCAAAACTGAAAATTAAGTAAGTGTGTATATTGGTATTGACGTGTTCTTATTTGGCACCTGTAGGAGGTCAAATACAAAAATTGTGTGTAGAGGAAATAAGATCAAGTATACAAGAAAATAATAATAGTTCTTTGGAAGATAGACTTATCTTAAATAACAAAAGGATCTAACAGTTGAGATTGATCTGTGAGAAGGAGTAACGTTAGGGAGGCCGCGAGTTGGTGCAACTAGATGCCAAAACCTGGAATCAAGATCCTCTCAAAACTTATCAGATATCCAAACCATCCCCTCTAAATATCTATCCGTCTCCTTATAATTTCAACCAGACATATGATTTTAAAAGGGGAGCATTTGTCTTTTTTTTGTCCCGCTATTACACAGAAAATTGGTATTCTACAAAAAAAATGCAAACCACCATTACTTTTCCTCCCCTTTTTATCATCTACATAAATGATCCCACTCCTTTATAATTTTACACATAACACCCTTTGTTTGTACCTTTGTAGGTATTAATGATTACGCTTTGGGTGAATAATACTTGGACTCAAGACAGTTTTTTTGGGAGGTTGTTATACTATTTTGATGTCATAGTAGGGTATATATATTTATGGAGATTGAAGGGTATGTTTCATGGAGTAATAATGGGGTATTTAGGAGTTTTACTTGAAACCATTTTAAAGTCTCTTTGGGTCATTCATGGAGGACATGGAAACAGATACACACACGCACTCTACACCTTTGGAGGACTTTTTCACTAAAGGTGGGGATTTATTTATGGCATTAAATTATGAAATATAATATGCATGTTAGATGTATATATATATATATATACAGTGGCGGATCCAGGATTTTAGGTGAACTGGGGCGAAAATTTCGAGTGGTACCGGGGTTTGGGGGCGGTAGCCCCCGAGGCGATTTTTTTTTTTAATTATTTCAAATTTTATACAAATTATAGTTTTATAATGCCCATACAACTACTATCGAGCATTATTAACAATACCTAATTAATTTCTACAAATTAAAGTTTTATACAAAAAAAACAATAACTTCTGTAATATGAGAAAATTTGTTTCAATCAGAAAATCTACAGGAGCTTACCGGTGCAAAGCACATCAGATCTACAGCAAAGCACATCAGATCTACTGGAAATCTACAACAAATCGGGACTGAAGCAAATCTACAGCAAATCAGACTTTGCATCATACTTCGTGAAACAAATGAAAACAGGAAAGATATGAAAACTACTTACCGGAGCAAAGCACATCGGAGCGGTGGAGCAGAGCACAGCAATACAAGAAACCCTAATTTTTTTTTCCAAATCTGAACTGGGGCGGCCGCCCCAGTTCGTCCCAACGTGCGTCCGCCCATATATATATATATATATATATATATATATATATATATATATATATACACACACACACACACACACACACAAACTAGGGTATGCCCGTGCCTGAAGACACGTAGATAATTTTGTCCCCAATATTTGTACGTGTGCTTATAACATGACACCACCACCAACTACCAAAAACACCTAATTCAACAACCCACACCTAAACATAAAAGTGAACCAAGCTCACAATGTGAAATAAATTACCCGTTACAAATTACTTGACTATTAATTATAGGGACCTAAAACATTAACACTCCAAACAATCGAAATAACCAACAGTGTCACAAACGATACAAACAAACAAATATATCCCTCCAATAAGTAGTTGCCACTAAATATAACTATGTTTGTTTTTCACATTACCTCAAAGATGAATAAAAGCGAAATATACTATCAAACACGGAAGAATTGAATTCCCACATATTGTTCAATGAAAAGGACAAATTCGATTATATATTCTTGGCATTCAAGTACATTTAATGATCCCCTATTTTCTATTGAAATACATAAAATAGAAATATATTAAGTGAAAATCCGAGAACCAATCCGAGAACCGCAATGACAACGCGTATCTACCAGACCTGCAAAAATTAAGTGAAAAAGAAAAACAGAAATACATAAATGAACTTGAGTGAATGAAAGAATACTTAAAATTAGAATTATATACGCCTAGTACTCAAAAAATAAAAATTCTAAGCTTAATAGTTCCAACTAAGATGCTTACCTTTCCAATTGCTCTCATATTTTCATCAACTTCTACTAAGAATCTTATGCAATTCACCATTATGAACCGTAATTTGAAGATCATCGGAACCACCAATATGCTTGCCCACTACACCAAATCTGTTAAATTGTCACGGTCAATGACCTTGCAAGTTGTACTTGTCAAGGTCAATGACCATGACAAGTCTGGGGGTGACAACTTTTGTTATCATGGACAAGTTCATTAAAATTGTCACGGTCATGTCACGGTCTATGACCTTGACAATTTTTGTCACAATCATAAGCCGTGACAAACCGATGACAATCTTTAAAAAATGGTCACGGTCAATGACCGTGACAATTCTGGGAAGAATTGAAAAACAATCTGCTGGGCAGTATGGCCACTGTCACTACCCAGCAGTATATTTGTACCTGTTCAAACATCATATATCCAAATAAAATAGAGATAATGCAAATATACATTCAAAACAATATGCATCACGATATAATCCAAATATAATTGAAATGTAACAACTTAAAACAATTCAATTCAAATAATGTCACTACATGTCTGGGGTAAGGTTAGATCTAAGGAGGTGAGTAGGCCGCACGATATACGAATTGATACACGCAGTAATATACATCGTACCGCATTGTTTGCACAACCACAATGGGGAGTTATCCTTCCCGGGTATCACATGCGTGACGAGCACCTTGGACTTGATGTCTTGAAGCGAACGTCCATGAACTGGCATACCCTGAACGGTATTCGGGTCCCTCAACCCCCGCCCTATCCACTAGCCATCAAATATGTCTAGTATAAACCCGCTCGTCTAACCAAGTGTCAACATCAATCGGTCGAAGGGAGCTAAATAGGGGAGTGGATCATCAAAGTCCGCACGTGTCGACGATGAAGCAGCGAGGTCCACATCCTCATCATCCTGCACCTCCTCATCCACCAACTTCACGTCATGCGAGTCCACCGTTCGAGCCAACCCACTGTCGCCCATCTCCAATCTGATGATCCTAGATTTGGCCACCCGCGATCTCACCCCCTTGTCCTTCCTTTGCGATCAGTGCCAAGAACTTGGCTGAGTGCTTTTGTGGACAAAGATGCCTTGTCGGTATCAGACTGCGACTCATGCACTTCCTTAATCTTTGTCTGAAATGACAAAAAGCACGTGATTAGTAAAATAAGTAAATAAAAAAATTATAACGTACTTAAAAAAAAGTAAACTGTCGGATTACTTACAATCGTGGCCGCGACGCTCGGTGACACCTCCTTATCCTTCCCCTTCTTTGTCCGAATAGCCACATAAGTATCGAGCCTATGTGGCCTACCCCTAGGGCCACTCCCTATCCCCTGAAATAAAATAAAGCAAAATTAGTATCAGCCTCGCAAAGTAAAATATTGCAAAACAATATATTTCTATAGTTATAGAAAAATTAAATCTTACCATCATCCTATGCTCCACCTCGACATAAGACGTCCGGTCGGAGTAGTGCACGTTCGTCTTTTTTGCTCGATGTTTGCTCCTCGATTGGCGAGATGCCAATTGTCGCTCTCCGATCCCATTGTCAATGAACTTTTGCCATTGTGACAATGAGATCGGCTCCTTCAGTGGGACGGAATCACGCATTTGGATAACGGACTCTCGGGTCTTCCCAAAGTATCGGGTCCGCATATTTTTCTTCCACGTCTTGTGTTGCTCCCTCAACTGCTCCAAGACGGAATCACGTAGCTTTGGATCCAGGTTGAATTGTTCATGTCCAACAAATACAATGTTATTTGCGAATAAATATGAATAAAAATAAAAATATAAATATAAATATAAATATAAATATAAAATGAAATTGAAATCGAAATCGAAATCGAAATCGAAATCGAAATCGAAATCGAAATCGAAATCGAAATCGAAATCGAAATTGACATTGAAATATTCATATAAATATAAATATAAATACATTACCTGTAGTTCCACCAAAATATCTAACTTGAGCTCATTGGGCACCTCCCTCCAACTAGTGGACCCCGGGCCGATGATCGTCTTTACCAGCTCGAGGGATCTTGCTAATATTCCCGTCTTGTTCTGGATGGCCATCCCCAATTTTCCATATTTGGGGAGCCTAGGGGTCGAGGAGCCCTCGTCGCCTCTGCTACCACCGAGCCCAGACGACATCATCATAATCAGCATCATCAGCCTCGCCTTAATACCTAAAAGAGACATTTTCTGTAAAAAAATGTTGTTATTAGTACAAATCAAAATGAATTAGAATAAGACATGCAAATATGTACAATTACTACAAATCCAAATGAATTGTTACTGTTTAACACCTCAATTCTCAATTCCAAAACAACAGCATCTAGCTCATAATATATACAATTACTAAAAATCTGAAACATCCCCACCCCGACCCCTACTGCCCACACACACGCACATTGCACAAGAATGAAAATGATAACGTGAAAATCAATTAAAAGCATTAAAATGGATTGATAAAGTAAAAATTGGAATATTTATTACAAATTGAAAAATTATTTCAAATTCAGGTTATCATAAAAAATGGATCGATATTCGGTAGGAGCAACCAATTCATCCACACTACTATTGAAACACTTTGGCGCATATAGGAAAATTTACCACGGCTCGTTGTTGATATAATCTGAGTAAAACACTTGGTTAACCTTTTGAAATGCACAAACAAACGGCTCCTCGCTCACGTGGTCGTTGCTCTTCAACTTGGACAAGTCAATCATGATCAAATTGGTGACATGATCAACTTTACAAGCATTTTTATCCTCAACTCTTACCCAGTCTCGGTAAAATACAACCTCTTTGAAGCTTATGATAGAAAGACTTTTTGTATGTATCGTTGCTTGCAAAAAGCTCCTTCTAATCAAAATCCTTATGTACTTACAAATATAAAACTACTCAGGTATAGAGGTAAGTGAGGGTATCAATCCACTTCCTAGGGAGTAAGCTAGAGACAAATTCAATTGTAATTCATTTTTTTATTTTCTTTTTTTGCTTTTTCACTTTTCTAATTTTTTTTAGCTTTTTTAATATTAAAACAATAGGGTGAGGTGAGGTCTAAACTAAATTAAACTAAATGTGATATGATAATAACAAACTAGAAATTTACTAAAATGAATAATAAAGTCTAAACTAAAATAAAAGATAAGTGAGGTAAATAATTGTGAGAACAATCAAGGAATGGGATTAAACCACAAATTTTAGTTATTCTAATTAATTAATTTAATTATTTGAAGTCTCCCAAATTAATATCAAAACTACAAATCAACTCTCGTTGCAAGTGTAATTTTAATAGTACTCTTTTAGAAAGTAAATTTTAACACCCCACAACTCTAGAAAAATAGATCCATACTCCTTTTAATTAATCACCCGCTAGGATCGATCAATTAGAATTTATGTCAATCTTATAAAATAAAATTAGAGTTGAAATTCAAGTGATAATACCCCACTTAAGAAACCCATATCTCTAGTTCGAATCTAAAATGGGTATTATAATTAGAATTTCGATTTTCTCTCAAAAATTATTTACCCTCTCTCGAAGCGTAAATTTAAGGGTGAGGGATCAAAATTAACATTCAAAGGGATTTTTCAAATAATTAAATTAATTAGAATAAAATAACATCAAATAAGGATTTTACCCCACCCCTTGAAAGGGGTTTTAGCCTAACATGGTATGAAATATGACAAATTAATAATCAAAGGCATAAATAAATGAGAAGAGAAGAAAACAATCAAACCCCAATATCTTGAAGTGAAATTGAACTTCTATTCCTTGAGTTGAAATTCACATCCCTTAATTTGAATGATTCAAACACAATTACATCAAGAATCTCACTCAATTTAATCCTCACAACAATTTATTTTCTCCTCACTATATAAAAATAATAAAATAAAAATTCTAATCTAAAACTACACTAAAATGGTATTTTCTCTCTCTACAAATTCCTATCTCCTAACTCTCCTAATTTGATTTGGGGTCTTCATCTTCATTTATAGTAGGCATGGAGCATGAGGGTATTTTTGGAAGAATTAGTGTGCATGTGAGAATGGTGAGATCACATGTGCATGGGGGAGTGAGGTGAGAATAAATTCAGATTTGGGTGAGGGCATTTTGGGGTTTTAATAGTGTTTGGTTAGAAGAGGTCAGTTGGGGGGTATTTGGGTAAAAATAGGATATGTAGGTTATTTGACATGTGGCATTTGGGTTTTTGTCTTTGGCAGGTAACAAATCGTAGATTTGAAGAAGTGGGTCTTGGCTTGGATGAAATGGTTTTGCAAATGGGTTGGAGGTGGGTTTTCAGAAGTTGGGTTTGTCATGGATGGAGAAGGGAATCTGGGTTTGGAGGATGGTGGGTTGAGATCCGGCCGGAATGGAGAGGGGCGACGGTGTAGTAGGTCGGCAAGGCTGGGGTCGGAATAAAGGTCGGTCTGGTGGAAACGGTCGCCGGCGGAAATGGTGCTGGCCTCCGGAGTTAGGCGCCGGAGGGGGACCGATGGGAATGGGTAGGATCGCGCCGGAGGTGGCTCGGAAAGAGCAGGTAGGGGGAATCTGGGTCAGCAGGTGGGGACGCCGGTTTTGGGCTCCGGCGATGGAGGCTCTAGTCAATTAGTACGCAGCTGGAGTAGGGAGATGTCGTCGGCGAGTTGGGTTTGTGTCAGGAGCAGGTTCTCGGTCGCAGGTCACGTTTTTTGTTTGTTAATGGTGTAAGAGGTTAATGGAATTTGGTTGTTTAGGAGAGAGATGGGTTTAGAGGAGAGAGAGGATGTTGGGGGAAGAAGATGACATTGGGGTGTTAAGGTGTTTGAGGGTGTATGGTAAGGGGGTAAGGGTGAGAGTTTGGTTAGGTGTAGGAAAGTGTAGGGTAGTGTGTGAGGGTTTAGGGTGTGTGTTAATGTGTGTTATTTGTGACCCTTAGAATAATAAAAATAAAAATAACTAAACTCTTAAAAATTAAAATTAGTAAAAACTAAAAATAAAACTTCTAATCTATAAAACTAATAAAAAAAAATAAAAAAAAAACTAAAAACCTAATAAAAAATATAAAAACTAAAGTTCTAAAAAAAATAATATAAAATTAAAATTAAACTTCTAAAAAAAAGATAAACTAAAACTAAAACTAAAACTAATAAAATCAAAATCAAAATAAAATAAAATTATACTAAATAAAAAGAAATATAAAAATAGAAAATAAATCCTAGAAATTCTGAATAAATCTAAAATAAATTCTAAAAATAAAAATGGCTCAAACTAAAAATCTAAAAATAATAAAATAAAATAAAAAGGAAACAAACCAACACACACAGGGTTTGGGTGACAGTTTGGGCTAGGATAGGGTAGGCTAAGGTTATGGGATTGGGCAATTAACTCCATAAAATGCACAATTGCCTTGAAATACGCATTTGAACACCGGAACGTCCATTCGGCCTACAAAATAAACATTTAAGCACATAAGACCCGTATTGCCGAGAATTAGCAACTAAAGTATGCTATTTGGGGTATAAATTGTACAGTTTTGGGTGCTAATCAACTTATATAATCCAATTCAAATATATTTCGAATTACACCATAGTAATCATTAATGCTTCAATGAGGTTTTTATCTTTTGCGCTCGCTCGAAAGAAAGTAAGTGCCTTGTATGAAATGAACGAGTTCTGTACATTTGTAATTTCCTCATACACATTTGCACCGAATACGTAACCATTCAATCGATACTTTTTGTACTCTTGTGCCACGAACAAGGGTCCAGTGGCTAGACGAGCAAGCCTTGATGTCGCATCACCCATCTTTAAGAGCTGAGAATATAGATAAATTAATTAGATTAGTTGTAAAGTTTGAGTGTAATGTAACATTATATAGCGGCCATTTTCATTATAATTACCTCTTGTGACAACCACAGCCTAAATTTGCTGTCTGAGTGTACCATTGTTTTTTGTCTTTTATTGTTCTCACATGCTTCATATTTTCTGCATATTACAAAATTAATCATGTATAAAATAATCTAAAATATTCTAAAATAATGTTAAACATTAAAATAATTTAAACTTACTTTTTCCATTCTTCGACATCTTCATGTGTGTCAAATAGATAACGAGATACTTGTTTATGTTGCAAACTTATTAATTTCACTCGTTTTCCCATCACATGACCACCATCATCGAAGAACTCATCACTTTCATCAGTGCGGGTCTAGTCAGGAATATATTCTCAAGTATATATTGATGACTCCACGGTGATGTATTCCTCTGTAATTGATCCTACAATGTATCGCGTATTCTTGACGTAATCTTGAAAAACTTTCATCAATCTTTCAAACGGATACATCCACCGATATCTAACTGGACCACAAAGAAGTGCCTCGTCGCATAGGTGTACTAACAAGTCAACACTTATGTCAAAGAATGCTGGGGGAAAGTACTTCTCAAAACACACAAATCGCTTCGATCACCGCCAATTTTGCCGACACTGTGTTCTCGATTGACTACCTTCTCACACAAGAGTGAGAAGGTAATAATAATTTGCATAATATCCCTCCGCAAATCCTTGTGCTTGGAGAAATAGTGCTTAAACAATAGAGGAACCAATTGCATGATCACATGCCAATCGTGGGACTTACACTTATGTAAATCATGAGTAGCATAATTCACAATCCTTTGCAAGTTGGCCGAAAAATTAGATGGGCCCTTCAAGTTATATATTTTGTCAAAAAGAACCTTCCTTTCCCCACTCGTCAAAGTAAACGCACCAGGGAGAATTATTGTCCTTACCCTATTATGTTCTTTCAACCATAGTTGTGGCTTAAGTTTCGACGATTTAAAGTCTTTTCGTGTATTTTCTCCATCCTTCGAATGACTCCCCCAAGGCAAGTGACCACAATATGTTCAGCGGAGTTCTTCTCTGCATTCATCACATCCAATACATGGCGCACCGGATTATTCTTTCAATAATGCAAGTCAAATAAAATTAACCTCCTAGACCATGCCTTTCTTGTCTCAGTTCCATTCCCAATTGGGGTCTACTTATGCTTGACATTCTTAAATTTGGGATTCTTACCTGGAATATTAGGGCCACATTCAGAAGATTTTCTTTCAATTTCTGAACCTAAAAGTTGTCTCGGCGGTAGCCTATGTTCAACCCCGCCCAATAAAAAATTGGAACTTTTCTCAAATCTGTAACTATGAGTCGGGGGTAAAAACCTCCTATGGTAATGGCATACATTTATTGAGCTAATGGATAGATGAAGAGATTTAGTCTCCTCTCCAAAAATAGGACACCCCAAATAACCATGCACTATACAACCGAAAAATGTCCCATAAGCTGGAAAATCATGAATTGCCCACATCAACATAGCTTTCAGCGTAAACTCTTCTTTTCAAAAAAAGTCAAATGATTGAACACCCTCTTCCCACAACTCATTTAATTCTTTTACCAAAGGAGCCAGGTAGATTTCGATGTCATCACTTGGTGCCTTTGGCCCAAGTATCAACAAAGACATCATCAAAAATTAAGGTCTCATACACTTTGAAGGAGGGAGGTTGAGTGGGGATAGGATCACTGACCATACACTCTCGTCCCCTTCTACATCTATTCTACTTGTTGAATGTTGTTGTGAAGGTTATTCGGGGACAAAAAGAACTTTCAATTCATCGTGAAAACTCCAAAATCGATAAAAATATTGCATACCTCATCTTAACAAATGTATTTCAACTGTTTTCCACTCAAACACCTTACCATTGTTACACCTAGCACACGGACATGGAAAATCCTCATCATTATGACATCTTTTTGTGTGTTTCATAAATTCATTAGCACCTCTGCGAAACACATCTCCCATTCTATTTGTCTCACCCATCCACTCTTTGTAATTCGGATATAACTACCACAACTAATCACCTATTAAAGGTAAGAAGCGTATATTCATGGATTAGTATAAACAAAAATTAGATTCGTTTAATTATGTCTTACTTATATTCGATTTTTAAATTTCAAATTTAAATTCAATTTATAATAGAAATTCCTATTTCCTCCATCTCCTCTAAAGGGTGAGTGGTTCTATCCCATTCAAGACCGCATATTTCTGTAATATACTTAACAGCTCATGCACATTGTTATGATTTGAGAAAAATTCGGCAACATATCCCCGTAGTTCTCCAAGTACACGACATAGATTGGCAAGTGTGAGTGTAATTTCAATAATTGAAATAACACTCACACTTATCAATCTAGTATGTACCCAGAGAACATTAGGATACAACTGCATAACTACCTCCAAAAGTAACAACTTTAAGCCACTAAGAATATAATTATACAGAAATTATACAGTCCCAAACTATCCAAACGGTACAATTCGAGAGATCTCATTACAGGGGTAATGACTCTCGAACATGTCTAAGAGCAATTGAATACGTACGCATAATAACTAGAAGGCTAGTATCTATGCGCACTATATGTAATTTCAATTATGTTTCATTTAATTATCATACTATATATATATATATATGGTTCGTTATACAAAGTAATTTCCAAAAAAAGTTGAAAAATCCCACCCCCATATGGACAAGAATCCAGTGGTCATGCCACTTTTAAAATTAACCAACCCAACATCGATCCACTATAATCCAACCGCAATGGAAACAACAAATGTGTATCACGTACTCCTTCTAATTCATCTACTCAATTAATTCTTTTCATCAATTAAACTAACAATTAAAGTATACAATTATTAATTTACTAATTTACAATGAGGGACAATGCTACTTGCATATGAAATGGGCACTAATTATTAATTTGAAAAAAAATTAACAACCAATCAATATTAAATCAATCAATTCTTTTACAAGGGGCACTACAATATGAGGGGAAATATCTAATAAACAAATAAAAATTTAATTAAAAAAAACACGCACATATACACACACACAACCCCCCCCCCCCCGCCCCCTACACCTGCCCCCTCCCCCCCACTGCCGCTGCACACCACACGCACATGCACACATATATACACACACACGCGCGCATATACACACACAAACACACACACACACATGGAAATTTACACACACATATATACACACATGCACATATACATAAATGGAGGAGAAATAGAGAGAGAAAACATACCAAAGTTGTAGAGAGAGTGTGTGTGCAGTCGCTAGAGAGAGAGAGAGAGAAATGGAGGGAATGAGAATCAGTGGGAAAAAGAAGAGGGAGGGTAATTTTACTGACAGAATTGTCGCAGACATGTCACGATCCTTGACCGTGACAACTTTATACTATTGTCATGGTCAATAACCGTGACAAGGCTGGCCGATTGAAGGGTGCCAATTTGATCATTTTGGTGTAGTGTCCATTTACAAATATTTGGGGAACAACGATGTGCCATCAAATAAAAAAATTGTATCATTTTCACCAAAGCTTCCATACTGGTAATCTTAAATATCTCTAGTACAATAGTAAAAAATCCAAATTTATATTATAACTGTATTAAAAATGCACTATCATTATGTTAATTTTAATGTCAATTCCCTCAAACAAAATTTTTGAGGGAATCTAGTGACCATAACCCATGTAAGAATCGTTACCTTGTTGTGGCCTACTGCTGGAACCACCCCGATATTCAACCTGTGGCATCTGGTACCCACCCGGATACCCACCACTCTATGGATGTCCGCCATTTACTCCATCACTACCAATCCCCTGGTTTCCATACCCTGCATTATTCATGAAAGGTTGCACCCCCTGACTAGATCCAAGAACATTGGTAATTCCAAAACCAACTCCCTGGTCATAGTAAACAAAGAAGTCCTCTGGCATGTAAACAATGCAGTCGGCTCCTCCCCAAGAGCAGTGGTCAAAATCAGAGGTGTAACTTCCGTATTAAAACAACTTGCAGTAGGTCCCGATGGTGCCATTAGGTGTCCATGTCCGGACCCACTGTCGGCAAAATACTTGCCCTTCTTGGAAGGGTAATGGTGGTGGTGCTGTTAATATTAATAATAGTTATTTGTCTTTTGTCTGTAGCGCTCTGGCATGTGACCCTCAAAATTCTTGTAATGGATGCACCTATACAGAATATAATGGACGCACCAGTACAAAATTCTTGTAATGGATGCACCTGTACAGAATAAAGAGATACAATGAGATACGGGCCGAAACGACTTGTAATGGATGCACCTGTACAAAATATATGAGAAAAAAAACATCAACTTTTACTCAAATTCAACAGTACACATAAGAACTATACTCAAATTACAAACCTTTTGGCAATCGATGTAAGCGTGAAGCAATTTGGGAAATAGACCATGCTATACTAAAGTGCCACGAAAAATAAAAAACTAACTTGAAAAACAATTGCAATTCACATTTGAAATGCATAATACCATTTATTAGTTATAATCCAAAACTGTCAATCAAGACCTATGTTGCATAATTCAAATATGAGAATTCCATGTTGGTTCTACGCCCTCCTCATTACTAATTGAGAAGTAATTTCCAACGTCATTAACATACTACACGCACCGCATCCATATAAACATATGGAAGTTGTCCGATGAGGTCGCTCAAAAAGATAAATATCTATATAACAACAAACTCTGGAAAATGCAGGAAAAAAGATATAAAACGAATCATACACATGAAACTATTAGAAAGAACCATGTGTATGCTTATAGCCACAATGTGCAAGCTGAACTGAAAGGAAAAAAAAAGTCAAAATCAGGATTATTTTTGCAGATCATCTACAAATATAAATTTAGCTACTTTAAACACGTGTCGAGGGTCCTGTTTTGTATCTACCATGTTTGTGCTACTAAAACAAACTTGAAAAATAATCCATCTTAGTAAAGTCACTCAACAAAATTGATAAGTAGCTGAAACTAAAATAAATCTATAAAATTAAGTGACCATATGAAAATGTGGATTTTGTAATTATATCAATAGTAAACGTCCAAAATTACCTTTGAGTGTGAATTTATACAAAAAAGGAAGTCCTATTTAAAACCAATTTTGAGTCTGGAGGTTGTTCGCCACGGATTTTAAGTCTTTAAATTATAGAGAAGCAAAACCGAAAAATGAATAAGCAGATATAAGTATCCAAATATTAAGCATGTATTTTTTAAAATCACATACCAATGTGCATAGAATTGTTGAAAATCAATTAACATTGTACATTGCTTCAATGTTTACATAAACATAAACAAAATGTAACAGCCTTTTTTATGTCTTCACAATTAAAACCCATATGCACTATATGTTACTGTGTATATACGAAGTTAATCACATTTGTTCATAGATAAGGTAATGACCACATCCCTCGAGGAACATGAAAGGATTAGAAGTTGATTCACATCCCAATCTGTTTTGAATCTGATCCTCTATCTGAAGTTGCAAGTACTTGACGTGGTCTATGATGTCGTTCGATAGAGAAGATTGACCACCCTCTTTTATCATGTGGAAGCAGTTCCTGTAATGCATCGAGTCTCTTAGCAACCGGCGATGAAGATCAGCCGTAAGGTCTATCTGTCTTGATATAGTGTTTTGTGGTTTGGCTGAGAAAACTAGTGAAGCTATTGATGCTCTTGAACGACATTCAAAAGCTTTTGCATGACGTTTACTTGATTGATGCTCTTGAGCGAATTGCTCTAGCCGATTTATAGAAGAAATATCACTGAATATGTACATAAAGCAACTGTAGTAACTATAAAAATATCAGTGAATATATGTACATATTCCAAGAGGATAATTAATGAGAAAGATGACCTATAACAACTGATATTGCTTCTAAAGTTGTATATTCGCTACTAAAGTGGAACAACTGATCAATATCTTTTACTTCAGATCCTTTGAAAACAACAGATCAGTACCAAAGTGGAACAATTGATTAGTAGCTTTTACTTAAAAACAACTGACCAAAGTGGAACAACTGATTAGCAAATCCTTTCATTCCTTACACTTTAGTTGATCAATAGCTTTTACTTTAGGAGCTACTCTGGGTTAACAGAAATCTAGGCAGTTGAGTGAAACAACTATTTCAATTCTACCATTCATGGCGATGTCAAGTAAACTGTGGCGATGTCAACTGTGGTATTTCTACCATTCATGGAGATGTCAACTGTGGTGGAGTAGATTAATGGGATTATCTCTAGGTGAAAACACGTGGCGATGTCCAAACTAGAAAGTAAGTCCGATAGGTTCATGCACGCATTGATTTCACTCAACAACAATTCATCATGACCAAATATGAAATATCCATACATATGTACTGACCAAATATGAATAGCAAATATACATGCGATTCCAGAAGTAAAAATCAGTCAAAATGAGAGAAGGATGGGTATAACTGATATACCCGGTCAAACATTGTGGTTGTGGCTTAAAACCAACAGACTTTAATTTATAGGACAACTAACAACGCTGTTTATGGCCATCCCCAATCCTCGCGATGGGAGGGACGAAGAAGAGGATATCTTCTACGTCGAGAGGATCTTGGTCCCGCGCATACCTCTCGGGAGCACTTCGGCCGGCGTCGGTGATGAGGTGAAAAATATAGAGAGATGGAGTCTCCAGTCTATTTTACTCAAAACAGACGAAAGAAAAAAGGGAGCCATCCCGAAGGAAAGCATCCAAAGACATAATGATACATATGAAACCAAAAATTATTCGAAACGGGTCCGGAGGCTAAGTTGCGAAATAGGAAGGTGTTAGGCACCCATTTCTCCCTTGCGGTCACTCATGGGTTGTTGCTATGTTCCTTTATTTCCCCATGATATGTGTGCATGTGTATATGTAGTGGAGATAGGAATCATCGACTTATATCATGGAAGAGGTAAAACGATTCCTCCATAGGAATGTTCCTAAAAGTCATTAGAAAATAGGATTTACGCGATTATCCTAATGTTGATCATTATAACGGAACGATAACGCATGTGAATAATATGCCACTAAGAGAAAATATATGCATATATAAATATATAGAATCTAAGAGAATTAATTTAAAGAATATAGAAAAATAGAAAATGGGAGAAAAGTAGGAATAGGACTCGTCTCGAGTTTTACCCCGAGACGCCTACGTAGCCTATGGAGGCATCAAAGTCCACGTAGTTCGTATGCAAAACGAGGGGTGGGATTTATCCCATAAATCCAATCGGGGACTTCTCTTATATGTGTGTGTAAAAAGTGTTTTAGTTGTGAGAAAAGTGTGAGAATTCCCGTTTGGAATTTATGAGCAAATCCTCTTTTTCTTATTTTTTTGGGGTTTATTTATATGAAAATAAGATATGTGAAATAATAATAAATAAAAAAGTATTTTAGGATATGTGAAATGGAGAGAATAAAAGTGCTAAGTAATAAAATAAGTTAATGCGAATTTAGGAGAATTTGAAGAGAGAGTTGAGAGAGTTGGACCTTCTTGAAGATCTTAAGCTTGATTTTGAATATTGTAGAGCAGCCCTTGCACTTGGATAATGATGAAGGGTAGTTAATTCACCAAGTTTGATGAAAAATGATGGTTGAAAAAGGATTTTGATGTGGAAATCACGCTGACATCGAGAGAGGTTTTCTGAGCCCGCTGAGAGTGATGGGTTTCAGATCTTGTGCCCTTTGCAATGAGGTCAGAACCTCCTTTTTATAGGCCCAGGTCATTGCCGATCGGCATAGTCCTGTTCCTTCCAATCGGCAGGTGTGTTTAGGCTCACTTCCGATAGGCAGGGTTTGGAACCTGTCTTTTGGCAGTCTCTTTTAGGTTCCTTTAGAAAATTTGTCGTAGAGCGCAAACTATTGATACGAATTGTGCATGGGGTGAACCGTTAGAAAAGTACTTAATAGACCTTCAATAGTATTTTGGACTGCTCCCGGGTCCGAGAGTTGATGTTGGGTCAAATGTGGCTCGAAAGCCTTTGTGGGTCCTTTGGACCGGGAATTGTTGGACGCAAATGGATCGTTCGTCTGCATGGTAAGTCAGAATCGCGCATGGGGTAGACCGTTAGAAAGGTTGGGAGATGAACTTCGAAATTCCAAAGAGTTCGGCTCGGTTTGGGGAGTTTACTTTGGTCAACCGGGGCCTAGAAGCATTCGGTGAACTTTCGGAGTAAAACGGATCATTCGTCTGTACTGTAAGTCAGAATTGCACAAGGGGTGGACTGTTGGAAAGGGGTTTCAGTGAATTTGAAGATTCATTCAGTCTCAATCGAGATAAAGAGTTGAATTTGGTCAAACGGAGCCTGGGAGCATTCGGTGGCCTCCTGATCAAGTTTCGAGGGAAAACGGGTCATTCGTCCCCACTGTAAGTCAAAATTGCGCACAGAGTGGACCGTTGGAAAGGGATTCAGTTCCCTTTGAAGATTCATTCGGTCTCAGTCGAGTTGAAGAGTTTGGATTTTGGTCAAACGGAGCCTGGGGAGTTCGATGGCATCTTGGTAAGTATTAGAAACATGACCTAGGTTTGTAGTGATGAAGGGAGGTGCTAAGGAGAGTTTAGGGGGTACTATAATGGGTGTCTATAGAGCCCCTCGACGGGTGAGTTTGGAACAAATGATAGCCATCGAATAGACACTGCATGATGCTTTTTGAAAGAGTATGACCAATTCAGAGGGTCGAGGTCGATTATGAGGACCTAAGGATGAGGATGACCGATTATGCGGGTCGAAGACAATTGAGGGCTTGCAGATGAGGGTGACCGATTATGCGGGTCGAAGCCAATTTTGAGGGCTTAAGTTGAAATGACCAATTCTGTGGGTCGAAGCCAATTCTGAGGGCTTAAATTGAAATGACCAATTATATGGGTCGAAGCTAATTCTGAGGGTTAAATTGAGATGACCAATTCTACGGGTCGAAGCTAATTATGAGGGCTTAAAGATGAGGGTGACCAATTCTGCGGGTCGAAACCAATTTTGAGGGCTTGAAGATGAGAGTGATCAGTTCTACGGGTCGAAACCAATTCTGAGGGATTAAATTGAGATGACCAATTCTGCGGGTTAAGCCAATTTTGAGGGCTTAAATTGAGATGAACAATTTTGTGGGTCGAAGACAATTCTGAGCTCTTAAATTAAGATGACCAATTTTACGGGCCGAAGCCAATTTTGAGGGCTTAAATTGAGATGACAAATTATGCGGGTAGAACCAATTCTGAGGGCTTATGCTGTGATAACCAATTCTACTGGTCAAAGCCAATTCTGAGGGCTTAAATTGAGATGACCAATTCTGCGGGTCGAAGCCAATTCTTAGGGCTTAAGTTGTGATGACCAATTCTGCGGGTCGAAGCCAATTCTGAGGGCTTAAGTTGAGATGACCAATTATGCGGGTCGAAGCCAATTCTGAGGGCTTAAATTGAGATGACCAATTCTGCGAGTCGAAGCCAATTCTGAGGGCTTAAGTTGGGATGACCAATTCTGCGAGTCGAAGCCAATTCTGAAGGCTTTAAATTGAGATGACCAATTTTACGGGTCGAATCCAATTCTAAAGACTTAAATTGAGATGACCAATTCTACAAGTCGAATCCAATTCTGAGGGCTTAAATTGAGATGACCAATTCTGCGGGTCGAAGCCAATTCTGAGGGCTTTAAATTGAGATGACCAATTCTGCGAGTCGAAGCCAATTCTGAGGGCTTAAGTTGAGATGACCAATTCTACGGGTCGAAGCCAATTCTGAGGGCTTAAATTGAGATGACCAATTATGCAGGTCAAAGCCAATTCTGAGGGCTTAAATTGAGATGGCCAATTCTATGGGTCGAAGCCAATTCTGATGGCTTAAATTGAGATGTTCTCGGGGAACTCTGTCGGGGAAATTACCTCATGATTTTGATTTGGGATGGGGAGCTAATTATTGGGGGAAATCCTCGTATCTTTTGGAGACTTTACAAAGGAATAGCCAATCTGGTGCTATAAATTCCACTAGGGGCTTTATTAGGTGGTCCAGGGTTTGGACGTATTGCTCGGGGAAATTTGAGACCTTTGGGGAATATGAGATGATACTGAAATCTGGGATATCTAAGAGGTCCTCCGGGGACATTACCGGGAGGATATTCACTTGGATTTTGAGAGTTTTGCTGGGGAAATAGAGGTTCCACTTGAGGGAGTGCGAAATTTTCTTGGTGAAAATGTTTTAAATCCTCTCTGGGTTTTTTAGGAATTTTCTGTTGATTTTTCAGGGTTCTCTGGTATTGTTTGGTAGTTTCTGTACAAAAATTTAAGCGGGTGCCGATCAACATGGTGTGGAGGGTGCCATTTTGCAGTGGCACGGACTTTTAGACTGCCTTGAGAAGGTAAAAGGTCAGTTTCGATTGGTAGGTGGAGGTGCAATGCCGATCGGCATCACCCTTGGCATCCTATAAAAGGGGCGGGTTCCCCTCATTTTTCACGCCTTCTTGCCTTTTCTCTTTCTGCGATTTTCTTCTGCAAATCATTCTAGCATTCCGCAAACTAAAAAATGGCCTCTTTTGTGAGCATTGTGGTATACAAGGAGTGGTTGGCTATTGACGACTGGGCGAAATGTGGAGTGGAGGGCCAGGGCACCTCATGCTTTGGGGAGTGAGAACTCTTTTGATACATTTGATCCGATTACGGATGAGTGGACTTTGCTGCGGGAACCGTCACATCATCACTTTTTGAGGGTGGTGAACCCTGGCGATTAGTTAAGTAAAATGACTTTTGTCGTTCCTTTTTGGTGGTTTTCCTTTTTTCTTAGATCCTCACAAGGTTTTTATCTGACAGTCGGATGTTTCTTTGTTGACTATGCATGCCCGCGGGACGACGGGGCTTAAGGACGTCTGGGAGCATCTTCCACCTGTGGAGCATTGGGTGGTATCATCAGCAGGATTTGGGAGGTTGGCGTTTTTGCTGGATGAGACACCTCGTTCGATGTCGTTTTTATGCGCTCTGGGGGAGAGGTCATGGGACACTACCCACACCTTTCATTTTAGCTTTGGGGAGATGAATGTGACTCCCATAGATGTGCAACAGCTACTAGAGATGGATTGTAACAGAGAGCAGATAGAGGTGGATCATTCCCTGCGAGTGAGGCCGAAGGCGGTGCGGGTGGCGCTCGGTGATGTGGAGAGGATAGTATCTGGGGACTCCATCCGTTTGTCGTTGCTAAAGGATGTTTTACTGAGTAGCGTGGTTGATGTGGAGGATGGGCTGCAGGTGAGGCAGATGGCCAGGTTGTTTATTTTGCTGGTGCTAGGGGGATTTTTGGTGGTGTCGAGCGACGACATTGTCCACTTACGGTTTTTGCCACATCTGAGGATGTTTTCGAACATCCCTCTCTATGATTGGGTGAGACTGACTTTGGCGACCCTTTATTTTTCTCTGGATGCATTTAGTCGTGCTGTCGGTAGACTTTTACTAGAGCCACATATCTTCTTGAGGTATTCTTTAATTTATGAATTTTCCTTTCATGCATTTTCATTTTCCTTGTTCGTCTCTTTTTTATCGTGGATTTTTGTCTTTGGCAGACGTGGTTCTATGAGGTGATTAAGTGTAATACCTAGCGAATTTCTCTGAAGGATGAGACTGTTAGGGACTTTTACCTATTTTATCGGTGGCAGAAGGCCAGTCGGCAGTCGAGGAAGTCTCTTTCTCTAGAGGTGGTGCATCATGTCTTGAATGGCCTAATCAGTGATAGGGTAAGACCTTTTCCTTTCTTCAGTCTAAGACCTTTGTGTGCTCTGATTCCACATTGCCTTATGCCTTACTGGGGATATTTCAAGTGACTTTTTACCCTTGGGGATGGCCGTTCAGGACACGGGGTTGACTGGGGTGAATGCGCAGATGAGACATTTGCTGGCACATGAGGTTGGCCACTCTTGGTATCTCGGGGAGAGGGTGGTCCGATAGATTATTGAGGAGGAGGTGTTGGCGCCGCCTACAAGTCCCCCTATGTTTATGAAGCAGGAGCGGCTGCTGCCAGAGGATATAAGGATTGCGGCGATGACTGGCGAGTCATATCTGTTATACAACGACACGGCTGTGTCATATGATTACATGGACTTTGTAACGAGTTAACTGATGGCGCCTAACATATATGATGCACTGCCTTTCCCTCCCACGAGTTCGAGTAAGCCAGTGGGGTCCTCCCATAGCGGTGTTGGTTCGTCGACATCTGCGACGGCGGTGACTTCGGAGGTTCCCTTTGTGCGGTTACATACCCCTTCATACAACATCTAGCGGGTTGATGGAGGGATGGTGCCTGTGTTGCATCGTCCTCATGCGATGGATCCAGAGGATTTGGGCTTAACAGAAGAGGTTCTTCATCCTTTGGTATACCTTTATGTTCCTTTCCTTTTCTCTTCTTTTGGTTCCTTTTCTGCTTGAAACTGATTCTGCCTTTTCTTGCAGCAAGTCCGAGTGTCCACCAATTGGCTGAGGGACATTATGATTGAGATATCTTAGGCGACTGCCCATATTCGGGAGGTAGTTCTTATTCCTTCTTGCTTGGTGTCGTCTACCTCATTTGGGGAGGAGTCCGGTTCGGGTAGCTATGGTGCATCATCTCGCCGCAGGGGAAAGAGAGTGCGTCACAGGGATGGAAGTTCTTAGAGAGAGGTAAAGGTTAGGTGAGAGAGAGAGAGAGAGAGAGAATGTGGGTTCGGGCTGAGTCCCGTTGTTTTTTTTATTTTCTTTATTTCCTGTAACAGAGAAAAAAAATATCTATGCAATGCAATGGGGTTTTTTATTATCTTTTGTTAATGATGAATGAATGCATGCACATGCACTTTTTACTTTGGTGCTGAGATCGTAAAAAGAAATATTTTTGGAATTTTGAAAGAATGTTTGATTCACAATGAGATATTACATAAAGATGGAAGGGGGTTTTGAAATTCTGTTGAGAATACCAATTTATTTTTATTGCGTTTTCTGATTTTGACAAAAGAGGAAAAATGAAAGTTTTTAAAAATAGGGAGTTGCCAGTCGATAAGCACCTTGTCCTGCCTATCGACAGGTCAGTCCAGTCCCATCAATTCAAAGCTTTGATTGGTACTCTCTTTATCTTTTGGTACCTTGTAGGGCAGGGTTCCCTCTGATTTCTGTAGGGGTTATGTCTTTTCTTGGGGGTTTCCAAGTATAAAGGGGTGTGTGGATGGGTCTTTCCTTCTCACACTTTCACTTTCTTCCTTTTCCACATTCTTACCTGCTTAATATCTCTTAGTCTTGCAAGATGGCTCTCCCTGGTAGCATTGAGTTTGCTAACTACCTTGAAGCCTTGGAAGCAATGTGCTCTTATAATATTGATTATGATGATTTTCATATACAGCGGGTCTCTTTATGGTGCAATCGGCCCATTGAGTGGAACATGCTAATGGAGGCTGTCGAGTTTTTGTATCCCGAGGATCTTATCTTTCGCTTCGGGTTGGATGAGATTTGTCCTACCTACGAGGAATTTTCTACCATGCTGGGGATAAATCCCAGTGTTGCTACGGCTCTACCTGAGTTTTCTCCTTCTCCCAAGGATATGTTGGTCAGGCTTCTTCATATTTCGCCCTTGGCATCTAGACAACTAATGGATGGAGGAATGATCTCCCTTTCGGCGGTGTTGCAGTCCATGAATTTGTGGGAGGTTAGTGATGTTGGATACGTCGGAGCCGTCATTTTGGGCTTGGTTTCGAAATTACTGCTGGTGATGGGGGAACTGCTAGTGGACCCATAACTTGCAGTTATTACTTCATGGATGTCCTACCGTCGCAATCCTGCGGCGGTGATACTGGCGAAGACCTTGAATGGCCTGGATGCCTGGCGAGAAGGTCGCTCTGACTTTCTGAGCGACAGCCCAGTGATGTTATTCATGTGGTTGTCTGAAAGATTCTGCCTGGTGACTCCTCCAGAATACCCCTTGTCGGCTGTACCCAACTTCTTTTTACGCAATTTCATCTGCAGTGGCATGGATATTGAGATCTGGGAAAACTGGTTTGTGGAGTATGGGGCTCTAAATCTGTACTGGTCAGTGCCTTGGTGGGGACAGTTGCTGCCTATTCTGGAGCTGGGAGAATACCCATATGTTTGGTTGGTTGGTCTCAGACAGACCTTTTTCTATTTCCCTTGGCGGCTTCTGTGCCAATTTGTCTGGGAGTAGGTCATGCCACCTCGAACACTAAATTTCTTTCCGGTAGAAGATCTGACAGAGCGTCTGCACATGCGGCTTGGCTCTTTGTGGGAGATTCGGCATCTGTCGACTCGTCCTTCTCAGTTTGTTGGGAGATTTTGGCACATCCTCGGGGATTATATGTAGTGGTTATGGAGAATAGTGGTTAGCAAGATATTGGAAGTGGAGACTGGAAAAAGTTGGCTTATTTTATTTGATACCATGGAGGGAGGTGTTGTGGTTTTTTCGAAGTTGGTTCGAGCTTATCGGTCCATGGAGCATCTACGGCACTCTATTCAGGTATGGGAAGCTTGGGGACCCCAGAATGTAGATGATGATGATGGAGCGGGTTCCTCTAGTAGTTGTGGGTAAGACCCTTGGAGAGTTTATTTTATAATGGGGGATAAATTTCGGAATATATTTATCTTTTTAGGAAGGTAGGGGAAGGGAGTTATCCGTTCCTTTTCTTATGTAATTGTACCTTAATTTCTTATTTATGAAATAAACAAGTTTTTAATCACCTAGCTATGCCTTTCGATGAATTTTGTATAATGAATTATCTATACCGATCGCTGAGGCATACATAATCATTTTGTTCAAGTATATGTTAGAGTGAATTGTCATTCTCAGAGATAAGAAAAGAATAGTTTTTTTGTGAAAAAGAAAGGGTCGTGCTCATGTAAGATGTATGAGCTGCCTACATAACTCTGGGGGTTTTTGAATTTTTTTAATTTGTTTGAAAATGGTTTTTGCAAAGGATCAGGCCCATGTAGTTTTGGGTAGAGGGAAATGAAGAGATTTTTTTTTAGAATAGAAGGAAGATGAGAAGAGTCGTAGAGCATCGAGATTTTGAACTAGGGGTAGAATTTCTTGAGACGGTCCAGGTTGACTAGATGAGCCATCTCTTCTCCATCTAAGTAGATGAGTGTGGCGGCATTACCCGACAAGATCTTCTTTACAATGTATGGGCCTCTCCAATTGGGCTTGAATTTCCCTCTGGGGTCCCAGATTGGCTCTACTATTTCTTTGAGGGCTAAATCCCCTTCTCGGACACTGCGATCCTTGACTCTCTTATTAAATGAATGCGCTATTTGGTGATGGTACCCTTGTATGTGATATAAATCTTTCAATCTTCTTTCATCTAGGAGGGTCAGCTCGTCAAGACGGCTTTCGTACCAGTCTTCTTTGCTGACCTTACTTTCAAGCATGATGCACAATGAGGGTATCTCCCTCTCCACGGTTAGGACTGCTTCCATGCCGTAGACTAGAGAGTAAGGGGTAGCCCCAATAGAGGTTCAGTAGCCCCAGAGGGTGTATGGGATTTGGTCGGCCCAATCTCGACAGCTTTCGGTCATCTTATTAATAATGGCTTTGAGGTTCTTGTTGGCGGCTTCGACCGTATAATTGCTTTGAGTTCGGTAGGGAGAGGATTTGTGTCTCTGAATCCCATACTCTTTGACCATTTCGGTGACTTCTGCCTTAAAATGCAACCCACGATCTAACATTAGCTCGTACGGGACCCCATATCAGCAGATGATGTTTTTTTTATGAATTTGGCCACTTTCTTGGCATTCAGGACTGCGTATGACTCAACTTCGACCCATTTGGTGAAGTAATAAATGGCAACTAGGATGACCTCATGCCCATTGGAGGCCTTGGGTGTAACTTTCCCTATAATGTCGATGCCCCGGGTGGAGAACGTCCAGGGAGAAGTCATGTTGTACAATTCTAGTGGAGGTGGGTGTTGAAGGTTTGAAAACTGTTGGCATTTGAGGCATCTCCGAACTTAGGCGGTGCAATCTTGGATCACGGCGGTCCACTAGTAGCCTTGTCGGATGACCTTCTTAGCAAGCATGTGACCGTTCATGTGGGGCCCTCATTCCCCACTGTGGATTTTCTGCATTACCTCTTCATTGTCAGTCCCTACGATGCAATGTAGATGAGTTCCATCGAAGTTTCTCTTGAATAGTGCTTTGTGACAGATAATGTGCTGGGTGATCAGTCTTCGGAGGGTTGCTCAGTTTTTCTTATTGGAACCCTCGGGAAACCTCCCATGCTTGAGTAGGTTCCAGATATCATAGTACCAATAATTGGCTAGCTCGGGATCTTCTTTGGTGATGAGCTCAATGTGGTAGTAATGGGTTGGTTTATCTTATTTTTTAACTAGGAGGGAGGCCATTGTTATTCCTTTAGGCATTTCGACCATGGAGTCCAAGGTGGCAAGGGCATTGGCTAGGTTATTCTTTGCTCGAGGTAAGTAGTGGAAAGTGATATCTTGGAATTAGGAGGCTACTTCTTCTAAGTGGGCATAGAAGGTTTGGAGTTTCTCATCCTTGACTCTCCATTTTTTGAGCACTTGACCTATGACAAGGTCAGAATCCCTGTATACATCTAGGCATCGAATACCTTTCTTGAGAGAAACTTTGAGGCCTACTATACACGCCTCGTATTTAGTCATATTATTGGTGCAGTGGAAATTATATTTGATGGAGATGGGAGTGTGGGAGTCATCTGGGGAGATCATAAGTATCCTAATGCCATATCCCTTTTTATTGGCAGTGTCGTCAAAGAACATTTGCCATCGAAGGTTGTCTGGAGCAACGCAGAGGATGTTTTCATCTGGGAATTTGGAGATCCAGTTATCATCTTTTATGGCTTTCTGCATGATGTGCACGATATCAAACTCAGCTAGGAGCATCAACCACCGGGCCATTCGACTGGATAAGGCGAGTTTCTCAAGAAGGTACTTGATGGGGTCCATTAGGGATATGAGTTTAATGGGGAAAGTGAGCATGTAGTGTAGAAACTTTTGGGTGACCCAAACAAGCGCGATGCATGCTTTTTCCAAAGCAGTGTAGTTGACCTCGTATCAGGCCAATTTGCAACTGGCGTAATAGATGGCTCTTTCTTTACGGGAATCTTCAAGGTATTAGTCTAGCAAAGCCCCATCTTCAGTGTCTATTATAGTTAGGTATATAAGCAAGGGGAGACCAGAATTTAGTGGCATGAGTACCGAAGGTTGGGTCAGATATTGTTTGATTCGGTCAAAAGCTTCTTGGTAAGCCTCGTTCCATACCTTGGTTGAATCCTTTCGAAGGAATTTAAAAATGAGTTCGCAGATGGAGGTTAGTTGGATGATGAACCGGCTGATATATTGTAATTTCCAAAGGAAATTATGAACTTCTTTCTCCGTTCAGGGAGGTGGCATCTCGAGTATGGCTTTCAGCTTGGCATGATCTGCTTCTATCCCCTTCTCACTGACTATGAATCCCAAGAGTTTTCCCTTTGTAACACCGTAGACACATTTTTGTGGATTGAGTCTCATCTGATACCATCGTAATCGTTCGAAGATCTTTCGGAGAGCGGGAACATGACCTTCTCTAGTTTTGGATTTGATAATCATATTATCCACATAGACCTCAACTGCTTTGTGAATCAGATTATTCAGGATGGTTGTGGCAACCCTCTGGTTGGTAGCCTCAGGATTCTTGAGACCAAATGGCATAACAGTGTAGCAAAAGGTTCCCCATGGGGTGATGAACACACCTGTTTCTTAGTGATTTGGGTGCATTTTCATTTGATTATATCCGACAGACCCACCTAAGAATGACTTGAGAGCGTGACTGGCTGTGTTTTCCATGATCATGTCAATATTGGGTAACGAGTAATCATCCTTTGGAGAGGCTTTTTTTAAGTCCCGATAGTCTACACACATCCGAACTTTCCCTCCTGATTTCGGTACAGGTACTATGTTGGCTAGCCATGTGGGATATTCGATACATTGAATGAAGCCCACATTCAACTTTTTGACCACCTCTTCTTTGACTTTGAACGACCATTCGATGAGGAGCTTTATCAACTTTTGTTTAACCGACTTGTAATATGGAAGAGTGGGGATCTCATATTGTGCTATTTCAGGGCCAATGTCGGGCATATCGTTGTAGGACCATACGAAGACATCCACGAATTCCTTCAATAATTCTTTGAGTTCTGCACGCTCATGCTCATCGAGGGTAGAACCTATCCTAATATCGCGTAGTTGGCTACTAGAAATGAAGTTAACAATAATAGTTTCTTCTTCATTAACTTGAATGCGGTTATGTTGTTTATTATTAACCTTATTTAGATCAGTTAAGAATTGGTCATTTGCAAAATCATCATCATCAAAAGTTTGATTAGAATCTAAAAAATTAATGTAAGATACAACAAGATACTCAAAATCTTCATTTATTTCATTGATAGGAAAAATAGCATTGAGAACCTCATCAAAGGAGATATCGATTACATTTGAGCAAGGATAGATAACAGAAGAAGAAATGGGGTAAACATTGGGGATTTCAATAGATAGAACAGGCGTAGTATTCCAGTCAAGGAGAGGTGCATCAGCAACTTTAATCAGGTGGGATGGATCGAGTGATGTAGTGCTTGAATGAACCACGCAGAGTGTCAGCCCCAGTGTCTGTAAGTTGAAGGAATCTTCGGAGTCACTTTCCTTAGAATCTTCGATATCTCTGATGAGCGGTTGTATATGGTGTTGGGAATTTTTGGCCCATGGGTAGTTGTCCTGGAAAAAGATCTCAATTCCAGGCTTCAACTTCTTGTCTATATGGCCATACCATGGTTTTGGGAAGCCGCAAAAGGGGAAGTCCTCGCCCTCTTTGATGAATCTCCCATTCAAGAAGTCACCTGGGATAGTCTGGATGCAGTCTAGTCTTCACTTTGGTTTAGACTGGCGGATCATTCTGAGCCCTTTTTCTAATGGTTGATACCCCAAATCACAAGGAGGGAAAGTTTTCTTCAGTTCGATGGGCTCAAGTATCCCTTGTTGTCTTTTCCCTAGCCCCAGTTTGAGCATGAAGTGCATATTTCTGAACATCTGAATCACATTGATGTTGCCATGAGGGTCGTATTCCAGACAAACTCTTTCTTTGAAATCGTCCCCCTATCAGGAGAAGAAGTGGTTCAACTCGGAATCCTGATTGGAGTATATCATTTCATTTGTGTTGTATCTCAAGGATTGGACTTCTTGGTGCTTGCACCTTCGGCATTGTCGCCTTCACCCAAAATGGTGATGACTCGTCCATCGATGAAGAACTTCAATTTCTAATGGAGTGAGGAAGACATGCCCATGATACTGTGGAGCCAGGGTCGTCCGAGCATCAAGTTGAAACAAGTTGGGATGTCAATAACTTGGAATTCAACGGCAGGATTTATAGGGCCATCCCCTATTACCAGTTTTATGGATCCCATCACTTCTCGACGAGTATTATTGTATGCACGTATGGCAGTGGATGTTGGAGAGAGGTCACTTTCCTTCAGTCCTAAGCATTTGAAGGTTCTTAATGGGAAGACATTCAAGGTAGATTCGTTATCGACAAGAGAGTGGTATGGTCTTCCCCATAACTTCGACGGAGATGTGGAGTGAATGATTATGGTTTGGCCCAATTCTGGGGATTTCTTCTTCAGAAAAGGATAGCATTCGGGTAGAGGTCAAGGATCCGACTAAATTTACCGCCTCTTCTGATGTGGTAGAAGAAGGAACTGTGGGTCCAGTGAGCAATTTGATCAAAGCATTTATGTGCAGCTGGGAAGACATGAAAAGACCCTATAGAGTAATGTTAGCTTGAGTTTTCTTCAGTTGATCGAGGATCTTACTTTCCTCGAGGGTTATTTCTGGCATAGGAAGGCTTCCAATGCCCTTCCCTTTGTCATTGGCTGCTGGTAAGTTTGGAATCTAGTAATGCCTCCTTGACCTAGTCTAGTGATTTACTGAAGAAGGGAAGAACATGAACCCTATTTCTTCATCAATATCGAGTTATTCTGCCCTCTTGTTTATTTATCCTAGGATCTCTTCAAATGATTTCATCCCACACATGTCTGCTACCGGGCCAGTTTTCTCAAAAGCTTGTTCTTCATTTGAATCTTTGAATTCTTCCCTCCATCCGGTGGAAACAATTCTGTCTTTCCATATAAAGTCAATGCATTCCACAAATTCAATGGCTTCTTCATATAGGTCTTACCGTTCGTTTGAATATGTTAGGGTGAAGGGACTAGGAGTCCTTGTAGCTTCAGAGTATCAAGTAACTCGATCATACTGCAAATATTATTGGTTTGCCTGCACAATCATGCCATGATCTGGACAACATCATCTAGATTGACTTCATCGGTCGGTACTACCCAATGGTCTGACTCTCGGGCCCATTTCTTTGCTTATAAGAATAGTGAATAGAACCTCTTGCAATCAATGATCATCTGTGAGGGAAATTTCAGCTCGAACTCTAGGAGTAGGTTTAATACTTCTGATAATTCCATACTTCCATTTTTCGAATAGGTACGGATAGCGATGCATGCCCTGGTGAGGAGTGACAGTGCCTGATCAACAAGGCTAAAAGGGTGTAGGAGGAAATATGGGCAAATTTGGAGAGGTTTAGGAGAGTATATGGGTGTGATTTGAGTTGAGGGATAAAATTATAGGTTTATTCTTGGAAGATGGCATTGGCATGATTTATGTACCCCAGTCAATTAGACCTTGGATTATGTTTCGGAGATGAAAGCATTGGTTGGTAGTATGGCAAGCAGTTTGGTAAAAGGTGCAATGGGCATCTGCCTTGAAGTTTCTTGGAAGTGGATTCGGTAAGGGATGGGAATCCACGAGTTTGATAAGGTTTTGGCTTAATAGTGCCTGATAAACTTTAGAGAGGGGATCATGAAGCTCAGCGTATTCCTTTCGGACTGGGACGGGGAGGCTTTCTGGTGCCCACGACGTGGTTAGTTGAGAGATGTTGTTGATGGTTGAAACTGCAGCACTGACGAGTTTGTCACATTTTCTGGGATTGAACTGTCCGGACTCTTTCTTTGGTTCAGCTTCTGTTTTAGCAAGACCTTACTCAATTTTTACTCTTGCTTCTTTGAAAGCTCGGAACTGGGGATAGTATTGTCCTCCCATTATTGCTCGGACATGTGGGGCAAGAAGTTATTCTTCACTATGTTGACTTGTTCTTCCTCGGATGGCCGATTGGTCATAGTGGCTGCTTTTTCCCTCCATTAGGCTATGAAATTACTGACTGATTCCCCAAAGTTTGGTTTGAGTAGCTCTAAATCACGGCGGGTGACCTCAAGCTCTTCGTTATATTTGTACTGCGATATGAATTCCTGGACTACATCCTCCCAACTATGGATTCTGGACTCCTCGAGTGACAAAAACCATCGGAGGGAGCTATCCTTCAAAGTTTGCTGAAATAATTGGGCATTCACTTCTTCAGAAACCCTTAGGAGAGTCATGGAACGGTGATAACTGTGAAGATGAATAATCGGGGGTCCATTTCCTCCGAATTTCTCAATATTTGGCATCTTGAACTTCTCGGGTAACCTTGCCTTAGGATAAGGCGACATGTGGGTGTAGTCCATGTAATTTTCAGAGATTCCGACTTGGTCTAACTTCTTAGTTAGAATCTTGAGATCTTCTTTGACCTTGTTCAACTCTTCTTCTTTTGGATCAATGATCATAGGCAAGTTAGCCCCATGCTGGGCAAGGTTCAGCATAGGAAGTTGGGCAGGCAGTGGTCCATTAGCAAGAGGGGCATGTGGAGCGTTCTAATACTCTTAGGGAACCCAGATAGGCTCAGGTGGACCCATAAAATGAGGGAACAAGGCCTCGGGTTCTTGAGAAATAGGAACCTGGTTTCGTTGCATCTCTCGAACCTCAGTCTGAAGGTTGATAATCTTGGACACAAACTGAGCTAAGACTGCCGTCAGATCTGTCAGCACAACTGGTACTTGATCTATGTTCTCCATGGAAAGTGGATGGATACCGGACTCGAAAGAAGTAGCAGGGAATGGACGGAACTCTGGGTGATTTGACTGAGGACCAAAGCTAATATGGAGCCAGGCCAAGGGCTTGCGATCGACCTGAGAAGGCGTAAAATGGGATTTATTTTTTAAAAGAAAGAAGGAAAATATTTTTGACATTTTTTCTTTTTGAGAATGAAAGGAGAAATGTTTTTGGATTTTTGATAAAGAAAGGAAAGATGTTTTTGGATTTTTGATAAAGAAATGAGAAATGTTTTTTTTTTGAATTTTTGATAAAGGAAGGAGAAATATTTTGGGAGACGGGTCTCAGCATGATTATTATGTTCTCACTTGTATTAAATTTTCCTAAATGCAAAATGAAATGCCAGACGAGACCCGAGCCTGAAAAATTTGGGTTTGTAACATATGGAAAGCTATGGTTGGACTTGTGACCAGGCTCACGGACAGGGTCCCATTTTATAAATGCGCAAAATTTTGGGTGGTAGGCCGACCCAAAATTTCGACAGAGTTTCGGGTCGAAACCGACAATATAACATGTGTGTCCTAGGCTTGACACCTATATGTGGGTATGCAATTGTTTGGGTGAATCGGAAAGGGTTCCCCCCTTTGTCGTGGCTTCCACGATATACGTCTTGCTTTTGAGGGCAATTGGTATGTGTTAATAAGACATTTAATATACTTGAGTGAACGTGAATTGCCTCACTATATACCTCGTGAGGATGGTATGTGTGAGAGCGAATTTGATATACTCGGTGTACATGAATGAGTTCCCCGCGATATACCTCCTGTCATAACTTCAGCCAAGCGGTACGATGCGGGGGAACCGTTCGATATACGTAGAAAGTACTTGGCTAATTGAAGGTGACAGTCATATCGCTTAGGCTAACTGCGCCCTATCGGACCAGTGCCCATCACGAAGTGACCCTCCAGTTACTGGACATAATTGGTCAATAACAATGCTCTTTAGTGATGTCGTGTGAATCATGCATGATTCTCTTATTAGTATCTTATGATGAGAGTATCTTTCTTGATCAATACCAACAAGGAGCAAAGTACAAGTACCAGGGGTATACCAAGTATGGATGGGTGATGCGTGCAATATGTGGACATATGTGATACTAGGTGCATGTGGTGTGAAGTGTACATGGAGAATCTTCTACAAGTGGGTGAATAGAAGCATAAGCATGAGGTACACATGAATAGTAAAGGGGAACATGGAAAATAGGGGAAAATATAAACAAATATAATACCCATATAAATAGAGTCTAGCCCTCAAATAATGTCCCCAGCGGATTCGCCACTGTGGCCATCCCTGATCCTCGCGGCGGGAGGGATGAAGAAGGGGGTATCTTCTACGTCGAGAGGATCTTGGTCCTGCGCATCCCTCTCTGGAGCGCTTTGGCCGGAGTTGGTGATGAGGTGAAAATGTAGAGAGATGGAGTCGTCAGTCTATTTTACTCAAAACAGACAAAAGAAAAAAAAAGGGAGTTATCCCAAAGGGCAGAATCCAAAGGCATACTGATACATACGAAACTAAAAATGATTCGAAAAGGGTCCAGAGGCTAAGTTATGAACTGGGAAGGTGTTCGGCATCCATTTTGACCTTGCGGTCTCTCATGGGTTGTATCTATTTTCCTTTATTTTTCCCGTGATATGTGTGCATGTGTATATGTAGTGGAGATAGGAATCATCGACTTGTATCATGGAAGAGATAAAGCGAGTCCTCCATAAGAATGTTCCTAAAAGTAATATTAGAAAATAGTATTTACACGATTATCCTAGCGTTGATCATTATAACGGAATGATAACGCATGTTGAATAATACGCCACTAAGAGCAAATATATGTATATATAAATATATAGAATCTAAGAGAATTAAGTTAAATAATATAGAAAAAAAGAAAATGGGAGAAAAGTAGAAATAGGACTCGAGTCTCGGGTTTTACCCCGACGCCTACGTAGCCTATGGAGGCATCAAAGTCCACGTAGTTTGTATGCAAAATGAGGGGTGGGATTTATCGCATTAATCCAATTGGGGACTTCTCTTATATGTGTGCGTGTGTAAAAACTGTTTTAGTTGTGAGAAAAGTGTGAGAATTCTCGGTTGGAATTTATTAGCAAATCCTCTTTTTCTTTTCTTTTTTTGGGTTTTATTTATATGAAAATAAGAGAAGTGCAATAATAATAAATAAAAAAGTATATTAGGATATCTGAGATGGAGAGAATAAAAGTGCTAGGAAATAAAATAAGTTAATGTGAATTTAGGAGAATTTGAAGAGAGAGTTGAGAGAGTTGGACCTTCTTGAAGATCTTGAGCTTGATATTGAATATTGAAGATCAACCCTTGCACTTGGATGATGATGAAGGGTAGTTAATTCACCAAGTTTGATGAAAAGGATGACGAAAAGTGATGGTTTCAAAAGGATTTAGATGTGGAAATCACGTTGACTTCGAGAGACGTTTTTTGAGCTCGCTGAGAGTGATGGGTTTCAGATCTTGTGACCTTTGCAATGAGGTCAGACCCTCCTTTTTATAGGCTTAGGCCATTGCCTATCGGCATAGTCCTGGCCCTGCCAATCGGCAGGTGTGTTTAGGCACACTGCCGATAGGTAGGGTTTGGAACCTGTCATTTGGCAGTCGTTTTAGGTTCCTTCAAAAAATTGATCGTAGATCGCAAACCATTAATCCGAATTGTGCATGGGGTGAACCATTAGAAAGTTACTTCAGATACCTTCGAAAGTATTTTGGACTCCTCCCGGGCCCGGGTGTTGACTTTGGGTGACATGTGGCTCAAAAGCGTTTACCGGTCCTCTGGACGGGGAATTATCGAAAGCAAATGGATCATTCATCCGCATGGTAAGTCAGAATAGCGCACGAGGTTGACCGTTAGAAAGGTTGGGAGATGAACTTCAACATTCCAAAGAGTTCGACTCAGTTTGGGGAGTTGACTTAAATCAACCGGGGCCTGGAAGCATTCGGTGACCTTTCAGAGTAAAACAGATCATTCGTCCGTACGGTAAGTCAAAATTGTTCACGGGGTGGACCGTTGGAAAGGGGTTTCAGTGCCCTTTGAAGATTCATTCATTCTCGATCGAGCTGAAGAGTTGACTTTGGTCAAATAGAGCCTGGGAGTGTCTGGTGACCTCCTGATCAAGTTTCGGGGGGAAATGGGTCATTCATCCTCACCGTAAGTCAGAATCGCACACGGGGTTGACCATTAGAAAGGGGATTCATTTCCCTTTGAAGATTCATTCAGTCTCAGTTGAGCTAAATATTTTGACTTTTGGTCAAATGGAGTGTGGAGGCATCCGATGGACTCTAAGTAAGTATTCGAAACATGACCTAGGTTTGTAGTGATGAAGGGAGGTGCTAAGGAGAGTTTAGGGGGTACTAGAATGGGATGTCTACACTGTTGATATTCTATGAATGAGAATGAGATTGGGAGAGATTGAAACCCCACTTCTATAAACAATGGTTAATTAATCAAATCATACACACTCTTTAATTAATCACAAAATTCTTGAATTCTAGTGACGAATAAATACAGTAAGTTATAGAGTGAAAAGTGATAGATTCTACAGCAATAAACAAAAAATCACAAAATGAATGAAGGAAAATCATTTCATTTACTTTAGAACTCATTTCCTTTGCTTTAGAATGTATCAACAAACCTATAATGAAGGAAACACTCGCATTAATATTTTAAAGTGAGTAATTGAAATTTTTTTCCAAACAAAGATAGAGTTTATACCCGATGCCTGCCTTCATCAAACCTATATTGTGTATTGATCTATTGGGGTCTCATTCCAATAAAGAATTGAAATTAAGCAGCTCTGCATTCATTATCGAATCCATTGCCCCAAAATTAATAAAAGTGTTTTGATGAAAAGTGCGGTTCTCACCACATCTGTGTTGTTCTCACCAAATCAGTTTAGAAAATACGAACTTTAGAAGAATTTTCCCTTTTCATAGGGTTTGAACCGAAGATGTAAACTGCAAAACCACATTGTTTATATAACAAATTTTGTATGCTATAAAGAAAGCTTCATATCCTCATCTATTTCACCGTTTGGCTTCGACTTTACAACATCATCAGTAGAAATTTCCCTTAGAATCCACATACAACCCATGATTTAAAAGTCAATCCATAGCAAACCCATAGATAAATACCAAGTGCCCAGCGTACTTGTAAACAAACTTGTACCTTAAACAATGAGATTCGAATTAAAAGAAATTTAATGAATTGAAAATACAACCGTTATTATTTAGGTAAATATATTATGACCACAGAGAACAGAGAATAGATTGTGGAGGGTAACCTGCACAAAAGTGAAAAATTACCACCTCATGTCGGCAATAATATAACTTTGATGACTTCTTATCTTTTTGTCTAAGCCAATCGATTCTAATAGGATTCAAATAGGATTGTCATGTAAAAAGTGAAGGCTAGACTTAATAATGCAATGTATGTTGAAGAAATCTATTGGAAGCATAAGTCCAATGCAAAGTAGTTCAATGAAGGAAAACTCAAAACCAAATTCTTACCTACATGAAATACCAATACTACCATTAAAAATTTTCTTTCACAGGCTTGCAATAAAGAGCAAATGAATTCAAACTTTATCACACTGTCAGCAAGATGAGTCCCTAAGAAACATTTGAAAGAACTAAAGGCGACTTCAAGCTCCCCACCCCAACGCACCTAATTTAATTATATGAATTCTTGCCATTGTCTCCTAAAGTTATGACATAGCTAGTGCATGGGGGAGAAAAGTGGGGTGAATAGGTTTCATATCTAGTGTACGGGGGAGAGTTTATCTTCACACAAAACAAATCTTTTATCCCTACAATTGACTTCTCACAAAACAAACTACACAAGGAAAAAAAGATACCAATTAATTTGGAGAGGCCACCTTGTAAAAAGCACAATGCAAACCCACTGAAGGTAAAAAAAATTCAAAATTTCCAGAAACTAACATGACAAATCATCATATAAAATGTCAATGCCCCATATATTATATCCACTCTCTAAATCAGCATACAAAATCAGCAAACAAAATGCCAATGCCCGTGTCAATGCAAAAATACATTTTATTTATTCTTGGCTTATGATATAAAACACACTTGACAAACCATTACCTTCTTTCTCGAGTCATCAGTGAGTGGACATCTCACAAACCATCGATTAGGCTTTGTACACTTCATGCTGTAGGTTGCGTTTGTTTGCCAGGAAAGGAAAGGAAAAGTGAAGGAAAATAACTTTCCTGCACTTTTTGTTGCGTTTAGTTAGCCGAAAAGTTGTGGGAATGTGATCCTAAAACTTTCGTGCAGGAAAAAATTTCCCACAAAACACATCCTGCTAAAGACCCAGGATTTTGCAGGAAAGTTCAAGGAAAATTGACATGCTGACACGACAAATCTAAAAAAATTAGTATACGACACGGTAGAGACACGGAAAAAAATAAATATATTGAAAATTATACACACACACACACACACACACACACACACACACACACACACACACACACACACACACACACACACATATATATATATATATATATATATATATATATATATATATATATATATATATATATATATATATATAGAGAGAGAGAGAGAGAGAGAGAGAGAGAGAAGTGTCGTACGTATGTCCGACATTAGTACATCACCTCCGAAGAAGTGTTCGTGCTTCATAGTTATTATTATTATTATTATTGTTGTTGTTGTTGTTGTTGTTGTTGTGGTTGTGGTTGTTACAACTAGTGCTAAAATATTTACCAATAAATATTCATAATAATACACTATATATTGATATTTTTACTAATTAAATGTTCATAATATTTTATTTATATTTACTAATGTTTTAGCTAAAGGAGGTTTATTAATTTAAATCATATATTGTAGTGATTGAAATAAGAAATATATAATACTCATATTTATTATAAAATTATAATTATATATGTGTATATGTATATAATTTTTTTATCTTTTTATTTATAATTTTCTTGGAGTTTTCCTCCTATTAACCAAACACACAAGAAAATAGTTTTCCTTTTCCTTTACTTCACTTCACTTCACTTTTCCCTCTTAAATTTCTTGATAAACAAACGGAGACGTAATATTTATCCTATTTCTGAATGCCCACTATAAGAGATGTCATTTCTTGCAAAAAAAAATCAACAAATAATTCATAAGCCTTTTTAGTTTGCTGAAATCATCAGCAAAAAATATATACTAAATTTAGTATAATGCATTACATCAAATAAAAGAAATTCAAGAATTTGGTAAACACAATGAGAGCTATGCCAAACAGACGGTATTTCTTTTCCAGAACAATCTTCAGACACCAATAATTCTTATAAATATAAAGAGAAACCATATTGGTATCGCAAACCATATATTTTTATTTCCATGACATCAAATCATGTAAAGAAGAAATAAATTACACATAAATTCAGCCACAAAATAAAGTAGTATATCCAAAAAGGCAAAGAAAACAGGGCATCTTAGAGTTAAGCACAAACTTTGATTAAGCATTCAAAGATACTACCAATCCAATATATACTCCAAGAAAAAAATATGAATACGTGCTTTCATTGTACATAAGCAGAACCAAGTGTTGAACAAAGTATTGTGTAGTAGAAATACTTTAAAACCAATGCGCACAACGAATACCTGCTTTCATTCATCAAACACCTATTAGGAAATAAGAAAATGAAACAAAACAAACATTTAATCTCATCAACAACAGTATATCAAATCTGCAAAAATAATGACTACTACATTATAAAATCTATTTTATACATGTATAACAATGACTACTATATTATATAACAACCATGTATTGTGCAATAGAAATATTCCAACAAAATCACAAAGATTCAATAAAAATACCCCCCCCCCCCCACCCCCAAAGGGCCTCTTTATTTCTCTTCTTCAGATCAAAAATTAAAGAACAAAACGATTTATAAGATGTACAGCCAACAAAACGATGAGAAGACGTAAAGCCAAAAAAAACCTTATTTGTTCATTGCCTCAGTTTAAAAATGTACAACCAACAAAATGATTTGTTGGTTGTTCCTTATTGTTCGTTGCAAGAGTTAATTGTACAAATCGATAGGAAGACAAATGGAGAGAGGGAGGGAGAGTAGCGTGAGGGAGAAAAATAAGAAGATGGGTAGATTTGGAGAATGAGCTTAAGGGTGCAAATTCTATTGTACCCTTGTTTTTTAATTTTGAAAAAGAAGGGGGAATTAATTTAGAGTGTGTTAAAAGAGGGGGAATCCAAATTTGTAATGGGCAAAATAGGTAGTACATAAAAGACTTATATAGATGACATCATCATTTGATCTTATGACATACATAAGTTTTCTACTTTATTATTATTATTATTATTATTATTATTATTATTATTATTATTATATATATATATATATATATATATATACACGCTACCTATTCATGAGATTAGGGAGTAATTTCATGTGATATAAGTATTAAATATGAGTTTAAAATATACCTTGCAAATAATAATATTTTCGTGATATAAACTGGTAAATATCATGGATTTATGATATGGTTCCATTGGAAATGATGTTCGAAAAATGAGACTTGAATATAGTTTCAAGTGGTGAACTTTCAAAAAAAAAGAAAGTATTGCTTTTTATGAATTGAAAATCCTACTTATGTGTAAAAATTATTATTTTCATTAAATCTCTTATGAAAATATGGGACTAGAATCCTTTGAGTAATTTATCAACAAATCTCATAATATTGAAGTTATATTCTCATGAAACAGGTGAATAAACATAATAAACAGGGGGCTTGATATTCATGTTTGAAAAGTTAGGAAAAGTCATAAATTGTCATTTTGGAATTTGTGAGAACATGTTCAAGAATTTATTAACAAGAAAGTATTAAGTTAGTATTTTGTGACGTTATCTCATTCAATAATGTGACTTTAAGGCAAAAGAAATCTAAAATGTTACTAAACATTTGAAGAAGGATATAAAGTGAATTATAGTTAATTTGGGTTCAAAGTATAAATTCTTGAAATGTGTAAAGTTTGTTTAACTATTTGCAAAAGCAATCCTAAAGAAAAATTGCAAAAGGGCACAAGAGATTTGTAAATGTGTTTTGATATAGAAAGGTTAAGTTTTCACAATTTAATAAAGAAAGTCACATCCTATTAACGAAAATCCAAAGTTTTGAGGTAAACTAGAAAACGGACATTTAAATTGTGAGAAACTTGGAAAATAAAGTATTTTTGAGACTAGTCTTGTACCGGGTATCTAATCTCAACGGTTTGTGTAAAGGTTAAAGGATAAATGCAAATAAGAAAAATATAAGAAATAAAAATCGGTTACAACAATGTAACGAGTGAAAAGATACTCAAAGCAATCAGAAAAGTTTAAGGAGGGCTCATAGCCCTAGGGTACAGCTTCGGCTTAGACCCAAATCACGGTCCAGGGAAACATATTGTGTCATTTGTGTCAGTCAGGGAAAGTCCGTAAATATAAATAAGATTTGGTGAACTGCTGTTAAAAAAGTGAAAGGATGAGTTAGAGAACGACTCTCTTTAACGGGTATATAGTGAATAAATGTACATGGACAAGTCATTCCGGATGTATACGGTATACAATTGAGAAATGGGAAAATATAAAATTGAGATAATTGACATTTTAGCATATAAGAATATAAAGAATTTAATTAGTTAACACAGTCATGTATTGGTAAGTTAACAGTTAAGGAAAGTAAAGTAACAATTATTATAACTGGGTATCTTCACAATCTACAGAAATTATAAGCCTGGGGTGAACTGTAAACTTGGGTAAGTCTTTGTATATTGACTGCGTGTGTTAAAATGTTATTTCTGGAAAATGCCACAGAAGTGTCCGGTCAAAGGTGAATTTGATATTTTTTTTATGAAATCGAATAAACAATAAACGAGTAATGAGAAAATATGACTTCTTGGTCATTAATCACATTGATTAATGGGTTAAAGAAATGTTTTTGTAATAAAATAGTGAAGTATAAAATCTACGATTATTGGCTTTTTTAACGAAGTTTTTTTAATAAAACATGGTTATTTCATAGGCTTCTTAGTATTTCCATGTTCGTTATTGCATCCTTTCTTTATGTCATGTATTTTTATATTTCACTATTATTGGGAACTTCGTTGGGCATTGACTCACTCGGTTCCCTTTGTTACGGTAGATTTTCATTTTTGACAACATTTTTCAGGCAACTAATTCTTACTATTTACATTAGCAGCTCTGATTGCATAAACCCTAGGACATAGCCTAATGGGTTCCACACTTTTTATTATTTATTTATATGTCTGATGGAATTTCATGCTCACTTGATTAAATTAATTAAATAAAATGGAGTAGAAACATTATTTGGAATTGTCTCACATCACTCAGCACTAAATGTAGTCGAAATGATTCAGGTAACCCACGGGCGACCCATAAACCCAGGTTGGGGTGTTACAACTTGGTATCATATATTTAGGTTTAAATTACTTACGGGAGTGACATGTTGTGGGATTTTGCCTTCAATTCTCAAATGTTCGACTTTGGGCTCGATCTTGTAAGGCAATTTGGGAACTCCATTTTGCACGTGCGTACGATTGTGGTGTTGTAGTCAAGGATCACGACATCATTGGAGACTTCTTCGTTAATAATGATGGGTTGATTTTTAGTCATTGTGCCAACTCTTCGACATCCTCAGGTAGAGTGATGAGTTGTTTAGTAAGTGTTTACCATGGGGATGTGCTATAACATTAAAATTCATCAAAAATGGGTGACATCCCATGTTTTTCAATACAAAGGGGTTTAAGACTTGCTGAGGATCGAGGAATGTCTTATTGCATTATACGGGAAAGAACCCGTCGAGGAATTGTGATCGTTCGGGGAATTGGGTTATCAGAGTAGCACAGTAAAATTGCGCTGGGCCCATAACCTGTAGAATAGGTGACGACTTAGTTTGCCGTCCACTTTTGCAGAAAAGGTAATGATGGTAATCGTGAGACTTTAGGACCAAGTTTTTGTCTAGTCATAATCATCACCGCATCATGACTTGGGACAAGGAAAAGTGTCAATAATGGCATGAAGGTGGGACCACGAGTTAATGTTGATAGGTTTCATGTATTATTGAAAAAATGTTCTAAAGGGATTCTTTACCTGGTGTGAGAGTTACCCGGTTCTCAAGGAAGCACTAAATCGTAGTGATGCATCTTACATTGCATTGGATGTTAAGGAGACTTGCATTCATTGGTGCGACATGTACAAAGAGTTTAAAGGTGAAGTAAACATAAAAAGATAGGTCATAAATGATTCCTCTCATTTAACAATTGCATAAGCTAAGTTTCAGTCTCGTTGGTGGAATTTCAGTAGTGTATTTTATAGTTTTCCCAAAATATCATTAATGACGGTGTTGTCATTAAACGTAAAAGTATAATATCAGGTGAGGATTGAGGTGCCTCATGTTATAAAAGTTAAAGCATTTGAGAGTGTTTCTCATTGTCAGTTAATGATGTTGATTATGTAGGCATTTTCGAGCAAGAGTGTTATAGTTAATGTCTTTGGAGTTAAGATAGTTTTAGTGATCATGAATCTTTAGAGAACTAGGAAATTATGGTTTCTCCATCTTTAGATATGTTTGGACAAGTGCTTATGCTAAAGGATAAAGTCTGTGTAGTTTAAAAAGCTTCATCGGGTGCATTGGTGTTGAGTAGTTTATTGTTCAAAATGCCTTGGGCATTGTACATCAGAAGGCACATAAAATTTTGTAGTCGCTTAGTTATTTGATAAGGGGAAGTAGTAGGTGAGCATTCTATCTTCATGAATAGTCGGTAAGTAATAGTGGTGGTAACATCGCTTTTGCGATTTAGGAATTATATCCAAGTGTGGGTAGTAAGTGCAAGTGGCATCGCATTGTGTGCGTATCGGCTCACTTCTTTTAAATTTCAACGACAGGAATAAGTTGTACCTTCGTGTGTCCCGTATATGAAGTGGAAACTAAGGAATATAATTTAAAGGGTCTGATTCAATTAATGCATTACATTCTTTCCAAACATGTCGGCATTAGTCGGCATAATTATTATACAACTCAAGTGAATCCATATTGCCTTAAACCACTGCAAAGTATGTGATAAGTTGACATTGTGGTAATGACATTCACACTAAGGTGGGCACCCCACAAGATAGGCATGTAGAGAATAACTTCTTGGACATCGATTGCTTATGTCCAAAGGCGTATTATGATCTAGGTGAGTTTAGTGGTTTATTTTTTAGGTTTAAGTCAAGGTGTATTGTGTTCACAATGGGTAAGGAAATATTTTACGTGTGGTAACTAAGAGAGGTCATCAATGTTTCGACGGTTATTTTGTGTTTACTAGGATTAAACTAAAAAGGGAAGGAATCGCTCCTAATAAGGGAAGTCTATCAATGTGATCCTCCTAAAAGTAACATATTTTTATCTTCTATCAAATTATAAATTAGTGCAAGTACACGGGCTATTATAGAATATCTTCAGCATGTACTGGTCAAACCCAAAGAGATTTGTAAATTTTAATATTTTAAAATAAATTGTGACTTTTCAACTAGAAATACGAATAATGAGAGCAACACACGAGAGTTGTAAACAATATGAAAATAATAAAGAATTGGAGTCCATTTATCATGTATCTAATATTGTACACTAATTTAATATTGTCATTCTCTTTTTGTAACTCAAATAAATGACTCTCGTCGAGTTTAATTCACAAAATATAACGGTCACTTTTGAAATTTTTTAACTCTGTAATAGTTGGCTAAAATACATATTCCCTTAGAAAATACAAGTTTTAAAGTTTGCCAATGTATTTAAGCATGGACTATCAAAACAATTAAAGTGCAAGAATAATCCAATAAAAATTACAATTTTTGAATCTCAAAGCTTAATTTGACAAAACAATTTTGAAGGTTTTAAAATGAACTCTCATATCGTAATAAAATGATTTTTTTTAACAATTCAAGCGTATAGGTAATAAACAACAATTAAATTAACGTGGCGAGATTAGCTAACTATGATAAACTTCACCATAATCCTAATATAAGAATTAAGCTACCAAAATGTAAGGCAAAAATAAATTATAAGAATGAGTAGAAATTTTCATTAACAAATCAAATTTCAGTAATTTCTCTCATAATAATCATCAATCCCCTCAAAATGATAAAAACTTGGAACTCAAATTGAATACAATCACTCATCAATTACTCCCCAAAATTGTGTGTGAAAAAAGGTGAGACCAAGGGTCCTTTTTATAGGCCATGAGATGAGATGTTCAGGTTTGGTCGAAAATATTTTAATTGGTTGAAAAGTATTAGAACTGAACACTCCACCTCCTTTAATCTTTGCATTAGATGAAGGTACTCAATTTTTCCCACCCGAGGACTCTTATTTATATTTGCTGACCATGCACGCTTTCGATTTCACAAGTGTAACATTAGATTTTTTGCTTTTTTCTCAAGTTGATCATAAATTTGCACCAAATTATAGCATCACGTGAAAAATTTTAACTAGGCAAATTTTATCACAAACTAGCAGCACAAAATTATAAAAACTATTAAAGTGTCCATTTATTACTTAAAACTATCGTTTTGAATCTGAATTCAATCATTCTTGTATTTTTCTATTTATATAATAAAACTGCCCTAAAAACTTATTAAGTGAAATAAAAAGGGCCTAACAAAGTATAAATCTGTGCATAAAATAAAGAAAATAATGCACTGACCAGTATCCGTTGTGTCACTTGACTAATTCGTTGCTCAACTCATTGTGGGTTAACACCATGGGCCAAGGGTAC
Organism: Sambucus nigra; assembly: GCA_949130495.1. NCBI lineage: Eukaryota > Viridiplantae > Streptophyta > Magnoliopsida > Dipsacales > Adoxaceae > Sambucus > Sambucus nigra. The sequence continues at coordinate 292,310,438 of OX422217.1, read as the reverse complement.
GTGGCCATGCAAGGACTGTCTCGATTTGTAGTAACAAAAATTGACAGTATCTCTAGTTATGTAATAACATGTACTTTTACGAAAATTATAAAGGCGTGAAAATTGTAAGAGATCCTATTTTGGTTAAGAAAAAAAGAAAGTGTTATTTTGTAGAAAATGGGTTTTTTATTAAAAAAAAAAAAATCTTAGAAAATTCTAAAAGACTACAACGAGATGAAAATATAATTCCAAACAACTTTCGTCCTTAACACTTTCTTGAAAAATGTTGTTTAGGCACTTTTGGTTGACACTTTTGGTCCCAAAACTAACAAATCAAGTAAGGGTGTATAGTGGTATTAGCGTGTTTGTATTTGGCACATGTAGGCTCATCTCAAATAACAAGAAGATTCAATGGATGAGGTTGATGTGGGATGAGGAGTATTGTCGGGGAGGCCGCGAACTGGTTCAACTAGATGCTGAAACATGGCATTAAGATCCTTGAAAAACTCGACACATCTCCAAACCATCCCCTTTAGACACTTTATCCCTCTCTTTATAATTTCAACAACCTTATGAGTTTAAAAGGGGAGCATTTGTCCTGTTTTTATTGTCCTTCTCTTACACAAAAAAGTGGTATTCTACAAAAAGAATGCAAGACACCATTCCTTGTCCTCCCCTTTTATCATCCACATAAATAATCCCACTCATTTATACATTCACACATAACACCCTTTGTGCGTGCATTTGTTGTAATTAAAGATTAAGCTTTAGGTTAATAATACTCGAAGTCTCAAGACAATATTTTTGGGGGTCGTTTCATTATTTTGAGGTGTCATAGTAGGGTATATATTTATGGACCTTGAAGGCTATATTTCATGGAGTAAGAAGAGAGTATTTGGTAGTTTTACTTGAAGCCATTTTTGGAGTCTCTTTGGATCATTCATGGAGGACATGGAAATATACACACACTTTACACTTTAGGAGGACTTCACTACAGGTGGGGATTTATTTATTGCATTATATTCTGAAATATAATATGCATTATATATATATATATATATGTGTGTGTGTGTGTGTGTGTGTGTGTGTGTGTGTGTGTGTGTGTGTGTGCACGCATGTTTTATAAATGTTAGCTATTCAGGAGATTAGGGAATAATTTCATGTGATATAAGCATCAAATATGTGTTTAAAATGTGACTTTCAAATAGTAAAATTTTTAGGATATAAAATGGGAAAGATCACGGATCTATGATATGGTCCCAAGTTAAGTTTTAAAAATGAGAATCGAATATAATTTCAAGTGGCGACTTTTAAAAAAATTAAAGTATTTATTTTTATGAAATAAATATCCTACTAATATGTTAAAATTTATGTTTTAAATACAACGCTTAAGAAAATACAAGACTAGAATGCTTCTAGTAATTTATCAACGAATATTGAAATATTGAAGTTATATTCTTACGGAAGTGATGAATAAAAATAATATATATATGTATATATATATGTATATATATATATATATATCGGGGGGTGTTCATGAAGAGAAAATAAATGGGGTGGGATGATATTTCATGTGTAAAAGTCAAGAAAAGTCATAAATTGTCATTTTGTAATTTATGTGAACATGTTTAAGAATTGATTTGTCATAAAGTATTATGTTAATATTTTTTTGAGGTTGTTTACGTTAAATAATGTGACTTTAAGGCAAAAGAAACTATAAAATGTTGTAAAATATTTTAAATAGGATATGAAGTGAATTATAAAGAATTTGGGTTCAAATAGTAAATTCTTAAAATACGTGAAGTTCGTTTAGTGATTTGCAAAAACAAAAAAACTAATGTTTGATAAATTACAAAAGGGCACAAGAAATGTGTAAACGTGTTTCGAACTTGAAAAGGTTTAGTTTAAACAATTTGATCAAGAATGTCAAGTTTTTTAACGAAAAATCCTAAGTTTCGAGGTAAAATGGAAAACGGGTAATTAAAGTGTGTGAAACATGGAAAATAAAGTATTTTTTTACTAGTCTTGTCCCAGGTATTTTGCCTCTTCGATCGGTATAAAGGTTAAAGGATAAATGGAAAGAACGAAAATATAAGAAAATAAAATTGGTTACAACGTTGTAGCAAGTGAAAATATATTTGGAGCAATCGAGAAAGTTTAAGGAGGGCTTAGAGACCTAGGGTGAGGCTTCAACTTAGACATAAAATTACTGGCCAGGGAAGCATATTGTGGCAGTCAGTGCAAGCCCTTAAGAAGAAATGGGATTTACCGAACTACACTTAAAAAAAATGAAAACTTGAGTTATAGCACGTGTGACACCCCGCCAAATTAAACATCGGGTGATCAAGCCTTTATGAAATTAAAACAGGTTTCTCAAATGGTCCATTCTTAGCATCACTGTCGAAAACTTTTTAATTACTAATCCCCTAAGTAAAATTAGACCGGTGCCAAATTTTACCTTTCTTAAAACAGAAAAAATCAACCATGCGGAACAAAATACAAATAGTCATGTACTAATTCAACAACAAAGCAAAAGTACAACAGAACAAAAGTATTACCGAATAAACCATCGGCTAAAAATCCCAAACAACAATAGAATAACCACTAGTCAGAAATTAACATCAGAGACTAATACCGGACCACAAGTCCAAACATAGAAGAGTGTGAGATCCTGTACTAGATCTGAATGAGAGATATCGTCTAGTCAAATCCTGTAAGCATCCACTGTGCTACAGCTCCGAGTCCCTGGAATGGAATCATCATACATGGCATCCCAGTGGCTGGACACCTAAAAGGTTTTGAAAATATTTTATAGCAAGAGTTAGTACTCAAAACATTTTGAAAATATTTAGCAAGCGTTTATCACAATATAAAATGCGGTTATTGATTACACATGTTAGGTTCTCGTACACTCTCTTGAGTTAACTCACCCCTCATCTTTTGTGCACACCTAACGTTCTACACTTAGTTTATCTAGCCATACCTCCCAAGCTAACTAAAACCAAAGTAGTCAACTGAACTTATCTATACCCAAGTTCCAGTACTGCCCATACAGTACAACCGTTTCACTAACATCTCGCGTATGTTAATTAATTCTCAAGTAACATTTCATCTATGTTATTTTTCAAGACTTCCCATTTAGTTTCACTACTAAAATTACTACAATTCTCACAATTGTTAACTTTCCCACTTATGTAATTAAGTTTCGCTACTTGAATTACTAAATAGATTTTCTCTATCTAAAGGTTCATTTCGTAATTAAGTTTCACTACTTAACTTACCAGTTCAGTATTTATCTTCAAATACATATATCAATCTACTAACACACGGAAGTAGAATATCATCAAGTATATATATTTCACACACAATATATACTAAATATCAGTCATTTCTATTTTGTCCTTTTCATACACGTAAAGGACTCTTGGTTCGGAATGATTCATCGACCCCAAGTAAGAATTGGTTCGGAATGATACATCGACCCCAATTATTTTTTTTAAAATATATATATACACATATTCTGGTTCGGGACTCTCTCATCGCGACACCAGTTCAAAGTTTGGTTCGGCATTTCTCATCGACCCCAAACATATAATAGCAATATGTTAGTTCGGAATGTCTCATCGACCCTAACATAATTAATTTAGGAATAATCTCTCTACCCAAAAGATCACATAATTCAGTAGGTACACGCCCGACCTATTAATCATATACGTACGTAATATTTTAATCTCATATATTTATCGTACAATATTCGCCTCACGATTTATCTCATTAATCGTATTTATTTGAGTATTCACACAACTCTAAGGGTCCTAGTTACCCCTTACATATATATTCAGTAGTTATTTCTTACCCTACTGGTCTATTACTTAAATTGAATTTACTTCGCCCCGAAACTCAATTTCCAAAATCCCCGATACTCTACTAAATCGGATTATTCTCCTCGGTCCGTAATCCAAGCCCTACACCCAATGGCCTTATCGGACCTCAACAATATACCTACTGGTCTTATTTTCACTCCCATATAAGTATAATGTAAACCCTAGAATACTCATTCATTCCCGAACTCAACGAAGAATTTAAACACAAAATTTTCGGGAACCAGCTTGCGTCGATCGATCGACGGCTGGGTTCGATCGATCGACATAGTCGATCGATCGATAGTCCGAGATCGATCGATCGATCGAACAGGGACAGACGCAGTCTTCTTCTTCGTTAAGACGTTTCCTCCATTAACAAAACATCAAACTCCATTATAGTCCACCAAACTTTGACCCAATGATCCTAACATATTTCCACATATACTAGGACAGTTTCTAACGTATCAAATACATCAAAACTCCAATTCCTTTAAAGAAATAATGAATTAAATCCCAAAATTTCTTGAAACCCTAGTTATGGTGTTCTTCCCATATTTTCATTCAAAATCCAGATTTTAATCCGAAAAATCATCAAGTCTAATCTGAATATTAATCCTCTACATAGTTTAAATCATTCTACATGCGATTCCTATCCCAACATGCATAAATATCATCTTTCTCCAATCAAAATATTGATTTAAACAAAACTATTCAAAAACCCTACACATGGGTATTATAACTTTATAAATTTGCAATAAACAACTTGCCTTATGATCAGTAGGGTCTAATTTCGTGGTTCTTGTTGATGATTGATGATCTTCATCCTTCAATCCTTCTTCCCCAACAAGTTGATGGTGAAAGCCCCTTTGAATCCTTCCCAAATCTTCATTTTGCCTTGAGAATGGTTTCCCTTTCATCTCTAATGGCTATGGTGTGTTTTCATGGGCTTTCTAACCCTAACCCCTCTATCATACGGCTGATATAAAGCTCACAATTTCGTAGGTCTACATACTCTCTCCTGTTAAAAGACCAAAACACCCCCGAACGGTCACGGTTTAGTCCAAAATTACCCCGGGACTCAACTAGTACCCCCGGGTATACTATTTTTACTATTTTGACCCTTCCGAACTCATCTGCGACCTCTAAATTATCATTTGAGTCACTTAAAAAATATTATTCAATCTCACCCCAAAACGGTCTACACGCGTTAAGTAACTATTCACCACTCGCACTAAGTAAATATAATGAGGCAATATAAACCGGTATTTATCTCACGATTAGTATTCCATAATTACAATTTTAAATAAAACTCTTTAAATTACTACTCTCACGTAATTTAGATTAAGTCGGTATTTTCTCAGAAATACGGGGTATTACATACTTCCCCCCTTACAAAGGAATTTCGTCCTCGAAATTAGGATAAGGCTGGTATTAAGATTAAGGACCTTAAACATCACTGCATCCTCTAATACCCAAAATCAAATCATACAATCCTAGCGGCCGCGCTATGGGTATGCCTTACTTCATTATAAACTCTTATCGCATGTCACCCATGCCGCATATAACATGATTAAGTCTCACTACTTAATTTCTCCATAGGTTTTCCCAATCCAACGTTAACTCTTGAAAAATAAGTTTCTCCCTACTTAATTTACCCATTCGATGTATCTCTATATAACATCTAAGTTTCTACTATCACTCATAAGTAGAATATTATAAGGTATATATTTCACACACAATATATACTATTATGAAAATCGGTCCGACAAAACCATCGGCCCCAATAATCCTATCTTTTACATTGGTCCGGAAATCCCTCGACCCCAAGGTAAATGTAACGCACATGTTGGTTCAGACCTTTCGTCGATACGAATTTTTCATCATCGATTTGGTTCGGAAAATCATCGACCCCAAATCGATCTCCCATGTATTGGTTCGGAACATCATCGACCCCAATACAGAGATTAAGCACACTTACTATCGCACATAAGTTGGAAAAATCAATAGGTATATATATATCTTACACATAACATATACTACCAACACTTAATTATAATCACCCCCCTTCTATAACACTTTTGGGGTTATTGGCTCGGAATTCCACCTCGATCACCGATAGTTATTAATTACTTGTCTCGGGATCACATCTCGAGCACTAATATATGTATATATATCTCATCGCACATGAGTGGAAAATTTGTGAGCCATATATTTCACATTTCATATACCTTAAAATGTCACACTCCAATAGAATGTCCTCATATCACGCGTTAAGGACTAAAAGTTCGAAATGTCTCCTCGAACCACACCTCAAAGTACATGTATTGTTCGTAATCGGTACCCACGAACCTAATTCTCATGTACAGTCCATATAGGCACTCACACTACCTAAAAATATGCTCTTATAGGTATACATTCAACCTATGAATTGATCGGTGGCTTCTCCAAAATTCCACTATCATAAGGGCGTATTATCATTTCTTCTCACTAATACTGAGTCGTAGGAAACACGACGTACTCAAAATAAAACTTTATCTTTATTCCTTCCTGACCATCTCTCACAGGGTGGAATTTTAGGATTTCATCCTGATTCACAATCATGTAGGGCGGCACCGTGCACTCTCCCTTTTTCACTACATACTAATCCATCCCGGTCACCCCATTTCGCTACCCCCAACGAAATGTTGGCTTAATTATGATGTTCACAACTAATCAATAATTTATAAGTCTTTCTACTCATTCCATCATTGTAAATGTAGGTTCACTACCACATTCCGGTTACTCATTTCGAGTCTATCTCGCTCTATTAACTAGAGGTGTATCTGGAGACAATCTCACTATGTCTCTCCTCAACATCGCTTCCCACTTACGTCATCTTTCCTCAAGTGGTACTCTATTCCCTTTTCTCTCCGGGTTCATTATACTTTACAATCCATGCACTCTTCGCAATTGGCGCACTTATGGGGGTTGGTTACTTTATAAGAATCAACATTTTAGTAACACGTAAGTCACTCACAACACTCAGTCAAGTATCACCTTGCGCTACTTCTTCACCACAGTTAGGTCTCCCATATCAAGAGATGACCTTTGAACGGTTTCCCATCGACTTTCATCCCATAAGGTGTGCTGGATCTCTCAGCACATATAATCTTGGATCATCGTCAATCTCCCATGACGTTCAACCCATTTCATCGATACGACTTGTTTCCTAATTTCCCCACCCTCGTACAAAATATTCCGCATCCCTCTATCTCGGATGTCTAAGGAATCCAATTGACTAGGGTGCCCATACACCCTTTTCTCCGGGTACATTTGCAAAAACATTGCAAATGTCGCACCCGTAACATGCTTTTCTTCAACTCCAGCCTAGTCTACACGACGTGACTACTAACTTGTGGGTATTCTCAATACCCTATAGGCCAAAAATCAAATCCTGGCCCACAAAGTCCCACTTATCCCTTCGTGGTGAGGTAAGCCTTTCAGTGTTTCTTTTCAACACTACCGGCTCCACTGATGTCCTAGCATCTAACAATGCCACTTCTCCTGACGTGCAAAAATTCAGTCGTATTCCCTTTCGCAACCGAACTTAAACAAGGGACTTCTCCCCATGTATTCTTACTGAGCATTGTCGGAACACCACATAGTCAAGATACTCAAATTCGATTCCTCGACAATATGTGCAACCATACTCCAATGTTTCTAACGGAGTCAAGTGGCACCGCGCTTATGCTATCACTAAGTCTTAAGCTCTAAATACAACGGTGAGCTAGATCTCTCCGCTCAGCGGTAATACTACATCTCTTGACTCACATCATTTAGGTTCCCACACACCGAAATCAATTACTAAGAGATGTTCATAATCTCTGAAGTTTCTCACATTTTGAAGAATAATGACAACTCGACCCTTTTTCAGGTGAGGAGTCGTCATATACCCCATTCACTCGAGGCTAAAACTCATATACTTCCTTATCCATCGCTCTGGTGATTTAGATGATTCCCGGACATAACACGCTTGTTCTCTCCGGAATGCCAAAACTTATTGGAGTTATTATTTCTTCAAATAACTTCCAGCTAAAAATAAAACGCGTGGCCCGAGAATCCACACAAGACATCTTTTCAAAAAATCCTGATTCCAGGCCATGCTGACCGGTTTGGGTACCCCTCCTCTCGGACTGGGTAGTCTCGATCCTGAACACTATCATCTTGGTTCCCTTAGTTCTGCCGACCAAGAGGAACGCACTATGGGACTTAACAGTCCCGACTTAGGATCTAATCATTAAATCCTCTAGTGGTTTTCAACTTATGGCTTGCACCAGCCCCATTACATTCAGTATTACTCTTTGACTAAATCCTTAAACTCTTTTAGCTCCACCCACCTAGGAGAATTTACCTCGACTTTGTAACAAGTACCTTACTGCCTTCATACACATAAGTCATCCAAGCAGATTTTTCACAAAATTGCGGCCGACAACAACTCGTGAGTCCATTCTCTCAAGGGATCTTTTTCCCTTGTACCTGTCTCATCGGTTACAGGTTCACTTCAACCGATAAATTTCTTCCTCACAATTGGCATCTACCAGGCTTTCAAGTGATGGGTTCAGATATTCCCATTCACTTCGCTTATGAATCATCATTGAAGAACTCTGCGGTTAAACTATTTGTAAGGTTCCTCTATTTGTATACGGACCCTCGGTCCGATTGTAGTGATTGGTATCTCCGCCACGTTGCCTCTACAAATTTACTCAAATTATCACTTCTGAGTATTTCTACTCTATCCTAAACACCCAAACCACTGGACATACTACTTCCTTTGGTTAACATGTACAGTCGCCATTATATCACATATTATGGCTCGTTCTCAACAAAAATTTCTTCAGACTCCCTCCCACTAACAATGCATTAGGCGGGTCTAGATTAACATTCCCCCTTGCCGTCGTGACACTTGGAAAATGCCTGCTATGCCTCAACAACCCTTGTAGCATCTACTTCCATTACACGCTAGGAGTGACCTCGACAACGGTCATCTCTCCCATGGTTACCATCTTCGAACACCCCATGCTTTATGTCGAGCCCCTTCCTCCTGCAGTCCTTCCTACACCCTCACTAATCTTATCGTCAGGTTCGACGTATCATACCCAATCGAACTCGTATATACTACACTTCATTAACTATATAGCAGGAGAACGTAAACACGTACGTAGAGGAGTACAATCATCCTAAGATAGGGCTCTATATCAATCAAACGATACGCTGAAAACGTAGTAATCCATACAGATCCTATGGACACTAGAACCTGATGCTCTGATACCATCTGTGACACCCCGCCAAATTAAACATCGGGTGATCAAGCCTTTATGAATGTTGATACCAAAATTAATATGCTGATGTGAACGAATCATACGAAGACACTTGTCAATCTACGTGGCACAATAACAACGAGGAAGTTCATTTCCTCGACCAACTCATCTTCTCCCCGAGCAACGAGGATATACCGAGGAACTGTAACACTCCGAGGTACTCTAGTGCTCCGAGGAACTCCTGAGCAACGAGCAACTAAGGCGGTCCGAGCTGCACTTCGGTCATAATATTAATTGCCAGAATGTCAACAGTTCAACTATTCATTGAATGTTCATCATCTTGACGCACACGCTGCATTAAATGTATTACCCTTTCATATGTATTCACATTTAATGTATCGACCCATTCATGTACAGCCTAAGGGCTATAAATACCTTGTATCACCCTCATTCAAAGGGACCGGAATTTCTGGATTGAACTTGTAATCGAGAATTCCCAAACACTCAGCAATAACATAACAGTGGACGTAGGCCATTCTTATAAGGCTGAACCACTTTAAAAATCTTTGTCTCATTTTATTTATCTGTGATTGAATAATTAGAGAGATCTAATTTTTTACATCAACAATGAAATTAAAACAGGTTTCTCAAATGGTTAATTCTTAGCATCACTGTCGAAAACTTTTTAATTACTAATCCCCTAAGTAAAATTAGACCGGTGCCAAATTTTACCTTTCTTAAAACAGAAAAAATCAACCATGCGGAACAAAATACAAATAGTCATGTACTAATTCAACAACAAATCAAAAGTACAACAGAACAAAAGTATTACCGAATAAACCATCGGCTAAAAATCCCAAACAACAATAGAATAACCACTAGTCAGAAATTAACATCAGAGGCTAATACCGGACCACAAGTCCAAACATAGAAGAGTGTGAGATCCTGTACTAGATCTGAATGAGAGATATCGTCTAGTCAAATCCTGTAAGCATCCACTGTGCTACAGCTCCGAGTCCCTGGAATGGAATCATCATACATGGCATCCCAGTGGCTGGACACCTAAAAGGTTTTGAAAATATTTTATAGCAAGAGTTAGTACTCAAAACATTTTGAAAATATTTAGCAAGCGTTTATCACAATATAAAATGAGGTTATTGATTACACATGTTAGGTTCTCGTACACTCTCTTGAGTTAACTCACCCCTCATCTTTTGTGCACACCTAATGTTCTACACTTAGTTTATCTAGCCATACCTCCCAAGCTAACTAAAACCAAAGTAGTCAACTGAACTTATCTATACCCAAGTTCCAGTACTGCCCATACAGTACAACCGTTTCACTAACATCTCGCGTATGTTAATTAATTCTCAAGTAACATTTCATCTATGTTATTTTTCAAGACTTCCCATTTAGTTTCACTACTAAAATTACTACAATTCTCACAATTCTTAACTTTCCCACTTATGTAATTAAGTTTCGCTACTTGAATTACTAAATAGATTTTCTCTATCTAAAGGTTCATTTCGTAATTAAGTTTCACTACTTAACTTACCAGTTCAGTATGTATCTTCAAATACATATATCAATCTACTAACACACGGAAGTAGAATATCATCAAGTATATATATTTCACACACAATATATACTAAATATCAGTCATTTCTATTTTGTCATTTTTATACACGTAATGGACTCTTGGTTCGGAATGATTCATCGACCCCAAGTAAGAATTGGTTCGGAATGATACATCGACCCCAATTATTTTTTTTAAAATATATATATACACATATTCTGGTTCGGGACTCTCTCATCGCGACACCAGTTCAAAGTTTGGTTCGGCATTTCTCATCGACCCCAAACATATAATAGCACTATGTTAGTTAGGAATGTCTCATCGACCCTAACATAATTAATTTAGGCATATTCTCTCTACCCAAAAGATCACATAATTCAGTAGGTACACGCCCGACCTATTAATCATATACGTACGCAATATTTTAATCTCATATATTTATCGTACAATATTCGCCTCACGATTTATCTCATTAATCGTATTTATTTGAGTATTCACACAACTCTAAGGGTCCTAGTTACCCCTTACATATATATTCAGTAGTTATTTCTTACCCTACTGGTCTATTACTTAAATTGAATTTACTTCGCCCCGAAACTCAATTTCCAAAATCCCCGATACTCTACTAAATCGGATTATTCTCCTCGGTCCGTAATCCAAGCCCTACACCCAATGGCCTTATCGGACCTCAACAATATACCTACTGGTCTTATTTTCACTCCCATATAAGTATAATGTAAACCCTAGAATACTCATTCATTCCCGAACTCAACGAAGAATTTAAACACAAAATTTTCGGGAACCAGCTTGCGTCGATCGATCGACGGCTGGGTTCGATCGATCGACATAGTCGATCGATCGATAGTCCGAGATCGATCGATCGATCGAAGAGGGACAGACGCAGTCTTCTTCTTCGTTAAGACGTTTCCTCCATTAAGAAAACATCAAACTCCATTATAGTCCACCAAACTTTGACCCAATGATCCTAACATATTTCCACATATACTAGGACAGTTTCTAACGTATCAAATACATCAAAACTCCAATTCCTTTAAAGAAATAATGAATTAAATCCCAAAATTTCTTGAAACCCTAGTTATGGTGTTCTTCCCATATTTTCATTCAAAATCCAGATTTTAATCTGAAAAATCATCAAGTCTAATCTGAATATTAATCCTCTACATAGTTTAAATCATTCTACATGCGATTCCTATCCCAACATGCATAAATATCATCTTTCTCCAATCAAAATATTGATTTAAACAAAACTATTCAAAAACCCTACACATGGGTATTATAACTTTATAAATTTGCAATAAACAACTTGCCTTATGATCAGTAGGGTCTAATTTCGTGGTTCTTGTTGATGATTGATGATCTTCATCCTTCAATCCTTCTTCCCCAACAAGTTGATGGTGAAAGCCCCTTTGAATCCTTCCCAAATCTTCCTTTTGCCTTGAGAATGGTTTCCCTTTCATCTCTAATGGCTATGGTGTGTTTTCATGGGCTTTCTAACCCTAACCCCTCTATCATACGGCTGATATAAAGCTCACAATTTCGTAGGTCTACATACTCTCTCCTGTTAAAAGACCAAAACACCCCCGAACGGTCACGGTTTAGTCCAAAATTACCCCGGGACTCAACTAGTACCCCCGGGTATACTATTTTTATTATTTTGACCCTTCCGGACTCATCTGCGACCTCTAAATTATCATTTGAGTCACTTAAAAAATATTATTCAATCTCACCCCAAAACGGTCTACACGCGTTAAGTAACTATTCACCACTCGCACTAAGTAAATATAATGAGGCAATATAAACCGGTATTTATCTCACGATTAGTATTCCATAATTGCAATTTTAAATAAAACTCTTTAAATTACTACTCTCACGTAATTTAAATTAAGTCGGTATTTTCTCAGAAATACGGGGTATTACAGCACGACGCTTTTAAAATGTTACGAAGGGTAAATGGTAAAATAAGTGTACACAGACGAGTCATTCCGGATGTATACGATATATAAAGGAGTAATGGGAAAATATACAATTGAGATGATTAACATTTTAGCATATATGAACTTAAAGAATTTAATTAGTTAAAATGGTTTGTGATAATAGGTTAAAGGTTAAGGGAAGTAAAGCACCAAATATTGTAACTGGGCATTTACATAATCTATAGCGATTATAAGCCCAGGTGGACCTGTAAACTTGGGTAAGTATTTGTACACTTGGTGCGCCTGTTAAATAGCTATTTTAGGAAAATACTATGGAAGTGGTATGTTAAAGGTGAATTTGATATTTTTTGATAAAACGGGATAAACAATAAATGAGTAATGAGGAAATATGACTTCCTACACAATAATTATGTAGGTTCATTGAGAAGTGTAAAATCTACAATAATTATGTAGATTCATTTAGACAAAAGTTAAAGGAAATGTTTTCAAAGAAAACATGGTTATTTGGTTCACTGGTTAGTTGTTGAATGTTTGTTATTGCATCCTTTCTTTTTTTCGTCTGTTTCACCATCAATCAAAACAAGCTTATCCCTAAGAGTCTCTTCACGTGACGTAAAATCATCGATTAATTTTTTATAGGACTTTATCATCACTCTCCTTTTTGGCAAATCTCAAAGAATCGAAATCATTGCAAAAATTACCAAAGTGCTCACGACAAATATCTCTTTGAGTTTGAAACATTTGCAAATATACAAGCTTATTTTTAAAAAGAGAATTTTCTTCTTCCAAAATTTTAATTCTTTTGTAAAGTTTCAAATTCAAAAAGGTTAATTTTTCAGCACGGTTGTGACCTTTATCAAACTCATCTCAACTAACAACATCAACAGTATGAGAATCCATTGAGAAAACAAATCAGGAGAGGAACACAAATAATCACCAAAAAAAATTGCACTAAAGGATCTACACAGTAAATTAGTGCAACAGGCTCTGATACCAATTTGAGAATGCAAAATTATAATTGCCTTGGTGGTTTTCACAAATTCCCTAATTTAAAACAATTTTAGTTCATCCCTAAAATATGCAACTACGTGTCAAAACAAATTAAGTAAGCATGTGACACAAAATTCAGGAAAAATTCTGGATGTGCAAAACCTTTATTTCTAGAACTTTGACAAGTTTACCAGACCATTGACTTACATACAACCTGATAATTTCCCACAAGTGTAACGCACGGTATCTTCGTCAAACCTTCCAAGCATCGGCTAGAAACCAGCAGTGGTTCACACAAAGCTATACCACAAGGACACGCAGTCCAGACATACAGTCTTCAGCAAATAATCAACACACAGAAGATCCTCAATGACACGTAGTCATTAACTTCATTGAGACTCACTCCACAATATCACAGAACTCTCGGTTGTAGATATCTCCCCATAAATAATGAACAATAGCAATGTATGTTCTTTGGATTAAAAAATAACTCACATAAAGATTGGGATTTGTTTGTGAATTGTAAACAAAAAGGGTTAAAGACCCTAAAAGGAGAAAACCTAAATCTGTTATTTTCGCAGTTTTGTGTAGAATAAAAATGTCAGGTCTCTCAATGAAATAAAAGTTGGAAAAAACTGTTTATAAAAGACTTAAGGCAGTGGGTCGCTCAAACGAGATATCATGTCATTTGAACGAGATCCACTGTCGTTCGAACGACAAGAAAACTTCGCGCGACATGCCAATTCGTTTGAAGGACATTGTCTATCGTTTGAACGACCTATCAAATGAGACTTTAGGCCATGATTGTAGATAATTTTGATACGAACGCGTGGTCATCAGTTTCGTATTTTTCTGATTTTTTTGAAATAGTTATGATTTTTCTACAGAAGGGTGTCCCAGAAGAAAAACCTTAGGTAGAATGAATTCAAAAAAAATTAATAAAAACATTTAAAGCTTAAACACTTAGAAAATATTTTATGAAAAACAATCCCAATACTCTAAGTGCATTATTAAGGGACTCTAAAACGTAACCTTACCAAAGTTAACCTTATGGGGACTATTTATTGAAGAACCTTGATTATTCGAATCCTCTTGATGTGAATGTGATCTGGAACTTCTTCGACGGTGTAATGGTATACGACATATAAATTGGCAATGGACAAAAATGTCCTTACAAATCTCCCCCTATGTCTATGCCGGTACAAAATAAAAACATCGGAATTATCAATCAAAATATGACCTATACAAATCTACCCTCCCATGAACCTAAGACTGAAAAGGTAAATGACAAGTCTTCAATTTTTTTCAATCTTCAACAAACTTCGAACATTCTTTGTCATCATCAAGTTTTGCAATCCAAAACTCTTCAATGGTACCTACACACATGAGACAAAGAAAAAATCTCATGACATATCGAGTTTGAAATGATATAAACATGTAAGCATAATCAAATCTCCCCCATACTTAAAATTCCCCATAATATCATAATTCATTCTCCCTCTTTTTATTTGTCCAAAATAGACAAGGAAATGAATAAACCAAATAAATCAAATCGGGTTGTCACGGTAAACATGGAAAACAAATATGACAAACGTGCTCAATGCAGGATATGCTCAAAAAACATCACCAACTATTTTTTATTTTTCAATTTTTTTATACAAAAGTGTTACAAACACACAAAATGAATTCATACTAAGATAACCGAATCGTGGAAACAGTATGAATGGGTGTGAACATATTCGATAGGAAATAAAACTCAATCATGTCATATGTGCACGATGCATATTGTGTATTCCTAATGAATGAGCATCAAAATTGTCCTTAGGTGTAAATGTATTGAATTTAGATGACATCAACTTAAATCAAAATCAACAAATCAAATTTTATATGATTTTCACACCAATAACATCTAAAAACATTTTCATGCTTTTTCAAGACTTTTTAAGTACGTGCAAATCCATTTTAATTCTCCATTTTCAATACTTTTTAAGAACGTGCAAAGACGTTTTAATTCTCCAACCAAACTCCCTCATATTTTTTTTTATTGAGGTGATATAAATTCTTAAACATTGGAGAATTGGTGAATAAACCTAATGGCCCCTTTTTGGCATAAATTTATTCTTATTGCCTTTAAATTTTTTCAGGCTCTTTTAAATCTCTTTGGACCCTGGATAATTAAAATACCTCAATTTTTTAGGTCCAATTAAATGGTGGCTTAATCGTAAAGTATAGATGATTACCGTTCATAGCCTTTGACCATTTTTAAAATTCACAGAAACTCGCGACAAACAGTTTAAAACATGCTCACCTTTTAATATCTTGCTTTATCGCATTTGGTTCATTTTAATAAAAAGAATTGAGATGAAAACGCGTAACCAATGTGTGATTAGATAAGAATAATATTCAAACAAATTCGTGCTCGTGTGCATCAAAGGAAATAATGGGTCAATCATGTAGGTAATAACACTTAATTACATGTTAATGACTGCAAACACTATAAAGCACATGAATGACATGACTTATTGTCTTAAAACACTATCAAATAGTCACATGGATAAATGAAATGAAATTGTGACTCGATGATCCTAAATGCAATTCATATATGGTGCTAAAAAAATCTTTTTGGATTTTTTCTAATTTTATCAAATTAAAATCTTTTTGTATTTGTCCAAAATTTTTCAAAAACAAAAAAAAAACTAGTACAAAAAGTACACATGTCATAACACTAGCAAGAATATATCAAAAAACACAACTAGCATATGACAATCATGCAAACACAATCATCTATATGATATGATAAGAGAAAAATCATGTGCAAGCAAACAAGAATCAACTTGTCTAAAATCTAGTGCCTCTAAAATTGATTTCCTAACCCAAATAGATGTGAAATGCCATGTGGGGGTTTTGGAAATCACGGGAACACTAGACATAAAATTCCTAGGAGCTATTCGAAGATCAAAACAGAAATGCCTAAGGTTCCCTTTCCTGCCACAATGTGAACAAATGTAAACGGGTTCAACAACACCTATGTGTTGACCTTTTCTAACATCTTTAGGAATAGTTGACCCTCTAAAATAAATAACGGTTCTGGCTTTTACAACAGAAGTATTAGAACAAAATGAGTCATTACCATCACTATCAAACCTACTTGAATCGTTTAAATTATTTTTCAACTTCAAAAAATTTGATTCAAGCAACGAATTAGACTCTTCCAAAGATAGGGATTTATTTTTCAAATTATCAATTAAACTTAAAAGCTTTTTTTGCTTACCCTCAATTAAAACAAACTTATCCCTAAAAGTCTCTTCACCTACCGTAAAATCATCGATTAATTTTTTATCCTCAACGGCACAAACAGGAACCCTAGAATTTTTTAAGTCCTCCAATTCTTTTTCTAAAACTAGGACTTTATCATAACTCTCCATTTTGGAAATTATCAAATAATCAAAATCATTGCAAAAATTACCAAAGTGCTCACGATAAATATCTCTTTGAGTTTGAAATGTTTACAAATATTCAAACTTATTTTTAAAAAGGGAATTTTCTTCTTCCAAAATTTTAATTCTTTTGCAAAGTTTCAAATTCAAAAAGGTTAATTTTCAGCACGGTCGTGAACTTTATTAAACTCATCTCGACTAACAACATCAACAGTATGAGAATCCATCGAGAAAACAAATCAGGAGAGGAACACAAATAACCACCAAAAAAATTGCACTACAGGATGTACACAGTAAATTAGGGCAAAAGGATCTGATACAAATTTGAGAATGCAAAATTTTAATTGACTTAGTGGTTTTCACAAATGCCCTAATTTTAAACCAATTTTAGTTCATCCTTATAATATGCAACTACATGTCAAAAAAAATCAAGTAAGCATGGGACACAAAATTAAGGAAAAATACTCGAAGGGAAAAACCTTTATTTTTAGAATTTTGACAAGTTTACAAGACCATTGACTTACATACAACCTGATAATCGCCCACAAGTGTAACGCACGGTGTATTCATCAAACCTTCAAAGCATTGGCTAGAAATTAGCAGTCGTTCACATGCATCTATACCATAAGGACATACAGTCCAGACACGCAGTCTTCAGCAGAGAATCAACACGCAGAAGATCCTCAATAACACGCTGTCATAAACTTCGTTGATACTTACTCCATAATATCACGCTACTCTCGGTTGTAGAGATATCCCCACAAATAATGAACAATAACAAAGTATGTTTTTTGGGTTCCAAAACAATTCACATAAAGATTGGCATTTATTTGTGAATTGTAAACAAAAAGGGTTAAAGACCCTAAAAGGAGAAAACCTAAATCTGTTGTTTTCGCAGTTTTGTGAAGAATAAAAGCGTTAGGACTCTCAATGAAAACAAAGTTGGAAAATCCTATTTATAAAAACTTAAGGCGGTGGGTCGCTCAAATGAGATAGCATGTTGTTTTAATGAGATCCAACGGCGTTCGAATGACAAGAAAACTTTGCGCGACATGCCATGTCATTTGAACGACATTGGTTGTCGTTCGAATGACCTATCAAATGATATTTCAGGCCATGATTGTAGATAATTTTGATACGAACGCCTGGCTGCCAGTATCGTATTTTTCTGATTATTTTTAATTAGTTATGATTTTTCTACGTAAAGGTGTCCGAGAATTAAAAACTTTAGATATAATGAATTCAAAAAAAAAATTTAAAAACATTTAAAGCTCCAACACTTAGAAAATATTTTATGAAAAATAATCTCAATACTCTAAGTGCATTATTAAGGTACTCTAACACGTAACCTTACCAAAGTTAAGCTTAAAAAGACTGTTTGTTCAAGAACCTTGATTATTCGGATCCGTCTTGATGTGAATGTGATCTTGGACTTCTTCGATAGTTTAGCGGTATTAGACATATAAATTGGTAATGGAAAAAATGTCCTTACATAGGAACCCTGGTTTGTGCAAACGTGTGCCCACAGCATTGGAGAAAAGGATCATTACATCATTAGAGACTTATTCGTTAATAATTATGAGTTTATTTTTGGTCTTTGTGCTAACTCTTTGACATCCTCAGGTAGAGTGATGAGTATTTTAGTAATTGTTAACCTTGGGGATGTATGACAACGTTAAAATTCTTGAAAAATGGGCGACATCCCATGTTGTGTAATACACAGGGGTTTAAGTCATGTTGAGGATCGAGAAACGTCTTGTGGAGTTCTATGGTGAAGATCCCATGGAGGAATTATGATCGTTCAAGGAATTTACTAGAGAGGTCTTTGTTATTTCAAAGTTTGATTTAATCAAATACATGTTAACCAGGCCTATTTTTCATAATAGAATAGGTAAATGAGTGTTAGATCTATCCGAGTTTTGCCTAAAGTATGTACTTCAAAGTGAAATAAAAGGCCAATCTTTTGATGTCTTTTTGGTAGATCATCCATGAGAGGATGATCCAAAAAGGGAATATGCGATAAGATATATATCTATAAGTCCATGGAAACTATGGTTTAATTATTCGAACACTGAAATAAAGTTTGCAATAGGGGTAGTTACAGAATACCTTGAAGATATTAATACTAAACAAGGATATATATATATATATATATATATATATATATATATATATATATATATATATATATATATATATATATATATATATATACAATCCTACTCTTGTGCGGGCTAGTCGGCATTTTAAGAATGCGTACTGAACATGCGTCACCTGGCGGTGAGCCCAGAAAAGAGAGAGTGTGCCTATAATTTAGGCGATAATTTCTAGGTGCACTGTTAGGTGACACATGTCCGGTCCGCATTCTTAAAATGTGGACTAGTCCGTACAATAGCATTATATATATATTTGAAGAAGATAATATATATATTAGTAGAAAATACATGTTCTAACAATTAGGTGGAATATAAGGTTATTATAATGGGCCTAAAAACCCTTCGCGGTTATAATGCTTCATAATAGAAATCTATGGGGATTGTTAATTGGTTATAAGAAAATTAACTGGTGAATATAAGTGTTTTCGTTATGCTTTAACTTTATATAACCAGGTGGCCTTAAATTTGTGGTCCAAATTTGATGAGGTCACATTATATTATATTCTCAGGTTTTTAAATGAAGAGGCGAATGAAATTTATGAAAAGGCTTTAGGTTTTAAGCTTGAGGATAGCTTAGAAGAAAAGTTAAAACTCAATTCCATTGATGGATTTCTTCCACTAATACAGAACATAAGGCCTGGGATCGAAATTGAAAATATTGATGTTCATGAAGATTGGAGCAAATAATTGATTGAATATCTAACTGACCCAAATATCAAGAGTGATAAGGCTATCAAATTAAGAGAAACTAATTTTGTTATGTATGTTGAAAAATTATTCAAAAGAAGTATTGTTGGAATGATTCTAGAGTACTTAAGTAAAGATGATGGTCTAACATCCATTTCACATGTCCATAAGGGAATTTTTAGGGCTCATCAAGTTGGTCCAAAAATTAGATGGTTGTTAAGAATGCATGGTTTCTATTAGCCTTCCATCTTAAAAGACTGCATGGATTTTGCACAAGGATGCCAAAAGTGTCAATAACCTGGTCGTCTAAAACATGCTTCAGTTATTAATGTACAATATGTGGTGAAACCTTAGCCATTTATGGGATGGGCAATTGATGTCATAGGAAAAATATTGCATGCATCCTCCAAGATAAACAACATTGTGCTTATGCTAACAGATTGTTTTACCAAGTGGGTGAAAGCATACGCTTTAAAATCACTTATCCAAACTGAGTTGGTAGATTTCTTCCTAGATATTATGAATAGGTTTGGGATCCCATAAACCATAACCTTGGACGATGTAAGAAATTTTTTAGTCAGAAATAGTGTTAGAATTAACTTCAACACTACGGATAACCTTGAAAAAAGTATCACATTACTATGCTCAATCAAATCTCCTGGCAAAGGCTATAAATAAAGTAATCAAAAATACCGTGAGCAAAGTGATTCAGAAAAATCCAAGATATTGGCACAATTTGTTTCCATGTTTATTATGGTCTTATAAGACCTCGAAAAGGTCAGGTATTGGGGTAACTACATTTGCGTTAACTTTTGGTCATGATGTTTTCCTACTAGTAAAAATCACTCTAAATTCCTTGAGAGTGGTGGCCCAAAATGAATTAACAGTAGAAGGCTATGATCAAGCTATGTTCATGGAGTTAGAAAAAATAGTTGAAGACAGGGTTAGATATTTGAATAATATATGGGTCTAAAAGAAGAAATTTACAGTTATAATGAAAAAATGAAAAGAAGGACCTTTAAATATGGGACTTGATTTGAAAAAACATTTTACCTATGGGATCAAAAGATCTAGACTATGGAAAGTGGTCCCCAAAATGGAAAAGGCAATTAAAAATATCTAGAGCATTCATGGGTTGGTCATACCATTTAAGAGACATAAATGGACATATTCCCATGAGAAAAATAAATCACGGGTTCTTAAAACCATATTACCCAACTATTTCGAAAGCAAGGCAAAAAGAAAAAAGAAATGATGCATTTATATTGGTAATTACATATTATAAAAACGTCTAAAAAAGAACCTAAAACTATTCCAAAAATTATGATACATTACTTTCTTGGTTCTAATTTGTAACTCATTCCTTTTTAATAGAGCTACAATACTAGAAAACACCTCCATATCTCCTACTAATTGATGCAATCTTAGTTGAAGATCAATTTCCTCCATGAAGGTGAATTATAGCTCAGTATTAACCTTTGCCAACTTCTTTTCCAATCATTCTTTCTTAGCCAAAAGGGTGATCTTCTTTACCTGAAAGCTTTGAAATCTTTTAGACCTTTAGTTGCTTTATCTTTTTTAGAAATGATCATGGTCTGTAGATAAGGAATTTTACTTAGTTTCCACTTATAAATATATTGATCAGGTCTAATACAAAAATCATTAGAATAAAAAAATATTTTGTTACATTCTCAGTATAACGAAATTAAAACTAAATGAATAAAATGTGATAATACATAAAAACCAGTTGAAACAATTAAAATAACTCTAATACCAATCAATGCCATGGGAAATAAATCTCACTCTGGAATATAAAATCTCAATTATACAATTCCATCTCTGAATACAATTACAACATGTACAATTACAGGTTTTGAAAACCATATTACCCAACCATTTGGTATGAAAGGAAAAAAGGAAAAATCAATGATTGCATTTATATTGGTAATTACATATTATAGAAACGTCTGAACAAAAAAGGACCTACAAATAATCTGATAATATGGTACATAACTTTCTTTGTTCTAATCTGTACTTCCCTCCCTTTGAACAGAACTAAAATACTGGTAAACACCTCCATATCTCCTACTAATTGATACATTCTCAGTTAAAGATTAGATTCCTCCATGGTGGTCAATTCTATCACAATATTGACTTTTGCTAACATCTTCTCTAGTTCTCCTTTTTAACCTAAAAGAGTGGTCTTCTTTACCTGAAAGCTTTGAAATCTTGTAGACCTTGAGTTGCTTCATCTTTATTTTATAAAAATGGTCATGGTCTATAGATAAGGAATTTTTCTTAGTTTCCATCCATAAATAGATTGATCAAGTCTAATACAAAAAATATGAGAATAAAAAAACATTTAGTAACATTCTCATCATAATGAAATTTAAAATAAGCGAATAAAATATAATAATATATAAAAAAAAACTGTTGAGATAATTAAAACAACTCTGATACCAATCAATGCCATGAGAAATAAATATAACTCTGGAATATAAAATCTCAACTATACAATTCCATCGTTGAATAAAAGTACAACCTGTACAATCTCTGACTAGGGATAAACTAAAATAAATGCAATAACATATTAAAATATAAATAATCATAATGATGAATGAGTTACATTGCTCGAATTTTACATCCTAGGAATAATGAATAGAACGTCGCTAAAAATGCTACTCCAATGATTAATTCAAGTCTACTGCAACAATAGCGGCCTAAGGCTTATATAAAATAATTCAATAACAAATAATACAACAAATTTACAAATAGTAAAAATTTAACTAAAGTTGGCCATAATAATAATAAAATAATACATCTTCCCCTCATATCAAATGGGTTTTAAGTTATTTAAGTTTACAAACCCAAACAACGTAAAATAAACATGTGGATCTACTCCCAAAGCCCTTGAGTCCCATATGATATATGTAAATCTCTTAATTATGTATTCTTTTCTTTTACGTTCTTAAGTTCGGATCTTGATTTAAGAATCATATATTCTCCTGAAATCTCCTATACTAACTCGTTTACTAAACACTGTGTCAAAAATTATTTCTAGTTATAATTATAAACTAGCGTCTCAAGTCTCATAGTCTCAAATAGTTGTAGGCCATTGATTTAGTATATAATTCTTTAGTATATTCATTACATTAATCCCGAGTCATAATTTTATAGTTATACATCGCTCGTACAAATCAAAAACCAATATAACCATCTCAAATACCGAAATATAGAACCAACGTATAAATCACAGTCCGGTACTACCATCTTAAAGTACCCCAATACAAATCATATAAACCAAAATATTGATAAGTATACACAAACCACTTCAAATCTAATGGGCTATGATCAAGACCGCAAATAAAGTCCGAAGATCTATCCCTATTGCCTTAAACAATCAGTTGTGAACTCAAGGTATAATTATAAGACCTCCCAACACTATAACCTCATAGCATCAGCACATGGAAAATCACAACGCCTTCACACCAAATGTATAGTCCCCATGCCCAAGGTTATAGAAGTGGATCCTCATATTAGTACCACTCAAGAGACGGTCACTTTTAGCACGTAGAATCAGGGTAAACTAATACCTAGGAAGAGCCCACCACATCATCGAAAAATACCATGCGTAGTAAACATCATACAAGTGCAATCATATCCCTCCTATTACGTCCCCCATGTACACACACACCACCTTATTACGATTGTACATAAATTAACTAAACAAGTACGACCCTACGCAATTGGTGAAAATAAACATGTACACACCCTATTCAACTGGGTTACAAATAATATTTCTTTTATTATTAGTTAATACATACATTACTAAAATTGATTATATCTAAAACTTGGTCGAGCTCCCAAGGTTCTCCAAATCTAAACATCATACTCCATCTAACTTTTTATAGAATTATCTTAAAATAATAACTACCATACTCAATAGTTCATAAAACATTATAAACTAAAATCTGATTAACACAATCATTAACCATCTATGATCCCATAATATCCCAATTCTCGGACGTATACTAAAGAATCTCAAATAGCTTGTATTCAAATCCCATCAACTAACGGGTTACTAAAAGTAACTTAACTTATAGGTTAATTATCTCCAAGTGATTAAGAACGAATATTCAACCTCTAAATCTATCAATCAAAACTAAAACTCTACATAGTAGTTCAAAACAGTCTTATATTGTCCCCTCTAGGATTTCCCAAGGACTTTAACAACTATCGTTACACTAAACCCCACGAACAACCTTCTACAAAAAATTATGCGCACGGGGCTAATCCTAGTCATGCTCATTTCTACCATTCACACTGGACTATTAAATATTTGAACACTAACTGTTAGCAAGGGGCTAAAACCATGTTGTGCACACGATGCGCAAAACCCTAAATGTCATAAAATCATGTTCTTCATCCCTATGCCTCTGTTATGAACGCAGCACCCAAAACTTCCATTAACAAGCTGAACTAAGGTTCTACAACATTAAGTGCATCCAATAATGGCCTGAAAACACTAATACATCAATCTTCAATCGATCTTTACAAGTCTTAGATAATTTAACAGAGATTTAAGTATAAATTTTATATTCAAAGCATAAGAACCCTAACTTGGTATTTATAACAATTGAATCTCAGGTTTGGTTCAATATTCGAATTGAACACTAGCCTTTTACTTGATTCATTACTGTGGATTATTTTCTAATAATTAAAATAAAATTAGTAGATCAAATTCTTAAGATTTAACATCAAATCATTTAAAATCATTATGATGGGTTTTAAACATAGCTTAGCCATTAATCCAATTTTAAAAATTAAGTGCAAATGATTAGAAATTAGTCTATATACCTTTTAATCTAGATTCCATTGACTACTAGTACCATAACACAATCCCAATTATATTCTTAAGTAATATAAACTTTCCTTGGGTCGATTGACGAATAAAAGTCCCAAAAATCCCCAAATCTTCTTCAACCCTTTTGTGCCTCTCCTCTCATGCTTCACCAATTGACGAATAAAAGTCCCAAAAATACCCAAATCTTCTTCAACCCTTGTGTGCCTCTCATCTCATGCTTCCTAGGGTTCCTACAAACTCTAAAGTGTTTTTTAATATTTACTAACTAACCTAATAAAATTGTTTCCCATGAAACTAGTCATAGGCCCAACATAAGCCCATATCAAGGAGTCAAAATAACACTCCAAGTGGCCCGAAACTCTACCCAAGACAAGTACCAACACAATAGACATAAATTCCACTATTATAAGTCAATAACAGACTTTATACTTATTCCAAGATTCAACATAAAATACAACTAATTCTAATAAATTGATTATCTTAATAAATGAATATATTAGTAAGTACGATTCAGTTAAGTTCAAACGTATTTATTAATTATTAATTATTAATGTGCAACTTGGCATTATAAGAGATTGTTTCACGATTTGTTGAACCCGTTGCCAAGGGAATAATTCAAATAAGGAAAACCCTAATACCTAGTCCCTGACCATTTAATAGTTTCCCATAATACTAGTCACTTAACATATTTAATAATTGAATCACCCTATATTATGCCAATATCCAAATAGTGTTAATTCACATAACATGTATACAATCACATAGCAACATATCATAAATATAATAAGTGGCATACCACATGTCACGTGTAAATAACAATTCCGTATAATTGAATACTCAATTTAATAATTAATTAATTCTTACAAAAATAATGGGTATTAATTCCATCTCGAAATTGGAATTCTTTAAGCACCTAACTCAAAGGTATAAGAATATCTTAGTCGCATAACTACCTTACACTAATATACAAAACCTACATGTTCTTCAACCTAATGCACAGTAAGTACTTTTGCCCTATATCATTTTTGGATAACACTCCCACCAAACTAGTCTTATTGTTGAAACTTCAACTTGTCCATTAGTAACCCCCTATATTATATAATCATAAAAGACATTGAGTACACGCCGGTGATGATCGAGAAAGGTTAGTTGACATTGGAATCACCCTATCCAAAATTTATGAAAAAAGCATATTCATCGGGGTGCCAACTTCCCTTTGGGGCTAGAACCCAATGTAATACCCCGTACTTTCTGACATTATTTATTATTTATTGACTGTGAGAAGAAAGTAATAAAGCTGAAATTATTATTACTTGAGAAAAGTTGGTAATAAAAAAAATTCATATTTAGATGATGATTAAATTTTCATGGTATAGGAATTATTAGTGAGATTCCTATAGGTCAATCTAATATGGATGGTCTCAACAAATACCTCAAATTTCTATGTTTTATGACTGAAATATTTTTTATATTATATTTTATGGGTTTTATTATTTTTCAAAATTTATAAAACAATTTTTTTTATTTTTAATTTTTTTTTATTTTCAAATGTTAAATTAATCATTTGATTAAACATTTTTATTATTTAATTAAAAAAATTAACAAAAATCAAAATGATGCCATTTTTCGTATTAGTGGGTCATTTTATATCGATCCATGTTTTCTAGCATTGGCCAATCAGATTGGTACCTTTAGTCTAAGCAATTTGACCACGCGTGAGTTGACTGGGTAGCTGGCACACATCTATTTGGTCGAGGGTCGGTTGACTATTTTTTCCTTACTATTTACTTGGCAATTTACGTATGTACCCTTAAAACTTCTTTTACCTTGATGCCCTCAGCTTCCCTTGGTAGATTACGTGTTTTCCCTTATTTGGGTGGTGGTATTCACTTTCTCACCGGGATGGTTCTCAATCCTTCCAAGGTCTCTTATATATATGTTGAAAAAAATTCAAAGTTTTTATTTCAAAAGACAAACGAAATGCTGTTGAAAATTTCTCTCATTTTCTCTCTATAAATTTTATGAGTTTTCCCTCTATAATTATTGGGAGATGTTTTTACTAAATGCATACCATCAAACATCAATCCTGTATTTTACATAAACATCGTGAGTTTGAGTGTGTATCATTTGGTAAAGTTTAAGAGTTTGAGTCTTTTGAAGCTGCTTTATTTGGAGTTTTCGAGATTCAGAGTTTGAAAGTTTTCTTTTAAATTCTTGGGTTTGAAGGGTGTTTGCATGTTGCTATTTTGATCCGGTCTAGGGTTATTGGAAATTAATAGTTTAATCATTTGTTCTGGCTTATGCTTTGGATCCTCAGTGAGAAAAATTTCTATGCTTTTTTTTCTTTTGATCTATACTTTTATCTATACATACTTATATTTTCATATACGTACACCCACACCCACACACTCACACACATATATATATATATTCTATACAAATTGGACTTTGCATGTTTCAAACTTACCTCATTTTTCTAGATCTAAAAGAAGTTATCTTTGGTTGTTCGATTTATTCTGAGTTTTAATTATTTTAAAACCAAATCTATTTTTATTGGGTCTTTAAACTGAGTTTTGGTTTATTTGTAGTATATAACTTGTTTTGAGATTTTTTAGGACCCATGCTTGTTATATATGTCCCGAAATCATGTTTGAACAAAACTACATTTTGAAACCCTAAACTTAACTTCATTACTGTTTACGAAATATTTGTTTAGATGTGTTGATTAAATAGTTATTCTCCTTAAATATTCTACTAGATCTGTTTCTATGCACCTAATTCCTATTAGATTTTCAAATATTTGAAACTAGATTTAGGTAATTTGTGACACCCCGCCTAATTAAATACCGGGCGATCACTCCTTTATTAAATTAAAATCAAGGTGAACAGTTGGTTCATTCTTAGCATCACTGTCGTAAAAATAACTTTTCTAAATTTAACACCCTATTTAATTAAGCTAAGTGTCAAAACCATTTTTAAACATTACTTTCCAAATTTTATTTTGAAAATAAAGATTTAATTATCTACAACAATTCAATATTTAAAGAATCACACCACAATAATCCTGGAACATATAATCCAATTAATTTAAACATTCAACAACTAAATCCTAGCATTTAAAACTTAAGGTAAAACATACATGCTGAATAAATCCCAAAGTAACAGTACTAGAAATAACTGAAATACAAATGTCCCAATAAAACAGATAAATAGTGGAAAGGGCGACACATGCCCAATAAGGAGAATGATAGAAGTGGAATCAAGTAAATGAAATCGTCTAAGCAAGTGGACTACAACTCCCACCTAAGCTGCAGCACGTTCCTTCCAAGGGATCCTAAACAAGACGCCCCTGTGGCTGGGCACCTGTAATATATACATATATACAAGAGAGAAAGAGAAATAGAAACGGGTCAGAGCCCGATAGTGTATATGATTTAAAAAATTCGTTTAGCATGTATTTAAATTGATACAGGCCAATGCAACAACATATTAGTGCGACACTCTCTTGAGAAATTCTCACCTCTCTTCTAATGTGCACTCCTATCGCACTAACCTTCCCAATGATTTATATCATCATATATCACACTATCTTTCCCCAAGGATTTAACTTATCTTAGGTGACTCTCAAGATTTAAGATTTAACAACATCATGGTTTAAAAGGATAATTTCATTTAGTACAAAACGCTCATTTTAACTTTATTGATTCATAAAGTTTTTCAATATCATATTATACTTTTAAAAACAAGTATTTCCAATTTGATTCATTATACATGTCTTACTTACCATAACGCAGTAGGCAGTTTCCCAAATTTCAGAAGTTCATATATATATTAAATACTCGTATAATATATATATTCTAACAGCACCCCACATAAAAATTATGGTGCGGGCATACTCTGCTATCCAATCCTCGTATCAATCGTACTAAAGGGAATACAAGTTTGGAATCACTCTCGAACTGTATAAATACATACACAAACAATATTGAGGCGAAGCATAGTTTCCAAGTCCAAGAGGTCAGTACATACCCTCACGTCTCTTAGGACCATGACTACCGATTCGATAGCCTGTACCTAGGATTTCTATCTTCTAGGGTACGAGTCAATATCCCCCATGAAGGCCCATTCGAGATAAGACTGTCCCAGCGCGGTAACCTCAGGGATAGCAAGTAGCGCGGGCATGATTTTCACAAGTATATAATATATGCATACACAATCATATAAATATACCACTTTTATTATATCAATTTAGGTTTATCCCATAACCCACATTCACAACATTTATCCTTATTTTCCCATTATTATTTATCAAGTATAATGGTTCGTTTCTAACTTTAATTCGAAGGGTTTTTCCAACTTACTACGTAACCCTCATGGACTCTATTCTTCCAAATGTACAATTCAGTAGGTATCCATTTATATTCCAACGTAACTCTCTCTTACGTGTCTCTCCCCTTTAATACATACTTACATTGTCCCTTATGCAAAATATCCCAAAAATATAGATTTCACCTTACATTAAAGGTCCCTTATTCATTAATGAATCTTACTGGTCATCATTATCTCCCAAATTATTTTAACAAGGATGTCTAAGGAGTTTTCTTCATTTTGAATCAATTCAACAATTTTAAAAGGGGAACTTAAGTCTGCCAGGAGGGGTCAATCGATCGAGGTTAGGGGCTCGATCGATCGAAGCTCTTGGCTCGATCGATCGATCAAGCAGGTATGGCGAATTCTACAGTTTTGCAGTTACGAGTTTTCTCACAAAACTTCATCCAAATCCTAACATTCCATACCCAAACATCCAGAAAATTATACTACTAATTATATAAATCCATTCCATACAACTTTTACGTAAAGCATGCAAATTTCCATTAATAAGCATGGATTAACAAGCCCCAAATTCATATAAAACCTCAAGAACCCTAGAATTTCATTAACATAGTCCTAATCCATCTTTTCCAGAATTTTATTCATCTACAGCATCATAAATTCGTGATTTATTCCTCTACATGACAAAGGGTTTCCAGAATTTTCATTTAAGCCATAATTACATGAAATTTCCTAACTCAAATCGAGTTTTTCATCCATATGAATCATCCTAATCATTCCTAAACCAATATGAAAGATGCATCAATGAAATAAGCAAGATAAACACTTGCCTGGGATTTTCAAAAATCTGGTTTAGTGTTGAATTTGGTGTGGTTGCGTTCCCCGTCTTGCGATCTATGCGTTGGCGGTGGCGGCGGTGCAAACGGGTGAGTTTTGAGCCTTGGAATGCCTTGAGAGCTCTCTCCTCTCCTCTCCAATGGCTGTTCTAGTGTTTTGAGTTATCTAACCCTAGGAGATAACCTAAATATCTGATATAACCCCTTTAATTTTCGTGGGTTTATTTACCCAAAAATACAAAATGACTAAAATGTCCTCCCGGGGTACTAATTAGGCCTAAAAACGCCCCGAGACCCAAATCAAACCCCCGGGTATACTTTTCTGACTATCTCGACCCTTCCAGATGCGTTGGCGCACTCAAAATGACCATACGAACAACTTATAAAATATTTACTTTTATTTATCAAAGAGAATATAAAAATATAAATTTGCATATGAATAAACCCTCCTCCTTTGTCTAAAAATCTCTACCTAAGTTAGGACATCTATCCATAAGGAAAAAATATCCGCTAAACTGTAATGATTGAGATACCATTTCTCCATTTTTTTTAATCAATAATAGACAAATAATGAGGTGCATAATAAATCATTTCTCCTAAATAAAACCAATTCTCCCCCAGCGTGAAACATGGGTAAATGTATAGGAAAAACAAGTATATCATCAGTGGTGTAAGGTGCAACGACCAATAACACACAACTCGATAACATAAGCACAAATAATCCAAACAATGATTAATTAATACCAATTATAATGCAATAAATGAGTCCAACTTGAATACATATGAAAGCATAGGATACAAATCGAAACAAAGCAACAAAAGATATCGAGGAGATCATATAACATACCAATTGAAACCACTTGAAACTAAGATGAATATATGGCATGCATGGATTAAATGAAAATGCAAAGACTAAAGACAAATTATACCATGTATATAAATATGGAAAAGATAACAGTGACACACATGCATATATATTAATAAACACCATAAAACATAATCATATTTCCACACTTATATGGCATAAATATGTTTGATATACATAAGTGTGGCCTCGTCCTTGATAGGCCTCAGCCCGGCCAAGGCGACCTCAGTCACTCCTTAAGTTAGACAGTCAGAGGTTGCCCCAGTGCGGTCCATCCTCAGAAGTCTCATCCTCGGCCACTTTTATCGTCTCGACATCATACCAAAATTAAGGATCCAAGACCCATCAACTATACCAAGGAAAACTTCAGCAGTCTCGTCTTAGCCTTGTAGCACCCTGGAAATTTGATATCACGCTTTGACTCGGGTTTATAATGTCTACAAAGGTCCCCTATATCGGACTCGGCTAGGCTGGGACCACCGGGGATGACATCAACCCCATGTGTGACACAAGGTTCTAGCACAGCTAATCCACGTGGGCATGTGGTTGCAAAAAATCTTCATAAGCACGTGAGGGAATATTTCATCATCATCACGTATGTGTTCTAGGTATAGTGGCTAGATCTAATTGGTTACTTCATCGTGTTCATGCTTAATACATGCTTGGGGGTGCACATTGGGGGGGGGGGGTCAATTATAGAAACCATAAGCTAAACTTTGTTCAGATATATAGTAGAGAGAGAAAGCTTAGGTGTTGTAGTCTTAAGGACATTAGTGCCTTAATTTATAGTGAAAACACCACAAAATACCTTGCACAGTGGAGTAGCTTGTGGCTGAACCACTTATACCATTTTGTCATCTCCTTTACCTTATTTCCTTTTATATTTACTTTACTCCACTCTTATCTCCATTACTATAGATTGCTAGATTGATCTTAATATAAGTTTAAGTGGTGATATCTTTGGTACCATCATTATGGAATCATTTGTGGGAATAAATTTCATCTTCTTCCCCTCATTTCTAGATTAGATCCTGCTTAAATCACTGGTGGTGATCTAACTCCACCATTGATGGACCTGAATCGCCATTAAAAGAGTTATGGTTAGGACTTTCAAGCTTCGTTTAGCTCATCTTGTTCATCTACACTTTCACTGGAGATATGGATTCAGACCTACCTCCAAGCATTGGCCCTAGCTCCAACCAAACACCACCTCAGTCAGAAATAGCTGACATGGAGAGGGACTGTGCTTGCTAGTCTCCAACCAGTAAAAGATGTAAGAACAATTTATGGAGTTTAACCAAACCATGATGGTAAGGACTCCAAGCGACTTTGGAGATCATCACTCCGGCTACCAAGGAGTTTGTGGGTCTAGTGATAGGTGGACAACCCCTAACCCCACAAAAGGAGGTGCAATGCCACCAGCGATGGAGAGACTGGGACGACCCTAGGTGACTTTTCCTAGGAAAATAAGTACAAGAGGATCTAGATGATCAGGATTGTTATGTAGAGGATTATTGGGAACCATATGAGGTTTCTGGCAATATGGTTCGCCTAGCACCAACCTACAAGGGAAATAGTGCAAGGCCGACACTAGAAGGCTGACCCAGAACTTCAGCCTTGACAGGCTCGGTAGAGGGTCAGCATATAATCTTCTCGGCCCTATGGGAGACTTACATGATTGGCTCTCCTGATCTCATAGTAAAGTTAAATCTAGAGGTAATGGTGGATGTGGCGAGGGTCGGCTGCAAAAAGGCCGAGAAAGAGAGCAAAGGTAAGTGAACAGTCATCGAAGAACTGCTAGATAAGATTAGGTACATATTCGAATCGATAAGGAAGGCATATGAGAGAATGCAATGGTAAAAGAGAATCCATGGAACATCTTAATTCATAGGCTGGAGCATAATATAGGTGATCGTTTTAAAAGCCGAGGCATAATCTATATGGGGGGTACATGGAAGGATCTCCCTTCACAGCCAAGATAGTGAACTGCCCCACTCAGACCAAGTTCAAACCTCCTAATGTAACTCCAAAGTATAATGGAAGTACAAATATTATACACCACCTTAAGATGTATCAATCAGGGGCCAATATTTATTTTGTCTTGGACGAGATGAGATGGCGAGCCTTCTTTGACACCCTAACAAGCATGTCATATATATGGTATACGTCTCTGCTAAATAACTCCATCAAGAACTTCAAGTTGTTAGCCGAGAGATTCATTAATAAATTTTTTTTTGCCATGAAACCCCCAAAGAAAATTACTCATCTCTTATATATAAAACAAGGGGAAAATGAGACACTGAGAGACTACAGTGCTTGGTTCAACAAGGAAAAACTGGAAGTGCATGACTATATGGAAAATATTGCTATGATATCCCATATGAGAGGGTTGTGGAAAGGCAAGATGCTCTAGAAGTTGGACGAAGATCCTCCCAACTCTATGGCAGAACTTCTAGCCACGACCAAGAGAGTCGTGAATGCTGAAGAGGCCATGGAGGACACCGGAAAAGACGAGAAAGAAAAAAGTGGAAGAAAATCTCAAAAGGCAAAAAAGAAAGATGGAAAGAAAAGGTTGACTGATGATAAGTTTGCCAATTATACTCCCTTGATAGTGAGTCCCGACCTAATCCTTAATGAAATTAAGGATGACAGAGGACTACGGTGTCCGGAAAAGCTCAAGTCCCCTCTTAATAAAATGGATAAGACCAAATGGTGTGATTTCTATCAAGATCATGGGCACACAACAGAGAAGTTATTCGCTCTGAAGTATGAGATAGAAAAGATGCTGAAGCAGGGGAAACTTCAAAAATATGTGGATCGGAGTCGAGCCAGGGAGGATTTAAGGAAAAGGCACAGTGGGGGAAAAGGTGAAAAGCTAGGCCAATAAGAACAGGTCAATAAGAAAAATGATGAAGAATCAGATAGTGATGAAGACGACCAGGATCGCACACTTAGGCTCCTTGAGCCTAAGGGACACATGCACTTGATTTCTTTTGACATGAAGATTATCAGTGGAGGGTTGAATGGCAGAGGAACTAAGCCGATTGACCATAATGCACATGTTGTATAAGTAAAATCAGCACCCAAGAGGTTGGATGTGAACTCCATAGCTACAGAGTCGAAGTCGGGTAAGATTTAGAAAGTGAACATGGATGCTCTAGTGGTAGATTTCTCGAGGAGGGATTTTAATGGAATCTTAACCACTCACGATGAACCTCTGGTCATTAGTGTTAGGGTCCAAGGGTACAACGTATCTCGAATACTCGTGGACGGTAGCAACTCAACCAATGTCATGTTTTAGGACTGCTTTAAGAGGTTAAAACTTAGAAAAAAGAGGCTAGTTCGGTATCATCAATCATTAATAGGCTTTAGTGGAGATAAAGTGAACCCACTGAGGGTGTTTGAGATGCACGTCTGTATGGGCACGTGGTAGAGGTGCCTAATAAAGAGAGTAGCTTCTTTGTAAGGTATGAGAACATATTATCGGCAGAGTTGCACTCAAGGAATTTGAAGTGGTCCATTCTATAGTTCACCAAATGTCGAAATTCCTGACTCCTTATAGGGAGGGGGAAGTCCAAGGTGATCAGGTGGAAGAATAAGAATGTTACTTCAGTTCAACAGAACAAAAGCGGGCCCACAAGAAGCTGATGACCTCCTACAACATTGACACTCTTACCCAAGGGATGAGAGGAAGTTAAATAAAGGTGAGGCTACAAAGGAGGTAGAATACATCATCCTCAATGAGGACGAGTAGGGAAAGACCATCCAAATTGACTCATCATTGAAGAAAGAGGTGAAAGAAAAGTCAGTGGAGATACTAAGGAAGAAAAAAAGCATATTTTTATGGAGCCATGGGAATATACCGATGGTTGACCTCGAGATTATCTACCATGGGCTAAACATAGATGAAGGTGTCAAACCAGTGAAGCAGAGAAGGAGAACCAATTCCAAGGACAAATATTAGGTCTCCAAGACGAGGTTAAAAAACTCCAATCATCTAAATTTATTCGCAAAGGGCACTACCCAGATTACCTATCCAATGTTGTGATTGTGCCGAAAGCCAACAGGAAGTGGAGGATGTGAGTATACTTAACATATTTAAATAAGTCTTTCCCTAAAGATAACTTCCCTTTACCCTGAATGATCAAATGGTAGATGCCACGATTGGGCATAAATTGATGAGCGTCGTGGATGCTTATTCAGGGTATAATAAGATCTTTATACACGAAGACGATGCTGAGAAAACCTCTTTTATTACTGATAAAGGAACCTACTGCTACAAGGTCATGCCTTTTGTATTAAATAACGTAGGGGAATCCTATCAGAGGTCGGTCAACAAAATAATTGTAGAATGGACTAAGAAAATTATGGAATTATATACGTACGATATGCTAACAAATAGCTTGAAGGCCAAGGATCATGTGTCTGACCTTAAAAGAATATTTTTACACCATGGAATGGTATAATATGAAATTGAATTCGATAAAGAGTGTATTTAGTATTGGCACTCGTAAGTTTCTTGTCTTCATCATCAACAAACGGGGGATTATGTCCAACCCAGAAAAGATCAAAGCATTGATTGATATGCAGACACTAAAAACTATAAAGGACGGGTAGAGATTAACTAAAAGAGTTGTGGCTATCAATCGCTTCATTTCTAGAGCCGTAGATAATTTTCTGTTGTTCTTCAAAATCTTAAGAAAAGAATTATCTGTGATGAAGAATATGAGAGGATTTTCATCATCTGAAAAATTATTTAGGATCCTTTATGTTGCTGTATCGGTCGATTCAAGTGGAGAAATTATTTTTATATTTGGTAGTATCGGAGTCAGCCATCAGCGCTGCAATTGTACGAGACGACGAAGGTGTACAAAATCTGGTTTACTTCAACAGTAAGGCACTATAGGGGCTGGGCTAAAATACGGTAGAATGGAAAATTTGGCGTATGAACTCCTCTATGCGTTAAGAAAAATGAATTCGTATTTCCAGGCTCGTACTATGGTGGAACTCATAGACACTCCATTAAGACAAGTCATCCTTAAACCTGCGAAATCAGTTAGGCTGATTGCTTGGTCAATAGAATTAGGAGATTTTTACATTATATATCAGTCGAGGACCATAATTAAGGTTCAGGCTTTAGCAGATTTTGTGGCAGAGTTCTAATGGGTCCAGGTTGACACGAATGAAAAGGAAGAGACTATTTAACCATTGGTTGAGACAATATAATGCTTAAAAGAACCAAATATGGTCGACTCTAACAAGGCTGGTGTCACAGAGAAATATTAGTTTTTCAAATATGGTATTTTGTGCGAAGGACCCTTCTTAGGGGAAGATCTCATATGGAGATTATTTGTTGATGGTTGAACCTGTGAAAATGGAAGCGGTACCGGACTGATACTCTCGTCTTAGGATGGAATCAACATTGAATATGCCTTAAAATTCAAATTCAAGGAATCAAATAATGAGTTAGAGTATGAGGACTTGCTGGCAGACCTCTCCCTTGAAAAGCGCTTAACGTTAACCAAATGATTGTCCACAATAATTCACAGTTGATAGTGAACCAAGTATTAGGCATATACGAGTCTAAAGATGAAAAAAACACCAAGTACATAGAAATGGTCAAGAAGGTAGTGGAAATCTTTCAAGAGGTGAAAATCAAGAAAATACCTAAGAGTGAGAACAACCGAGTCGATGCTTTGTCAAGACTGGAATCGACAACAATGGATGAAATGATATGCACCATCCCAATTCAAATTTTGGATGAGGCAATGATCGAAGGAAACAAGAGCGGAGTCTATTTTTTTCTAAATTTGGACTTGGGAGATTCATGGATAAACTCATTGATAGGGTACATCCAATATGGTGAGATACCAAACTCTAAGGGAGAAAGGAATAAACTCAAGTAGAAGGTAGAAAAATTCTCCCTTATTGGAGATGTAATATACAAAAGGGGGTTCCTTTTACCTTTACTCAGATGTGTCCATCCATCTAAGGTGGAATATGTGCTACGAGATGTCCATGAAGGGTCATGTGCACGTCACATTCGCGGACGATCTCTAGTGAAAATAATAGTGACTCGGGGCTATTGGGGGACTACGCTCACTAAAGATGAAACCGAGTATGTGAAGAAGTGCGATAAATGTTAGTGGTTATCTAATATCCCCCACCATCCTCATGAGCCACTATCGTCCATCACAAGGTCATGGCCATTTTCATTATAGGGGATTGACGTTGTTGGCCACTTCCAAAAGTAATTAGTGGTTTCCAGTATCTGATTGTAGCCATTCATTATATTTCCAAATTGGTAGAGGCAAAAGATATGATCTTCATCACTGAGGTTAAGACTTCTAAATTTATTTAGAGAAATATCATATGTAGGTACGGCTTGCCTCACACACTCATATCGCACAATAGAAAATAATTTAAAATAAATCATTGGAGGCCTACAGTGAAAAGGTCAGCATTAAGTAGCTCGATTATGTGCCTGGATGACCCTAGGCCAACGGCCAAACTGAAATCACAAATAAGACTATATTGGATGGCATCAAGAAGAAGATGAAGGATGCAAAGGTCATGTGGACTGAGGAGTTATATGGAATCCTATGGGCCTATAGGATGACAAAGAGAATGTCGACAGGCGAAATTCCATTCATGTTAGTCTACGAATCAGATCGGCTATTCCTACTGAACTTGGGATACCGAGCCACATAGTCCAAACCTATGACCATAATGCTAACAATGAGGAGAGTAGGATTGACTTGGACTTAATTGAAGAAAGGCGAGTGTTTGAAGACCAACAAAAATCTGCCAGATTCTATAATAAGAGGGTTACATCCAAGCTGAAAGTCGTTGGAGATTTTGTATTGAAAAATGTTTGGCAGAAGCCAAACAAATTGCATCCGAACTGGCATGGGCCATATCGGGTCACAGAAAATGTCATCCCAGTAACCTAAAAATTGGAAAACTTATAGGGAGAATGCTTCTCTAATCCCTAAAATGTCGACCATCTAAAAAGATATCATCAGTGATCGTGTTTTCTTTATCAGTTTGTACGATGGTTTAAATGTTTATATCACAATGGTACTTTGTAAGAGAGTTCAAGTTGATTAATGAATGAGAAATCCAAGTGTTGTTTCATATCTGTGATCTTCAATTAATGTTGCATGGTGTGGGTGATGCTAAATTAAATAATATCATTTCTTAGTGAACTAGTCATAACTCACTTTGAGTTATACGAGAGTTCATGAAGAGACTTTTCTCATCCATAAACTCTCAATAACGCCGAGAGAGGGGGGGGGGGAGAGTAATAACATCACTTAAGTGGTGAAAAACACATCTTAGAAAATAATTTAATTATGATTGCATAGACATCAAAATGTGGTGACATTAGATTCAAAACAATCTCAATGAAGACGAAAGTGTATGAAGAGACGAGATTCATCCACACACTCCCAAAAATGATGAAATGGGACTTGTATAATGGTCATCCTTAGTTTGGTGATTAAAATTAAAATAATTTAATTATGGTTATATAAAAAATTATAATGTGGTGACATTAGAGTCAAAACTCTCTCAGTGAAGACGAGAATGTATGAAGAGGCGAGATTCATCCATACACTCTTAAAAAGGACGAGAGGGGACTTGTATAATTAACATCATTAGTTTGGTGATTAAAATGAAAATCATTTAACTATGGTTATATAAAAATCACAATGTGGTGACATTAGTGCCAAAACACTCTCGGTAAAGATAATAGTGTATAATCATACAAGACTTGTCCATACACTCTTAAAAACGACGAGAGGATACTTATATAATTAACATCATTAGTTTGGTGATCAATTAATTACGATCGCATAAACATCATAATGTGATTAATTGTGAGTTGGAATTATTTATCGACCTATTGAAAGTTCATTAGCAAATACGAAGATGCAGACAACACACTTTGGCAAATGACATAAATAAAAATGAGTTGCATTCAACATATAGCATCAATAAATGATCATCAGACGCTGACATTATCAACACTACAAATTAATGATGTTCATAAATCAATGGCATTATTTAAAGACGGGGTTACAGATGTTCAAAAATTATTAATTACAAGTGGAAAAGGGCAACTAGCCACAAACGACTGCCTAGAAAAAAAGAGAACAAAATATAGAAAAGTCATTGTCTAAGATTACTTGTCAACCTACTCTGAAATGAGATTTTCAAAGATGGGCTGAGTTTGAACCTCACCTTCAATGTTGGCACCTTCCATTATCTTGGTACCCACTTTTACTGATGCCTCAATAGTTGTTGGTTCAGGGGAAGCAACCTTATTATCGACTTAGCTTAGCATAGTAAT
The DNA here is from genome assembly GCA_949130495.1 of Sambucus nigra. Lineage (NCBI taxonomy): Eukaryota > Viridiplantae > Streptophyta > Magnoliopsida > Dipsacales > Adoxaceae > Sambucus > Sambucus nigra. Next base: position 292,271,248 of record OX422217.1, on the reverse strand, counting down.
GGTTGATGGGTCAGAGAAGTCAAATGATAAGAAGTCCTTGGCCAGATAGGTAGTGCCAAGGTACTTTTTGGTCACCCATCGGAGTGAAGTGTGGGCTCCCCTCTCTAAATATTAAAGTTCGTACCCAATGAACTCATCTAAGGCCTTGAAATCTTATACGACCTTTTTCTTAGCAGCCTCAATAGCAGTAGTAATTTTCTTCTCGTATTTCTTCCCTAGGACATCAATTACATTGTTATGCTATTTAATCTTAGCATCAAGGTCGCCCCTTCTAGTCTGATTTAGGATCTCCACTTGGGTCATATGGACAGCCTCTTTCTGCTTCAGTGCTTTCTTGGCCCCCTTCTCAACCTTAACAGCGTCATTGAACTTATCAATCTTGGCCTTATTGGCTTCGACCCACTCGACCAATTGGTGAAAGGAGAAAAGAGACTGCAAAGACAACAAGTAAAAGTTAGTATGAGGCATGACACGATAACTTTTAATGAAATAAAAAAATCAACATATATGAGATTAGTTACATGGATGACCCGATATAGGCTGAAGTTATAAAGGTAGGAAAGCTCCATATACTCCATAAATATACGATCAGATTCAGGCAGCCATGAGCTAATAGCAAATCTTACCCTTATCTGGTCTTCCATCATAGAGTCAGCACTGATTGAGAGCAGAGAGAACATCTCACCCAGAACTTTAGCAGAAGATATCGGTATGGCCGAGGAAGAGGTATCATTGGTAGCATCAGGCCTCTCATTCCTCTTTTGAGGAGGGGGACATTTAAAGTGCCGTTGGCTAAATACTTTCTCTTCTTTGCTTGATCAGCCTAGCCGAGGCCACTAGCGGTGGTCTTTTATGGGGGGGGGGGGGGGGGGAGGGGGTAGGTCCCTTAGGCATCTTACTCAGCAGATTTCCAAATGAAAGGGATACCATTTCCCACAATTGATCAGAGATGCCTAAACGACGACTAACAAATAGGAAACAAAGTTAATATCAGTAAAAAAATAACCGAACACGAAAAAATAGATATGCAAAAACGTTTACTTACACAACACTAACAATGGGTCAACCCTCAGACCTGCCTTTTTTAGATACTTGGGAAACATCAACATTTTTAACACCATAATCCCATCATCGTCTCCCTTGGAATGAAGCTTATCACTTTTTCTCCCTATAATTTATGCTTAGGCTAGGATCAAGCCTGGTCGACATGGGAGTCTTTACCCATCTCTTGGGTACTCTGGGAACTGAGGAACTATTGGGGGAGTCGATATCAAACTCCCAGGCACCCGAGATAAAAAAGTACCAAGGTTTCCAATGGGGATTGAAGTTTGATTAACATGAAAAAGTTTTTTATTAATGTTCTTGGCTACGAGATGATAGTATCTAGGTTATGCCCTAGAGTATGAGACATTATAACTACCTTTGAACACCCCACGAGAAGGTTAGTCCTATGGATCAGATGCCAAAGCTAGACAAACTCGATAAGGATCCTCGAGTCGTTAGGGGACAATTATGCCAGGGCTAACCCCAAACCGATAAGAATGACTCGTATGTTGGTATGGAAGGGAAGTTTGAAGCCAACCTTGAACATTTGTTCATAGATGGTGACCTCGCCATCATGGCCATCGTAGACCCTCTGGTACCTCATAGATACCCTCATATGAATGTCAGATTTGATACCATATAGGTGCATCCATGATAACAAATCCATTTCTCTGATAGTGCTGGAGAATGTTTGGCCATAATTGGCGACAAGTGGATCCTTATCTGAATTAGAAGAGAGTTCTTCAAGCTCAGCGGCCTTAACTCCTTCATGATGCCTTCTCACATAATCGGCATCAGACATGGCCATAATTAGAACAACCATTGGAGGGGGAATCATACCTAAGCTCATTAATGTCCGAGTTCTCATGTACATAATGGTCTACACTGTTGGAGGACTCAGCATGATGAGAAGATGAGGGACGTGAAGAGGTCTCGACTACCTTAGACGCCTCTGAATTAGAGGTAGGAACCCTCATCGCCTGTTGGAAGGAAGTTTCTCTCTCTCTCTTTGAGAAGAGACATAAGGATTGCGGTCTAAAGAAGCCGATGACTCAATGATAGGAGGGTGTATAACAACTAATCGGATTGGGTGAATTAGAAGTGTAGGGTCGGCTATGGCCATTTTTTTATTCTTGTCCTTAGCTTGAAACTTGCATATTTCACTGCAGAGCCTCTCCCTAAGGTTTGGGTATTGGTCAATCAGCTTGTATAGACTCCTTGACATTCAAACAACTATAAGTTTGACTTACATTGACTTTAGGATCAAAAGGGGGAACTCAAAGGGTTTTTATTAAGAACACCAAGCACATTGAAACTTCAATCATCAGAGAAGACAACTGGAGTAACACCGATAAACCTCAAAGTGGACAAATAGGGCACCAAACCTCCTAAAAACATCACTAAAACAGTCCTAACCACCTATTATCCACTATACCACAACCAAAACTAAGAAAACTAACCCTATAATCAACTATACAGGTCATCGAAAAATAGATAAATGGCCCTAAAATTGCAAGAAATAAAATACAGCTAAATAATGGAGGAAAACTCAAGAGAAGTGAACTGGAATGTTCCCAGAGTGAAGAAGAACACCTGGGAAGCTAAAAGGACTCCTAAAAGCGAGTGGGAAGCACTGAATAGAGGAGAGACAAATAGATTTGTTTATAGGAAGTTTGGGAGCGAAGGAGAAAGGTTGGAAAAGAAAGAAAAAGTGGAAAGTTCAAGGCTTTTTAAAGTTAGTAATCATTGTGCATTTTTTCCCGCACAATCACCATTAAGGCATATTTCCCATAGGCAGGCCTATAGCCGCCATACTTGGGTAACACGCTAAACCACATAGTTGATGATAAGTGTCTAACCAAGGATAGTTAAAAGGCACTTCAGCCTAGGGCGTTGAAAGGACATCCTTACCCTCGGCCAAATTGATTCACGTCTTATGCCTCTAATATTAATGGGTTAGACAACTATATCCCTCAGCCTTCCACTCACATTGAAGACTAAGGTCTACGGGGTTATTGATATACATAAGTGTGGCCTCATCCTTGACAGGATCAGTCATGCCAACCCGACCTCAGTCACTCATCAAGTTGGACAGTCAGAGGTCGCTCCAGTGCGGTCCATCCTTAGCAGTATCGTCCTCGACCGCTTCTGTCATCTCAGCTTCGTACTAAGATGAGGGGTCGAGACGCATCAATCGTACTAAGGATAACTTTAACAGTATTGTATCGTCCTTATATCACCCTGGAAAGTTGAGGCCACGCTTTGACTTAGCTTTATAAATGTCTACAGGAGTCCCCTATGTTAGACTCGGTCGGGTAGGTACCATTAGGTACGACATCTACCCCACGTGCGACACAAGGTTCCACCACAATTAACTACATGGGCATGTCGTTGCAACAAATCTTTATAATCATGTGAGGGAATATTTCATCATCATGACATATGTGTGCTAGGGATAGGTGACTAGATCTAAATGGTTACGTCATCATGTGCATGCTTATTACATGCTAGGGGGCGCACAGTGCACCCCAAGGCTATAAACACCATTCATTTTATTTCTTAAGGGGGATCAATTATTGAAAATCTAAGCTAAACTTTGTCCATATGTACAGTATAGAGGGAAATCATGAGTGTTGTATTCTTAAGTCCATTATTGCCTCATTTTATAGTGAAAACACCACCAAACACTTTGCACAGTGGAGTAAGCTTCGGTTGAACCACTTATACCTGGAAAACCCTATAGGTTTTAAATTAGAATTTAATTTAATAAATTTTGAATTCAAAAAATTAAATCTTTGGGACTTAACTATTTGTAGTAATTTAAAATATTGGATTTTAATTATGAAAAATAGAACTTTAATCCAAACCAAAATCAAAGTTAAATTCTAAGTATTGCACTTTTAAAATAAATAAGGGATTTTCAGGCGTCAGGTCCCCCGAACCGATTGGGGGTTACTACGAACCGGTTCACCAAGCCAGTTGCGTGACAGTACATGTGTTTTTGACAAATTTGAGTGTGGTTAAAACTCTTCCATATATATATATATATATATATTGGGGATTAGGAGTTTAAAACTCATATTAATAAATCCTAAGAGCAGTAGACTCTCATCTTTTACATCATCTTCTACCTCTAAACCCTGGCCCCATTTAAACTAAGAATTTAGTCTAAGTTTTGAAGGCCAAAACCATATTTTTTTCAAGATAGTCCAAGAAAAGAACTTTATCATCTCTTCACCAGAAACACATCTTCATAATCATATTCTTCAAACAAATCTTAGGCATTGTTACTTCTATTGCTTTCCCTTAGTATTATGCATAGTAATTATGGCTTACACACTAAATACATGTGTTTTCTTAAAACTAACTAGAAATATAAATTAGGGAAAGTGGAAGATAATCTAGGACTGTTTTTATGAAAATTTCTAAAATGAATGAAGACTCAAAACCTTGCATGTTAGGATATAGACTTGGGTGGTGTAGACGTTATGGTGTTTGCATGTAGATTCTTACGTAGGGATGTCATTTAATAATTTATATTACATTAAATAATGGAAATTTTGTGGATGTCTTATAGTAGAAAATTCTTGTTGTATAAATTGTATAACATGCATGTGATTATACATGGAGTAATTTGATGAGAAAGTGTAGTTTAAATAATGATTGATTAAACAGATATTAATTGAGTAGTTAATGATGTGTGGATTAAATTGGTAAAACAAGTGTGATGAATGGAAATTTAGCCTTATGCCACTTGTTAAATTATTATGATACGATGCCGAGGGAACGAAGGGGTTATGGGATAGATAGGACGTTCACCTTTATTTGGGTTTCTTACTAGGTATGGGACTTGTTAGTAGACCTTTGGGTAGTTATTGCTTTCTAGGTATGGGACTAGATAGTGGTGACGATTTACAGATAGATATTACGAGGTGGGGCTGATTTTTACGTTGTTCTTTAGTTTAGCAAGCTTAGACTGAGGCTAAATGGTGTTGGTTAGTTGGTTTTCTTCCTAGATGATAGGTTAGAAAATATTTGCGCGTTGGAGACCTTTAGGTATGGGAATAAGGGTGTTTTGAGGATTTTATGTTGATATCAAGGGTGGGTCTAATATAAGGAAAATCAGAAAACTTAAGAAATTGAGAATTAATGACTAAGATAATAAAAGGGTATTAAAATATATTAGCGTCGCGAGTATGTGCAGGGCTGACTGTTAAATGGGCCGACTGGCTATAGCGACGTGGGTGTTTGTGGCATAACGAGTATGTGCGGGATGATAGTTAAAGGGGCCGACGGGCTATAGTGACATGTCGTGCGTGGAACCTCACGAGTGTGTGCCGAGCTGACAGTGAACCGAGTTGACTGGCCATAGTGAGGGGAATGGGTGTGGTGTAGAATTAGCGGGAGTAACGCCACCAAATGATGAAATACTTTAAGCAAGAGTCCCACAACTGATATTAATGATGAATAAAAACAATCATTGGGTTAATGGAATTGAATTATATAATTGGCTATTGTAAAATGTACATAACTGGACTTGGACCTCGGGGTGGCTTAGAAGTAGTTAGATGGTATTTTATTTTAATTTTTCGATTAATGTACCTTATTTAATATAAAATATTCTACTATTGTGTTTATTGCATATAATGTTATTGTCTAGGTTCAAAGACCCTATTTGAGAGGAGTATCTAGAAACTATGCAGTGGGCTTTGACCCATTGCATTGACTAACATTTCAGGTTGTGTGTTGGAGTAGCTGCATAAGAGTTATTGGAGATCGATTTGGAGGTGCAGCTAGATTTCCATTTTATTTATTCGCTTTATTGGTATAGGTTTACTTTTAGTCAGTCGCTTTACATTATGAGACTTCATTATGGAATTTATTGGGCCAGTTCATTACAAAGTTGTCTATAATTTCCATCAATTATTTTATTAGATTATTTCATTTGGAGTTTTAAATAAAATATGGAGTTGAATTATTTTGGAGTATAACATGGTGATGAATTTTATTACTGCATGGATGATTATTTAGTTGGTTATTTATCTTTCATATAAAAAATTTATATGTCTCATATCTGTCACATGCTAAGAATGGAATTTAATTTAGTGATTCCCGACATAGTTTTGGTGAAGGACGACGCCAGAATTACGCGGGGTGTTACAATACCATTATGTTATCTTTTTTCCTCATCTCCTTCTGTATTTACTTTACTGCACTCTTACCTCCATTACTGTAGATTGATAACTTGAGCTCCATACAAGTTTAATTGGTGATATCTTCAGTATCATCAATATTTGAACAAACATGTCATAAATAGAGTGAAAGGCGTGAAGTAGATACAAATGAAATATGGACCAGCCACTAAAAATATGTCCAAGGATTTCTATTTTACCATAAAACTTTATCAAACTAAGATTTAGTCTCAATTGACAGATAAAGTGAACTCAAAGGACAAACAGGCACGATGCACACAAGCCTAGAATTTTGATAACTCTGCAAATCAATAGCGTCATGACATGTTAAGCATAACTAGGATTCATTTTGCAAACCCATTGAACTTCGACTATAACACCCTCAAAATCTAAATAAACATCATATTTTTACTCAACTTATTTTAAGTTAAAATTTTTAGAAATCAAACAAACAAGTTGGACTTTAATGTTTTCTTTTTCCTCTCATTTTTTAGGCTCTTGCCAATGATGGATTTCCTACAAAAGATATTTGCTCCTTTTGTCTCCCTTTCTCGTGCACCCTTATATAATCAATAAAAATCAACATACTCACGGACAACGGTTGTTACATGCACAAATTCCTTATAGTCAAAAGATGTGTAAATGAAAAGATTGATGGGAGAACATCACACTTAGCTCAAATATAACATGTAAACTTAAAATCAAAAAGTGCTCGTACATGTGTGTGAAGAGGCATGTGTAAACTGAATCCATTAAGCAAATAAAATTCGAAGAACTCCATGCAATCATGATTAAGAACAATCTAAGCATTGAAAGCACAAGCAAATGTCCTAGACACGTGGAAACATATAAGGAAGTGAATTCAAACATACTAATATGCCACATAAAATGTGTAAAACTAAGCTACACATAAACAAAAAAAAAATTATGAGTTTTTTTATAAATTTTTTTCAAAAGACACCATATGAAAACCAAACTCGACAGATAAACAAAAATATTTTTGTATTTTTTTCAATTAGACCCAATAAGTGTGAAAACAAAATACAAAAGAGTCAAACCACATGTAATTAGCAAACACATATCACATGAAATACAAAATCTAGTGTATGTAAACATGCAAACACAATTAACCATTAGATTTAGCATCAGAAGTATCATGTGCAAGCATTCGATAATAAACCAGTCTAACGTTTAATGCCTCCAAAACTGATTTCCAAACCCAAATAGATGAATACTCAGCGCCTCGAGTTTTATGAACCATTGTGACATGGGATTGAAACTTCTTAGAACCTCTTATAAGATCATAATAAAACTCTCAAAGTATACCTTTCGTACCAGAATGTGAACATGTGTAAATAGGAGGGATGCTACTTATAGTTTATAATCTTGTCTAACTTCCTGGGCAACGGTTGACACTCTTAAACAAACATTGGTATTGGCTTTAGCAGCGTAATAATTTGGATTATCAAAACCAGTAACAACACTACTTGAGTGTCTCAAATTATCTTCTAACTTCAAAACTCTAGACCCAAGCAAAAACTTAGACTCTCCAAACGCTAGAGATTCCTTCTTCAACCTAGAAGGTTATATCGCTCCCTCTCAATGTGAAAGAACTTATACCGAAGATTATTCTCACGTGCCTTCAAAACTTTTATCGATTTATCATTATCCTCTATGACATGTTCAATAACCCAAACCTCAATCATCTTAGAGTCCACCATTTCTTCAAAGCACGGACTCTATCAGCACTCTCTTTATTGGATAGTTTTAAATTTTAGAAATAATTCTTCATGTCCATGAGCTTCTCACAAAGTATATCTCTTTAAGTTCGAATAGTTCGTAAAAAATTAATTTCAGCTTTAAAAATAAATTTTAGTTTTTATGAAAATTCCAGCTCAGTAATCGTCTATGGATATTGAACACGGAGTCCACCACGTTTTCACTATAACATAGAGTCCGCCATGAGTAAACAACAAATACAGAATCCACCGTATGAAGCCTACTTAACAAAGATGATAATTAGTAAAACGTTGATCCCAAACGAGATCTGAAAGCATATAAAGATTGAATCATGGATCTCAAAGGATTTGGATGAAACTGGGGTTTGGAGGATTTTGGTTTATGATTGGAAAATGATTTTTGCCAATATTGTCAGCTTAAAAGGTTCACAACATGCTTATCTCATTCACAACATGCTTATCTCGTTCACAACATGATATTTAGAGAAAACAACATTTTTAAGGCAATAAAAACTTGTTGGAATGAAAATAGAGGTTCTTTTAAATGAAGCGCATAATCTCACTCAAACCAAACAGAACCTCATTTGAACAAATGTGCTTATCTCGTTCGAATGTACTTTGAACGAGTTCAAACGAATTTTTCATTGTTGACGGGACTTCATTTTTTTAATGTCGTTAATATAGCATAGTCATCCCATTCGAATAAAATGAAAAAAAATCATTCGAACGAACAACAAGCATTCATTTGAACATCTTTAAAAACTCATTTGAATAATTTTTTTCAAAAGCATTTTTTTTAAATGATCCTTGATGAAAAATAGCCTGAAACATATAAAACAAATACCTAATGATATTCGGGAATAAACAAAATGCATCCATAACTTTTTGAGATTCCTCGGATGTTGAAGAAGAAATATGGTATGAAACACGACATGAAGATATAAAGGTTCTAACTTGGTCACTACGGTCTTCAATCAAACACATCTGAGGCTTGAAAGGTCAACGCACTCAAGACCTAACCTATGCCTCAAACTGTTTTGTCCGGAATTAAACCAATAGATATAAATTAACTCTATCAAAAAAAATTCCTTACAACTAGAACCACATGTTATATTTAATTAATGGTTATAATTAATTAAGTACGTTGGACTATATGCAGTTAGGCATAAACAACTTAATTGGATGTTTTATTTTATGTTATGGGGTTTTATGGTGAGATATGAGGTATGACCACTCAGAGAGGACTCTAGGGTGATACGAAGACATGATTATGAGTTTTTATTATTTTAAGTTGTACCGAGAAGTAAGTATACCCTAAGGCTACGCTTTGAGTCATTTCGAGTAGTATTGTTCACCTATTTGGGAGCCTGAAAATAGGCCTAATGTGGAGATGCAAAAATTAGAGATGTTTCATAGAGTTAAGAATCTTTAATTATTCATTTATTATCAAAAAGGAAAATCGTAGCAGCCATAAGACTTGTGGGAGAATTAAAGAAGTCCTGGAGTGGAGAAAGCACAAATAATTCAAACAAAAGGTTCAACTTTCATAGTTTTAAGGAAAAACTCTCTTGCAATACTCTTGTAAATATGTAACTTATTTAGAATACATGCATTCTTATTTTAATCAAAGAGTAGAATTTATGTTTAGGGTCTGATGAAATTATTCTTAATCATGTTTGTGTCTATGGGTTAATTAGGAGTTGAATAAATTGCCTATGCATTGACAATATATACTTTTATGGATATGAAATTAAATATTATAAATATGTAACTCTGTAATAGAACTCATGATTTAGGATTTATTTTCGTTATAATCTAAAAGCCCCTTGTTAATTTGTAGATTGGATCTGAAATCATATGGGAATTGGAATTCTTGCATGTTCTTGATCAATTAGGTTAAAACTAGAATTCGATGGATTAAACCTTCTTTTAATGATCTTGATTAATTGTTAGATTATGTTTATGATCATAATCCAATAGTTAGGTTGAAGTTTGGTTGGGCTTTAAATATATTTTGAGAGCTTGAAAAGATTTAATGGTGGTTTTAAGGGAATAAATCCGTAATGAGGAGTGATGATTAAATATCTATGGCCATCATTCGATTAACTGGGGGTGATCCATCAGGCCCTTCAGTTTACTCAAGAATGGCCCAGAGCTTGTTTGGTTGGGTTTCGAAGCCAAGTTTGGGTTTGGGTTTGGTTTTCTTGTACGGTTGTTAAACTTATTTTATTGAGATATTAGACTTGGTTAATATTTTGAATAGTTATTAGGTTGAGGATATAAACCTTAGTTCTATGTAGTGCCATTTAGTGTTAATATTTGGTAAATGCGTGAGTGAGCAATATCCTATGGTCATATGTATACGTTGATCTTAGAGAGTAACGAACTAAAGTGTTTAAGAGATGGTTTAAGTATTGAGATATTATAGGTTTTGTAACTAACTTGGTAATTAAATGAAGAGACATGTATGTATGTTAAGAGAGAGAATGTGTATAGGCGGGTACTCATAGTTCAGAGACATAATAAACTAAGAGTTAGATTTCAAGAGGTTTGAGAGTTCATAAACCTAAAAACATAATGAATAATCTTATATTTAGGTTCTAGAATGAACTGGGGGAACTCGTGAGGGTACGCGATATCCTACTCTATAGTATATGCTTAATTGTAAACTTGTAATTAAGTTAACAATCCAGTATTCGGAGATTGACATGATTTATGTACGCTTGAGAGAGAGTGTTCTCATGTTTATATATATATATATATATATATATATATATATATAATTTTTTTGATTATGTGAACATACCAGTTGCTCTTGTTGAATATATCGATCAGGGTTTTGGATCTAAGTAATTATCACTGCGTAGCACATGCTTGGCTATTGACGGTGGATTTTTGTGAAGGTCGATGTGTTATGATCATAAGTTATGGATAGACATCCACTCATGAGGATATATGAGAAACTATCAAGCAATATAGGCAATGGTGTTACTTTGTGTTGACACATTTAGATCATGTGTTCAGTCAGTCTAGACTTTGTGATGAGTGAGGTTGATGATCTGTCTATTAGTGGAGTCTTGATATGGGATATATGAGAGTTAGGACAATGTATTGATCCCTCATTTTTATGTGCTATCATTGATTTAGTTTAAGTTCGTTAGGTGAGTAACTCCTACGTACTTACTTATAGAAGCACGAGAAGAATCCTGAATGTAGATGCCTATATGTGGTTGATACAAAACTTATGCATGAATATGATATTAGTTTAGTGCTGCACACTTTGATTTAAACCCTATGTTACATTTATGTATGCTTTATAATATTGTGTATATCTAA